>JACRUU010000002.1:9089216-9109216 GCA_030449085.1 Kryptopterus vitreolus | reverse complement strand
TTTGGTGGTTTAGAAGCAGTTGTGTGTACAAATATTTCCAGTGGAATAAAAAAAAAAAACCCTACATACATTCCTACATACACGCTGATTGCCAATATTTATAAAAAAGGCCAACATTATTGTAATCAGATATGAAATAGTATAGTGTACAGTGGTAAAATTATAACCCTCAGATCTACTGAATTCTTCTGCTCCAAAAACATCAATTTTCACCTTCCATGGTTCTGGAAATAGGAGCTCATGAAGCTCTCAATGTGTGGCGTAAGTGGAAGCTCTTGGGTGTTACAGAACGCGTTATCATTCATAAAACGTGATCTTTAGCTGAAAGTCCTAGACGTATAATACAACGTGATAATAAAACACTTCCTCTTCGACATGTGCAACACTCGTGTAAACTTACCCGTCCTCGTGTCTAGAACTTTCCGCACACTGTAAAAGCACCCAGGTGCATTGTGGGACCCATGCATAATCGCACGATGAGCAGTAGTGATGGCTCAACCCCAGTCGGTTTGATTCGGAATGGAAAACAACAAAGGGGCCGCCTCATTAATCTGCTGGGTGCGAGGTTCCCTCCTGCACAACCCATCAGATCAAACCCCGGTGTCGAGGAGTGAAAATAACAGAGCGGGAAAGAGAAACTCCGAGACAGCCTGGGTTTGATGATAGCAGCTTGGGGGCAGGAGACGCATTTTTTTGGGGGGGCGGGGGCGGCGTAGCTACTGACGGCACGTACCAGATCAACAGCTGGATCCTCAGATGCTCATGAATACACACTCGACGGCAAGGAAACAACATGTTGCAGTGCAGGGGGTGGGGGGGGGGGGGGGGGTGAAAACAAATGGGGGGGGGGGGGGGGGGGTGGGGTGTGATGCATATTTATGATCGGGACCTTGTTAGAGTTTTGGGCTGCATCTGCGGGAAAAGTTAGCGATGAGAATGCATTCAAGGGGAAAACATCGCAAACATGAAGGGCCTGTTTTTGTGTAACAGTTTTTAAAACAAAAAAAAAAAAAAAAACAACAGCAGATCTGTCAGTATACCGACTTCAGCACCTGGGGAAAACAGACTGCTCTTTTTTTTTTTCTTTCTTTTTGCCGGAGTAGCAGAAGCACTGCTCTGTCCCAGGGAGACGCACTGGCAGCTGACTGACCAGCAAATTGTCTCGTTGATCCTGTGAGTATTTCGTTCAGCCAGTTTGGGGAAAAACAACCACAAAAAAAAACAACAACAACAACAACAACGCGTACACACTTCCAAAAGACCAGGTTTTAAATATACTCAAAGCACACAACAAGGATAGATTATCTACGTCAAAAGCGGACGGCCTTTGTAATTTTATATTCCCATAAGTTAGAAGTGTTATTTCCAATGATGTGGTCACTTTGGAGTATAAACTCTCAGGCTACGTTCTTCCCACACTGGCCACACAGAACTGCCTTTGTGCCTTTGTGGGCCCAGAAGAGCCAGCAGGCATCAAAAAGCCCACCGTGACCCCGATCATCTCTCGCCACCAATAAAGGAAACGTCCTACAGGGCACAAAGCCAGTCTTTCAGTGGCTCGGCCCACTCGCGGTGCCTTACTCAGGGTACGTTTCAGACCAGCAAAGCGGCCAGAGAATAGAATACGCTTTATTTGTCACATAGACATTTACAGCACAGTGAAATTGTTTCTTTTCGCTTATCCTAGCTTGTTGTTTGGAAGCAGGGTCATACGGTGCCCCGTGGAGCACAGAGGGCCTTGATCAAGGACCCAAGGGTGCCATCTTGGCGATACCGAACCCCCGTCCTTCCGATCAGTAGCCCAGAGCCTTACCCTATAGGGGAGCGGGTAGCTCATCCTAGGTGGAGCAAATGAAGACGTGAGAGTGTAATCCTGCTTTATTCATTATTATCAGCGTGCATTCCTTTTTCTATTCATCCGGGCGAAATCCTACAAAGCAAAACAAGCCGAGAATGGAAGTTTCGCGGAACGAGTGGAAGAGAGATTTCCAAGCGGAGCCGGATCGTAATATCCTCGATCTTATCGGCGAGAGTTTGATTCTGGTCCTGTGTCGTGCGCTAAAACAGTGCGTATCATATCGCTCCCACCTGCCTGCTGCAGTCAGATGAAAACTGTTAGACAAAACCCCTGCCGAGACCGACTCGCCGAATATAATGCCTTCTTATCATTCCATCTTCGACAGTCACTCGTGGAGGGCGGAATAAGGAGGAGAAGAAATGAAGGGAAGCTTTATGTGTGAGGGGAGAAAAAAATACGGCAAAAATAAAATTCAGGGTCGTCTTATAGGGTACAACACCTGATGCAGGAAGAGGAAAGGAAAACAGATAGATAGATAGATAGATATATAGATAGATAGATAGATAGATAGATAGATAGATAGATAGATAGATAGATAGATAGATAGATAGATAGATAGATAGATAGATAGAGAGAGAGATATATAGATAGAGGCACACATAGACAATCAGACAGGCAGGCCGGCAGGCAGACAGACAGACAGACAGACAGACAGACAGACAGACAGACAGACAGACAGACAGACAGATAGATAGATATAGGCACAAATATAGACAATCAGACAGACAGACATACAGACAGATAGATAGATAGTTAGATAGATAGACAGACAGACAGACAGATAGATAGCTAGATAGATAGATAGACAGACAGACAGACAGAGGGGGGTATGGTGCGATGAAGCTTGTGACAGATCAGCAGCGATGGCCTCGTTCAGAACCCATGTTTTATTCTTCTTGCCTGCGAGCAACATTCATCTAATCATCCATCAGAAAAGGGAGTAGTGAGCGAGGTGGGGGTGATGGCGTATAAAGTGAAAAATACATCAACAGCCAAGAAATGAGAAATTAAATTCAGATTGAAGAGAGATGAGAAGAGAAAAAAAAACGAGATGACGAAGGGAGAGAAGGAGAACAGGGTGATTTGATGGCTTGGACCTGACAAAGCTGTCATCATGCTCATAAAGAGAGACACACACACACAATAAAAGCTTTCCTTCAAGACGTGTGTGTGTGTGTGTGTTGTCATGTGGTCACAGTCACAGTAAGCGAGTGTGTTATTAATTCAGGTGCTATATGCAACACAATGCTTAAATATCTCAGAAGTGTGTGTGTATGTGTGTGTTTGTGTGTTGTCATGTGGTCAAAGTAAGTGTTAAATTCGGGTGCTGTATACAACACAATATTTAAATATCTTGTGTGTGTGTGTGTGTGTGTGTGTGTGTGTGTGTGTGTGTGTGTGTGTTTGTATTGTCATGTGATAAGTCATAGTACGCAAGAGTGCTAGTAATTCGGGTACTAAATGTAATACAAAACAAATACCTCAGAAGTGTGTGTGTGTGTGTGTATTGTTATGTGGTAAGTCATGGTAAGCGAGTGTGTGATTAATTCGGGTGCTATATGCAACACATCTCAAATACTTAAATATGTCAGATGTGTGTGTGTGTGTGTGTGTGTGTGTGTGTGTGTGTGTGTGTGTGTGTGTGTGTGTGTGTGTGTGTGTGTGTGTATTGTTATGTGGTAAGTCATGGTAAGCGAGTGTGTGATTAATTCGGGTGCTATATGCAACACATCTCAAATACTTAAATATGTCAGATGTGTGTGTGTGTGTGTGTGTGTGTGTGTGTGTGTGTGTGTGTGTGTGTGTGTGTGTGTGTGTGTGTTGTCATGTGGTAAGTCACAGTAAGCAAAAGTGTTAATTCGGGTGATACATGCAACACAATGCTTAAATATCTCAGAAGTAAGTGTGTGTGTGTGTGTGTGTGTGTGTGTGTGTGTGTGTGTAGGTGTTGGAGTCTCCACCCTGTAACTCTCTTATGATAGTATATCAGTCAGCA
The DNA here is from genome assembly GCA_030449085.1 of Kryptopterus vitreolus. Classification (NCBI taxonomy): domain Eukaryota; kingdom Metazoa; phylum Chordata; class Actinopteri; order Siluriformes; family Siluridae; genus Kryptopterus; species Kryptopterus vitreolus. The sequence goes on along the minus strand of JACRUU010000002.1, from coordinate 9,105,362 downwards.
GGGCCTTAATCCAGGGTCACCACTAGCACTCTTTCCTACACACACACAGACAGAACATATCAACACTCTACTAATCCCTGCTTAGGGCTGCCTAAGGAGTACACACCACAGGAAGACAAGAAACAGAGCCAGTGTATAACAGGCCGCTTCTGTGTCACACACACACACACGCGCGCAAACACACACACACACACACACACACACACACACACACACACACACACACACACACACACAAAGAGAAAGAGAAAGAGAGAAAGGCAGACAAGGGTCAAAAATGAGAGGTAGACATCAATTGTAAATGATGAGACTATAAATTGAACAGGACTGAATGAACGTAAGGAAAGAGAGAGAGAGAATGATAGAAACAGAGAAATAGATACGGGAAGACTAACATTTTATTCAACTGCTACTGATCGGAAGGTCGGGGGTTCCAGCCCCTGATATCGCCAAGCTGCCATTCTGGGGTCCTTGAGCAAGGCCCTTAACCCTCTGTGTTCCAGGAGGTGCTGTATCACGGCTGACCCTGCGCTCTGACCCCAACTTCCAAACAATCTAAGGGATATCCGAAGAAAAGAATTTCACTGTGCTGTAATGTAGATGTAAGAAATAGAGGCTGTTTGATTTTGAGGATGTGAATAGGTCTATCCACAACTAATCCATGTTTATGAGTGTGATTATAAGAGCACAACACTGTTAATACCATGTTACAGCCCAACGCAGATTTAACCAATCCAATAATACTGAAAGAAAGCCAAATGAGAAATTAATTCTGTAATTAATGATTAATCATGTCAGGTCTGTTTTATATGACCTACACTAATATCACATGATCTACCAACTTTCTGCACAACAGAACAGTATATGAGCGATTTTAAAGACATTGCTAAGTATGTTTCACTTTTATACTCTATAAGTCTACATGCTCCACCTCCTGCCATTCCAACAACAAAAATGCTCGATTAAATGAAGGGAGAAATGATTGCACCCTCACCATTTACGGATTAAACCCATATCCCAAACGCAAAAACATTTTTAATATCATCCAAAGTACCGCATATGCAGTTCACGTTACTTTTCATCCCCTTCTGAACGATACAACAAAGATCCATACTGCACTTTTATTGTGCATTGCTGTTTACTACATTATGCCAGAGAGATCATCGGAATTGCTTTCATTACAAATTTACAGATAACATTTATAATTTGTTTGTGTTCATTTCCATAATTGTAAAGTGCTTTCTGTTATTCTGAGCCATTGCCCTAGAGGCATCTCTATACACACACACACACACCACACACACACACACACACACACACACACACACACACACACACACACACACACGCTCGCACATGCGTGCATAAAAAGCCTGGGAAAGACTTTCCACACTCTTCTCTGTCTGTTTAACAGCCACTGAAACTGTCTCAAAAGTACTGTTATTAACTGTTATTAATATTAAAAGAATAATTTCCAGTTTGAAATGAATATTAAATCCTTAATAATGTTGGTAAAGGGTCAACATTAGTTTTAGAAACATGAACAGTATTCATTTGTGGTACAGTGACAACGGAAAATTGTGCGATCAATCACGAGTTAGATCAACGCAAATTGTGCGATTAATTAAATTAATTAAATATTCGAATCAATTAAGCCTATTGTGTTAATAATGAGTTAACTAATTCACTATTTCACTCCATGTTGTGTTGGCGAGTGAATGAAACCCGGATAACAAAGAACAAAAAAGCACTAATGATTAAAGAAATTTCAGCATTGACCTTTCCTAGCTGCACATTCACAACAGGTATGATCTCCTCACTATATTACAGTATCTTACCGTATGGAACCTAAACATATCACCAGTTTATGTGGAAAGCAACCAAAACGGGAACAGAATTCTTAAAGGAGCCACGTACCCTATTTAACAATTAAAACAACCACTAAAAAAAGGTGAACATTGAAATGAACAAGAAAATTAATTAATTAACAAGAAATTAATATTAAAAGATTCACTTCCAGAGTAAAAGACATATTAAATAATCAATAATTTTATTAAAGGGAGAGATTTGGAGAGAAGTTTATATAATTGTCACATCTGTTACAGTATTAAAAACATAAAAAGTATTACATTAAAATGCATGATTAAATATTTCAATCTATTGACAGCCCAATTTAAATACATACTATATATACACAGTATATATACTGTATGTATGTATGTATGTATATATATATATATATATATATATATATATATATATATATATATATACACACACACACATATACATACATACATACATACATACACACACACGCACATATACGTGTCACACACGTCATCTTTGTGGCAGTGATAAGGACACTTTGTCAGTGATGCTTCATGTCAGGCTGCATCATTCTCCTGTATTGTATGCGTCATTATGTTTTATTCCGTACTTATCGTCCAAGCACAGGCAGACATAATTTCTCACACAAATATTTATTGCTTTTCTTTCCCTGTGTCTCCATTACTCTGTACAGCCCTCTGACCCGCCCACTGAGCTTCAGTGAGGGTAAAATAAATGGTTAGTGAAAGCAGTGGATCAGTATTTTTAAGTGTGTGTGTGTGTGTGTGTGTGTTCACACTGAAGGTGAAACTAACAGTGTTTAGTCTGCTTGTCACATCATATATTAGCCGTATGCTTCATGCTCCATGCCATTAACCCTCGCCAGTCAAGGCCATGGCACAGCAATAAGCAGCGCTCGTTGACAGACAGGCAGTGTGATAAGGCAGGGCACGATGTGTGGAGAGTAAATAAGAGTCTGGTCAAAGCACTACCAGAGAGAATACAAACTACACACTAACTCCCGACCAGACGCAAAGCAGCACGTTTATTCCCCCGCTTACTTTAATGCTGACTTGATCTTTTACACTGAAAGAGAGACAGACACGTCTCATTATGCCGCATATGCGCGCTAATGGTTGAGCTAATGAAGCCGAGTTTATGTGATCGGACTGAAGTTAATTCAGCTGATTTGAACTTTTATCGTCAGCGGACCTGGAAGCTGTGCGCTTTCTGTCAGAGTGCTGTACGTTACACACATGAAAAGATTGACCAAATGTATAGTGAAAAAAAAGCTGCTTTTTTAAATTTTATTTTTCAAATTAGAATTTGCTTAAAAATCATTGGAGGACATATTAGACAATAATCGGCAAGATTAAAAGGTCCAGGCCTGTTATTAACTATTATTATTATTAACTGTAGGTTGTTATTAGCATTATTTAAAAAATAAATATATATATATATATATATATATATATATATATATATATATATATAAATAAAATACAAATATATATATATATATATATATATATATATATATATATATATTTTTTTTTTTTTTTATATATACCTTTCCAAATAATTACTGAATATTTATTATGTTCCTAACAAATAGTTTTTCCTTTTTACAGTGCGAGTCAATTAGCCACTAAAAAAGAACTATTTTTTACAATTTATTTCTATTTCTATTTCTATTAATTCTGTTAATAAGGATGTCAGTCATTTTGGACCTCAAGGTAATACAGATACACAACATCCTTATTTGTCCAAAATATACAGAAACACATCTCATGATATTGATATCACATTGTCCAGCCCGGTTCCCTTGCGTTACTGGTACTATAAACAACGGATCAATAAATTCAATCATGATCAACATCTTTTATATATGACGTCGGAACAATATTTACAACAGTAAACGTGAACAGCTCACGATAAGCGCCGTTTCTGACTCCTAATCTACCTTCTGGTTAGTGAGCTAGCTTTCACGGTTAGCGCTCTGAATATCTGTTCTAATCGTATTAGCCTAACACAAGGGGACTTGTCTAAATGTGCATCTGACAGGCGTGTGGAGACAGAGGAGGACAGGAGAGATACACCTCCGGGCTAATTAGCTCTGATTCAGAAGGTCTGCGGAGCGTAACTGATTTCTGGACTAATAATCAAGCTCCAGATGAGGCCAGTGCTCTGTTTCAGAAACACACTCACACTCTCATACACACACACACACACACACACTTTTGATATAGCCACAAGTTTTCGGACACATGTTCATTTTTTTTTATATCTATAACGCTTTTCACTGTCTCAAAGCAGCATTACACAATGATGAGTGAGCCTGGGACAACTCTGGCAAGGAAAAACTCCCTCAGATGTAAAGAGGAAGAAACCTTGAGAGGATCCGGACTCAACAGGGGAACCCCTACACATTTGGGTGATCAAGAGTGTGAATGTGAATAATATAGTTTACCAGAGTGTGTGGAGATAACACAAATAGCAGTGTCCTTCTGCAGTTCTAAGGTCACCTGGTCGTTAGTATAGTATGATCTTATAACTTCCATCTACTCTTCTGGGAAGATGTTCCATTAGATATATGAGTGTGCTAGTGGACATCAAGCACATGAGCGTTAGAAAAGTCAGGCTCCAATCCACTCCAAATGTCACTCAAGATCTTCCTCTAAGAACCATGTAAAGCATATCGTCATGGATTTCACAGAGACTGTAAAAAATCTTTGGGAAGGGGTGTATTACTGTGGTCTAAGGCGCTGGGTTACTGATCGGAAGATCCGGGTTTGAGCCCCGGTATCGCTAAAGTGCCGCCCTGGGGTCCTTGAGCAAGACCCTTAACCCTCTGTGCTACAGGGACTCCGTTTCATGGCTGACCCTGCGCTCTGACCGCAGCTACCAAACAACAAGCGAAAAAAGAATTTCACTGTGCTGTAATGTATATGTGACAAATAAAGGCTTTTCTATTCTATTCTTTTTGTTTAGGTCCATGTTCAAGTTACCACATCCAAAGATAATACATGGTAAGAAAGGCCAGGTGTCCCGATACTATTGCCCGTATAGTGTGTCAGGGTTAAACTTGTTCTAAAATATACCTGTTGTCATGATGGGCCTCCGCCCCATCTACTGAGATTGGCAAGCGCTCCGAACTCAGCGCCACGTCGGAAGGCAGAAGGGTTGCGCAATCGCCGCGCAGATGAGGGAGAGGCGGGGCGTGCTCAACGAGACACGGCTGGAGGCGGTTGTCGTCGGAGAACGTCTGGGACCCGAACCTGACCCCTACATGCTGATGGAGATCCGGAGAACGAAGCCGCCCATTGATCGGGACCCAACGTCGGAGAGCGCGTTGATCAATCTCCACGTTCCCTCTCCCGCTCCAGCCACTCCCCACCTGATCCCCCAAATAACGGACACGAGCATTTTCTCTTTCTTTTTGTTACTTTCAATAAACACTATTTCCCCCCCAGTTCGCCTGTGTTCAGCCTGAAGCGGCGAGCGAGTCGCCACACTGTATAGCAGTCATGGTCTGGACTAAACCCTATTGATTTATTACAAATTTGAATCACCACAGAGTTCATTCAGATGCTATAACACATCCATCCATCTAAATAACAGAGTATAGACAAACTCCCAGAGCATATAGACCATTACCTGCTTTCTGTGCAAGCTTAAATCTCCACCACAGGATTATTTCTCTCATTTATTACAAATCACAGTATATACTTTACATATTTGCCTCAATGTAATGACTGTGGACACACAAACGGCTTATTCAGCATTTAAAATCGTGTCTGATGTGCGCTAAACATGTTTACGTATGTATTTATCAATCATGTACGTATGTACATATGTATTTACTATCCATGATGTGATGTAGCTAGCGTTTTTTGCACATTAGTTACATTTGTATTAAAGTATAATTTAGCCTAATTCTAACTACATAACCTACAACAAACCTATACAAAGCAAGCTCTGTGTGATGTGTGGCATCGGAGCTCACTCATTAACCGTCAGGGTTTCTATTTGAAATCTTAATTACTTGAATATATTTTCAAAATGACAGAATAAAGCTCTGGGCTTTTTTTTTTTTTTTTTTTTATAAACTGTGTATTTTTTTTCTTCGTAATTAATATATTTGAAGGTGTTACTTATTCCCTATGAAATGGAATCAACATTTTATTGCAGTCGAAGCTTTGGCTGTTTGCGGAATGTCAGCCAATGACAAATCAAGCTGAGGAATATTAAATAAAATGCCCTCAGGCACCATAAACAAACTCTTGAAACTTTCCCCCGCAGCCAGCAAACAGATTGAGGAATGAGCCTCGGATTTTGAAGGGAGATTCAGAAACTTCCCTTGCACTCCCAAAATGGCGTCTCACACACACACACACACACACACACACACACACACACACACACACACACACCACTGCAGGAGCTCAGTGGATGATCAAAGGTGCTTGTGCTGCCTCTCACCTGGAGCTCTGCTCTCACTGCTGATGTTCACCACCACCACTGATCTATTCCTGATCACAGTTCTATAATCATCTCTGACTATGCTCTCGCTCTTCCTCCCTCACTCCCTCCCTCCTTCTTTCTGACCTAATTTCAGCGAGCCCTTGAGAGGCCTGACTCGTCTCCCCAAACATTCACACAGACACAATTCCACACTCGATCTGCTGTGTAGCATTGCAAACGCACAAACCAAAAATGTTTTATAAATAGCAGCGACATTACCATACTGCACTGCTTTATTCATGCCAGGCTCCTACACACTCCCTCATAACCTTGTTTTTACTTCCCCCCTTGTTCTTTTGTGTGCGTCTGCGTCAGAGCCTACATGTCAGATTAGTTTATCGAGGTTGTTTGTCCTAACCCCCCTCCCCTTCTTTTTTTTCCTCTGTAGGTTGTAACGCATAGCATTCTGGTCTGATAAAAGGTGGCCCAGATGCAGGAAAAATGACTCCTTCATATAGAAGGCTTGTCTATATGACGGGATCTAATATATGGCACAACGTACCATTAAAAAGCCATTAAAGCAGGCTTAGGTTCATACAGCTTTGCTCATACGTCACACAAACAATACAATATTTGCAGAGTGAAGCATATAAGGTGTTTTTTTTTAAGGGGTGGGGTTGAAGCAAATCTTATTCTATGGAAATCTCATTATGTAGGATTTCCATTTCACTTTAATAGGTTTCGTATAGATGAAGTGACACAATGCAGAGCATTCGTTTTAACGGCAAAAAGTACAGCACTTTTACTCAGACAATAAATATAGACAGTGTGTGTGTGTGTGTGTGTGTGTGTGTGTGTGTGTGTGTGTGTGTGTGTGTGTGTGTGTGTGTGTGAGGAATGAAAGGAAAAGACAGACAAAAACCTTGAGGACATAAAGATGAAAAGAAAGTGAGCAAAGGAAGTACAAGGTATACACAGATACACATACCAGCAACGAAAAAAAAAGAGAGACAGAAATGAAGGCCAGAAAGGAGAAAAATAGACAAAAATGTAATAAATAAGCGTAAGAGCGTAAATGAGAAAGACAGAGGCAGGTAGCATTGTCTTCAGCGCAGTAAATCAGCCGGGACGTGCCCCGAATGTCATGAATGACTGACAGCCCCTCTGTGTGTTTATTTTTAATAATGTTGATGTAGAGAGGGAGAAATTGGAGAGAGAGAGAGAGAGAGAGAGAGAGAGAGACGGAGAGAGAGAGAGATCACAGGCCAGTGTGCTAGTATATTGCAGACAGACAAGTGATGAACATATTTATGGAAATACACACACCTTATTGTTTAAAACTGTGTACTAAAGCAGCAGATTTGTGAAGAGAGGTGATCAATCTACACAAACTGATGTTTTACACACAACGCCAACCCGCTTGAAAACCACCGATTACACAACAAGTTCAGAGCGTACAGTATGAACAGTAAAAACGCCAGGAGGTTAAAACCCTGGCTTGTGGTTTTATGTACCTCTTAACTTGTAGCAAGAGGCCTAGTACAGTCATAGTGTTGCCTCTAGTGGGGAAAACAAGGTACTGCAAGATGAAAAGTGCTGGTGTTTAAACATTATTTCTGACGTCCACAATGATGACTAAATTAAGTGCTTTCCTGTCACTCTGAAGTTATTCTAATTACAATCATAATTTGGCAGCCGTGTGGCTTCAGGTCTGTGTGTTATTCACACTTAGTCATTCAATGGTTAGAACGTTAAAAGAGTGTATAGGTTTATTGCATATACTCTTGTTCATTATAATTGTAGTCAAACCAGTGGCAAATTCTATACATTGAGTGCATTCATTCATTCATTCATCTACTACTGCTATATCCGATCTTCCCTCGGGTCACGGGGAGTCTGTGCCTATCTCAGGCGTGTATGGGCATTAAGGCAGGATACACCCTGGATGGAATGGCAACCCATCGCAGGACACACACACATTCATACACTAGGGACAATTTTCCAAGGTGCAAATTAACCTACTGTGCATGTTTTTGGAACGGGGGGGGAAACCGGAGAAAAACCCCCTGAGGTACAGGGAGAACATGCAAACTCCACACACACATGGCTGAGACGGGAATCGAACCCGGACCGTGGCGGTGTGAGGCGAACGTGCTAACCACTAAGCCACCGTGCCCTTTGAGTGGATTCTTTTTCTGATATTTAATCATCAATGAATAAGATTAATCATCATGTTTTTCAGGAATGCGCAATCGAGCTGGGCGTGTTCAATCTTTTCCACAAAGGGCCGGTGTTGGTGTCCAAAGTTCTACCGAATTCTACTTGTTCAAATCTGATCAACTCATTTTCAGCGACTATTAGAAGCTGTCCTTGCTCGGCGGAAACGGAAACCTGCACCCGCATCACGCTTGTGTGTCCTAAAAAACCTCACAAATAAGTTTTCCTGATCTTACAGTATAACCCTTTTTAAATCATTTTATTTCAATTGTTCATAATAAATTTTTTTTACTAGCGACCCATCATAGTGCTACAGGTATGAAGCAGTTATAATATAACTGCTATAGTTATATAGTTATAATAACAAATCTACAAATGCATGGCTTCTACATGACGCAGAATACATTACTCTCATAACTCATGGAAGGTTTCTACATTATTGCTAATAATTCAGTGTTGCCTATGTAACCTAACACAGGGTTCACCACATACGGTCTATACATCACCTAAAGTCAGAAGCGCTGCGGCAGGAGTGACCACTCTTTTCTGTCTGAATAAAATGAAGTGTGTGTGAGGGATTTTCTGTCTGGATTTTAAAACTGGAATTCACCAGTTGGACTAATCAGCTTTGGACTCGATATTCCGCCGTAGTGCAAAATTAATAGGGGGAGAGGGAGGGGGAAGGAGAGGAGTAGAGAAGGAGAGAGGTTCTTTTATTTTTTTTTTCTCCCTCCCATATTACTCTTGCTTCATTTCAGTGTTATGAAAAGGCCTGACCCTTTACTAAAGCCTGTCCATATAGCTCAGTCAGCTGAAAAAGCCATATATTCCCTATGAATGACTGGACCATTATTTTTATTATTATTTTACTTAGTAGCCTCATTATAGTTAACCTCTTGGGGTGTGTGTGTGCGTGTGTGTGTGTGTCTGAGACTATGTACACGTGACAGAGAAAGAATATGCATCTCTGAATATCTGCTCATATAAGGGTATGAAAGCGCTGGATAGCAAAAGGAGATTTTTCAGTTCCAAAGCTTTGGTGATATAATTAGTTCCAATATCGTGCCCATTTGTATCGCACATGAGGGATGGAAGATGTATTTTGTAAACCTGTCAGTACTAGACAAAACACATGCACGTCAAATACACATACAGACGACATACATGTGGCTGTTTTTTTTTTTTTAATATGTGGAGTACAAAAGAAGTAAAAAGCGCTTTATAAGTGAAGGAGTGTGATCCTTACATTTGTCCTAAGAAAAAAAAAAAGGAAATCCAGTTAATTAAATGAATTAACGTGAGCATCATTTTAAACCAATTTAAACGTGAATATGGGCGTCCAAATAGTACAACAGGCAAACGCTAGCTTTCGACGCAAACGTATGACATATTCATTCATTCATTCATCTTCTACCGCTTTATCCGATCTTCCCTCGGGTCACGGGGAGTCTGTGCCTATCTCAGGCGTCTATGGGCATTAAGGCAGGATACACCCTGGATGGAATGCCAACCCATCGCAGGACACACACACACACACACACACACACACACACACACACACACACACACACACACATTCATACACTAGGGACAATTTTCCAAGGTGCCAATCAACCTACCGTGCATGGTTTTGGACCGGGGGGAAACCGGAGAACCCGGAGAAAAAAACCCCTGAGGCACGAGGAGAACATGCAAACTCCACACACACACGGCCGAGACGGGAATCGAACCCGGACCTTGGCGGTGTGAGGCGAACGTGCTAACCACTAAGCCACCGTGCCGCGCGCATGATATATGGATTATCAAATTCCATATTTTAATCCTAATTACATACACAGAAGCATCACAAACCTCAAATCCTTCAGACACGCTGTTCTCTGGAAGTTATTCGCTGTAAGAACATTGGAGTTCTGATGCAACACCAAACAAGTACTTTGAAAATGTCTTTGGCTGATCAGCGCCATTTGGGCTAAGTGGAAAACTATGCACATTTCATTTCCCCCCCCCTCTTTTTTTTATATAAACTCTTCCCGTAAATTATTAAGGACACGGCTGATTTAAAACGGTACAATTACGTGGTCAGGAAACACATCCAGCTGCAGACTCTCCGAGTCCAGTCATCACAGCGTTATGGCTAATCTACTGCTCTGACTATAAGGAGACTATAAGGAGTTTTACCCAAAGTCTTAGCATTCACAGGTCCTCAGAAGATCCCCATCAACAAGGACGAGAGGAAGGAACATTTGCCAGTCTTTACTCGTGGTGATTTGCATGCTGCTTGAGCCGATCAGCATGTAAACCTAATTATGGTGATTGAGCCCGAGTTTTAAAGAAGCGTCTCCGTCACAAGACCTTTTCCAGCCTCTATGCATGACATCACAGCTCCATTAGAGACAGTCAATAGAAAAACGTCCCATAGTTCTTCCACACACACACACACGCACAAAAATCCTAACACAATATTTTACTAGCAATCAGGCATCATTAAATGGAATGGATGCCTGGGCTCTTGGATTTTATTAGGCTTTTTGGTGAAATCGCAGACAGCAGTGCGCAGGCTGATTACCTCCTTTGTCTCAGTGGAGTTATTAATGCTGACAGCAGCCACAGTGGAGCCTGATGCATCCCACCAGCCTTATGGGCCATATACAGTTAGATGGGAATAAGATGGGCTTGGTATTCTATCTTGCAGTTCATCTACAGTCGGCCTTATTCATTACAAAATAAAAACGCATAGATTTGTTTTAATATCTAACATACAGGAATAAAAGGGGGCCCGTCGAGGGTTATTTTTTCTCCGATTTCTCAGCATTCTGAGTTCACTCTTAACACTGAACCCCACAGAGAACAACAAAAAACAACAACAACAAAGGCAATATGATGTTAACATTCGAGTCAAAACAGTAGAAATGCATAATAGTTTGTATTCGTAAAAAAGTGTACACAACATTGACATGAATAAAACTCTTAATTAATGCATCTGTTAGTCTACGGGATATTTTCAGAAATATTAAAATGTGAATAAATGCTGTCGTCGTTCCTCTCAAGGTTTCCTACAGTCTTTCCAGGGAATAAATCCAGGTTACTTTACTAAATTTGACCTAAGACGTTTGTTAAATATATGATTATTTATCTAACATATTTTATTAACATTTTATGTTAAATGTACTTTAATGTAGTGAAATTTCCCATTACTGTGAAACCCCATCATGTGGCACCTTTATATAGATTCCATATATAGCAATTTTGCCTCAATATTTCCATTATATACAGTGCAGTGCAAAAGTATTCATACCCCTTAAATATTTTTCACATTTTGTCACATTATAACTACAAAACTTCAATGTATTTTATAGGGCTGTTATGTGATAGACCGAACACATAGCATCGCATAATTGTGAAGTCCAAGAAAAATCATTCATTAAAGATTCTTTTTACAAATAAACATGTGAAAAGGGCGGTGTGCATATGTATTCATCCCCCTCTAATAACCCTAAATAAAATCCAGTGCAATCAACTTCCTTCAGATGTCACATAATTAGTAATTAGAGTCTACCTGTGTATTCTTAAATCCCCTAAAGCTTTATTAGAGAACATTAGTGAACAAACTGCATCATGAAGACTGGAAGAACATGCCAGACAGGTCAGGAATAAAGTTGCGGTGAAGTTTACAGCCGGGTTCGCTTATAAAAACATATCACAAGCGTTAAACATCTCACGTAGCACTGTTCACTACTATCCTGGTCGTCCACCCTAAACTGACGAGGCATTAATCCAAGAAGCAGCCAGAAGGCCCAGGTCAACGCTGTAGAAATCCACAGCTCAGGTTGGAGAGTCTGTCCAGTGAACTAGTATTAGTCATGATCTCCACCAATCTGTCTATTAAGAAGAAAGCCATTGTTGAAAAAAAGTCAAGGCGTGTACATGTGGAAGAAGGTGGTCAGATGACGCCAAAACTGAACTTTTTAACCTAATGTGTGTGGCAGAAATCAAACACCATCACCAGTGGGAAACATGGTGGTGGCAGCATCATGCTGTGGGGCAGATGTTTACCTTCCAGAAGAACAACGACCCTCAACATACATACAGTGTATGGGTTGAGAACAAAGGATAATCATGTGTTAGAACGGCCCAGTCAAAATCATTTACATTTACAGCATATGGCAGACGCCCTTATCCAGAGCGACCTACAACTGAGCAATTGAGGGTTAAGGGCCTTGCTCAAGGGCCCACTAGTGGCAGCTTGGTGGTGAACCCATGATCTTCCGGTCCAGAGTCCAACACCTTAAACACTGGGCTACCACCTAAAATCCAGACCTAAATCCTATTGAATATCTTTGAGTACCCAATCTGACAGTCTCTTACGGTGTCTGGATGTGCAAAGCTGTTAGAGAAATACCAAAAAGGATATAACTGCAGTGAAAGGGGGTTCGACAAAGTATTGACTCAGGAGGGCTGACTACATATTTCAGATTTTTATAAATAAAAATTTCGAACATAATGTATGATTTTTCTTTTGTGATACTTTGTGTCCATCACATACAATCCCAATAAAATACTTGTATGTTTACAAGAATATAAGTGTACAAAGATGTGGAAATAGTCAAGGGGTATGAATAAAAGTATGAATAATTTTGCAACACACTATATATATATATATATATATATATATATATATATATATATATATATATATATATATATATATATATATATATATATATACATACAGACATACATACATACATACATACATACATACATACATACATACACACATACACACACACACATACATACACACACACACACACACACACACACACACAAGAAATGTCCCAAAGACTTCATGTAGAATGCGATTCATCAGGGATTTCATATCTATTGGGTAATCTTTAGTAACTTTGTATTAAAATGGCAGTGCTGCTTTACACACTGGGAAACATGGCATTTCTCACTCGCTTGCTTGTGTTCATTACACCGAGGCCGCCCGTGTGTGATCCGATTTGCGGCTTGCTGCTCGGAGGATGAGAGATTGCGGTGACAATAGCGGGAAATGACAAAAAAAAGCAGCGCATGTTACGAGCTCTGAAAATAACAAACTAATGCGATTGTCTTTGAGGATGAGGGATTGGAGCTGCAGAGCGACGGACAATAGGGAAATTAATTACGACTTCGGTACGCAAACAGCGCGGTTCAGCGCTGACCAGGTTTGTGTTCGGTGCGTTCGTCTTAATTCATACTGATCGCATAATGTTCGCGCTGAAGAAACACACAACACTCGTACCGATGATTTGATTCGAGGACCGAGGACGGGAATCCAGACGCACGCACTGCCATGATCGACTCTTTAAACATGCTGAGATCAATCACAAGCCTTGTGATTCTTTTTCACTCGTGCAACCTGTGGCATGCCGTTTCCACACACACACACACACACACACACAACACACACACCACACACACACACACATATATATGCATATATATATGCATATATATATATATATATATATATATATATATATATATATATATATATATATATATATATGCATCGTATGCATATGTATGTCGGTATATATATAGATATATATATATATATATAGGCCTATATATATATATACTATATATATATATATACATATATATACATACACATACATGCATGCATACATATACACATACATACATGCATATATATTATATACATACGTATATATATATATATATATATATATATATATATATATATATATATATATCTATATATATATATATATATATATATAATATAACACCACACACACACACTACTCACACACTCACTCCTACTACTATTACTACTACTACTACTACTACTACATAGCTACATATGTAACTAGCCTTTCCTTTTGTTTCTTTCAGTATATGTAACTAGCTTTTCTTTCTGTCTTTCTAACTATCTTTTCTTTCTTTCTTACCTTCCTTCTTTCAGTCTATGTAACTAGTTTTACTTTCCTTCTTTCTTTCCTTCAATCTATGTAAATAGCTTTTCTTTCCTTCCTTCGTTGTCTGTGTAACTAGCCTTTCTTTCTTCCTTTCCTTTCTGTATGTAACTTGCTTTTCTTTCTTTATTTCTCTCTCTTACCTTCTTCCTCTCAGTCTATCCAACTAGCTTTTCTTTCTTTTTCAACCTATTAAATTCGCTTTTCTTTCTTTCTTTCAGTGGAGGTAACCAGCTTTTTTCTTTCTTTCTTTTAGTCTATATAACTAGCTTTTCTTTCCTTCCTTCTTTTTTACATCTTGCAGTCTATGTTACTAGCTTTCCTTCTTTCTCTTTTTTCTTTTACTCAAACTAGCTTTCTTTCTTTCTTTCTTTCATTGTATGTAACGCTTTTTTCCTTCTTTCTTATTTCTTTCAATGTAACTAGCTTTTCTTTCCTTCTGTCTATTTTCCTTCTTTCAGTCTATGTAACTTTCATTTCCTTTCCTTTTCCCCCATTTTTTTTGGGGGGTTTTTCTTTTATTTGTTTTTTTTTTTTTTTTCTTTCTTTCTTTCTTTCTTTCTTTCTTTCTTTCTTTCTTTCCTTTCTTTCGTGATGAGGTCCTCCATTGTGTAATAGCATATCTGTATATACTCGTTACACCACTACAAGTCCACAGTTGTGTAAAAGAAAAAGCAGCGGGTCCATCTGCGAGACAGATTTGATGGGAGTGTCGGAGTGATGTGTGTGTGAAGGCCTCCTACCTGCTGCTCTGTCCACACCTCGTCATCGCCAACTCAGTGTGAGGTGAAAGTGTGTTTATGTAAATAACCCACCAGTAAGGTACAGCAGTACAGCAATGCTTTTCCCCAGATCGTATATGAAATGCATTTAAATAACAGTGAGAACGTTCCCCTCAAGCTTTTATTCTCTGTAACGTTACTTTGGCCACAGTAGGCAGAACACTGTGACCCGAGCGGATGCCACGTTTTTATTTACGGCACCAAAACTACTGGTCAAACAAATATGGTTATCCTGAATAAAGCTTTATTCATTTTCTGAATTCCATTTAATAAAAGAGGTGGAGAAGAGGACTACGATGTGCTGCTGGAACAAATGAAGTATTACTAAAATAAAATGATTAACACTATCATTAGCAGTCTTGCAGAAAGCGCGAGGGGGAAAATGGCACCACAGAACCCCCCCCCTTTTTTTTTGGGGGGGGGGGGGGGTAGAATATTTCTGGTGTGACTCTTTCATTTATTTACTCACCAATGACAATCCTGTTATCAAAATCAGCATGAAGCAAAGATAACCTCTAAATGTGGCGTCCTCTCCATCTTTCCCCTTCAGTGATGTTCCGCTGGATTTTCCTTTGTTTTTCAGTGAAACGAATCAAAGATCCGACATGACAAATGCACTGATCCTGATGTTTCAATAGTAATAATAATAACAATAATAATAATAATAATAATGTTAATAATTCACTCATCTTTTACCGCTATATCCGATCTTCCCTCGGGTCTGGGCATTAAGGCAGGATACACTCTGGATGGAATGCCAACCCATCGCAGGGGACACACACACACACACACACACACACACACACATTCATACACTATGGACAATTTTCCAAGGTGCCAATCAACCTACCGTGCATGTTTTTTGG
>JACRUU010000002.1:9064216-9086716 GCA_030449085.1 Kryptopterus vitreolus | reverse complement strand
TCTTTTTTCTTCCTTACATCTTTCTTTCCTTCTTTCAGTCCACTGTGTGTAACTTGCTTTTCGTTCTTTTTTCTTTCTTACATCTTTCTTTTCTTCTTTTAGTCTATGTAAGTATATTTTTTCTTTCTTTCTTTCTTTCTTTCTCTCTCTTCCTTCTATCTTTCTTTCCTTCTTTTAGTCTTCGGTATGTAACTTGCCATTCTTTTTCTTCCTCTCCTCTTTCCTCCTTTCAGTCGATGTAAATAGCTTTTTATTTATTTACCTCTCTTCCTTCTTTCTCTTTTTTCTTTGCTTCTTTGAGTCTATGTAACTAGATTTTCTTTTTCTTTCTTTATTTATTTCCATCCTTATTTCTCTTTTTCTTTCCTTCTTCCAAGCTATGTAACTAGCTTTTCTTTTACTTTCTTCACTTCCATTTTTCTTTCTTTCCTTCTTTTAGTCTATGCAAGTATTTTTTTCCTTTATTTCTCTCTTCTTTCTTTCTTTCCTTCTTTCAGTCTACTGTATGTAACTAGCTTTTATTTCTTTTGCTTCATTCCTGTTCTTTTCTTCTTTCAGTCTATGTAACAAGCTTTCTTTCCTTCCTTCTTTCAGTCTACTCTATTTAACTAGCTTTTCTTTCTCTCTTTTTCTTCCTTCCCTCTATCTTTCCTTCTTTCAGTCTATGCAACCAGCTTTTCGTTCTTTTTTCCTTCCTTCTTTATTTCCTTCTTTCAGTCTATGCATTTATTTTTCTCTCTCTTTCTTTCCTTCTTTCTCTCTTTCATCTTTCACCTTCCTGCAGGAGGTTCATTAGGGCAAATATCATAGACTCAATTAAAAAAACACTGAACATGTCTCTCTCTCTCTCTCTCTCTCTCTCTCCTGTGTGTGGCTTGTAATGAGGTCCTCCTCTGTTTCTGCACCTCCTGATTGTGTGTGCACGTGGATGGAAGTGTCCACAAGCATTTGTTTGAGCAAGTGCACATATTAAGTTCTTAAGCGTGTGTGTGTTTAAAGCATTGCCTCACCTTTCGGGCTGTTTGCTTTTCTAAATGAATGTAATGGTGCAATCGGAGGATAAATTGCCTGCCTCACGCTCCATCTCCTTGTACACATCCCAGAGGGCCTTCTCCAAAGCGGGGAGAGAAAAAAAAATAGATAAAAAATGAAAACAGGGACGCCAGATAATTCACTCGTTTTTGCCTTGCAGATAGTACTCACTATCAGCATATAACATTGCAATGAGAGACAGCAGTCCAAGTGTGCAGCTCGTACGGGGAAACTTAACAGAAATGTAAGAAATAAAGGACAAAAGGATCATATTATCACTTATCTTACAGAATGAGTAAACCATTTCCATTTGAAATATTTACAAATGTAACATTTTATTTAAGTCAAAGTCAATCGAGAGAACATACTACAGCAACTCACAAGGTATATAGATAAGCAAAGTAACACAAATCATATAACAACGAGAGACAACAACGAGAGTCAGCAACATCGCAACAGTTATGGGAATACCCAAGCTGCCCATACAGAAGAGCGTTCAGCATCAAGCCCCTAAAACTGTCTCCCCCCCCAAAAAATAAGTAAATAAAAATCATGTGCTAGTTTTAAAGTGCAGCAACATGTCTCAAGCCGCGATGGCATGCCCGTCAGCACTTTGACACGCCTGCACCCAGCAAACCTGATCGCGCTGAAGGTGGGGCCGCTACACCCAGCAGCAAATCAACACCCCGCTAAAAATCCATCGCCACAAACCAAGCAGGAGAAAATAGTGCAAAGCAGGCAAGGGGGGGGGGGACCCCATAAGAAAGTAGTTCTGGTGGCCTGCCCCGATCTCAGACGTACAGCAACTATCAAAATAGGATGTACATTCAGACCCTATTATGTATATTAAGTAAACACCCAGTACTAATATCCCATAAATGTGACTGAGACAGAGAGAGATAGACTCGGACGCTTAATTTGTCTCTTAGCGTTACAATTCATCTATACCAGGGATCACCAACCTTTTTGTAACTGAGAGCTACTACATGGACACCGAGTCATATAAAGGGCTACCAGTTTGAAATACTCCTCTGAAATAACAAATTTACCTTTAGTTATATATTATTATTATTATTATTATTATTAATGATACTCATTTATCTATGTAAATACACTTGACAGTGACTATCAACAACGAATTAACTACATTTTACATTATAGACGCATCTCACTGATGAGTTGTGCACTTTTTATAGCAAGCCTGAGAGCTACTCATGTGCTCCTTGGGGGCTACCTGGTGCCCACGGGCACCACGTTGGTGACCCCTGATCTATACAAATGACAAAAAAAAAAAAGGTCGTCATGCAGCACATGTACAGTCCTAGACGATTTCCCATACTTCCCATAGACTCTAGAGAGAGGAGATTAAATAAACACAAACACACAATAAGCATCTCAAAGTGCTCAGGGATCGACCGAATGAATTATTAACAAAATACTATTTAAAAGAAAGCAATCCACATGTGCTCCTGGTAATGGCGGCGCAATTGAATTGAGACGAAAATACTATTACTATTAACGTCTGATTCAGGGCTAATTAAAGAATGCAAACAGAGATAATACAATGTGCCTCTGGTAATTTAATGGGGGGGGGCTAATGTGTGAACATTATGAAAAATGGAATTGTGAAAAAAAAAAAACAATGTTCATGTGAAGGGGGAAGGGGGGGGGGTATCTACATATGATTGCTTTGTATCTGCCATACTTTACAAAAAAAGGTTTTAAGAGAATAAACACAGCATCGAATCGGATGGAGAGCTGGACAAGGACTATGGAGGACATCTGACCAGCTAGGAAAGAGTGGTGGAATAGTGGAGGAGTAGGTAGTAGGTGGATATGAGGTGGGATTGTGGTAGCCCAGTGGTTAAGGCGTTGGCCTCTGGACCAGCAGATCACATGTTCAAACCCCACCACCACCAAGCTGCCACCAGTGGGCCCTTGAGCAAGGCCATTAACCCTCAATTGATCAGTTGTAAGTCACTCTGGATAAGGGCATCTGCCAAATGTTAATGTAAATATGACTATAGGAGTAAATAGGATGCATGGGAAGATGATAGAGGATGTTATAGATGGTGTAGAATGTCCATCTAGGAATGATGGGGAGGAGGACTGGAGAGGAGGTGAATTAAAGGGAGGATATATTGGGATTATGAAGTGGAAGTTTGATTGATGGATGTTTGGTGAAGTTGAGTCGATGATGCTGTTTCGTATTTTGACCATACAAACGGCACTAACAAACAAACAAACAAAAAAAGTGATGATGATGATGATGATGATGATGATGATGATGATGATGCAGTAGAGAACGACCTGGTAATGTTGACATCAGCACTGCAGCTGGGAGGAACGAATGCAGATGTATAAAGTATGTTTGTGTCTGAGGGATTACCGCTTCCTGTCCCCCAACCTCCACCCCCTCACTCTCTCTCTCTCTCTCTCTCTCTCTCTCTCTCTCCCTAACAGCAACTAAACCCACAATATAAACAGCTTCACACACAGATGAAAGCCAAGACCTGAAAGGTACCTGCGGCTTATAATCCAATTTCAGCACCATGCAAAGTCAGGTGGAAGTGGATTTAGAAGAGAGCGAGAAGGAAAAGAAGTTGAGTGCCAGGGAGCCAGATAGAAAGAGAGAGAGGGAGCGAGAGAGAGAGAGGGAGAGAGAGAGAGAGAGAGAAACACCTTGCAGTGCATCTCTGTCGGTGAACTTCTTTTAGCAGTTCTCAACAGCCCAAATCTCTGGAGCGAGAGATATCCCCCTCTTTCTCCTTCTCTCCCCCTCACTCTCTCGGCTTAGAGCAGCAGCTTAGAGAATATAGCTCTAATGGGAGCAGCCGTCAATCAAGCCGGTGTGCATCACAGTGGTGAGGGTTCGCTTTACGCTCCCCCAAATCTCAATCAGCATGGCACCTGTCAGTTCAGTGCACGCTGAGCATGCTCTAGTCTGCTCTCCCGCACCTGAGTCCTGTAGAGGTGCAGGTTTAGCCTGTTCATTGGCTGTCTACAAAACAAAAATAAAACAGGTCATTCACCATGATCGAATGTGTTGCGGAAAACGCTTAGTGTAGACGATGAGAGACAAATGTATACTTCTGTTAGAGGAGGAGTGAGAGAGTGAGAGTGAGAGAGAGTGAGAGAGAGATGTACAATGCTGCGGAGAGAACAAATCATGGCTGTAATGTAGGTGAAGACAAATCGTTCGCACCTTCCACATCATTAAATCTCTCCATAAATCATTATAATTCACACAACAATAAATGAAACATTGGAACTGTGAGCAAATCACTTTGGTTTATGCAGAATAACACACTCAGGCCTTGATTACATAGTGCATCCTTTAATTATTCAGCTAAACAACCGGGGCATAAACACAGGGAAGGGTGGTGTGTGTGTGTGTGTGCGCGCTTCTCCTATGGTGTGGTAGTAAAGCCGGAGGGCTTGTAAGGGGACTACAAGCTTCATTACAGCTCACACACACGTACGTTACGAGCAGCAGAGACCGCATTCTCTCCTGCCGGAGTGACCTCCTGATTAGGTCTCGTACGCAGCCGGATGGACCTGACTCGGGATTTTCGCTTATGGTTTGGCCCGTGTTTGTACAGCTGTGGGCTTGGATGCAGTGGACTTGTTTTCTGTGTTTTCACTAATCTGCACGCTGGACCTCAGACTAGAGGCTGGACCTCCTCAAAACAATCTGAGGTTAATGGGCCTGGAAACATTTTTTTGGCAAAGTGAAAAGAGCTTTTTTTTATTGATTTTGGAGCTTGTGCGCTTGTGGGAGTCAATTAAATATGAAAACACACCGACACACACACACACACACACACACACTGTAAAGTCTGATTGTATATGGGCATTTGATATAATGGACCACTTGGAATTCCCGTTTCTATCACATGATTTAACATTAGATGACTTTTTAAACACAGCTCCATGGCTTTAATGCATGCACACACACACACACACACACACACACACACACACACACACACACACACACACACACACACACACACACACACACACACACACACACACAACATCACACACACACAAAATGACACCATATCAATGTTTATCGCCAGCTAATCGTTAATATGCTTATTGTATGCATACTCACAGTTTACACCCCCAAGGCTTCAAACAAATGCCGTTTCATGTTTATTTGTTGGAAAGTAGTCAAACTTGAACTGATCCTGTCTATTCCCACAACCAGAATCTCTTATTCTCTCTCTCTCTCTCTCTCTCTCTCTCTCTCTCTAATAGATTATTGTTGTCCTCCCTCTTCCAAGTCACATGCTAGTCACTGGACAGATTCTCAGACATGATATTACAGTGCTGAAAGAGTGGCACTCTTACAATTTTATTTTTATTTCTTTTTATATCCATCCTAACTCAGTTCCTGGAAGGGATTCCAAGCAGGGTATTACAAAACACACACACACACATACACACACACAAAAGGGTTCTGTGATGCACACATGCCTGGCACAGTACAGTACCGTGTGGATATCAGGGACGCTCGGGATTTGCAGCAGCACAATTTATCTATTTAGTTTTAGAGAAAAGAAGTAAGGATGCTGACTTCGAGGACCGTCGCAAAATCCTGACACTTACGCCTCTCAAACTAGTACAGTATACCCGAGTGACCACACATAGTAGAGATCTGGTAACTAACGGGATTGTTTCTTCAAAATGTCATTTTATATATATATATATATATATATATATATATATATATATATATATATATATATATATATATATTATATATATATGTGTGTATGTGGTAGGAACAATGACTTGACTCCTAGTTTATCAATTCGAATCAGAAGAAGCTGATATTAAAGGCAAAGGCCTCTAGATTACGCTTATTTTACCAAAATACAATCTTATAATGGGTTGACTTTTAATTATTTAACTAGGACGGAAAGGTCAGACTTTGCTTGTCGCTTAGCAGAAGTGATGTACAGCACAGAACAAAGTCATGGTGCAGTGGAAAAAGAATTGAGGACTAAGAAACTGTGGAAACATCTTATTTTTCTTCCCAGGGTAAAACATGGACGGACTGATGGACGGACAGACAGACAGACAGACAGACAGACAGACTACATAATTGAATGAAATTAAATTTAGTGTGTTGGCTTATACGCACATCCATAGGCCCTTGAGCAAGGCCCTTAACCCCTCCATTGGTGCACAATTGGTGCTGGTGTGGAATGGTGGCAAATGTACAAATGTGAAAGGATCCTGACCATTTCATATGTTTTGCAATATATGATTTAATTTAGTTTATTTCATTTTCCAGTGGCTTTCACATATTTGTTCACTTTTCCTAAACATTAGGGATACAAACCTTTCTACTCAATTATAAATAATGCCACTTCAGATGAACTACATGACTCCTTCCTTCAAACCCTCGCTTTGTCCCAATAGGTTTTTCTGAAATGTAAATATCTTTTTTTTAATTGCTTTTTTCCCCCCAATAAGTCATTCATGTCATATTTCACTTATTAACTGCAATATGATAATTGTGTCATGTCATGCCCTAATATACACAATAGGAAAATGTTACCTTTGTGTGTCACATGGTTTAAGATGAACGCTTTGGGAACATTCACACGTATCAACCTTCTGACTGAACTCTGCACAAGCTGCACGTATTCGTTTACTATGAAGCGTCAACATTTAGAGGCTTTTCATAGCAGGGCTCTGACACCATGAAATTTCCATTAGCTTTCATTTGCAAAAGCAAAAGCAAAAAAAAAGGTTGTTTGCCTCATTTCACTGATGAAGCCGGGGCTGATTGAGGTGCTGAAAACCTGAAACGCATTCAGACAAAATGCATTATGGCGTTTCTGTAGATTGCAGCCCTTGGAGCTGAATCAAGAAAGAAAGTGGGCAATTAATTATATGGCCATTAGGTAAATATTACAGCAAATTTCACAGAGAGCGTCTCTGAAGTGATATGCAAAGGGGAAAAAAAAGTCCTGGCTAAGCTTTTTTTTTTTTTTTTTTTTTTTTTTCCTCCCTTCATCTTTTATGATCTTGAAAAGAAAAGCTGCCCTCGGTTCTCATTACATTACTTCTTACACCTACATGTGCAAATTCTCTCCAGGAGCAAGTCATGTCTTACAGAAGTGTTGTTCCTAAGAAAGGCTTTAATTATGAACAACTCTAAGTTAATAAAACCTTTTATTCGAAAATTTATTATTATTTATTTTTTTTGCCAAAAGTCAGGGGGCTAGCAAGAGGGTTAGCGAGAGCGAGAGACTAAGATTTATAACCCCCCCCCCCCCCCCCCCCCCCCCCACCCCCACACACACACACCGCACTCGTAAAGGAGGCCGCTATCCATGTTGCTATAAATAGGCTGCTGTTGGCATTAAGAGAGAATGAGATGATTGTGAATTCAGTGAAGGAGACAAAAGCAGCTGTTTATCACACACTCCATAGCAGCAGCCAACATAGAGCAGCACAGTGTGCCAGCTTGTAGCTGCCGAGCCCGAGCACACCCACAACAAAGCGGTGGGAAATAAAACGGGCTTCGCACGCTTTCAGCCACTTGAAAGAGCAGGAGGGACAATACGCTATAGTACACAATCATGGTCTTTTGCACCTTATCTGAGCATCGTGTCTCCCATTTAATCGGGCATTTACAAAATGTACGCGTCTTGCATTCACAGGGTCAGGCAGATGTGCGCAAGTAGTGGTTGATTGAGAGCGTATATTTAAAGGCTGTTTAAGAGGTGAGAAATAAGCCAAAATAATTGTTGAACACGCACATAAAACACAAATACTATATGTGTGTGTGTGTGTGTGTGTGTGTGTGTGTGTGTGTGTGTGTATGAATAGTCTTTATTTGTTACATGTACATTACAGCACAGTGAAATTGTTTTTTCTGTGCATTGTTTGGAAGCTGGGGTCAAAGAGCGAGGGGTCAGCCATGATACGAGCACAGAGGGTTAAGAGCCTTGCTCAAGGACTCACGGGTAGCAGTTTGACGGGTCGAACCCCTGACCTTCCAATCAGTAGCGCAATGTCTTAATCACTTACTTCCTTACTCCCTCCTCAATATATATATATATATATATATATATATATATATATATATATATATATATATATATATATATATTTTTTTTTTTTTTTTTTTTTTTTAGTTTACACTAAATTCTATTATGCTGTAAATACTGTAACTACACTACAACCTGCAAAAAACCTGATGAGATGGAAGCCAGTCACCAAAGAGCGACATTTTATTCCTAACCTGAAGCCATTTAAGTAAGGATACATCTCCCCCTGTCATACAGGAGTTAAGCATCGACCAGGAGCATCTCCCTGTTATCCCCAGAGATATTGACACCCAGATTAAGCAGGTTATGGAGTGTCCATGTAGTGTCATAGAGTCACATGGGCTTAAGGTCACACCACAGGGGAGGGGCCGAGCTGGAAGTTCAACATCGCAGATTGTACTGATGAGACCGGCAGTCATACTGTGAAATTGAAAGGTCAAGTAAAAAGTGGCAGGTGTCAATCATTAGCTCCGATTGATTTAGCTCGACGAGGTAATTATGAGCCTGCTAAACAAGTGTGCTGACAGTTAGTAGGGCTATGCTGTCCCCCTCACACTTCATTTCCCCGTAGCTGAAGCTAGGTCACATACACAGGCAGCGCAATGAAAAGAATCTCCGAACGAGCGGAAGGACTTAAAATAGACAGCGGAGAGAAAACCCCACCGGAGTTTGAAGTTCTGCGCGCGGCTTTACAAAAGATAATGAATCAACAGGAGAGTGGTGGATTTAAATGTTTTAAATGGAATGCTGATGCTGCGACGGAGGAAAGCGGAATGACACCGGATCGCTTACAGTGGGGAATAAATTAACAGCAGTGCTTCAGGAAGATAAAGAACCGGTTTGGTTCCCGAAAACAAGCGCAATATCTTTTGAGCCTGAGGGTGCGGAGAGGTGCAACATTCAAGTTTTAACAGCAGCATCTGTAACACAAGCACATTTACTTAGATTTTTGTAATAATAATAATAATAAAAAAGTGGGAGGGAAAGACATCTGTTTTGTCCTTAACATGGCACAATCTCATTGTATATAGATGACATTTGCCCTCCCCAGATGACACAGACGGATTTCCAAAGATTGGCTGTGTGCTGCAAAGACTAAGACGGAGACGGGGATTGACATGATCCGCTATAATAAAGGAGGCTTCTGGTTATTAAATTTCCGCACCTTGAACATTATTGATGATTGTCCTTCGCCGCAATACCTGCCGGCGGGACATGTTACCGAAACCTGATTATCGCACTGCGCGTTTACTTGAGGGAACATGCAAGAGGACACACACACACACACACACACACACACACACAAAAAGCTCATTTTAAAATGTACAACAAAGGATACAAGGATAATGTAAGTATCGCCCCCTACCCGTCTGAAGATAGTGGTCCTCCATTGCGGGGCTTGTTGACTTGGGCGTAGAGTCTCTCTAGGCCCTGATCTCTAGGACTGTGTGGCCTAAGGTCCTGGTTCAGGCTCTGGCTGCTGTCCATGGAAGAGTCAAGCGAACCGATGCCTGCGTAGGGGTGTTCCTCATCAGAGTAGAAGGCCCGGCTCACATCTTGAATCTCGGCGTAGTCTCTCTCCCGGGCCTGCCGCTCCCGCAATTCTCTGGTCTTGGCCTGGATCCTACAAACACACACAGTTCATCACATGTCAAATCGGCCCGGCGTACGTTATATTTAATGCACGGGTCAAATGATCTAGATATCACGGCCACATTTCTTTGTTGCCTCCCCTTAGTTTAAACTGAGTGTCCACAGACGGAAAGTTCTGACCTTTAAATATTAAAAACATCTGCCCTATGAAACATCAAAATGCACCCCAAAATAAGGAGTTTACTTTCTAAGAGGTACTTGTGGTATATGATCGATGTTTTTCCTCATTAATCCCCGCTGTGTTGATGTTTGCCCGAGTTCGGGGCTCCTACTGGGTTAATAGGCTGCTCAGACACCACCCTCTCTTCCTGTGTTTACCTTGGATCCTTACCCCTATTACAGCGGCCTGCTCAATGGAACCTTGAGACGAAATTCTTTCAAGAACCTCCGGTGGGAGTACATTTCAATCAGCTTTCTGCAGAGGTTAAGCCCTTTCTCCTCAAAGTGCCTCTCCTGCTGCTTCCTCTTGAGAGAGCGGAGTCAGAGCAGGCCTGTTATGGCTGACGTGGTTACAGGGCTGCTAAAACAGCCAGTAGGAGATCTTCCGGAGAAGAGAGGAGTGAAGCAATACCTCCGGTAGGCGTCTTCCCAAACGGCAAGAAAACTCGCGCCTCTCTGATCTCCGGCCAGTTGCCCCTTCCCACATTTTTCCTCACTCGCATTCTCTGTTTTTTTTTTTCGCTCTCTCTCTCTCAAAACAAGTGAGGTGAATAAGGCCTTTCTTTTTGAAAATGGGGCGGGTGAGGGGGTTAAAGCATGCGTTTTGGGATATGGGTATCTTCAGGATTAGAAACGGTATATAGTCTTGCAAGGCTGGTTACTGCATTCTGTGTAAGCTCCCTGTAGAGTGATCACAAACCCGGCCTGCCTTATTAGAACCAAATGAGCTTTAGCATTGTTTCTTCACATCGCTTTTCCCATAAAAGCCACAGTGTTGAGAGGGCCTTGTTTCCCCAGCACCCCAGGTCGCAGTTGACCTCCGCACTTTGCCAGCTGCCCATCACAGCTGTGACTGACGGCCCCATGGTGCACTATGAGGGCCAACTATGGGTTACCCTGGGAAGAAAAATGAGATGTTTCCACAGTTTCTCATAAGCACAATCTAATTTCCCGACAATGAACATTCTCTCTCCGTGACAGCCTAATGCGATTACAATGCCATTTACTGTAGCTTCATTTTGTTCCCTTTCTTGCCTGCGCAAATCTAGAGAGGACTGTGTGAGAACTGCCTACATAGCCGTGTCATGTGCAGTTAATAGCCTGCTGGTAATGAGAAAAACTGCTGGGGTTTGTAAAAACCAATAACCCCATTGTACGCCCAAATCTTCTGACTTCGAAACAAACGCGCATCTTTTTCCTCTGGGCTCGAAAATGCCGACAGAACTGCATGCTTGCGTTTTAGACTGTTGGCGTGAAAAAGGTGGCTGAGGTCAATCCACCTGGCGTCTGCTCAGGAACTGATGTCACCTCGCTGCCTGGAAGATCCCTGGACCGTGTTATGTCAGATTTTTACCGAAACCCAAAAGCAAATTCGTTCTTCTGGCAGACAACACATAATAGTCAGATAGAATCTGCTACAGCAGTGTGTCTCGGTCAGATAATGTCCAGTATGAGCAAAAGCACCAGGCCGTACCTGGCCCCGCGGTCATACGCCAAGACAGACAATAGACGAGAAATTGCTTTTTGCCAGCATTGCTTTTCTATAGAGACAGTGGAGACTGTTTTACCTAGGGCTTTGGGCAGCAGTGACCTTGCTTGAGATTAGTCCATAGTATTTGATCTGTCAGGACACAAATTATTTTATATACAGAAGGCAATCTAATCTTCCAGACTGTATTTCTGCTTCTCCTCCTATGAACGCAATTGGGGAACTAATTAGACATTAAGAGCTGTGTTTGAACCTTAAATGAGCTGTAAAGGTACACTGTATTCACAGGAAATGTACCTTTATACATGGAGGGATTTTTTTTCCAACTATGTTTTACAACAGTGGACCATCATTAGTACACAATGGTACTCTACAGTAGAACCAATTTTATCCGCACGATGAAGCTTACATTGTTGTTTTTATTGCTACCGGTTATTTTTTTGGTCCTTCATTATTTGTAGTATAAAAATAAGTAGGAAAAAAAATAAGTATTACGAGAAGATATGAGGAAAAATCGGTTGCTATAAATATGCACTATTTTTCCCTCCATAATACATTTTTCCTTATTCTTTTACCTCTTATACCGTGAATTAACCCACGATTTCCGTCCGGCCAATCAGTGTTTTTATTTCACTGCATGTTGTACGCTACATATAACCATGTTTGCGATAAATAACATTTTTTTGTAAGTGACTGGTGAGGGTCTACTGTCACTGGTTTACTTCATTACACAATTAATGGCCTGTTGTGGCATTAGCCCAACAGACAGAAGTAGCTAAACTGAACATGATTACTGCACTGTCAATTTCTCTCCGTCCCTCCCTGAGTGAAGGCCATCGCAGCTCCTGGTGTTTCATGTGGCAGTGGTCCAGAATCATTACCCACCCACGTTCAAAGATAATTAGCGCCGACTGCTCCTCGGTGTACGAGCGTGTGCGCGTGAGCAACGGGGAAAAAAAAAAAAAAGCTTATTTCCTGCATATGAGTGTTTGTGATCACAAATGCAGATGTGCGGCCAATTAATGCTTCGCTATTTTCATTAGCTTGCATATGCCCTGCCTGGTGGTGTGTGTAGGTGTTCCGTCAGGAGGATGACGGAATTCCAGCTTTATATCTCGCTATGTTTCCAGGTAACAGCTGAGAGAATAAGAAGAAGCGTTTTTTTTTTTTTTTTTTTTTTTTTTTTTTTTAACACTTCACCCTGTACGTTTTCTTCAGACAGCCTTTAGAGCCTGTTATGAGCAACATGTCCACAACAGCTCATTAACAGCCGCCCAGTGTAGAGCCAAATACCTTTCACGTCGCTACTTTATCAGAAGATTGGCCATCAGTTTGAACACTTTCTCTGCCAAACCCACAATGAAGAAAAAGGTATTTTTTTTATGATAAATGACACAAGTTAACTTGTCTCATGAGCTGTTAACAAAAGTCAGAAAAATAAAGCTTACCGGGTGCTGTGGTTTAAAAAAAAAATGTTTGGGATTGGAGGGGATTTGGCGGGGGGCGGAGGGGTGCTAGCGAGAAATGAAAGCTAGCCTGCGGTCCTTCCTTTCCTCACTGAATAAATTACATTGCTTATCAAAACAACACTCTGGCAGACTAAAACACACACTCCACCCACAACACCTTCCACCAGCTTAACACGATTGGAAGAGTGTGACAGATGGCTCCGACACAAAATGACGCGATTATGCCCTTTGTATGGTTTAGAATTTACAATAACTAGCATCAAGTGTGTGTGGAGTAGTGACAAAGGATCAGCAAGTGGCTCTGTTGTGTGTGTGTGTGTGTGTGTGTGTGTGTGTGTGTGTGTGGGGGGGGCATTAATTTATTTTTCTGGAACTTTTTGGAA
The DNA here is from genome assembly GCA_030449085.1 of Kryptopterus vitreolus. Taxonomy (NCBI): domain Eukaryota; kingdom Metazoa; phylum Chordata; class Actinopteri; order Siluriformes; family Siluridae; genus Kryptopterus; species Kryptopterus vitreolus. The sequence goes on along the minus strand of JACRUU010000002.1, from coordinate 9,073,455 downwards.
TGTGCTTATAGAGAGGAGAATTAATGCAAACATGTTATTACATAGGAAAAACAGGAAACATAGGAGGCTAAAAAAGAGACCACTGATTATGAATCATACACTACAGAACTCGCCACGTCCTGAGATTTCGGTTGGGTTGTTGGGTTTTAACGCCATGTTAGCTTCGAGGCAACATACACGTTATACGCAAGGTCGCGTTCGAGGCCACATACACGGCATACGCAAGGTCGTCCATCTAGTTCGCAGTATTTATGCTGTTATATAAGGTGTATTCCTGAGATTTCGGAGTGCACCCGTAGAAACGACTTTAGCTTTACATCCATTTTACTTAATTTAATATGAATTATATATTAAGTATAAAGTTGTATTTTTCTTCTTCAACTAGATTTAGACACTAAAGTACACATTATATGAACAAACAAAAGTGCATGGACATCCACATTTAGACCATATTTGCTGTTAGAAGTTACGGGTCGTTGTTGTGTTTTGTTGCATTTTGTTGTATTTATGGTTATGTTATGTTATGTTTATTGTTATGCACTGTCTTGACAGTCTGTTCTGTTTGCGCTGTTGGCACCATGTTGCACACGATGCACTTTATGTGGCTAGGACAAACTTAGTCTAGTCCTCAGCCTTGTGTCCTTGTGTCCTTGTAGCTCTTTGTTGTGTTGTGTGTTGTTTTGTGTAGCACCGGGGTCCTGGAGAAACGTTGTTTAATTGCACTGTGTACTGCGTCAGCTATATATGGTTGTAATGACAAAACCCTCTTGACTTGACTTGAGAATAACTTCCACTCTTCTGGGAAGATGTTGCACTAGATTTTGGAGGGAACCTTTTTTTATGTACATGTAAGTATATGTTTCAATTAGCATACATCTCTCCAAGCTATATATATATATAGTACACATGGTAAAGTCCTAAATAAATACATTAATTCAATCATAAAACAACCCACCAGATGATTCCAGTGGAGTAAGAATTGCCAGTAAGAATGCAGAGTCAAACAATTATTAAAAGGGAAAAAAAAAAAAAGAAATGAATAATTGCAGAATATAATAATTCTAACAGTCACTTTAAGCCACGGGCCAACTATCAATTTAATTACAAACACAATCAGGTTCACAATCAGCCCGTGTCATCTGCCTTTGAACTCGGCATGCTAATTAGTCAAGTCAAACAGCAAAATGTTACAAAAGGCTCCTGAGCATAATGAGCTAATTATTTCGTAACACAATTACTGCCACAGAACACGGAGAAGCGATTGGCCGCGATAACGCTCAACACGCATTAATGCGTCAAATAAGTGATGAAGATAAGCGAATAGCTGTGGGCCGACTCAAATCGCCGCCGCTCCAAATGTAAGTGCGGCGGAATAATTTGCGGGATTTCTGCTATGAAGTGCGTACTTTACATTTGTACAAAAAAAAAATGCATAAAATTATAAAAAGAACAAATTCTTCATTTTTTTTTTTAAACAACCATCAAAACCAAAACTATAAAAACAGCATTAAAAAAAGTATGTGGGTTAAACGACGGTTAAATAACATGAAAATGAGTGAGGATGAATAAAGCGGGAAACCCAGTGGGAATCTAATATGCGTTTACGACGGGCCTTCCGGGGCTGCAGTGCGGGCCCCTGAGGAAGAAAAGGAAGCTGCTGGTTGCGATAGGGGGCCTGGTTAAAATTTTGTTTTCTCCAGGGCCTCAGGCTTGAGAATCGGAGGCGTCTCAGGCCTGGCTGCACTCAGGAAGAAGCCAGTGCGGGCCCCTGAAAGAAAAGGAAGCTGCTGGTTGCGAAGGGGGCCTGGTTAAAATAGGCAAATCGGAGGCGTCTCAGGCCTGGCTGCACTCAGGAAGAAGCCAAACAAACAAAAGGAAGCCATAGGCTTAAGAAGCAGGAAACCAGGCGATGGACGAATGCTAGGAGCTGATTAGCAGCCCTCGTGGAGCCGGGCAGATAAGAGCGCGGCTAATCTGCTAGACGGAAGTCGATATTTACCACTCTTAACTCTTTCCAACGGTCACTACTTTGCTCCGAAACCAAGCTGTTACAGGTACAAACTTGCATCCTGTTGTATTTGTTAACACAATGATACAGATAAGAGGAAGTCGTGCATGTTGTTGGGTGGTTCCAGGCCCCGGCAGGGTGGCTGCAAATCCCATAGAGAACTTCCTCAAAGGTTGCCCCCGCTAATCTCTAATTGGCACTCTGCCATGGTGGTCTAAGTAATAATAAAAAATGTTAAAACAGAATCGCAATCACGTAGTCCACGAACATCCACAGGCGTAAACAAAAAACGACTAGACGGGTGAGTGTGCTGCTGATGAGGCACGGAAAGCCTGGCGGCAGGAAAAGCGGCAGAGGACAGTGGGCAGCAGCTGCTTACAATTTACTCAATTGTGGCAAAACAAATGCTACTGATGCCGACACTCCATCATCCTCAGCTCACATCAAGCCTGATAGCGTTCTCTCTTTGCTTTCAAAGCTTCAACCGCCCCCCCACCCACCCCAACACCCTTATTTTTATTTTCGCTCAGTGTTGCAGGGGCTGTCATCCATACAGCAGTGACAGAAGAGGATTTAGGGAGCTTAAGTCATTCACAAATATAGCGATATAAGCCCTAAAGCTCCGCAGAGTTTCATGAACATGGTAGAGGGCGAGTACACTAAATCTGCTGCAGTGCTAAGAAGGATGGGTGAGATCCAGTAGACCTGTTGTGATTGTTTTTTTGTTTTTTTTTTAAATGAACAAATTACGACTTTCCAAATCCTGACGAGCTGCTTTAACCCTACAGTACGCAGTAGACTTTTATTTATTTCTTTCTTTTTTAAATTGAACCCTGCTGTGTTAGGCTGCTTGCAGTCATTTTCTGTAGTTATTTGAGAACAAAGTGTGCACAATACCATAATGACCATAATTGGCTTTTGGTTTGCTTAAATGTCCAGTGTGAAAACGACACCCCCACTAAACTGTATACAACACCTACCATCACCTCAATAAGCCTAGTCCCTGCGGCGAGTGCAAACGAATCGCAGCTTTCACTACAGCTTCATGTGTACACACTTACACATGCCTGTCCAATGTGTCCTTCACTGCATAATAATGCATCAAAAAAATACAAATGAAATTGATTTTTTTTTTCTTCCTCAGCTGTCAGTCTCCCTAGTGCTTTGAATATCATATTCACGGTGTGGCGGCTGAGTAGATTATTAATGCTGGGACAATTTCCCTAAAGGACTGGACTCCATTAAGTGAAGCAAAACTCAACGCATGGGGGTGGGAGCAAAGGAGAAAACCAATCTTGATTTAATTCAACATGCAAAAACCCGATAGACCTCTACAAAGGAAAAAAAAATAATCCATGAAGGTTTCCTCGTATAGTATGTATATATATATGTGTGTGTGTGTGTGTGTGTGTGTGTGTGTGTGTGTGTGTGTGTGTGTGTGTGTGTGTGTATATATATATATATATATACACACACACACACACACACACACACACACATGTATATGAACCTCCTTAATAATGGAAATAAATAAAGTTGTAGAACATGTGTATATGATTGACTTGCACCATTGATCGAAGAGACAGAGCCGGTGGCAAGCACATTCCCCTCGAGTGCTATACTAGAGCGTGGAGTTGGCGGTGTTCTGGGCTGCAGGCCAAAGCCCGATTTCCAGTGCCCATGGTGAAGAGCGCCACACGCGAGGCAGCCTTCTCTGATAATGGGCTCCAGATGTTTCATTGACGAGGCCGGCCTCATTGTCAGTGCCGGGCCTGGGTGCTCTCTCCGCGGAGGCCTGCACTGGCCCTATTGTTGCGATTCAATTATACTCCATTAGCAAAAGTGGCTTGATAACCGAGTTCATTTGGTTTGCGTGGTATAATAGGGGGTTGCAAGTCCTCTTCGCGTACGGGCAAGCAATTGATACGTCGTCGTCTTCTTCTTGTGTGAGAAAAATTAATAGGGATTTGTGCTGCTGTGAGTAGAAACAATGCTTGTTTTTCCTTGTTGTGGCTGAGGGAATTAATGTGCAGGAATTTGAGCTTTTTTTTTTTTTTTTTTTTTTAAAACCTGAAGTCTGGCAACACACACCAACAAGTGTACATGCGATGACAATTAACAGAATTTCAAACGCTCGAGTTTAAATCACATAATAAGCTGATAAGGGACAAAGTGGAACTTTGAATATTAAACACAATTAATACCCATGAGCAGTAATTACAATATAACTGACTGAAATGATTATATATATATATATATATATATATATATATACAGACGTGGACAAAATTGTTGGTACCCTTTGGTCAATGAAAGAAAAAGTCACAATGGTCACAGAAATAACTTTAATCTGACAAAAGTAATAATAAATAAAAATTCTATAAATGTTAACCAATGAAAGTCAGACATTGTTTTTCAACCATGCTTCAACAGAATTATGTAAAAAAATAAACTCATGAAACAGGCATGGACAAAAATGATGGTACCCCTAGAAAACACAGAAAATAATGTGACCAAAGGGACATGTTAATTGAAGGTGTGTCCACTAATTAGCATCACAGGTGTCTACAACCTTGTAATCAGCCATTGGGCCTATATATATGGCTCCAGGTAATCACTGTGTTGTTTGGTGATATGGTGTGTACCACACTCGACATGGACCAGAGGAAGCAAAGGAAAGAGCTGTCTCAAGAGATCAGAAAGAAAATTATAGACAAGCATGTTAAAGGTAAAGGCTATAAGACCATCTCCAAGCAACTAGATGTTCCTGTGAGTACAGTTGCACATATTATTCAGAAGTTTAAGATCCATGGGACTGTAGCCAACCTCCCTGGACGTGGCCGCAGGAGGAAAATTGATGACAAATCTAAGAGACGGATAATCCGAATGGTAACAAAAGAGCCTAGAAAGACTTCTAAAGAGATTCAAGGTGAACTTCATGCTCAAGGAACATCAGTGTCAGATCGCACCATCCGTCGTTGTTTGAGCCAAAGTGGACTACATGGGAGACGACCAAGGAGGACACCATTGTTGAAAGCGAATCATAAAAAAAAAAGCAAGACTGGAATATGCCAAACTACATGTTGACAAGCCACAAAGCTTCTGGGAGAATGTCCTGTGGACAGATGAGACAAAAATCGAAGTTTTTGCCAAGGCACATCAGCTGTATGTTCACAGACGAAAAAAAATGAAGCATATCAAGAAAAGAACACTGTCCCTACTACTGTGAAACATGGAGGAGGCTCTGTTATGTTCTGGGGCTGCTTTGCTGCGTCTGGCACAGGGTGTCTTGAATCTGTGCAGGGTACAATGAAATCTCAAGACTATCAAGGAATTCTAGAGAGAAATGTACTAGCCAGTGTCAGAAAGCTTGGTCTCAGTCGCAGGTCATGGGTCTTGCAACAGGACAATGACCCAAAACACACAGCTGAAAACACCCAAGAATGGCTAAGAGGAAAAAATTGGACTATTCTAAAGTGGCCGTCTATGAGCCCTGACCTCAATCCTATTGAGCATCTTTGGAAGGAGCTGAAACATGCAGTCTGGAAAAGGCACCCTTCAAACCGGACACAACTGGAGCAGTTTGCTCATGAGGAGTGGGCCAAAATACCTGCTGAGAGGTGCAGATGTCTCATTGACAGTTACAGGAAGCGTTTGATTGCAGTGATTGCCTCAAAAGGTTGCGCAACAAAATATTAAGTTAGGGGTACCATCATTTTTGTCCATGCCTGTTTCATGAGTTTATTTTTTTACATAATTCTGTTGAAGCATGGTTGAAAAACAATGTCTGACTTTCATTGGTTAACATTTATAGAATTTTTATTTATTATTACTTTTGTCAGATTAAAGTTATTTCTGTGACCATTGTGACTTTTTCTTTCATTGACCAAAGGGTACCAACAATTTTGTCCACGTCTGTATATATATATATATATATATACACACACCTATATACTGGTTACCTGTACTTAGGTAGGCCACTATAGGCCACTATAAACAACTATGAAAACACTCGCAATATATTCGACATGTACTGTAGTCCAGTGCGGGCTGAGCGCTCCAATTAGCACTCAGACCTATTCACAGCAGCACAAAAGTGGGAGGAGGGGGGGGGATGTAAAACAATCTATAATTGATCAATTTAATGCACTCTTATAAAAAGCCGCACAACTAGCAGCACTTTCACAGACTTTACCCCCCACCCAAATCCCCCCTAATTACTTTAATTAGGCGAGTTTTCTGCTATTTCCTCTTTAATTGTGAGGCTTTTTTTCTTTGCACAGCACTTGGAGACGGATAAAGCCTCACCTCTCTCTCTCCAAACGCATCCTCTGCATCTCCTCCTCTGTGGCCTGCATGTCGTCCATTTTGCTCTTGCTTGAGCCTTTGCGCTCCATCTTCTCCCCCGTTCTCTCGTCTTTGCGGTGTTTGCCGAACCTGAAAGCGCGCCACAGAAAACGGTAACGCGTTCCGACGTGACACAGAGATGCACAGATGCACAGTTGGCCATCGGATGTAAAACGAGTAATATTTCTTCCGCGGTAAACAAATTAACCTGGCAAGCTGTGTGACCTATTTAAGAACAGCTTTAAACAGGTTGTAATTACAGCGATAAGTCTATAGTCTAGACATCTTTCCATGTCATTAGCTTGTCCAAAACTTGAGGAGGATATTTTCCAAGCAGCCAGAGGCAAAAACAAGATAAATAGAAGATAAGATGCTCCTTAACACTAGATCTGGAATGTTCAAGTAAATCTGGTGGACCTCCAGCTGCACAAAAATTCCTCTGTATTAACTTGTGTGACTGAGTTTATGCCTATATACCATATGCATAAAATGCAGAATATAAAGTATGTGTGTATATAAATGTGTGTACATAAATATGTTTTGAGCACCATAAACTCCAAAAACGCCTCAGAAATGTGTTGAGCTGAAATTAATTCTCTGTCCAATAGTTTTCAAACATTGTTTTCATCCATGACCTTATTAATTAGCTGTGCTGTCACGAGTCACACCAGTGAGAGTGAATCTAATACAAATATTAAATACATTTGTGACTTCTTCCTGAATGTGTTGTCCTAAGATAAAAGATTAGCATAACTGTGCTAGAACAACCTTGTGGCAAACTCCTAAATTTAATGATATGGCAAAGGGCAAGACGTGAAAACTAGGCATTGTGGCAAACTCTGACTTATTTACAGAATATTACTTATATCACTTAGTATTGTTACGGTAGGGATTATAACACTTAGTATTGTTATGGCAGGGATTATTACATTACGACTGCTAGAGCAGGGATTATAACATTTAGTATTGTTACAACAGGGATTATAACACTTAGTATTGTTATAGTATAGTATTGTTAAGTTAACACTTAGTATTGTTACGGCAGGGGTTATTACATTTAGTAATTATATATAGTGGGGATTGTTAAATGTTGAATTTTTAAAGTGGGGGGTTATTACATGTTGTATTATAGTGGGGGTTATTACATGTTGTATTGTTATAGTGGGGGTTATTACATGTTGTATTGTTATAGTGGGGGTTATTACATGTTGCATTGTTATAGTGGGGGTTATTACATGTTGCATTGCTGAAGTGGGGTTATTACATGTTGCATTGTTATAGTGGGGTTATTACATGTTGCATTGTTATAATGGGGGTTATTACATGTTGTATTGTTATAGTTGGGCCAAATTACATTTTAATGCATTTATGTCATAGTCAAAAATCCCCAAACTAAATCCAGTGCATGGATAACACATTATAACCCTGTTCCGGGCTGATTTGCATCTGAATCGAGTCCTTGGTCTCAGTTCAGGATGTGGTAACGACCAGCGGCTTACTCACAGGAACACTATTTGATGTCGGACTTCAGGCCAAAGCCATTACAAAGACTGACCCTATGGATATACACACATACACATCAACACTGAGAAACTTCTCATTGATGCCATACCCTCAATGATTATCCTACCGACTCTGTAACTGTGCGACTGAAGAACCAGGACGGACACGGGTAGAAAGGCGAATGTGTTCGGGTTTAATTCCAACGCAAAAGTCCTCATAACTATGGAAGTCGATTGCCGTGCCTAGACATGTGCCTTGGAGTGCATGTTTGTATTTGAGCGCATCTCATTTGGAGCTTCGAAGGATTATTGACAGCAATAATAAAATCTATGTACGGACAAGGCAATAACAGAATGCGTATGGATTCGCAAAGTGGGAATATGAATTGGTAAACTCGATAAATGTAATCATTCTTATCGATCCTGAAGCTTTCCTATGACACTCTGGAATTGGGTATGGCAAGAATGCACTTTCATTATAAAAATCAGATTTAATCACCAACCCAAATCTATTTCTATTTCCATCTCGAACAGTAGCTGTGCCATACACGCCTGAGAATGTACTTTTTGTTCAAGCCCGGCTGCACCACCGCAAGCTAGTCCCCACCCCTCCTCCACCCACCCCTTTAATAATAATTCCATTGGTTTTGTCGAGAAAGGAGGAATGCAAACTTGCTCGAGTTACTTTAGATAGAAACAACCTGGATACATTCATGAAATAGGAAACTCCTTCCCTAACATATGATTGTTGGTCTACTTTATATCACTGGCGAACTCACTGGGTAAATGTCTGCCCCCTGGCTGTGCTGTTGAAGGAGGGTGGTCTCTCGATCAGGCACAGACGACGACAAACCCATCCTGTCTGCTTATGTAAGAAGCGGGGGGTCCGAGCGGCAGCTTCCCTCTACATTACCTGATTAATTAATCAACAAATGGCTCTGGTCAGACTGAAGACGTCCACCACATGAATGCTAATAACAACAGACCCATCTATCACCACATTCAGTGACAGCTCCCTGCCATACTTTCCCAGGGACTTTTTTCATTAACTCTGATTCACTGCATCCTCCTTTACACCATCTGACTCCTCCACCCACCCTGTCTTTCCCATCCGACGCAGATGTGGCACATTTTTTATTATCATAAATAAGTCAGCGAGAGGAACGACTTTCAAATTTTTTACATCGCCCCATCACGGGCCGTATGACTCGCTCAGGAAAGTTCAACAAACTAAAAACTTTATGATATAAGTGTATAATTTATACACTTAAAAACACACACACACACACACACAACGGTTTAACCCTTGCTGTGAAATCCTAAGAGACCACACATCAATTTACAGATGAAATAAAGCGAGACACGATCCGTCCCCACTGAGC
>JACRUU010000002.1:9019216-9056716 GCA_030449085.1 Kryptopterus vitreolus | reverse complement strand
TCGCCGACGTCACTCCTGCGTTTGGCCTGTCAGTCCTAGCTTTACACACACAAGCGCGGCCGGCTGGAGAGGGAGAAGGTCGAATCCGTGATGTGATGCACCGGGATGCTGCTGAGTGGCATGAGGTTTCAGGATATCCCTGCACTTCCCACATCCAAACAATTCATGGTCCAAATAAAAGCTTTATTTATTTATTTTCTTTTTTTTATCTAATGGGTTTCCGTTCCTTTTAGTCATAGACGCCCAACTCGAGTCATGCAGTGGTAATAACACGAGAAGAAAAATTAAATGGCACATGAAAAGCTGGAAGGAGAGAGAGAGAGAGAGAGAGAGAGAGAGAGAGACAGAGAGGGTGTAGGGGCCAGAGAGAGAGAGAGAGTTCCTCCGAGTTACAGATCTGGGGAGATGGATCCTCAGTGCCAGCTGATGATGGAGTGCGTATGGGCATGTGCGCGAGATGAATACATTCATGGCATTACCGCAGGAATCCGGAATGGGCTTTTGATGGGATTCATAGACCTGTGCATCCTGGAATACACACACGAACACATGATATAGCTCCGTCTACATGAACTGCCACTAGACGCGCCATCAAATTGCACTCTCAAGAAAGACGGTGCATATACATATGTATGTGCATATATATATATATATATATATATATATATATATATATATATATATATATATATATATATATATATATATATATATATATATATATATATATATACACACATACACATACATATATATATATATCACATATATACATATATACACACACACATACACACATACATACATATATATATATACATGCATACATACATACATACAATCAACCAAAGGGAGGATGTAGGTCAGTTAGGTCTAAGGCGCTAGACTGCTGATTGAAGGTCGGGGGTTTGAGTACCGGTACTGCCAAGCTGCTGGTCTTGGGTCCTTGGGAAAGGCCCTTAACCCAGGCAGTGATAATGCTCTGACGCCGGCTTCCACAAATAAGTAAGGATATGTGAAGAAACAATTTCACTGTGCTGTAATGTATACGTCACAAATAAAGGCTATTCTTCTATTCTAACCAGTTCATATGATAAGAATGGTATCTTTTTTTTTTTTGGGACTGCTTAGCATTTCATCCTCCACGAAAAAGAGCTCAACCTACTGTAGACGTCATCTGTGTACGTCTTCACCCCTGTTACTCTGCGCACTATTAGAGACTAGAGACCCCCATTATGAGCCCAAATTCACTCGGCTTCTTAACTCTGGAGCCCAAGGTCAACACAGGAAGAAAATAAATGGAAAGCCAGAGTCAGTTATGTGCAAACAGCACCGAGTCTCCTGTTCTGCAAAAGCTATGAATACAAGATGAGCTGGTAATTAGCATTCCTCTTCTGTACTTTCAAAACTTCAATCCGAATACACCAGACTCTCCCGTGTACCCCTTTTCTTTATGCCCGTTGGCATGACGCTCGTGTACACACTTCTCAGCCACACTAAATGGGATCACACGTGCACCTGCTTAGGCAGTTAACTATTGAATCGGCCAATTATGCGGCAGTAGAACCAGAGACGGGTCAAGAAGCATTGGTTCAAGTGCCTAAGAAACATCCGAATGGGGCAGAAAAACAAAACCTACATGCAGTTGTATAGGTAAAGGTGGTTGTATGCCTTATTAATGAGAGAGGAGACAGCCAGACTAACTCTGGAAAGCGACAGGGGTGTGATGACGGGTCTCTCGGATCTCTGACGACACGGCAAACCCTGTGGCCTGGCAGGTTTTTTTGTTCTTGGCTGGCGGGAATTGAATCTTGTGGAATATATAGTGTTCCTCTGGTGTAGCCTATGCAACTCAGGAATTCACAAGACGTTGCATTGGCAGCACCATCTAGGAGGCTTGACCTCACCGAGCCGAACTGAATTAGTTAGCAACCGCACATAACACGGCTAAAATCTTGTGCGAGATGAAAGCTGTTCGCTCCTGATTTGCTTGATGAAAATTGGCTTCAAAGTCGAAACCCAGGAGCTAATAAATATGGAAGTGTGTAAATCAGACCCTCTCTCTCGCTCGGCAGCTGGGTTATTCACTCGTCGGGTATGATGTCTTTCATCTACAGTAATGGTGTGTGGGGAGTTTCCGTAAAGCCAGGGATAAGTGTCTGGATCTAAAATTACAGGCTCTCCTTGGTCTATGCTAACACTGCTTGAGGTGGAAAATACCCTGCAAATCTCCATGCAAAGTTCTGTACAAACAAAAGCCGGCTGACTTTTAATGACGGACTTGATCTGCGAATCTTGCGCAGAAAGGACAGAACAGAAACACAAACAATGGTGGAGAAATGAAAGAACATCGTTTATAAATAACAAAAACAACATATTAGCAAGATTGCTAAGATAAAGCTAACGACTTGTTTTGCTTGTAAGCTGTTTAAAAAAAAAAAAAAAAAAAAATCCAAGCTTGATATTGTTACATCATGTCTAGCGCAGCTGAGATCACACCAGGCTATTGTTGCATTTTGTAAAACTATAATTGAGGTTGCTAGTAGGCTAGTATGCGAGAGTCCTCCATTAGGCTAGCTCATATAGCACTGTGCAAAAACTAGCGGTGAATGCTAATATTAATCAGAACTGCAGCTTTTGAAGATGTAGAAAGTATCTGTATATACTAGGGCTGTTAATCCATTCAAATATTTAATCATGATTAATCGCATGTTTTCAATATACCATCAATTCATACTTTTCATGTTTCTAATAGGGGCACGTGCCTTAGTGGTTAGCACGTTCGCCTCACACCGCCAGGGTCCGGGTTCGATTCCCGTCTCGACCATGTGTGTGTGGAGTTTGCATGTTCTCCCCGTGCTTCAGGACGTTTTTCTCCGGGTTCTCCGGTTTCCTCCCGGTCCAAAAACATGCACGGTAGGTTGATTGGCACCTTGGAAAATTGTCCCTAGTGTATGAATGTGTGTGTGAATGTGTGTGTGTGCCCTGCGATGGGTTGGCATTCCATTCAGGGTGTATCCTGCCTTAATGCCCATAGACGCCTGAGATAACTACAGGCTCCCCGTGACCCGAGGGAAGATCGGATAAAGCGGTAGAAGATGAATGAAGGAATGTTTCTAATACTAGTTACTAGCTACTCTAACTGTAACAGATGTTAGAATTGTACAACTCTCCCTATAATAGAAATATTGATTATTTAATATTTATTTAGCTCTGGATATTATTCTTTTAATATTAATATCTTGATCATTTCAATGTTACTTTTTTAGTGGTTGGATTTAATTGTAAAATATGGGTCGTGGCTCCTTTAAGAATTCTGTTCTGGGCACTTTCCATATAAACTGGTGGTACGGAAGCGCATTGCATTCACAAAAGGAAAATGCGCTTTATTCTGTAATACAGATTTGGGAACGTGATATTCCATAATGTTCCATACGGTAATATATGCAATTATAGTGAGGAGCTCATACCTGTTGTGAATGCGCAGCTAGTAGGCGTAATACTGGGAAATTTAGGACGCGTGATTGGACGCACTGAAGTTTCTTCCTTTGTTGTCTGGTTTTCGTTCATTCGCCAACACAACGCAGAGTGAAGGAGCAGATCACTCACATAGTACTGCACGCTGCGTTAATAAAATTAGTGCCGTTAAAGTGAATTTGCGTAAACTTCGACAGCCCTTGTACATACATCAGAAATGTCTTTTAGCATGGAGATAGGATGTTGCCATAGCACCCATCTGAACTAATAAAACCTGGAAGGGACAGGAAGATGACAGGATTTGGCATTAACGTTGTATATACGCTCCCTGCGCTGTATATGTCCGTGTAAGGACGGGCTGCACGTAGAAAGGATCGGATTTACCCACGGACACTCATAAATCAGAGATGATTCGTTGGAAGTGAAAACCCACGAACGCACCTGAGGATACACGCAGCAGTGTAATTTCAGGCGGTCGAGTCCATCACGTATTAGCCGGCAGATTAATCATTTCACGTCTGACTAATTTATTGAGAGCAACACGCTGGGAGGTAAACAGAACGGCGTACAGGGACGCGACTCTGTTTGCCTCCCTGTCTCGGTGTCGCCGATAAATGTACCGAGGTCGTGAACAAACGCTAAAGCCGCTGCGACGGTAAATACAGCGCCTCTGTGTTATTAATCAGCTGCACTTTTATCTAGTTTTTACGGTCTACATTTATAAGGCTGGAGATCTCGCCACAGAGCTCGGGATACATTGCGACTGTGTGAATTGTGCATCATCGACAGCAGATAGAGACTGAGCAAAGGAAAAAGCAAGAACTCCCACAGGAATAATAGATTGCTGCTGGTGACCCAGATATGCCAGCCTTACATCATGGAAATCTAATGGTATGATTTGAACTCGTGAACACGCAATGAGTCTCACTTGTTAAGCTCTAATCCATAAATAAGTCAGGCAGAGGGTGATGTGTGCGCACTTCTATAATGAGTGTCAACGTCAACCATCAAACTTGCTCTTGAATGATTCATGCAGTCTATGATAAAACAGAGTTTTTTTTTGTTTTTTTTTATATTTGTGGCATAGCACCAAACATCAGAGCGATATTAGATAACAGAGAATGTTTTCTGACTTTGTGTGCTGTTCTGCTTACAAGTTCGGAAAGATCTCAAACAACAAGACAAATAAACTTTTTTTTAACCTAGTGTTTACGCGGCGTTCTCTCAATGTGCACGCGGTAGCAGATTTGTACGTCGGTAAGGTTACTTTGATCAATAAGCAAAAAAATATGATGTATCCGCATGCATACAAACGTACATATTTCTCAGACAAGAGTAAGGGCATAGGCAGGTCAGCTAGAGAACACTAAACAGACATATACATATTGTGCACAATTTTGGAAAAAAAAAAAAATGGGCGTCTATGGGCATTAAGGCAGGATACACCCTGAATGGAATGCCAACCCATCGCAGGGCACACACACACACACATTCATACACACACTCATACACTAGGGACAATTTTCCAAGGTGCCAATCAACCTACCGTGCATGTTTTTGGACCGGGGAGGAAACCAGAGAACCCGGAGAAAAAAAACCTGAGGCACGGGGAGAACATGCAAACTCCACACACACATGGCCGAAACGGGAATCGCACCCTGACCCTGGTGGTGTGCGGCGGACATGCTAACCTTTAAGCCACCGTGTATATATTATATAAATATATATATATATATATATATATATATATATATATATATATATATATATATATATATATATATATATATATATAATTACTATATATATATATAATATATATAATATATAATATATCTATATATATAAAATATATAAATACTATATAAGGATATATAATCTATAAGTCCGTATATAAGTATATATATATATAGTATAAGTATATATATATCTATATATATATATATATATATCTATATAAAAAAATATCATATTATAAGTATATAATACCTTATAATTATAAGTGTATATAGTATATATATATATCTATATATATCATATATATATATATATATATATACACATACACCCCCACACACACACACACACACACACACACACACACACACACACACACACACACACCTTATTTTTTTTTCCTTATTATATTTATATAGCGCTTTTCTGGACACTCAAATCACTGTTACATTATGAGAGGGGGATCTCCTCATCCACCACCAGTGTGCAGCATCCACCGGGATGATGCGACGGCAGCCATAGTGCACCACTTACTGGTGGAGAGGAGACAGAATGACGAAGCCAATCAGTAGATATGGGGACGGTTAGGAGGCCATGATGGTCAGAGGCCAATGGGAGAGTTTGGCCAGGATGGCGAGGACACTCCTCTTTTTCGAAAGACATCCTGGTATTTTAATGAGCACAGAGTGTCAGGACCTCGGTTTAAAGTCTCATCCGAAAGACGGTGCTTTTTGACAGTATAGTGTCTCCGTCACTACATCCCTGTATCCCCCGTAGTGTCGTTAGGACCCACACAGACCACAGGGTAAGCGCCCCCTGCTGGCCTCACTAACGCCTCTTCCAGCAGCAACCTAGCATTCCAAGGTGGTCTCCCATCCAGCCTGGTACTAACCGGACTCATCCCTGCTTAGCTTCAATGGTCAACCAGTCTTGGGCTACAAGGTGATGTGGCTGCTGGCAGATAAAAATATCCAAGAAATAGCTATTTTAAATGTATTTATTTAATTCTAATGTATTTAAATTCTAACTGTGTGTGTAATATGTAGAATCTAATTTGAACACCCTGTTTTTATATCCACGAGAATGACTATTCTTTCCTACTTTGATGTGGCCGCGTAGTCATTCTCACTACTGTTAAGGATCCGATAGAGAAATAAATTCCCATATTCAGTTCAGCGGTTTCCTCATTACCGTCCTGCGCTGTGTTCTATACAAAACCGTCTATATAATAAACGAACATGTGAGCAAATGCACGATTTTAAGTCGTGCTTTAGTAAGGAGCAATTTGTATTCCTGTCTGGTGCTTTAAACACTGCCTCGGTCATAATCTGGATTCGACAAAAGACTGGAATAGTGCATGCAAATGTTCATGTAAATAGGCTTCTGATAAAAGGCCACGCTCTCAGAACGTGAATAGAGTCACAGTAATTGTTCCAGGGGTCTTTGTATCGCTGTAAAAATGACTTCTGTAGTAGGGTGTAGGACGATGCAAGTGTTTGTCCCCAATCAAAACCACTTGGACTTGTATACTTTGTAATAGAGGGTAAAACTACGGCAGCTCCATCATTTATGGCTACGGCTAATTAATCGCTCTCACCTTATAGCTAGATAATGAATCATTGTCAATGAATAATCTTAGTCTAATGAAAGTCACAGAACCGGTGCCAACTGTTCTACAGCATTTTTTTATGGCAGGATGAACAAGCGATCAAGTGGTCTTTATTTCCCAATTACAGAAAGAAATGCTATAACAGACCTGCATTCCTCTAGGGGACTGGAATTAGTTTTTAAGGACGTTACCTTAATTACCCAATAAACCCTCAGAACAGAAAAACAAGCAGGAATGCAGTGTGATGTATGTGATACAAATCCAAAGTTATCAGTAATAGTTTTCGTTTGTCACATATACGACAGTGAAATTTGTTCTTCACATATCCCAGCTTAATTCGGAAGGCATGATACAGCGCCCCCTGGAGCGCAGAGAGTTAAGGTCCTTGCTCAAGGACCCAAGAGTGGCAGCTTGGCAATACCAGGGCTCAAACCGGCATCCTTCCGATCAGTAGCTCAGCGCGTTAAACCCCTCTCTTCCCCTTTTCTCAAGTCAGAACAAAGAGCAAATGTGAAATTCCGCATGAAACCGGTCAGATCTGCCAGAGAGACGTACGGTGATGATGCAGAGCCGGTGGACGTCACTAGAAGACCCTGATTCCCGATTCCCGAAAAAATGGCATTGATTTGGCAACCCTACTTGGGCTCGTGGGGACTTCCTGTAGATGAAGATGCAGCTAAAAGTTTGCCGTTTTTGACACGGCTGCAGAGATCCAGGATGCATCGCAGAAGTTGCCTGACATCAGCATGGATGCTGTATTGCTGTGCGATAGATAAATAACTTACAAGCTTTCATCTAAACAGAGCTAGTCTCAAAACTTTCTCATATATGAAGCCTTCCAAGAAACACAACTCTTGTGGGGTATATATCGCCGTATTCATGCCTGGTGTCATCGATGACATATTTAAGAAAAGAGTGTTCAAATGTGTAGTTAACTCCATACAAAAAAAGACAAGGAAAGGAAAGGAAACACAGGTCCAGACAAAAATGCTAAAGTTTTTGTGTCAGTGAAGCAAGTCTTGCAGGCTGAGGGCAATCTCCAAATGCTGATGATTAATGAGTGTGCCATTTAACGCTCCAAGCCACAACATGGGGGCAGACGCATTCGCAAAAGCCACAGACCCTTAAGTGCGGCTTCAGACTGATGTTTTTTAAGTGTTAGTTGTAACACTTTAATCACACAGAATAACAGAGTCATTTATCTGCCTTTATCTTATCTGTCCTAGACCGGGGACTGATCTCAGACCAGGGCTAGTGACACACCCTTCTTCATTCTTTCTGAAAACACAGAGGCTGCCAAAGAAAGAAAAAAAAAAACAAAAAAAAAACAACTCAGTTATATTTGTCTACAGGATGGAAAATCACTTGGAGTCATTACCCGCACATAGCAGCACTCATGACATGCTGGTTTCGGTGTGTACCTGCACTATAGCACTTGCTTTGTTTTACTCTGAATGCAAAAGCAATAGCGTAACAATTGTCTTTATAGCTTAAACTATTTGCAAACCAAAAGTGTGTGTGTGTGTGAGTGTGTGGTAGGATTTCCCTCATTCACAGCCCCCTATGTATTAAATTGCTGGTCCCTATGCATTCCTGATGGAGTGTGTAATGACTTTCACTGCATTGGGCATTTTTAGTTTTGCATCCACAAACATGTTCAGTCATTCCTAAGCCCTGCAAAATCTTGCCTCGTTGTATTCAAACAGAGCCGGGGTTCACCTGTCCTGGCATGTTTTGCGCTCATGCTGGTTAAATAGTGCCCAAAACTCCCGTTTCACCATCTTCATTTTCCACAGTCTCACCATCTGAAATGCTATTTGTCTGAGCAGACGGGGCCTTGCTGTTTTCACGGCCCTTTGTGTTGTCTCGTTAACGCTCGGCTCTTCCCCGGGGAGATAAAGGAATGGCTCTGGGCCTTTTCTGCTCCTCAAAACTGTGTCGCTTTGTAATAGAGTTATAGTGGGGAAAGGGGGGGAATGAGATAGGCAGGGTGGCTTGCTGATCAGAGGAATAATTGGTGTTTTGGATTCTTTCGCAAACCAGACAAACGGATTGTGTGTGTATGTGTGTGTGTGTGTGTGTGTGTCTTCTAGGGTTGCATTCTTTACAACGAAACAACAATGCACGCTTTCTAGTGAAAACCGAGATTCATGGAAAACACGGCAACATTAAATCATTCTCTTTAACAAGATCCCTGCAGGATTTGGTCATTTTTAGTCCGCTTGCTCAGTGAAAGCTGCTGCTGGATCCTGTTTCATTTGAAGGGTTTCAGATTCAATTAGTGTGGTACACTTCTACAACCTCTGGCCTGCCCTGAGGGGCTACAGCTGTGCACGGGAAGATAGTCATTTCGAAAGCAGAAATCCAAGGGAAAAAAGTGATGGACAACTATATATATATATATATATATATATATATATATATATATATATATATATAATTTTATTATTTTTCTGAAATACCTGACCAAGTTCCAATCCTATGTTAATTTTATTGAGCTACCACAACACACACACACACACAGTCAATCCACCATAATTAGAGACAACATGATTTGGGCCAAGATCCGTAATGAACAAGGAAATATGCAGAGGGAATCCATCTGATTCTTGGTGACATTATGACTGGTGAATAAATAACACTGATTATCTCTGACTTGGCACCTGTTAGTGGGTTGGACATATTAGACATCAAGTGAACATTTTCTACTCAAACGTTGACGTGTTAAAAGCCGAAAAAACAGACAAATGGAATAATTTGACAGGGTCATGGGCGACCGAGGCTCAATGAAGCATGCGGGGAGTGAAGGCTGGCCCATGTGGTCCATTTTAACAGATGAGCTCCTGATTGCTGAACTTAACAGTCGACAAGTCAGGGCTGTTTTAGAAGGGGGGACCGATGTAATATTAGGCAGGGTGGCATAATATAGCACCTAATGAGTGGCGATAAGGTTATTCCTGTTCTTTGTAGATGTACAAGTGTAAGTATGCTTGCATGTGGTAAGATCAGTGTTTTCTCAGCAGCTGATCTCAGGTGGAAATTTACAGCATCCAGGTGAAATTATACACTGGAGCAAAGGCAACACGAACTGTTGTTTCTAAGCGAAGACCTTTAAGGTGTCCCTGTAGGTCCATCCACAAGAGCAGAGGATGAGTGAAGAAGCTGAAGTGAAAGATGAATCAGACAGATCCAGAGGGTGAGCAGTAGACGGGTGTCAGAAATTGCTCTCCCGGTCACACTTGTACTCCCCGCTTTATGTCCGTGCCCTATTTTTGCCAGAAATCTGGCGAATGTTTCTCTTTTGACGTCCCTGATGGGATATGCTGAAAGAGATCCAGTAAAGATAGATAAAGCCAGCTATATAGACCTCACAATGGCTATACAGTTTTCACCAAGACGTCACAGACAAACATGAAGCAGATATTATATTTACTATGGCTGTTAAAATAAATGTATTAAATTAATTTTAACTGCACTAATTTTAGTATTATATATATTTTTTAATTTAATTTAATGCTGCATATAGATTTTACCAGTAAAAAAAAATATATATATATATATATATATATATATATATATATATATATATATATATATATATATATATATATAAAAGTTATTAACTACAATGGAACACACAATGGAATATTAATAAAAATTATTAACTACAATGGAACACACATTTATTCACAACGTCCTTTCTTTGACCTTTTTTTCTTATTTCTTTATTCCAGATATAAAAATAAATATAAGAATAAGCTCTTTTTTTTCTTTTAATCACTGAACATGAGTTTTTTGCTTGTTTTTTTGTTTTGTTTTTGTTTTTGTAAAGTCTCAAAGCCCCGAAATGAACATATCCAGCAATTAAACGCTTCCATGTGGAAACATAGAAAAAAAGTTTTGTTCGGTGTTCTGATGATTTATCGGATTCATTTGATACATTTCCAAGAATATTTTATATAGTCTTCATGCACTATATTTAGTCTGGTTTCATTAATAATAAACATGCATATGCATAAAGCATCCCTATTGGTCCATGTGGTATTCAATTAAGGTACATGTACATAAAGCATGCGGTTAATCAAGTTAACTATCATGCAAATGACGGAATTTAAATATTTTAATTGATTGACAGCCCTGCTATTTACATTTCCATGTTAAACATTTTATTCTTCCCCCCATCATTAGAATAAGAGGTCTATGCAATATCTATGCAGAAGCAAGCCAACACTTCAAAAGCAGTTCAACATCGCCCTCGCTTCAGTCTAGACTGTCACGCCATTGAAAGAACAAGGCAATATTCCTCTGCTCTTTTGATATTCTCTTTTCTTTTTGCTCTTTTTTATTGTATTTGCTGAACCTGGTCATTCACCATGAGACCAAAAGCGAGAGAGAGAATAGAATACAGATATGCAATGAAAGGGAAAGTTCATTTCTACATATCACATCCAACCGGTAAATGAAGGAGGAGTGCTAATACGGAATGGTCCCTGATGATAGGCTTTTCCTGATTAAACTGAGCTCATGTGTGCAAAGCTCTGCTAATTCAAATGGACGCGTGCGTGCTAATGACAAGAATGGCATGAAAACAGTGTTGGCTTTGTGTGGAAGTTTTCCACTTGACTGTACATGAGCTCGGAGCAGACAAGGTTTCAGGATATACAGGTTAAATCTGGATCACAAAATCTCAAGGGGCTATTAGCTGCTGCTCCGAGAATAACAAAGACGATCCCCTGTACTCCGGTCTACCTCTCCTCAGGCGGCTGGGCTTGCTGTCACTCTTATTCGCGGTGAGATGTGATGGCTATCAGGCTGGTTGCTTATTTAGAGGTCATATAAAGGTGGTGATGGTAGGGGGGCATGTTCCAGCACTTCTAATTACACCTTATTAACTATGAACACAAATGCTAGTCAGTGAGGGACATCTTCCCTGGAAGGCACCGATGCCAAGACCGCGCCGTGTGACACGGACCGATTCATTCGTCTCTGCTCCCTCCTCTTCGTGCCCTAGTTCACTTCACTGCACTCATTTATGTCCCCTACTCCCTCATTCTCTCTCTCTCTCTCTCTTACTCTCCTCGAGCATCCCTTTCACTCATCAACCCTCAACCCATCATGCATTGCTTCAGGAGCTTTGCAAAAAATGGCACACATGCGAGCACAGTGGAAAATGTAATGGGTAGCAGGGTGGGCAGTCATTCATACAGAAGATAAACAACACCTAATTACCTCTGGAAATGCAGGCTGGGGAGAAGATGGCTTTATGTGGCTCCACTGAGCAGGCTAAGATACTGGCTAGTCCTGAGGTGGGTCAAATCTCAAAACACACAACTGTCCATAAGACAAAGATAAGCAAATGTACCATTTACCAACAACAACATATATATATATATATATATATATATATATATATATATATATATATATATATATATATATATATATATATATATATATATATCAGATATTGCTGATCTGTCCAATTGACGTATGCATGTTAACTAACATGAATATACGTCACGGTTCTGCTGAGTGAAAAACACTGCGCTTTTAAACCCTAAGCAAAAGCCCTAACAATGGCTAAGATTCGAGAATTATTTCAATACAACATATTTCTAATCATAAAACAAACAATTTGCCTGTTCATTTGCTCTCTGCAAATTCCAGGATCATCATAATTATTGTTTCAGAGAACAATAAATAATTACATTTTAATGAATGAGATAGCAAAGTTGTTATATGGAAATTATGAATTAAATAACAAAAATAAAATAAACAAATTATTATTATTAATTGTGGCACTAATACCAGTAAGGGGAATAACAGTAGTGTGATGATAGCAGATGTAGATGTAGTAGTAGTGTAATGATGGTAGTAAGTCGTAATAGCGATAGTATTATTAGTTGTAGAAGTGTAATTGCAATAGCAGTAAAAGCATTAGTAAAAGAGGAGCAATACTAGTAGGAGTATTAGTGTTATAAGTAGTAGATGTAGTAGTAAGTAGTAGTAGTATCAGTAGTAATGGTGGTGGTAGTAGTAGTAGTATTGGTAGTAGTAATAGTAATGGTAGTAGTGGCAGCAGTAGCAGTAGTCGTAGCAGTAGTAATGGTAGAGTATTAATAGTAACAGTAGTAGTAGTAGTAATAGTAACAGTAGTAATAGTAGTAGTAGCAGTAGTCGTAGCAGTAATCGTAGCAGTACTGGTAGGAGTAGCAGCAGCATCAGTAGTAATGGTACTGTAGTAGTAGCAGTAATAGTAACAACACTAGTAGCAGTATTAGTAGCAGTAATAGTAACAACACTAGTAGCAGTATTAGTAACAACACTAGTAGCAGTATTAATAGCAATAATAGTAACAGTACTAGAAGCAGTATTACATTTGCATCATTTGGCAGACGGCCTTATCCAGAGCGACTTACAACTGAGCAATTGAGGGTTAAGGGCCTTGCTCAAGGGCCCACTAGTAGAAGTGTGATGGTGGTGGGGTTTGAACCTGTGATCTTTTGGTCCAGAGTCCAACACCTTAACCACTGGGCTACCACCTACCTATTAGTAGCAGTAATAGTAACAGTAGTAGTAGCAGCAATAGTAACAGTAGTAGTATTAGTAGCAGCAATAATAACAATAGTAACAGTAGTAGTAGTAGCAATATTAGTAGTAATAGTAACAGTAGTCGCAGTAGTGCAGTAACAGTAGTAGGATGCTTGCTAGACGCTATTGTGTGCTACAGTGACGCAACTCCATCACACTTGTATATTGCATTAGTTAAGATTTTCTGTTCCATATTTCATCAGCTGTATTGATTTGCCCATAAACACATCCAGGTTTCTCCTCACATCACTCGTCCCCATTTCAAATTTCTATTGCTTTTTCTGATCCGCTATTCATCTCCCTCCATTTCCTCTTCATCTTTCTAAATCTCGGTGCCCACGCCGCTATGCACTCAATTTCTTTGTCCATCTCTCATCCTTGCTTTAGCCATTAAGCTCTCTCTGCCGTCCAATCAGTGTTCGCATTAAGCTCCGTGGTGAGAGCTCATCAGAGCATGTTTAGCCAGGCGTTCAGATGAGCTCAAATTGCACAGTGTTGCCAACGCTGCAAAGCTCTCTTTGCGGGGAACGCAAGTGTGTGTGTGTGTGTGTGTGTGTGTGTGTGTGTGTTTGTGTGTTGCAAAGAAGGACTGAATCGTTTATGTTCACTGTGTGTACGCCAAAAATACAAACAAAGAAATAATGACGGGGAGGAGTGACAATAAGGACCAACAATCAGACCTCCTCACATATTAGGTGTGTGTAAGATACATGATGAAAAAAAGACAAAACAAGAAAGAGAGAAGTGATAGACAAGAAGGAAAGAAAGACAGTGATCAAGGAAAGAATGAAAGAAAGAATATTAATAGTGATAGAACTGAAGAAAGACAAAGGGCTTGTAAAACAGAACAGGAAATAGAATAAAGCATATTAAACTACATGGCGAAAGAAAGAAAAGAAACAAAGAAAGGATTAAAGTAATAAGATAGCAAAAAAGCAAAAAAAAATGGGAAACGGAAAGAAAAAGAAAAAGATACAAGGAACGAAGGAAAAAGTGATGAAGGATAGAATGAAAGGAAGAATAGGAAAAATGAACATATTTGTGTGATAGAATTGAAGAAAGACAAAGGGGTTGGAAAAAAGAATAGGACATGGAATAAAGCATATAAAAATTAAAGGAATAAAAAAAAAGAAAGAAAGAAAATAGAAAACAGAAATTAATAGAGAAAGAAAAAAAGAAGGGGATGAAAAAATAGGATAACGAATAAAGAAAAAATACAAATAAAAAGTAGAAAAGAAAGCAAGAAAAAGAATGAAAGAAAGGACGGGACAAAAACAAACAAAAACAGCAAGGTATGAATGAAGGATGGGATTTAAAAAAGGTAGATGAGGAACAAGAAAGAAAAAGAAACTGCATAGATGGTGTGTGTGTGTGTGTGTGTGTGTGTGTGTGTGTGTGTGTGTGTGTGTGTGTGTGTGTGTGTGTTTGTGTCTCCCCCCCGCCTCTCTTTCATAAGTGGTACTGCCACTCGACTCTAATGAAGAGAGATGATGCTGAGGGAGAGGGGCCGAACCACCCACCGCCTCAGGGGGAGACTCTCACAACCTTTCAGCCAGGAGCAGCACAATACTCAAACTCATTTCACCGAGAGCGCACACCCACACACACACACACACACACACACACACACACACACACACACACACACCGCAGACTACCGCATTCATTTTCATTTGGTAATCAAACTCTCTTTAAACGACAGACACAGCACACACATAGCACACACGCACACCAATGTGTGCTCTGTGTGTGTGTGTGTGTGTGTGTGTACACACAAGCCCAGGCACGATTGTACCTTTATAATTACCGACTTCCTTTGCTCCACAGGAAACTAAAGAGAAGCAAAGCGCAAATTAGTGGCCTTGATAAGCGACCTCTCCGACTTCCTGAAACATGACCTGGAAACACTTGTCATCTTTATTGTTCGTTACAGCGCCATGCATGGTGCGCTGCTCCGCAAACTAATCCCATTACTCTAATCCGCCATGAAACAACTTACTGCACTGATAAGAGCACAGCTAATTTATCCCGCATTCAAATGAGCACCAAATCAAAATAATTAACAGCAGCCCGTGTTTAATTAGCTCGGCAGAGGAAGCTTTGAACGCAGCCCTTAAACTGCCGTAGCTTCCGGCAGAGGACACGCGTTCGGGGGTGTAAAACAAGTTAGCAAGTTGCCTAACAATGTGCTCAACTCCAGTCCTCCTCTAAATACCGGGTCTTTCCGTTTGGTCGCGTCCATGAAACTCATCCGCATTGTGAAAATTGTGTAAGCCACGCCCACTGCTCATTAATATTCATGCAGATCCCCAGTGGGAAATGTTTCTTCGCATATCCCAGTGAGCTGGGGTCCGAGCGCAGGGTCAGCCATGATGCAGCAACTCCGGAGCACAGAGGGTTCACAACCTTGCTCAAGGGCCCTATAGGTGGCAGCCTGGTGATGTTTTGGTCTTGAACCCCCGACCTTCTGATCAGTAATCCAAAGCCTTAACCACAGAGATCCCATTTTCCCAGATTTAAGATAAGAGATACAGTACAGATGATTTTTTTCTGACTAAAGAATAACCTAATATTCACCTGCGGGAGCAACGGTGCTTCTCAGGGTCATTATACTGCAGTTTATCAATACTTACTAAGGAGCTGGAGTGCTAAATTAGATAATTAGCTCAACAAGAAGGAAAGCATTTGATCTGTCCATACAAATAGTGGTTTTTGTTTTTTTTGGATTCTCATTTGTATTCTGGAACTTGCTCTAGCTCAGAATAAGGACACACAATGAGACTATTTTCGATGTTTGTATGAAAAATTGCAATTTTGCCTCACCATTTGGCAAAAGTATTACAAGATTCATTTAATGGCGGAAATCTAGTTTTTGATCACAGCTTGGTTCACAGACATGCCGGTTAATGGCCGTTGCAAACGTCCGATGAAATTCCGGAGAAAGATTTCACACTCTATCCTGCAGTTTGACTTCAACAACAAAAACAATAACAACAACAACTGTCAAACCAAGAACCCATAGGAGCGCTGAACCCGGTGACGAAATTAGCATGGCAACTCCAAACCATGCAAGAGAAAATGGAGAAACGAGTCAAGTAGAAATTACAGCAAGAACAGAGTGTTTGTTTGGTGTTTTTAATAGTCATGGGGTGTCCTGAGCAAAATAAATGCTACACGTTGTTTTTGCGTGGTGCTAGCTACCGATAGCGACAGAGCCACCTGTATGAACATGTCACGGATTGAGCAAACTTTGGACAAGTTTTATTTCCTTGTTATTATTCTAAACATGATTTTTTTTCTTCCTTTGGGCACCCGGTACTAAATGATCCATAGATGGGTACAGGTCCAGGGACTGGGAGTTTGAGGTAGAGACCTATGTGGGACAGATTTTACCTCACGCTCCTTTTCACTTCCGCCCTAGACCTAGTGCCTCATATATATATATATATATATATATATATATATATATATATATATAGATATAGATAGATAGATATATTAAACGTCTGAAGTTGCACCTTTAATTAATCGAGAATGGCGATTTATCTCCCAAGCTCTAATATGAGGCGCATTAACTGTTAAATATGTCATACAAATCACAAAGTGACTTACCATTAAGAAATATGCAAATCTAGCATAGGAACTTTTGAATATTCAAAAAAACCCTACAAAAAAAGGATTTTGTGAATCATAAGGCCATTTTGTATTTAACATGTAAACTTTGGCCAGTGTAAGTCAGTGTCAGTGTAAATGTACCGCTGATGTGAAACACACATAAAACTTTTGTGTTTGCACATTCAATTTCATTCCCCCCCCCCCCCCCCACACTGCATACAATACAGAAATAGAAAGCCTGTTTTCAGCAGTTTTTACAATATAACCACTTTAGGGCGGTTTGTGCAGAATAACACTAAAGAAAGGGAAAAGAAAAAAAAAAGGAAAAGGAGCTCGTGTGATGAGTTTGCACTAGCATAAAGTTGATCTCAGCATTTCATATATCTCAAAGCTTTCTGGCTTCCTTACAACCTCGACTTGACAGACTTCACACAAGTCATTGCTGGGCCTTGCATCATTTCCTCTCAAAGTCACCCAAGCTGGATCACAGGGTCCCTCGACTTCAAATCGACTCGGTGTATGTGCCTGAGCATACATTATGATTGTGTACGTATTTTTTTTCTATAGCACGTGACTTTACACGCACTAACACAAGACTAACAGTGTGTTCAGATGTGGTGTTTTCCGTCTCTGCCGGGCAGAATAAATAAAACATACTCGCTTGTTATAAACTTTGTGTTTAAACTGCCTCGGGCTACCTGGATGTTTTTGGCTAAAGGTACATTAAGCGAGCGCTCTTTAGCAGCACGGAGTAGGGGCAGAGCTTACAGAGTTTCCTATGCGGATGTACGATGGGGAATAGGATCTGCTCATCGTGGTATTAAGCGTACCTGAACATATCACCCAGGCCTTTCAGCACACTTTTCTTGGCTTTGTTCTTTTCCTTCTTTTCCTTTCCGCTTTTCTCCTTCCTCCGTTCGTCTCTGGGCCGCCCGCTGTTCAGCTGGCCGTCCAAAAAAGCTGCGGCAGTCGGTAAAGACACGTCATTCGCCGTGGAGACGGAGTCCCGGCCGGACCGCGAGCTTTCCTCCGTGTCCTCCTCCACTGCGACACACAAATAGGAAGATAATAAGAAATCAAGAGGAAGGTTACCATGCTGACTGCTTCCTAATAAAAATATATCATTTGTTGTCATATCGTACACCCCATGGATCATGAGTTATTCTCCATATCTGCACATCATGGACTTCACACAGTGTTAGATTATATAGATGTTTACTAATCTTGAACATCTGGTATGCAAAACAGACCTTTTGGCAAATTTACATTTATATTAGTGGCATTTGGCAGATGCCCTTATCCAGAGCGACTGATAATGATCTCATTCATAAAAGGGAGCAGTTGAGTGGTTAAGGGCCTTGACCAAGGACCCAATATTGGCATCTTAGTGGTGGTGAAATTTAAACTCACTGAATTTGTTTTGAAAATCTCTTAAAATTAAATACATACTTTCCAGTATATTTGTTCATGTAGTTATGTAGAGGATATCACATGAGGCTTTACTGCCCCCAAATTATTTATGCTGGTATTGCAACATAGACACAGAGTCATAAAATCTACTGATTCGTGTTCAAGGGCACAAATTCCCCCTATTTATTTATTTTTGTTTGCGTCACTGAGGACAATTTTCTATGTAACGTATTTTAATAGGAAGTATTTTGTTTTTTTAACATTTAAGCAGGTGATTTTAGCCTTGTTTTTATTGCTTAATAATCTGTTAAATATTATACGCAATTAAAAACCACCGTCGGTGGTTCCTTCCAGGAAACTCATCGCCCCGGTTAATTAAGGCGATTATGTGAATTAGAGACACGCATTTATTACAGTATAACCCTTTATTTTTCTCTGAAAAAAAATAATAAAACAAATAAATTAACAGTCCCGTCAGCATTACCCATGATCCTTCGTTACTATGGAGATGGAACCAGGCGGAAGCACTTGTGCCGAGTGACACGAAAGAAAAAACTGTGTGTCCATGAACAGGAATCAATAGATTCCTATTATAGTCAAAGTCAGTGATTACATCATGAAAAGCCGCGAGACTGTGTCATTCGACTTGAACGGGCAACAAGAAAGTGAGCGAAAGCAACTCGAACAAAAGTGCCGGCATCTGCTTCTTTTCTATTCACCGACACTTCCACTGAGGTTGGCAGGTCAGAGAGCAAGAGCGATTTTCTCTCTGGGACGTTTAGGCAGAGCGCCACTGCTTTCATCCTCATTACAGGGATGAAAGAAGCCTTGAATTAAGAGCTATATGTTGAGCTCACCTTATTCCCAGATTAAAGCTATGTGTCTTTATTTTACAGCAAAATGTCTCATGACAAAGCTTTCATTCCTGTACAGCATAGCTATATATGTGTGTAACTGTACAGCTGAAGTATGACCTCGAGTGAGTTCACAGAGTAGTTCTACTTCAGTGGACTGATTTCCAGCTCTTGGAACACAATTAAAGAGAAGTGGTAATATGCTCGAGTCCACAGAGACGTGTTCTTTGAGTACACTGCTTTGTTAACGCTGATTTCTTTATTTAATACAATTCTGTTTTATGTATAAAAGCGTATATATATATATATATATATATATATATATATATATATATATATATATATATATATATATATATATATATATATATATATATATATATATATATATATATATATATATCTATATATATATATATATATATATTAATGCACGTCTTAAAACATTCAGATCTGGTGTCCATATAGTCAATAAAAATGGAAAAATAAATAAATAAATACATAAACGCAGAATTGTCTGACTAATTCACAATTTACAGTATTTGTCACATACACGCACACATACAGCGTATGACATTCAGTGAAATTATTTTTACGACCGTCCAACATGTTACATGTAAACAAGAAATAGAAAAGAAAAAGAAGCAACAAAAAAAGAAGTAAAAAATAAAAAAATAAGGTGTGTGTGTGTGTGTGTGGCTGATATAGCAATGTTAAAGTGATGTGCAAATGGTGTCCAGTGTGACTACATATCAAGTTTCGTCTTTGACTGCATAGCTTAAGCTTAATCTATAACTAGCATTTATATTCTTTCCTAGCGATGGTGTATATAAAATACCATTTTAATCACAATTAGAACGAAGCAAATGAGCTCATTTTCATTTCACCATCAGTCTGATTATAGCTGCAATCTCTATGCAGGATGCCCTGCTGCATCTAATGTAATTATCTAATGTAATTAATCTGTCAGTAATTGTAAGTTTAAATCAACTCTGAATGAGCAAAGGAGGGTGGGAGAGAAGAGAGAGAGAGAAGAGAGAAAAAAAACAAAACCAGAGAAAGAGAAATGAGATTTTCATTTCACCATCAGTCTGATTATAGCTGCAATCTCTATGATGAGACTAAAAAATTAATCTGTCAGTAATTGAAGTTTAAATCAACTCTGAATGAGAGAAAGGAGGGTGGGAGAGAAGAGAGAGAGAGAGAGAGAGAAGAGAGAAAGAGAGAGAGAGAGAGAGAGATAGATTTAAAAAAGAAAAAAAAAAAAAAGCAGCCGCTAATTATGCTAAGTGCTTTAGCATAATGCTTAGCAGTGGTAGAGACTTTATAATATTACAATGTACCTGATGTTCGACATGTGTGAATAGCTTATTAATATCTTAATATAAAAAGAAAGAAGAAAAAGAGAGGGGGGGAAAGGGGAAAGATAGCAAGCAGACAGAAAAGCCCAAAATGCAGACAGCCATGAGCCATATTTTTAGCTAGTTGCTAGTTATGAAGGGAACAGAGACAAGGCTGCTATGTTCTGTGTTGTTTTCTTTCTATCTCTCTTTGAGGCCTTTCCCAGAGGAAAGTGAAATCGGGCCGTGAAATGCTATATGACAGGACTAGTGGGCAGAAATCTTTTCAGTCACGCACTACTATTCTTCTTTTTTTTTTTCCACCACCTAAAATCCTTTCAACAGTTCAGGAGATGATAACGCTAACCATGTTCGAGTTGATATCGCTTTTATCACTCGTTTCTTTCATTTCCCGCGCGCGTGCGTA
This sequence comes from Kryptopterus vitreolus, assembly GCA_030449085.1. Classification (NCBI taxonomy): domain Eukaryota; kingdom Metazoa; phylum Chordata; class Actinopteri; order Siluriformes; family Siluridae; genus Kryptopterus; species Kryptopterus vitreolus. Next base: position 9,035,656 of record JACRUU010000002.1, on the reverse strand, counting down.
AGCTTATCGCGCCGCTAAGTGCAAAGGCGGTGTAGCTACACGGATGAGCTGCATCTGGCAATTAAAACCGGGCTGTGAGATTAGAGGAGCGTGCTAATTTCTGCATCTCCTAATGATGCCGTCTCAGATAACACACAAGAGATGGTAATCGCTCAGGCCTCCTGGGGGGTGGGGGGGGTGTCTAGATGAACATATTTGTGTGTGTGTGTGTATGTTTTGTGTGTAGGCAAGCACTCAGCCCGTCATTATCACACCCCCATAAAAACTCAATCTGGTCTTGACGAAGATGGAACCGAGGAAGAATGGTACAAAGAGGAGGAAAATAAAAAAAAGAAATTGATGAGAGGTATAAATTGGACCCTTCATGTCGCCAAAAACTGCTCATTAGCCTGACAAAGAGAGGCAACAGTGAAGTCAATGCGGCGTTCGGCGGATCAATAGCAGTTCCATCAAAACAGCCATTGCGGCGAGTTAAGCAGCCATTCTGCGCTTGTCATTTGACTAGGGAAAAAAAACCAAAAAACGTGTTTTCTTTTTTTTTTCTTCAAAAGACACGAGTTTGAATAATTAAAAACTTTTTTGCTGTACAAGAGAGAAAGAAAGGTTTTGATGCCCCATCATTAGCCTCCTCGCTTTGAGGTGTTCATTTCTTCCCTCCCAAGTCACAGATGGATTCATGAAATTGTCACGCGGCTTGAAACGGCGACGGCGAAGTTTGCTATTTCAGAAGCGTAGTACAGAGAAAAATCCCCGGCTCGGATCTTCTCTTCTTCTTGGCGGGATATCTGCCGCTGACACATTTTTTCCCCAGATGACGTGGGATTTTATGTAAATAAAAGTCGGTGTGAAGAAAGAACGCCTGCCCTTATCAGTCAACTCTGACTATTAACCTCGGGGACAGACACAGGCAGGCTTGCTTTTATCTAAATTGAAAAACGCGTTTGACTTATTTGAATATCAGGGAAAGAGAAATGCAATATACCTTTTGTGGCAGAATCTATTGCCCCTCATTTCTCTCAGGGAAAGATAAGCCTGTATTTAGTGGCATGCAGAAACAACACAGCAGAACAAAGCGACTCAGGGAAAAAATATATATTTAAATATTTATTTATTTTTTAAGTAATGTCCCTACCCTGTTGAATAGCTTTTAACGGAGAACAAGGAGGCTCCTGCGGCAAGCTGCTGTTATTACCTGGTGTGGCTTGTTTGACAGCTCGGTTTTACCGCCAAAACACGACTGTGAGTAATGAAACACCAGATCACACAGACTTCAATGGGGAAAAAAAGGGGACAAAGTGTTGCCAATGGCTGTTTCGGGACCAGCAGTGGCTTTTTCTGCAAACGCACCGAGAACAGAAGTACTTTAAGGACAGCTTTAAAAAAATAAAATAAAATAAAAATGTATACAACTATATAAAGATAAACATAATACTTGGGGTATACATATATGCATACCTATAAATACATACATAAACACACAAACAACACACACACACACACACACACACACACATATATATATGTGTGTGTGTGTGTGTGTGTGTGTGTGTGTGTGTGTGTGTGTGTGTGTGTGTGTGTGTGTGTGTGTGTGTGTGTGTGTGTGTGTGATGTATATGTATATGTATAGTGTATATGTATATAGTATATATATATATATATATATATATATATATATATATATATATATATATATATATATATATATATATATATATATATATATATACACAACACACACAACACACACACACACACACACACACACACACGCACACCACACCCACACACACACACACCCTGCTGCTTTATGCACTAAGGACTGCAAGGAGAAATGAAGGACAAAAACTGTTTCTGCCAATAAACAGGACAAAGGATTCTCAATTGCTTCAAGTCTAAAAGCATTAAGAGGAAGAAGAGAATGAGGAGTCCCCAGTGAAGGGAAAAACAGACAGCAGGGACGCCTCGGCGCTCGCATGGTCAGTGCTGATATGAATAGTAATATGGGAGTAAAGCAGACGCTGATTGGCTGCGGGCTTTGTAAGGGAAAGCCTGACCTAGATATATATACCTAGATATATATATATATATATATATATATATATATATATATATATATATATATATATATATATATATATATATATATATATATATATACAATATGATAGATATATATATATATATATATATAAAGAGAGAGAGAAATTGCTCACACCATTGTACTGATTACTTACAATCCCGGCACCATCAAGTGTGTTAACAAGTATCTAATATCACGCAGGGGCGGACGGAGAAAAGAGTTTATTGGGTTGCATGGGGTAGCAACACAGACGGTCGACATATTCAGGGCATACACAGGGGTTCACACTCTTATTCTGGTCTGTCAGAATGAAATAAAGACTGATGTGTGACTTCACCTGAATATCTGGATTGCAAAGACAAATGAAATGAGAAGTAATGATGAGTTACTAAGGATGACAAACAATACTGATTTTATGTATTGATACAAATAGACGGAAAACAGCATACTGGCGGATAGTGTCAGAGCGGTCGCATGATGTCATTTGTCAAAAGTTTATAAAGGGCTGACGAATAACATACTTTTGGAAATTGCTCCGAGTTAATAGCTGTTAGTTATACAAGTGAAGAGGTCATTTCCATGAACCATAATATATTTACATGTATATCCATACAAATGCTTCGCTTCATTCAATGAGCCATTTGTTTTCGATCAGCCTGGGTGAACGTGTTTGATTCACTAAAACAAAGCAGTTCATGAGAGTTGTTTGTTCGACCAAGGCTTTTGTAAAATGTTTATTATATACTCTGGGATACCAGTGTTGTGGTGCAGATGCTTTGTGGTTATCACTCTGGTAGCTCTCTTTTTTAAAATGTATTTATTATTTTTTTAAGAGGTAAAGAAAGGATTAAACCCGATAGAGTCATGATAGAATGTGTGTCTTGACACTTACACGTCTCCATGCCTTCATCCTCCTCTTCATCCCCCGGTACGTTCATACCAGGTCGGTCGTAGGATTTGTCTATAGCCGCGCGGAAGCTCTCGTTGCAACCACGCCCGCGGATGATTCTGGGACGGGGCCTGTGGAAGGGGACATCCCCGTTGAGAGTCACTTCTGCCACGGCCGTCTGGAGACTCTCCAGAGAGCTGGACTTCTTCAGGCCCAGATTTGGCCCTACATCTCTTGTGGAGTTACCTTCAGATAAAAAAAAAAAAAAAGAGAGGACATTTCAACCAAAATAGCATTCCAAGTGCTCCTCCGCCTTTAAAACGAGGACATTTTTATTTAAACAAAGTATCCTGGCGAACCAAAAAGTCCTCCGACGAGAGACAAACGAGGATATGGAAATTCCAGGCGTCACCGTGCTTACTTTCATTCAAACTCCCGAGGTTCTTTAGTGCCTTTTATCTCGATCTGTAAATAAGCCTCGTATTATAAAGGCTGAAATGTATATAAACACTTTAAGCAGAGAAGCAGCTGCCTAAAGGCACAACACAGGGGGAGAAATACATAAAAGTGAGACTACAGGCATTGATGTATTGCACAAGCCTGAAGCCCATTATCTTCGGTGGGTGGCGAGAAAGGGATACGTTAAGGGGGAAAAAAGAAAGAGAGAGCAAAAGAGATACAGAGATTTAGAAGCTAGACATGAAGGAAGGACGGACGGACCAAATGGACAAAATTCAAAGCCACTCATGCGTCTCTTTGTTTAATAAACTGCTCATAGGTGTATCGCACTGTCTGGTCTGTACACTGGGTCTACCAGATTCCCCCCAGAAACACCAAGTTCCAGCATTAATCCTACACTGAACAGAGACACTATGAGCGAGCGGGACTACTCGGTTGGTTGGATCCTAGATGTGTGCATTTGTGTAGGAGGTGTGACTACAGGTGGAGCTGGTTGCCAAACACACATTCCGGGAGCCACCTGTGTGCTTGGGATAAGATAAATGTTTAGAGCGTACACAATAACCCGCACAAACACGGGCGGAATTTGCATCGGGGAAGAAGAAACGCACACAAAGACAAAAGGATTCGACAGCTCAAGGAGAAGCAAGGAATTGGGCAGAGCTACTGGTCCGTATGACTACATCTCATTGATATGTACAGCATAATGGATCTTCATTATGCACGCAAATATCATTAACATGCAAATGATATATAAATATATAAATCTACACGGCATGAATGACAGGCGGCGTCGACTCCCAGGACCGCAGCCAGGCCTAGTCTTTGTGTTTTGTTGACAGAGTTGATAGAAGTGCCATTCCTGCCATGAAGCACGGGCAGGTCAAACAGTAGAGCTGTTGATGTAGAAAATCCCGCACGGCCTACAGAGCCGCAGCTCCAGCCATCATTCCTTCTGTTTAAAACCAACACAGCCAGAATGACTTTCTCCTAATGGCTGCTGCTTTTTTTGTTTAGAGTAGTTTAGCGAAGCGAGACCTCAGTATTTCATCGTGTCAGCGCGTACGTGTCTTACAAACAACAGCCCAGAACCGTTGGATGTCTGTAACTTTTTGCTTTGTTTATTTATTTTTTTTTATCTGTTCTTTGGTTATTTGGTTCACGACGCTGTTTTCATTCCAGCCATGAGGAGTTCTCAAAGAGCACCTGGATACGGTCGGAAAGGTACGTTCGCTTAGCGTCGTCAAACATGCGCTGACATCCTGTGCAAACATAACTGTCTGTCATTCTACGCACACATGGTTGTCTTCCTCCCAACGCTCTGCCTTCCTTTCCACAGAGGGTCCTCGACTTATTTCCGGCAGGCTAAATGAAGCATGTTCGGTGGCTGATGAGCTTTCCGGGTTGAAAACAGAGAGCGGCCTAGCAAAATAAACTTCCAATCACATGGTTACAAAGCTTGACATAAACAAAAACTCGAGCGGAATCGCAGCACCTAGTGGCAAAGTAACTGTTGTTTGTATTTTGGCGGTAGGAAGCGGCATGCTGAGGAAGTGGACTAATCCACGTTGGAACAGTTAACTGTTCTCATTCTTTCGAAAGCATTAGCAGCTTGAGATGCGGCTAATCTGCACTTTACACCAAGCACACCAGAACCAGGTCCAAAACACAGGAAAGAACACGGAGGTGCAAAAACACTAACCGCACTCTCGCTGAGTTTTCTCACGCATGCTTCGATGGAGCCAGTGCAAACAAAAGACATTACAAAGATCACCTCTGACCTCCAAAAAGACGCCTAGTGTCAGTTTGGGGCCTAGCGTTTTATTTATGCCAGGTCACTGACTTCTATACCAGGGCGGATAGAAAACAGACATAGCAAGTGTGTAAGTTAGCGATTCTTTACCCAGTACACCAACACCAAGCTTCCCCTGCACCAGTATCAATGCCAAATGTGTTATTTTAAACCTAGCCATCATACAATACATGCCAATCAATGCCAACAAATGTAACTCTCATTTGCTCTTAAAATTCCTTCCACACTTCTGGGAAGATGTTTCACTACATTTTGGAGCGTGCTTGTGGAGTGTTCAACCGCCATGTGTGTTATAAAAGTCAGGTACTGTAGGTATTGTGTAGTCAGTGTTCACATTCATCCCAAAGGGGGTCAGTAAGGGTTGAGTTCAGAGGTCTATATCAGATGATCTTAGACACCAGCACATGCAAAGCAAATCATGGCGTTCTTGTGTACAGGGGTCCTGCTATGCTCAAATGGGATTAGTTCTAGAGTCCTAGAGGACTAGTTCTAGGTAAAAATCCGGGTTTGCGCTATGTATAACGAGGAATAACCACATATGGTCCGGGTTTCCCATCCTTTTATCCATCTCGGACCAAACTCAAGTCCACAGGGGCCGAATGTGAGCCGGCACGTCATTTTTTGTGGCCCGCAAGAGATTATGAAGTGTATGATTGTCTAAAAATAATGCGACAACGTTACCCACAAAGTGACGCCATTCCGCCACTAGACCGCAATGTATGCCACATCAGTGTTTACTGAGGTACAAAAAGCGGAATTGAGAAATGTGTATAAATTATCCCAAAATGTCCAGGAAGCGAAACGTTGATGCAGATGGAAGGCACTTCCAAGAAAGACAGGAAAACAAATACATATTTGTGCTTCAAGGAGAAAAGTCGGTATGTATTTTGTATTATGAGGCGGTGTCGCTCATCAAACACTATATACTGTCTTATAGCTACAACTGGCCCTTCGAGGGCAACCATAATGCTGATGTGGCCCACAGTGACAATGAGGTTCACACCAGGTCTACTGTATTTATGCTGCTAGAGTGTGAGATTTTTTTTTTTTTATTTGTGACACTAATGTGGCTTCAATCTCGACTGAAATCCGACTGCTTTCCAGCGTGAGTCACAGACGACTTCACTACATCAACTCTCTGTGATGTGTAATTGAATCAAAACCAACAGGTTTTTTTTTTTTTTTTTTTTTACTGTTTTTAACAACATCGTAGGGAGTCATGGATCACGCATGAAACGAGGTGACACAACTGGAAGGAGCTTCGGTTGTCCGATGCAAGACGGATGAATAACATCTGGCAAAAGCATCCTTCTCAGACGTCTTAAAGTGGTTTCAAAGCGAATCTGTTTCAAATGCAAGTCGGGTGACATCTCTACGTGAACAATCCTTATATGGATAGAATCCCGATGGCCCCTTTTATTTCTTAACATATCAAACGACCGCGTGTAAGCGAGTCAATAAACAGTCGGCGTGGTCGACGTGTACAGAGTGAACAAAGCCTTTGTATTTAAAAGGGAAAAAAAAAAAGAAAAGAAAGGAGCAGTTAATTACCGAGCCGATTTTCACAATCGTATTTTCACAATTCTACAAAATTCCTTCATTCATTTTCCAAATCGCCTTTCACTTATAATGAAGGACACTGGAGAGTAGTGTCATTCTCTGCAGAATAATGAAAAACCACACAGAAAACATAGCTTGCATCCAAACAGTACCGCTAGCACAATAGCAGATTAATCAAGAAACACTAAATAGCACAGGAAAAAAAAAGAGACGGGGCATTTCTGAACCCCCGGATCAGGGGAGCGGAATACGTGGCGAACACAATGGGGTGCGTCGAACGGAAAAAAACAATTCGAGGAGCAAAACGCAAATGGCATCTGCTTTTTCTTTTTTTTTTTTTTTTTTTTGCTCGAAATCTCAGAACGATCATCCCGCTGAGCCCGTTTGACATTCCGCATCATGAGCTCCAGCATTGTGTCACGTCGGAGCGAAGAGCAGCAACCAAAGAAAAGCCAGTAATTGTTCTGACTTCATGTTTTTTTTCTTTTTTTTTGTATTTCTCTTCATCTGAAGCCAGCCAGGCTTTTGACAAGCGTTTCTCAAAAGGCAGGACTACTTCATGATTCCCAACACATATCTAATACAGAGCTTGCTGTCACTCATTGGGGAGAGCAAAAAAAAAAAAAGCAACATGGGGGAGGGAAAAAAAAAAAAAAAAAAAAAAAAAAAAAAAAAAGGTTTCAGCACCCCAGTCATGTCTTTGTTCTCTATTTCTCTGCTCAGATATGACACTGTGATGCCTCATAATACTACATAAAGCTCATAACTGCAAAATGACAGGCGCAATAAAAATAAATACTGCACACTGATAACCTAAGTTATCATATGTACTCCTGACGTCTTTTGGCCTCGTCAGGCCGCAAAGGCAAGCAGGACGGGTGAGGCCCGATCATCGTTAAATGTTAAAAGCAGGTATCACAAGCTTTATGAATAACCTGGAATACGTTAATGTAAAGGTTGGGGCTGCTGCCTCGTTAGCATGGCTTCTTCTAAAGGCCATTAGTCAAGGAAATACTCAATGTGTGTGTGTGTGTGTGTGTGTGTGTGTGTGTGTGTCTTTTATATATAGACAAAGGATCCATTAAACATAATTTATTCAGCCGGTTGAGATTCGAAGAGTATCTCTAAAAGGTTGATTAGGCTAAGAATAGTTCCGTGTTGGCCAGGGGGAAGTCATGTTCCCGTATCTCGGCGAGTGTGAATGGGGGCCCTAGGGTCGCCCGAGCTGCTGTGCCAGCCTGTTCAGAATCATTACCGTACCAGAAAACAGCCTTTCCCCCCGCTTCTTTACACCTGTCCTAATTAACTTCCGATGGCCGAACTCAATCACTCACAACACTCGTATGTACCATTACTGCCAACGAAATCAGCGCTGGGGCAGGATCCGCCGAATCGGCACCTAATAACATCCCTGGTATTCCGGTGCTCGCACAGACCCGAACCTTCCCTGTGAAACCATGTGGATTCACTTACCTTACACAGCTAGGGGGACACACGAGTTCATTAGCTTAGAGCACAGCATGGGTTCTGGTGGCTTTACTCAGTGTCATGAGTGCAGGCCAGTTAATTTTACAACTGAACATAAACTTGTAGTTGGAGATGGTGAGGGAGACTGAATACTTCCAGGTGTTCTTCTGCTGCTGAACGAGGGAAAAAAAAAGTGCACATTCTCTGGGGAAGGACCTTTTTTTTGTGGTTTCAATGGGTGTTAAGGGCATTTAACGCAGCCCTATATATTTTAACAAAGGGAATTAGTTCCAGGTGTAGCAGCGGAGTTCAATTCCTTCAACAGGAAAGCCTTAACATTTATATTGTCTATGGAAAGTGCACTACAGCCAGTCAATTTGGTTCGCCATTCTTGGCAGCGCTATATGTTTGCTACACAACACTTTTCTGCATGGCTGAACCCTACCCAGGGCTTTGCCTGGACTCCTGCTGGCCAGGACACGTGTTTTTTTTTCCCTCTGCGCTGTGACTACAGTGCATAACTTTGGGCCCCTGACAGTGATGGATTAATTGCAGGCAAATGGGTTTGCTTGAATATTTTGAGGGTCTTTATTTCAAAATAAGGATCCAAGCAAAGCCCCAGAAGCAGGTTCCGTACACACACACACACACACACACACACACACACACACACACACACACACACACACACACACACACACACACACACACACACACACACACACACACACACACACACACACACACAACACACACCACACACACATACACCTCCTTCATTCCTTTCCATTCGAAACACCTCTCTGGCTAATTAATGTTTTCTTCTGCCTTAGTCTCTGAAGAGCGACGGCTTGCCTTCCGCCAAAAATGTTATAACACCAAAAAACTTGTTCCAGTTTAAAAGGAAATATCTATAATTTGAAACCAATTACCACAAGTGACTTCCTAAACACGGGGGGGGGGTTAGTGTTTAGGAGATAGTGATAATAATTAAAACGAACGTGGCACAGACCTTGAGAAGTGAATGCATTAATAGACATATCATCGCACTATTCTATGCAGGAGAAACTACAGCATGGCCTCGAAAAGATTGCTTCAAGGAAATCACGTTTAAAATGAAATAAATAAATAATAATGTAAAATAACAACCCAGCTCATTTGCTAAGCACTAGCATGCCCCAAGCACAGACAGACAAGACGATCCTACTGTGGTGCGGCAGCGGTGGACGTCAACGATTGGTTGTCTTACCTTCTGTCCTGTTTGGGCGGGGTGTGAGGTTAATCTCGTCAGCTACTGTTAAAGAGGCATAAACAATTGTGTGGGGTTAGTGCAAGACGTTCCACCATTCCCGGGTCCCATGCTGCATTACAAACCGTCTGTCCATTAGTGTCAATTCTAAAGATCATGTGAAGCATGCAAATCATTCAAGAGTGGAGAAAGACAGGGGGACAGACAGACAAGATCACAATTCAAAGAGGGACAAAACACAAACACAAATATAAGATATCATGCTTTTCTCTCAGGCAATTATATTTACTGAAGAACAGGTTATAAAGTGTTAAGTGATCACTCATATCCCCGTGCACGACGTGGAGACGATTTCTTTTTCCCCTTCCATCTTTTCAAACATCTGAATCGGATATTTTTTTAGAAATAAAAATCTGAAAATATTACGTGCATATGTATTAAGCCCCCTGGAGTCAATACTGAGTCAATACCACCTTTCACTGCAATTACAGCTGTGGTCTCTTTTCCTTAGTGTCTACCAGCTTTGCACATCTAGAGACTGTAATTTTTGACCATTCTTCTTTGCAAAAAACAGCTTCAGTTGAATTAGACTGGATGGAGAACGTCTGTGAACAGCAACTGTCAAGTCTTTCCAAAGATACCCAATACGATGTAGTACTGGACATGGCATGGGCCGTTCAATCACATGAATATGCTTTGATCTCAACCATTCCATTGTATCTCTGGCTGTGTGTTTAGGAACGTTGTGCATCTTCACAGCATGATGCTGCCACCACCATGTTTCGCTGTGGTTTCTTCTTGCCACACTTCAATAATAGCCAGATTGGTGCAGTGAACAACTAAGTCATGCTGTGGAGACTCTCTCACCTGAGCTGTGGATCTCTGCAGTTCCTCCAGAGTTACCATGGGCCTTCTTGGATTAATGCTCTCCTTGCCTGTTCTGTCAGTTTAGGTGGATGCCCATGTTGTGCCATATTTTTTCCATTTACGGGTGGTGGATTGAACACTGCTCTGTGAGATGTTCTAAGCTTGGGATATGTTTTTATAACAGAACCCTGCTTTAAACACCTCCACAACTTTATTCCTGACCTGTCTGGTGTATACTTCAGTCTTCATGATGCAGTTTGTTCACTAATGTTCTCTAACAAGCCTCCTTCACAGAACAGCAGTCATTACACTGGGATGTAAATACACACATGTATACTCTAACTAGAGTTGGAGCGACTTACAACTGAGCCATAGAGGGTTAAGGGCCTTGCTCATGGGCCCACTGGTGGCGGTTTGATGGTGGTGGAGTGTGAACCCGTGATCTTCCAGTCCAGCGTCCAACACCTTAACCACTGGTCTACCACCACTAACCACTAACTACTAATTATGTGACTTGTGAAGGCAGTTGATTGCACTGGATTTTATTTAAGGGTATTAGATTAAAGGGGAGTGAATACATATGCACACTGCACTTTTCACTTTTTTATTTATAAAATTCTAAAACTCTTGTGTGATCTTTTTTGTTTGGTCTATCACAAACTCCCAATAAAATACATTTAAGATTGTAGCTATAACGTGACAAAATGTGGAAAGATTTAAAGGGTAGGAATCCTTTTGCACTGCACTGTATATATATGATTGAAGGTTTAAAAGAAAAGGCCAGCTGTGGAAAAATGATGTGTGAATTTAGAACAGGTGATTTTTTTTTTCTGGGAGTGGAAAGAGCTTTTAATGATCAGTGTGTGGAAAGTTCAAAATAAAACTGTGCTCATAAGTGATGTAAGGGTGAGTAGTTCCCGCTAAGGTCCTTATTTCATCTTTAGCTCTGTAAGTGAACTCTGAGAAACCTCGGAACGACTATCTCTCCACTACATCAGCAGTTTTTTTTCCTCCTGTGCACCAAAAATACAATATTTGGTCATTGAGACTCAACACTTTTTATTTTAGAGATAAAAAAAAAAAAAACTTATATCACACTCAATGTTTTCTTACTTTTGGTGAATCTTTGCTTGTTTAGTACACTTTAGTGCTGTGATTACTGTGGTATTTGACCTAATAGATAACATATCATCGCCGCCCGTTGGCCTGGTGTCCCGACAAGATGGTGATACAAATAATTTATATAGTATATTAATAAATTCCTTTGTAATTTTGCAAAAAAAAAAGGTATGCATAAAAAATATCCATAAACATATGGACTGCTTAAAAAGCAGATGATATCTATATCTATCTCTCTCTCTCTCTCTCTCTCTCTCTCTCTCTCTCTCTATCTCTCTATATATATATATATATATATATATATATATATATATATATATATATATATATATATATATATATATATATATATATATATAATTAAAAGCAACATCCAGGAGGAGTGACTGCTTGCGCCAATAACACTGAATACTAAAACCTGTAATCCCTGTAGCAGAGCTAATTACTGATTCACATAATCAAATTGGAAAAGCTGTCCTGCTAACAATCTCCGGGATAGAAACACTTAACACTCCTCTAGGCTCTGTGAGCATGTGCGTAGAAACAGCTAAAAGGTGACGACTTTTTTTTTTTTCTTCCCTTTTTTTCTAAAAGCCTCTCAAACTTTACTTTCATTTAACGAGGAGTGGCGTAATTGTTTCATCGCAGGACATCAGTCCACATATCAATTTTTCATTAGGACCAATGGGAGCTGACAGCACAATTATAAAGCATTTTGATAAAGCGTGATGGAGAGGCTGCACCGGGACCCTGAACTCTGGAGGATTCGCCCAGCTTTACTAATGGCTCGGATTGAACACTGGCTTGCTTTTAATTGATATCCTAATGCAGTCTGGTGTGGAGAGGAGCCTAAAATGATTCTTATCTACTAGTTTCTTACTTTCAGACCACACCCTCTCGCTGCCTGAGTGCTGGATCGCTTTTCTCTGTCACTAGTCGTGGCGCGAGGAAAAGGGATTGATGGAGAAATATCTGGATTTTTTTTTTTTTAAGATATCAAGGCCAGTTAAAGGAGGTTCGTGATAGCCAAGTCGTTTGGGACAGAGGTGGGAGAAGCTGTTTTATCTCCTCCAATTATACGCCCACTGGAGAAGCAGCTTTCGGTGGTCTTTTGGGAAGCGAACTCAAAGTGCTTGTCAATGTTCCAAAGAAGACGACGGTCACTGACCAGGCCATCTGTCCCTGGTGCTTTACCGCTGTTTATCAGGGCAATGACGCTAAGGTTCCGTTTATAAAGTTTATAAAATCTTTATATAACTGGGGCTAAAAATGACTTAGTGTGGACATGTCTCATGGCATCACAATCAGCATCACACTGGCAATTCAATGGCCACACAGAAGATGGTGGGACATATTGTGGACATTTTGCATGAGTAGGAATGGTTCAAACTCAGTGGTTAAGGATTGAAAAGTCAGGGGATCAACCCATAGAATTGCCAAGCAGCCACTGGTCCTTGAGCCCCTGGGGCAGTGCATCATGGCTGGCCTAACCTCACTGGGATATGCGATGAAACACTTTAATCGTGCTGTAATGTACATGTGGCAACTATATATATAAAAAATAATCTATTTGAGACATGCTGAATATAACCAGCACCAAATCGCATTGTGGCTTCTGCTTCCTGGTTTTAAAGCAGTAGTGCAAAAGTGTCCAGAAGCATCAGGTCGAACATAATACAGAGGGGGGGGGGGGGAACCCTTATAACTGTAATTCAGACTAGTTTAAATGAAATTGGTGTGGATGTCAAATACTGTCACAGTTATTACATGTAATACAACCTGCCTGTTGTTATGCTTACACATTTGTATAAATAAATAGCTAAAAGATTGTATGAAGTTTTCGGGTGTGATAAATCACAGTTATGATTAAGGTGCGGGGGGATGGGGGGTGATTTTCTTTGATTAATATTTAGATATTTAGGTTGATGTGACGATCTGAAACATAATAGGGTGACAAACATGCAACCAAAAAAAAGGGGTAAAAAAAAGGGGTAAAAAAAAAGGGGTAAAAAAAGGGGTTAAAAAAAAGGGGTAAAAAAAAAAGGGGTAAAAAAAAAAGGGGGGGTTGGGTGGGGGGGGGGGTGGGTGAGGTAGGGGGCAAACACTTTCGCACAATTGTGTGTGTGTGTGTGTGTGTGTGTGTGTGTGTGTGTGTTAATCGACAGGGTCTTTAAGTCTCTACACAACAAGATAGTTAATGCTGATGTCTACAACACAAAGCACCCCTGTACTGGATTCATAACTAATCTCAGCATAATACAATGCATTTCTGTGCAAATGCAATAAACTCCATTTCCAAAAGTTTGTGGACACCTGGTCATAATTGCAGTATGTGCTTTTTGAGCACCCACATATACTCCCAATTTGCTTTTATAATTCCCCTCACGCTTCTAAGATGATATTCCACTAGAATTTTAGAGTGTGTTCATCAGTCACAAGGGTGTTAGTAAAGTCAGGCACTGATGTAGGTGAGGGGAGGAGGCCTGGAGTGCAGTCAGCGTTCACATCCATCCCAAGGGTTTTCACAGTAGTGTTGAGTATGAAGCTTTATAACAGTTTTTTTTTACTCCAATCTATGCATTTTCATGGAGTTTGCTTTGGGCAAAGGGACCTTTTCATGTTGGAACAGGGTCTCTAGTTCAAGTGGAGGGAATATTTCACTCTACTGCATCCAAAGTAAAATCGTGTGTCCCCAAATTATAATGACAGTTTGGGAATGGACTGGGAAAGGCAGGTACTTTATTTTGTCCATAAAGTGTGTGTGTGTGTGTGTGTGTGTGTGTGTGTAAGGTGATTTACATGGTTATCTCGAATGTGCTTCTTAATTAATGAAAAAATGTGGTAGACGTCAGGTGTGCTCTCTGAGAAGAGCGTCGGGATGGGAGAGAGGTATGAAAGCGGTATATAGATTTCCTAATAGTTACCTAAATCCATGCTCTTGGATTTGCGCGTCTTGATGATTTCAAGTTGGGCAGCGTCTCCGTACTGTTTGGTCCGTTTCTCCGACATGCTCTGCCTGCCAAAGCCCTCCCTCTGAAACGCTCCATCGGGGTCTCCGTCAGGACTCAGTGAGCTACAGAGAGACGGAACGAGAGAGAGTGAGAGAGAGTGAGAGAGAGAGAGAGAGAGAGAGAGAGAGAAGGACAAGCGGGAATTTTATTTGCACAATCAATGCGCAAAGCACCATATCTGCCTACTTGATCCCTGGTTTCTCTCCATTTCATCACACAATCATATCTATTTGATTCCAGTTCTGCAAGGCACGACTGTGGTTCGTAATTAACCGATGTGAATTTTTCAATAAGAGATCACAGCAACAAGAGCTTTACAAAACGTGTGTCTAAAAAAAAAAAGGGAAAATTATTATTCTTTTTTTTTAGTCAGTGTTGCTTTGGAAAAAAAAAGGTGCATAAACAGTGTCTGTGTGTGTGTGTGTGTGTGCGTGTGTGTGTGCGCGTGCATGTTTACACTACAGTGATGAAAATGCCTGTATAATGTGTTTGGAGAGATAATGCGGGGGGAAAAAAGGTTAAGGTGATGGTATAATAAGCTGCGGTTATTAAGGGGATAAACAAAAACAGCAACGGCTCCTTCCTCCGTTAACCATGCCAACATCCTTCACGAGCGAGACAACCCGCTGCCGTGAAACGCTACTGACAGGATGCTCAACGGGAAGACAAGAAAGAGATGGATGGATGCATTATTCAGGTCCCTACACTTCTCCTCTTCTCTTTTGTCAGAGGCGCAGATATACAAAAACACAAAACAATACAAAACAATACATTAAAAAAAAAAATTGATGCTAAGCTGATTTTCACAGCAGGGCGTGTGCTCGCTGCACAAATATACACAATAAGGAAAACGCTACTCGTTACGAGGCTGGGACCGAGAGAAAGAATAATTACACACAGACAACTGCAGGTACTACATGTTGATATTTGATAAACACAGTAATAGAAAGCACTTGTAGCCAGATAAATGTTCACACACACACACACACACACACACACACACACACACACACAGTCCTCCGTGGAATATTGTAAGGTGTAATAGGTTTTTATTTTGACCCACATTTCACTTTTGATTAATGACTCATATCACTCCATGGTATAGTGGCCATTCACACTCAAGAGTGTGTTATTAACTGTGAACACACCACTTAGGGTCACCTCTTATTATCAGCACACAGGGAGAAGAGGATCAAATTATACACGGAGAAATGAAGATCAGAGAAGAGAAGAGAGGACAAAGAGGATAGAAGAGAAAAGAAGAGAGCAGAGAAGAGATGGCAAGAGAGAAGAGGAAAGTAGGGGACAGAAAAGGAGAGGAGAGAAGATGAGGAGAGAAGAGGGGAAAGGAGAGGTGAGGGGAGAGGAGAGATGATGGGAGAGGAGAGATGAGAGAAGATAAATGGAGAGGAGAGGAGAAAAGAGAAGAGAATGGGAGAGGAGAGAAAATGAGGGGAGAGGAGGGGAAAGGAGAGAAGATGAAGGGAGAGGAGAGAAGAGAAGATTAGAGAAGATCAGAGAAGAGAAGAGAAGGGGAGAGGAGAGAAGATGAGGGGAGAGGAATTGGGAGGATATTAGGAGAGAGGAGAGAAGAGGAGAGAGGAGGAGAGATGAGGAGAAAGGAAGAGAGGAGAGCATACTGGAGGATATATTATACAGTAGAAGAGGAGAGAAAGGCAGGTAGAGAAAAGAAAAGAACAGAGAAGTGAAGAGAAGAGGCAAAAAAATAGAAAAGGAGAGAAAAAAATCTACCATATATAATGTATGTAATTAATGTATGTAATGAATGTAACGTGCAGTGTTTTGTCAGCGCTCATGTCACTCCGACATAGAAATTATAGGGTTAAATAGCAGGTTATGAAAACTGAATAAAAACAATATTTTCTATAAATTCTCCATCGGAACGCGGGTGTAACCACGGCGACA
>JACRUU010000002.1:8969216-9014216 GCA_030449085.1 Kryptopterus vitreolus | reverse complement strand
ATTATGGAAGCGCATTTTTCTTTTGTGAACGCAATGCGCGTCTGTATAACCTAAACGTATCACCAGTTTATATAGAAAGCAACCGGAACAGAATTCTTAAAGGAGCCACGTCCCATATTTTACAATTACACCAACCACTAAAAAAAAGTAACATGGAAATTAACGAGAAATGAATTAATTAACAAGACGTTAGTACTACAATGATCATTTCCAGAGTAAAATAAATATGAAATAATCAATGATTTTATTAACGGGAGAGCTTTTGAGAGAAATGTATGGAATTCTAGCATGTGTTAGTTAGTAAGAGTATCAGAAACATGAAACGAATTCATGTATTCACAATTAATCGCGTTTAAACAGTTTGTAAGAGCGATTAATATAATATAACATGCTATTATAACATAGGGAAGTGGGAGCTCAGTGCTTATTGCATTGGCTTTTGGATCTAACGGGTGCGAGTTTAAACCAGCCACACCAACCTACTAGTCCTGGGCCCCTGAGCAGGGCCCTTAAACCCTGTAACTAGTCAACTGTATGATTGAGATGAATAGCTTTGGATAGGGACCTCTGAAAAAGGCATTGCAGTTAAATAGTTTAAGATATATATATATATATATATATATATATATATATATATATATATATATATATATATATATATATATATATATATATATATATATATCTATATATCACAAATCTGCTGAAAGGCATGTTTCAGAAAAACATGATGTATTTCTCTCAATTTATTATATATACACATATACATATATACACACATATACATACATAAATAAACAGTGTAAGTGTGTAGCTCAGAGTTAAATGTGTGTATATAAGGAAAGAGAACCCAAAGCAAAACAGAGAGTGAATAAATGGATGGGATTTATACATACAGAAATATATACATTTAAATAATTCTTTGGTTTATGTATTATTTATTTATTTATCCACTCGGCCATTTTTTCTTGCTGTAAATCTTTTACTTCGTACTACTTATGGGAAAATTTGTCACAGGGCCTGCTGGAAAGCATACATGCATGTGGGAACCCAATTTGTCTCTTTCATACTGGATACACACACACACACACAGCACAGATTCAATTAGCATGTATCATCCTTGAACAATTTGCAACCTGGAAACAATAAGTGACAACAATGCAAGAAAGAAAGAGAGAGAGAGAGAGAGAGAGAGAGAGAGAGAGAGAGAGAGAGAGAGAGAGAGAGAGAGAGAGAGAGAGAGAGAGAATGATGGAACTAATAAGCAAAAGCAAAAACACTTGTTCATGTTAGGGATCAGCACAGTCTCCAAACCCCTCCCCCCATCTGCTACATTCGCCTCTTTCAAATCGACCACCTGCGTACTGTAGCTCACCACATACATAAAGTCCCTTCCTCTTTTCCTCCTGCCTGGTGGCTCCATCGTCAGCATTCTTCTTCTGCCTTTGTCTCTCCTCTGCATATGTCCAAATCATCTCAATCTCTCCCACCTTGTCACCAAAACATCCTACCTGCACACTCCTTCTAATAAACTCATTTCCATCCTCGTCACGCCCAACGTCAACTCTGCCACCTCCAGCTCCGCCCCGGCTTTTAGACAACTGTCTCTGAACCCAACGACACTGCAGGTCTCACCACAGTCACCGTTATACACTTTCTCTTTCACTCTTGCACATATTACATATACACGCCCTTATCCAGAGCGACTTACAGCTAAGCAACTGAGGGCTAAGGGCCTTGCACTAGGGTCCACTAGTGGCAGCTTAACGGTGGTGGGGTTTGAACCCGTGATCTTCCAATACGGAGGCCAACACCTTGGCCTATCATCTCCCCATACTATACATAATGGCTTTTATTGTATTACAGTATTGTATTACAGGAATACAGTATTGACATATTAATACAGGAATGGATTTATGTCGCATAGATCTACGTGTACTGCCGAGAGCCTGAAGTTGAAAAGAAAAGCCTGAAAGAGCTACGGTCAATTCTAGGTCTATTATCTTGCAACGAACGAGAAAAAAAAATGTACCAAGGTCGTCTCCGAGTAAGGATTTACTTAGTCGAATCTGTATTGCCAAGTTAACCGATACGCAAATAATGTACGAAGAAACATCACTCGATCGAAAAGTGTGTGTTCCATTGGGTGGGGAGTGAGAGTGAAGGGAGAATGAGAACGATAACACCCGCCTTAAAACGATTCCCTTTTACATAATAATAATAATAATAATAATAATAATAATAATAATAATAAATCAGTGCAGAAAGGCCACAACGCAGGCAGAATTTGCATTCTACATGTCAACAAATCAAATGAAATGGGCTAAGCTGGCTGTGTGAGCTACAAATACAGTGCAACATCAATACACTAGAAAATCAATCAAAAATGTATGTATTAAATTAGAAGAGAAAATGCTTTTTGTTAAATATTTAAATCCCCGTGTTGGTCACTGATAACGGAAATTGAAAATTAAATGTCACGGGGAGCGGGGCTGGGGGGGGCATTTATTCACGCATGTTAAAAATACTTATCACGATTTATCAAGAGGCTGGATATGAATTAACTGTAAGAAAAGTGGTAGTGTTAAGTAAAATCAGACATTACAAGTCCCCATATAACCAAAAACTGTAACATATTATTTTGTAATTAAACTACGTAACGGCGTAACTAGCGTCTCCCTAACACTGGGTAATGAAAAGCTGTAGTGTCAGATGCTGTTAAGTCTGTTAAGTATCTGATGTGCTCGCTCTGCCTCCTGGCACAGGGGATTACATGCAAAATGAATGAAAAGCCATTAATTTCGTTTGTTTTATTTCGTGAACTAACACAATGCTGATCCAGTCTTCCTCCACTGATTTGTCAAACTGATTAAAGGAGCGGGTTATCGGTTTGTTGATTGATTCGCGGCCGCTACACACAGTCCCCGTTGGTTAATGGGACCGCAAGTAATTGCACAAATTAGCATAGCCTTAAATGCCCGTGTCACATTTAGGTGTTGGTTTTAAATCCCAGGCAAGTGTGCGATCATTTTGCAAATTGTTGAGTATCATATCTCTGGATGACCTGTAACAGCCACTCTCAGTATCTCTACTGCGATCTTCTGCAAGATGCACAATTGCACACCATTCATCTATACATCCTACATACAGGTGAAATATAAAAGCATTTTAACTCCGACACAATGATAGAGAACTTGGAGAATGTGCGTGCGAGCACACACAGGCGCGCACGCACGCGCTTGTTTATGAGAGCTGGGAAAGTAGGTCACTGTTAAAGTGTGTTGAGTGTGAGCGGTGGCCATGCTCCTGCTAAGCAGTCATCATTAATCTCGTAAACAGCCATGTTAACACGCTAATGAGGAAGATGCAGGGCTGCACCTCGCCAGCCTACAGCTGGAGTACACCGAGGTAGAGGGGGATAGGAGGAGAACAGCAAGGATACAATCTTCCACGCTTGTATTTTCCAGCAGTGAAGTACATTCATTCCGACTGTGCAGTTTTTATCGCATCCTCCAGTGTTAGAGTTTGCTCTGCGATCGGATCTATTCGACGTGAAAACCTACAGTAAATGTAAAAACATTTTAGTAGATGCTAACGAACAGTCACGTTTACAGCACTTGGCAGACGCCCTTATGACGCAGATGCTCAAGAGGGTTTAGCTCAGTGGTTTAAGGCTGATCGGGAAATGTGTATGTGACAAATATATGGTATTCTATTCTCAGGGGCCCACTAGTGGCAGCTTGGTGGGGGTGGGATTTGAACCTGCGACCTTCCAGCCCAGAGGCCAATGCCTTAACCACTGAGCCACCTCCCACAGGATTGGGAAAGACATAAGTCTATACAGTAACTTACTTCCACACACACACACTCATATATGTAAGCGTGCATGCGCGCACACACACACACACACACACACACACACACACACACGCCTTGGGTCATTCTAAATTATTCATGTCCAAAAAGCAAAACATGCATGTCACCTTCCATACTTTCTCTCTCTCTCTCTCTCACACACACACACACACACACACACACACACACACACACACACACTCAGTATACTATGTTGCTAAATTTAAATAAACTAAAAGTAAACAAGAAGTTCCAGACTGTGTCAAAATGGACCAAAAACATCCACTGTGACACACACTGTAAAACAGCGTCTTGGACTACCTGCGTTTCAGTGTGTGTTTGAGTGAACGGAAAGAAAAAAAAAAAGGACAGAGGAAGGTGACATGCAGGATAGGCTTTTTAGGCATGAATAATTCAGATTAACCCGAGGCAATGTTGCCCCTCCGATGAGAACATTGTATGGGTGTGTGTGTGTGTGTGTGTGTGTGTGTGTGTGTGTGTGTGTGTGTGTGTGTGTGTGTGTGTGTGTGTGTGTGTGTGTGTGTGTGTGTGTGTGTGTGTGTGTGTGTGTATATAGCAATCCATAATTTAATAACTGAATGGATTCAAACTTTCAATTTTATACAAACAGGAAGAAAAGGCAGTCATTTATAATCAGCGACACGGGGGGACAAGCGAAACCGAATATGAGGAGAAACAATTGATCCGAGCCACTTGCTTTAAAAGCCTGCAGTTTAATCACTAAACTCAGTCACGCACGCACACACACACACACACACCACACACACACACACACACACACACACCCTTAAACTCTCATGCTAATCTCAGGTCCCGCTATCTCTCGTTCTAAATATAAGACTATAATACAAGCAAAGCGTCTCTAACCTACTATATACCATTTTGTGTTTACATGTTTGCTTGCGTATTTCTCCAGGGTCTCCTTGCACAGATGCTTCTCCATACTTCTTACATGTGTGTTTACACGTTTTCTAAGCGATTTGTCAGACCAATAGATAAAAGACAAACTTCCAGTACGTTTCTATTCCCGGGGATTCCCACCCCCCCACTCGGGAAAACGTCACTCAGCACTTCCAAAAACACGGCTTGTATGGGAAAGTATGGGTTTAGTCACCTCGTATTCAGTGTGAACAGGACGTGTATATATATATAGATATATATATATATATAGATCGATAGATCGATAGATAGATAGATAGATAAACACACACACACACACACACACACACACACACACACACACACACACACACACACAATGTCTCTCAGACAGACACTAATATGTTAGTAGGTAGTTACTATGGTGAAGATTTAAGCTTCAGGGTGTGGGAATTACCAAAAAAATAAAGGCTCTAATTAAAGTTAAACGTGCTGTGACAAATCAACAGAGCACGAATGAGAAAACGGCGAGCTGTGTTGGGAACGGTCCTGAGGACCTTTATATGAGATAACATTGTCACAAGCTTTAGAGCAGAGTCTAGAGTTGGCTCTGGGTTTTTACATCAAGGGGATCTATGACCACCGCGCTGTAGAGCTTTATTACTTTCATCCACCTTATAGGGACACTATTTATTTCTGGGTCGTTATATCAGATAAACATTTCATATAGGTATATATCTTTGTATTTATGAATGCTTTCGCATTCCGTCGGCTGGAAAAGAACAGTACTGAGCAAATATAATATGGGTAGATTTACATTCGCGAGCCGCATTCACGATAGTGTATATGAGATACTGGTGTGAGGCAGTACGGCCATTCTGTACTTATTTACTGCACCACTACTTTAAACTTAAGTTTTTTTTTGTACACACTTGTATGAATTGGTAATAATACTACTGGTTGGAAGGTCGGGGTTTGAGCCCTGATATTGTCAAGCTGCTGCTCTTGCGTCCTTAATCCAAGGCCCTTAATCCTCTATGTTGACCCTGCACTCTGACTCCACTCCCAAGAAAAACAAACAAACAAAAAAACAAGCAAGGATATACAAAGAAACAATTTCACTTTGCTGTAATGTATGTGACAAATTAAGTCTACTCTATTCTAATTAGAAGAGATATAAAGATGGATTAAAACAGAAGTGTCTATAAGACAACAGTTTACAAAGATTTGTCTATTTGTCTTCTCCATCTACTTACAGAGTGCATGCGTTTCTCCGCTATTTCCAAATCAGTCCTAATAGATTTAGGATATCGTGAAGAATCGTACCTTTCATCTTGATTCTGTATGTCTTTGGCCCAGGACCCAGGCGGCTCGATCACGAAGCCCATGTCGTCGTGGGAGCTGGATGATGATTGGTCAGACAAGAGAGGAGGAAGAACAGGTGGCCTATCATCTTCGATGATGACGGTGTCATCCTGAGGCATGTTCACAGTGGGGGACAGCTGGTAGTTACCTGAGACAGATAGGAGGGAGCAGCACCGCGAGGGTGTGTCAGTGTTAAACACACATGCTGCTGCAGCAGTAAAGAACGACATGTCTGGTTTAAAGGAGCGGCGATGGAGCTAAAATAAGAGGATCTGTTGTTCACCATCGAGATGTGAAATCTCACTGGTGTTCTTCCGGTAAGGTCTGATGCGATGCCTGTGACAGGCACAGCAGAGACACTATACGTTTAAGGACAACTGTAGGTACACTTGTGTGCACATGCAGGACACGTGAGGAACTGTTCACACCCTCTTCTTATATAAATCCGGAGTATTAAAAAGGTGTACATAAAAGCCACAGAGGCGACCAAGTCATCTAAGCTAAGCCAATCTGTCAAGGTGCACCAAATTATCACCGGATATGAAAGGTAGTCATCTTGCGTATGCATTAATCCAGTTGAAAGCAAGTATAATTGAGCCTTAAGGCTTAGAGCACCTCTGTCAGGTGGTGATAAGCAGGGTCCAGAAACCCCTTTCAGGAATGCCCACGGTGTTTGGTTCTCACCAAGTTTTAAAGAGCACTTAAGGGATCTCATACATTAGGTATATTAGCTCGGTGCTGACCTTGTGAAATGCCAGATGAAAGCTGATTATTAAAATGAATGTGCATCACCAAAATTTGAGCTCCTTCAGATGTAGGAAAACGCTTATTTCTATTGAACCCTGGCCCTTACATGACCTTTAAGGGCTTCGTCAACAATCTTTTACATGTTTTATTTTAAGATGTCCTGTGAATCCCTGCAATCAGGGATTGATTGGTATGGAGTGGAATTGTGTGTGTGTGTCTGTGTGTATGTGTATGGATTTTCAGACTACACTGTGTATTATGACTAAGCAAGTGTTTTGAGAGGATACATAGAGTAGAATAGCAGAATAGATCACAGGACAGCTACGTGGTTCAAATTTGTTCGAATTAAGACAAAAAAATACAACAAATAAATAAATATATAAATTTAGCAATATCAAGTTCCCAAGGTTTGTGCAAGCATAAAATCATTTATGAAACATAGAAGAATGAGAACATGTTACATACGTACATGGAGAAATCTCCAGGTTTCCTCAAAGCTACTGCAAGAGCATTTGTTTTCATTATCAGAGTCAATTTACCAGCTTAAGAGCAATTATATGTAATTGCTACCAAAAGGAGGGGTGAGGATATTTACCCTGGCTTCCTCTTAGCACAATCTAACTCGCATTCAACTTCGCAATGTCTCTCAGAGTGAGAAATTCACTTTAACGGAAATGAATAAGCTTGAATACTTTGCAATAATAAAGAGAAAGGGCAGAGTTAAAGACATTTCCTGAGGTAAAAAAAAAAACTAATAAGCACTTGCTGAAAGATAGGGAGCGGGAGTCCTCACTCTGTCGACTGTAAGACAAAAGTAAATCTCTAAGTTGTTAGTAGCTGCTGAAAGGTCAGAGTCTTCATTTCACATTTCAGTGCCTTCAATTTATGACTATTTCCTTTAATAAGCCATGCAAATCTGCCCCTCGACTGGCTCCAGGCACAAGGGACAGCAGGGCTGCAGGAGCCGACCTTCGTGTCATTACTGCCTACTTTTAGAGTGAAATTGCAAAGTAAACAATTTTAAATTAGGTTTCAGGATAAAAAAAAAAAAGTCTTTTGAACACAGGTCATGAATGCAGCAAAAAAAAAAAAACGAGAGAAAAAAAAAAGTTGATTATTAAACTGTCATAAAGTGCCATAATAACTCACAATGCACTTTCAGAAAGTCTTTCAAGGGTCCTTTGGCTAGTTAGGGGTTATTAGCTTCAAAAGTGTCAACGTTGCTAACTGCTAACATCAATGCAGGTGAAGGGGAGGAAAAAAAAAACCACTACAAAAACATTGAGGGGGGAAAAAGTCTGGTATAGACTTCAATTGTTATTTACTTGTTCCTCTAAAGGGCAAAGGCTTCACCAATTTTCGTAATACGGAATAATTACACAAATGCACACAAGTACACAAACAAACTCTGGACACGGACACAGTGATTAAAAAAAATACGTACCACACACTGTCCCATAAACTGGTGAGTGGAAATCTAACTCTCACAATAAAACAAATAAAATAAATCACACGATTCTCCTTGGCAAACTTCTCACGGCACCGAAGATCCTTTGGTAACGCGTCTCTTTGGGGACCTGAGAAGCGTTCGGCTCTTATGTAAAAGTTCGTTAACTTTAACTCGGCCTAATGAGACTGGCAGAGGAATTAACAGCGCTGTGATTAGCATGCGGCTGCTCCAGACGTTCATTAATAAATCATTAAAGCTACTTGCAAGACAAGCGAGGCAAATCTCCAGTTCATTTTATGGTGACAGACAGCGACTCACAGGTCGTACTTAAGACGCCGCGTTAGAAGACTATCGCTGTACACAAGCCGTCGCAGGCCAATTTAGAGCGCTCCGACTTTCCAAACTTTAAACAGATTATGCTTCAGGGTCTAATTAGAGCAAAGAAAATAGGAGCAAACTTTGCTTTGATGTTATCAGTGGGGACACGGCGAGAAGTAGCGATGCAGCAAGTTTACTACTAACTTGCCATGCTATGAGCTTATCATGGATTAAAATAGCTAAGCTACACAGCTACGCTAGCGTTACGGCACAGCAGCTAGCTAGAACGCGAGCGACTGAGACGTAGCACATGCTGGGGATGTATTTCTAAAGCAATCGTTACATCTTACTGTGCAGCTAAACTGCAAAACAGAATTAACACACATTAACAAATGTATTGTAAATGTATATCTAACAAATACATGTCACTTTTCTTTGAGCAAGAACTTTGGAAATTATTTTTTTTTGCATAGCTTCTAAAAAAACAAGGTCTATTGATTACACTGTGAATCTTTCAAAAGTCCTAGTGGATGTTTGATATTCTTGTTTTCATCACCAGGAGAATGCATCGTCTAGACGTGTCAATGCTGTTATTATCCACACGCACGTCACAACATTTCATACTTCCGATAGGATGCATCACATTTACACATACACTATTTGACACAAATGCAGTTAGCTTTCATTTTCACTGGAGTCTTGTTAAAGTGTGTTAAGTAGAACACAGTGATCTCGCTGCTTTACTGCAGACTGCTCGAATGATGGAGAACTGACCAGTGACTTAAACATCTCACTCTATTCACTATAGGCATGCAGGTGTGTGTATACGAAAACAACTTGCCGTAAATTCAAATTGGGAGGGGATAGCACAACGTTAAGGCTAGGCTACTGGTCAAGGGTTCGAGCCCGGGTATCACCAAACTGTCACTTTTGGGTCCTCGAGCAAGGTCCTTAACCGTCTGTGCTCCAGGGGTGCTGTACCACAGCTTCCAAAACAAGATGGGATATGCAAAGAAACAATTTCGCTGTCTGCACTGTATATGTGACAAATAAAGGCTCTTCCATTCTAGTGATGAAAGCAAATATATATATCAGCCATGTTTATTAGTGTTGACATCAGTCTCATGATGGAGACCTGACAAAAGACATGCCCTTGGAGTTTCCTCGTGTCACATGCTAATCAATATACACTTGATTACCAAAGAAAATAGGTCAGGCAAAACCATAAAATCAGCAGGTGACATAAATAACATCGGTTATATTGTTACAGTGGAATGCATCATGCTGCAAGTGTACAGCTTTGTGGGGTGTCCCTAGTGGACACAGTGGTTAAGTAAATATTGAAGGTGGACCAAGGAAGGACATGGGAACTAAGGACATTAAAGTGCTTTAAAGCATGGGGAGCAAAGCATAACTGGTCCGATTTCATAGAAGTGCTGCTGTGTGCACTGAAATATTACTGCTGGGCATCAGAATAAAGCCATGGAGCAGTGGAAGAAAGTGGCTTGATTTGATGTATCATGTTGAAACCCCTGAGGAAAAGACGACACTGGGCTTCACGATGGGGGAAAAGGCAAACCGGCAATGTGCTATGTATAAGGAGGTGACTTTGATAGCCCGATGCATCCTTACATGAAACATTATTCTCCAATGGCAGTGAATAGAATAGAATAGCTGGGGTTAGAAGTTGGTAGCTGGGATCAGAGCACAGGATCAGCCCTGGAGCACAGAGGGTTAAGGGTCTTGCTCAAGGATCCAAGGGCAGCAGCTTGGCGATACTGGGGCTCGAACCCGGATCTTCCGATCAGCAGCCCAGCGCCTTAGTCCACTGAGCTACCCCCTCTCCTGGAATCCTTCATCAGGATAAAGCATCCTGCTACAAGGAAAACATCCTTCTTGGACGGAAAAGTTCAAGTTGTTGACAGAAAATACCCCAGATCTTCAGTCCAAACAAGTCTGATCCCTACCTCACATCTTACAGAACATAAAGGATCTGCTGCTAATAGCACTCGGTACCAGAACACCCCTTAGGAAGTCCTGGGAAGTACATGCTTTGTACAAGTCAGAGCTGTTTTGAGGGCACAAGGTCAACCATTTCAGTTTATTTACATGTATAGCTAATGGGTGTACACAGATCCAGCATAATATTATGACATTAGAACTGTGAGTGAATAGCACTGATTATCTCATAGCACTGATCAGCTCGAGTTTGACAACGCTTCAATCCTATGGACTTGTGATGGCTAGACGACTGGGTCGGAACATCTGTTGTGTCCATCAAAAGTGGTCCAAGGAAGGAACATTGATAAACCAGAGACAGGGTCATGGGTGGACAAATGCTGAGTGAAGGCTGGCCCGTGTGGTCCAATCCAACAGAGGCTGAAGACGTTAATGTTGTTAACGTTCGACAGTTCAGAACTGATTGGGCAGTAAAAGGGAACCAACACACTATTAAGCAGGTGATCATAATGTTATGTCTGATTGGTGTACATCAGAACCTTCTGATTGCAAACGTGCCTCTAGTTTTACAGGCACAGAAAGTAATAATTAAGTTGAAAAGCTAAAAAAAAATGATCCTGTTCTATAAAATGGTGCTCATTTTCTTGCTAGTGAGGGGAAACACGTCTCGTTATGGATCTAATTTGAGTGGCGTGAATAAATGAGGTAACCAGATGGCCCATGCTACATTCTTGAAGGAGAGGCCTGACGAAAATAAGAAGCACACTATTAGGTATTTATGTATTTGTTGATTTATGTTTCACCAGATAGTGTAATACTGTTATTACGACATGACGACCTCATTTCACACATAACGTTTACTGTGTCTCAACACACTGTAAAAGTAAAGAAACCGCATAAAAAGACATGGGACAGATGATTTTTAATGATAGATGTTCCTTTTCTGTGATTTCTAAACGCAGATGCGGAAAGTGAAACACCTGGACTGCTGTATCGATTGCTGTGTCAGATGGGTGCTGTATCATCCATCTAGAGATGTTCCAGCTCCCTTTCTATAGATGTTCCAGCTCCCTTTCTAGAGATGTTCCAGCTCCCTTTCTAGAGATGTTCCAGGTCACTTTCTAGAGATGTTCCAGCTCCATTTGGATCCTGAACCATCTAGAGATGTTCCAGCTCCCTTTGGACCCCGAACCATCTAGAGATGTACGAGCTCCTTTTGGATTACTAACCATCTACCGATGTACTAAGCTCCCTTTG
This sequence comes from Kryptopterus vitreolus, assembly GCA_030449085.1. Classification (NCBI taxonomy): domain Eukaryota; kingdom Metazoa; phylum Chordata; class Actinopteri; order Siluriformes; family Siluridae; genus Kryptopterus; species Kryptopterus vitreolus. Next base: position 9,002,365 of record JACRUU010000002.1, on the reverse strand, counting down.
GATCCCGAACTTTCTAAAAATGTATCAGCTCTTTATTTTACCAGATCCCTCACACACTCCAACGTTCATGGTAGTTCTCACGCTCTGGTATTTTCTATTATTTATGATCTCATTCTTGATACCACCCAAATGATGATGGGTTCCCACTTTTGAGTCCGGTTCCTAGCGAGATTTCTTCCTCTTTCCATCTAAGGGAGTTTTTCCTTGCCACAGTCGCCCCAGGCTCGCTCATCCGGCGAAAATCTTCATATCTCAAATTTGCTCTAGAATTCATACATTATGTAAAGATATTTTAAAACAATGTCCATTGTGAAAAAGTGCTCGAGAAATAAATAAGCTTGAACTTCTTAGTGCTGACTGTTGTTCACTGAAGTTCACTCTCTCTCTCTCTCTCTCTCTCTCTCTCTCGTTTTTTTAGGAGGACGTACAAAAACGCCAGAGACTGACAAATCTTTCCGACACCTCCTCTGCACCTTGCCGGGATCCATTAGCCAGTCAGGCCCGCAGAGCAGAGAGGCTAAGCAGACTGGATGAAGTGGAGGAGTGGGAGGATGAACATCTCATTTTCCACTTATTAAAACTAATAAGCGGAGGTATTTGGAAACTGCTGCCGTATCCCCAGTCTTCCCTCGAACATGAACTGGGAACTGATCTGGGTGAGATAAGCAGGAGCGACTCCTACTAAACTGCTGCGATGAACAAGCTGCTTGTGTTATGTTATTTTAGATTTCATTTGTTTTCCCCTCACCATGTGCAGATGGCCCAGGACTCTACTGCTGCTTCCTGTCACGCTGCCTTCAAACGACCCCTCGCGAAGTGCACCAGTAACAACAAACACACTCCTGGTGTGTTTTCACACACACAGACTTGAACACCGTGGCGTTACACAAACCATCCAAAATCCACCCAACAGCTGCTGACGTCATCGTGTTTTTGTCCTCGCTAGCGCTGAAATAATTGAGGAACGGGGAGACCTTTTCCCTCCATGCCCTTGTTGGAATATTAAGGTATAATGGAAGTGACTAACGCATGAAGGTCAACACTAAGCTGTGGCTGGAAGGTCAGCTATATACAGTGCCCAGATTACATTTCATATATTTCAAGCAACCGATGTGTCACTCGAACTAAAGTATATGAGCCAATTTGTATTGAGCTTCAATCACTGATTCCCATGCTTAAGAGTCACCCCATTAGCCCTGCAGTTTTCAGAAGACATTTTCCACAAAAGCCTTCAGTGAATTGGTCTGAGATCATTAGTGACCCACTTCTGTCAGATATAAGGCGTGCTATGTTAACAATCACGGAGAGGACATGAGAATCGTTTTGCGTTCCTGCACGCCGACGGATTTAACAGACTGGGTCGGGGCGCGTCATCCCGACTTTCCTTTAAACCTCACAGAACAATTTCTACATTTATATGGACAAGCAAAATAAATGATCCTAGAGTGGGCTGTAAGAAAGCAAGGGCAACATGTGATATTAATCATCAGGTCTTACAGACTAGCAATCACACCTTTGCATATCTATAATGCTTCAGCAATGTCCTGTAGTGACTTCATGTGGCTGAGAAAATAGAATGAGCCGGGGACCAAAGGGGGAAGGAGAGGGGGAGAGAAAGGAGGGGGGGGAAAAAAAAAAAAAAAAAAAAAAAAAAAACCACAACGCAATATAATACAAAATTGTTATTGCTCGAGGGAAATCAGCATGATTTCTATACAAAGAAGAAAGGAACAGACATAAAAACGCCAAAGCAGAATGACCTCATTTCAGTGTTTTGTGCTCAGCAATTCCACTGTTATGGGGGTGTGACATTCAAACTATGTTAAATCTGACTTTTAAACTGCCTCATCGCCGGCACAGACTTCACCTCAATGGTGCAGATTTGCATTTCCGAGAGAAAACAATACTTAGGAGGAACATATTTTGCACACGCTACAGATGTATGGTAGTTTAGCATTCTGTGAATGTAATTTTAGGCATATGGGCTATTCAGAAGATGACACCTTTTTCCATTAGCAAGGGGCATAAAGCCCTTACAGAAAACACTGTTATGAAAGACTGTTTCAAGTTTCTTACTATATTGAATATACATTTATTGCATTTGGCAGGCGGCGTAACAACTGAGCCGTTGAGGGGCAGTTAAGGGCCTCGCTCAAGGGCCCACTAGTGGCAGGTAGGTGGTGCTGAGATATGAACCTGCAGCCTTCTGGGTCCACAACCCAATATGCCTTACCCCCCCTACCTCACTAATCACTAGAATTGTCCTTCGAGAATGGATTGCTAATGTACAGTGTAGTTAGTATGCTATAAAATTGATTATATGAAAATAGGGAAAAGTTCATTCCATGGTAGCTGTTGCAATTCTAATCAGGTGGTCATGAGTTCATATTCTTTATAACCGTTTAGTCGCTACTGTTGGATCATTGAGCTAAACCCTGCTCAGTTATATGAACAAGATCAAGGATCAGGGCATCTGCAAAATACAACGAATGCAAATGAAAATACTTGTGCAAGACAAAATATAACGCAAACCTGTGATTACAACAGCACGTTCCATGGTGCATTATGTCTCTAACATATCTCAAAATGATATCTAACATTACTTTGCAAATATTTATAGCTACATTTTTTTGAATGTCTGCAAAGCCATTTATCTCCTGTTATCGTTTTTGTTATTCTCACTATAAACACAATAGACTCAATGACCGTAAGCGAGCAATAGTACCAGATACTCCTTTCATAAATGCTACATAAACATGCCCCTGCAGATACAATCATATTTTTTTTTTTTTTGCCTGTAATGAATTCAGTCCAAACTCCTGCGAATCAGCTGTTCCAACAGAAAGGATAATGTATGATTAAGGATTCGTGTGACGGGAAGTACGGCCGCCTCCGTCGTCAGAGCTGCCATTACAGAAAAGAAAACCTCACCGTCCCAATCAAGAATTCTACAGCACTGGGGCATAATTTCTTGAAGAATCGAAGAATGAAATAAGCATCCGACCTCAGCCTTAGTGATGACATTAAGTAAAATAGGATGAGTCTCTGTTAAAACGGTGAGGCTGGTTAAATCATCCTGTACATCTTACATCTGATGGCTTAATGATACAATTTCCTTCCAAATTCAATCAGAGAAGTTATATATAGACCTAAATGGGCAATTTAAAAGTGATTTCCTGTGCTCACGACTTTATTATCCCATGGTTGGGTTGACATTTGAATAGAGTTAGCTTGATGACTTCGATTCTTCTTGATCATCCAGATAAACCACACATTTATCTTCTTCTCAAGATGGATTCTTGAGCTCAATGGACACCTGTGTGGACGGAAGTGATCACTGCTATTTTTCAACAATCAAGAATTCTGCTTATTAACCGTTCAGTGGTTGAAATTGTACTAGTACAGGGCACGCCGCAGTTGTTTGTGGATTTTTCCTTAGAAACGCTGCAATGTATATTTTTTCCATGAGCTTTAAAGTTAATGCATTATTAACGTGTTAACGCAAATTCACTTTAACGGCACTCATTTTATTAACACAGCGTGCGTTACTATGTGAGTGATCTGCGGACAGATGAATAAAGAAACTTCAGTGCATCCACTCAAGCTCCTCACTATATTAGCGTATATTACCGTATGGAACCTTGCATAGGCGCATCGCATTGCCAAATCCGTATTACGGAATAAAGCACATTTTTCTTTTGTGAATGCAACGCGCTTCCGTATAACCTAAACGCATCACCAGTTTATATGGAAAGCAACCGGAACTGAATTCTTAAAGGAGCCACATCCCATATTTTACAGTGAAATTAACAAGAAATTAATTCATTAACAATAAATGAATATTACTTCCACAACTAAACACTGGCTTGAACACTGCTCTCTTAGAAACACCCTGCTGATGGTTACATGACAAAAAAAATAGTACGTCCTATTATATTATGTCTTAAAGTTCATTCATTCATTCATGAATCCAGGCGTCTCCGAGAATCAAGGCAGGACACACCCTGCATGACCCTCCATTGCAGGGGACACACACTCACATTCGGGAAAATTTTGAAGGTGCCAATCAACCTTCCGTACATGTTTTTGGACCGAGGGGAAAAAAAATGGAGGAAAACCTCCATGAGGCACTTATATATGTGCATATATGTGAACATGCAAAATCCACACACACACACACACACACACACACACACACACACACACACACACACACACACACACACACACACACACGGCGGAGGCGGGAATCGAACCTGCAACCCTGAAGGTGTGAGGCACACGTGCTAACCACTAATCATGTCAAAGTCTCATCACTCCAACCTCACTGGCTTATGGAAGGGGTGTTACTGATGCTTACATTGAAGCCACTTTTGAGGTGATGTTTTACACAACATACACTATAAGTCACTACTGTGAGTGTTGACAGACAGCAAAACACACACACACACACACACACACACACACACATTAATAACAGTGCCTTTGTTTCTGAGTAAAACTGAGGAAATACTTCATATCCTTCAGCACCTTCCACCTGCATTCGCTTTTAACTGAGCAACGTGCCTAGAAGCGATCGACGTGGTCCTCAATTTGAGACCCAGCGTGACATCCTGCTTCAAGTTGCTCTTTTCAATTAAGAGCTGAGACGTAAGCACAACCTGCAATCGCGCTAATGCCCCCGATGCCGCTGCGGAGATACACAGGAGAGCATCCGGATCTCCGTGCTTCCTCTTCTGACATGCTTAACAATTTACCATCCATGTGCAAGGTCTCTGCCTTTGTGTCAAGTTCTAGCTGTTTTACTATTGAACTTATCGATTTTACAGCTGGTAGAGTGTACATGTATGCACGCGCTTCGTACATACACACTTTCCCAGACACCAGTTTATCCTTCTGACAGTCGTCCGACGCCTCGACCCATCAATCCGAGCACGGTTAATCAATGAGATGGCATGCTGGAGGCGAGATTAACAGCCTCAACTCCTCCATCACTCTAACCTTGCTCACCAGACTGACTGCACTCTTTTATTCCCAGCCTTTATTTGTCTCTAAACAGCAGCCAGAAAAAAATCGGGATCTATAATGAGCCGTATCTCATCGTCTGCCATCCGTAACTCCCCCTGACACCTCGCCGCGCCGCCGCTGATGCCATCGCATCGCACTTCTTATAACCCACGATGCCTCAAGTATTACCAGCATTCCCTTACAACACCGACAAATGGCCCTGTATTCGCCATCCTCCGGGACCAATACGTTTATTTCTTTTTTCTCTGTGATACATTCCCAGCAGTTTATACACCTGTTAATTGGGAATCATTTCCTCTGATGTGAAGGAAAAAAAACAACAAACAAACAAAAAAAAAAAAAACGATAGATTCAACCGTTATAGCCTATAAAACATTAACGGCACAGAGGGGCAATTTCCGAGCCGTCCAAACTCGCTGCTAACAATACCGCTACGTTTGTCTCCTCTTTCTTCCTCACGCACTTCTCAATAACCCTGAATATCGCAGAACAAAACGTAAACAGGCTTCCAGCATCCACCGACTATTACAGGACGATCAGAGCAGCTACCTGGTCTCCATCAAAGTGCAATTTATAGTAGTCAAGGTTTTTTTTCCCCCAGTCACTCTAATGGGGATAATCTTATTATAATATATACTATTATATACTAATATTATAATATTATATAAAATATACTAATATAATCATATTTAATCCAAAGTATTCTGTCAGGTTATCTACTTAGACAGGCTTTACATATATTTTTTCTTTATATTACATAGCATAGCTCATACACCTGTACATGATTATTTAGGACTGACAGACAAGACACTCTCCTCAAAGTTCTCACTCCACACACAGGGAGGGCGTATCTCAGTGATTGTAAAGTCGGATGGGGTTGGGCTCAATCCCCGGTATCGCCAATCTCCAACTCCTGGACCCTTGAGCATGGGCCTTAACCCTCTATGCCGTATCATGGCTGAACCCTGCGCTCTGACCCCAGCTTCCAGAAATTCTTCTATTCTAGACTGGCCTCAATTCACTGTGCAGCCTGAATTTCTGTTAAACAGCATGGGGATCATATTAAATAAATAAATAAATAAATGTCAATCCGCCCCAGAATATGTGACAATTTGTCAAGCGTGCCGATGTAGAAGACGTGAGCAGTCAACATGTCAAAAACTCCCCCCAACTTTTCCCACTCTGCTCATTTGTCCCGTATGAGGGCTTAAAGGTTCAAATGCAAGTTTTAGCAACTTCACATTGACGGGGGAGATATTTGCGATCATGCTGCCTTTTTTTTTTTTTTTTTATAAAATGTCAGTCAAAATGATGCGATAGCAGGAAGTAGGGCAGAATAAACAATGTATTAGAAGGGGTGATACGGCATACAAATGACATTCTACACCGATCATAAATTGTGCACCAAGGAGGCATCATATAACATTATATGATTATATTCATGATGGTACCTGTTAGCGGGTGGGATATATTAAACAACGAGGGGACACTTTATCTGCCAAGTTGATGTGTTAGAAGCAGAAAAAATGGGCAAGCGTAAACGTTTGAGCGGGTTTAACAAGGGCCGAATTGCGATGGCCCCTGGACGACAGTGCATCTCCAAAACTGCAGCACTTGTACAGCGTGTCCCGCTCGGCAGTGGTCAGAAACAGACGGGCTAGCTCAAATTGCTCGAAGGGGTCGGGACTGTTTTGGCAGCACAAGGTGAACAGTGTTGGGGTGTAACTCGTTACATGTAAAGGCGTTACGTAATTTAATTACAAAATAAAAGTAACCCGCTCAGGTTGATGAAAAAAAAAATAATCAAATTACTTTTACTTTTAAAACAGTAACTTTTGAAAATGTTAAAGATTACAAATACCAATACCTTAAACAATTAGACTCTGATGCAGCTCAAAAAAGTGCCACCTAGTGTACAAATTAAAGTATTCAAAAACTAATCAAATGTTATCAGATACTTTACTTTTATAAAGTAATTGAAAAGTTACACTACTTATTACATTTTGAATAGGGTTATTTGTAATCTGTAACCTTCCCAACACTGAAGGTAAACCAACACATTAGACAGGGGGTCATAGGGTTATGATTGGTGTATAATGTATATAGGTTTGTGCGAGAGTTTTGGTGTTTTGGAAGAGCAGCAGACGTGCGTATTTCCTCACCGATCATTCTGCCCATAATAGAGCGCGTGTTGACCGGATCGTCCAGTCCCTCGCCGGCTCCGGGGTACAGAGAGTGAGAGATGCGTCGCTCGTGATCGTCATGAGAGCGATTTAGCGACACTTCAGACACCGCGGGACTTCTTGCGCCGTCCTATAAAGACGTGAAAAGTAAATGTCTTGTTACTGATGATAATATAATGTTATTAAATATCCAACACTGAGATATTGGCTCATATGAAGGCGTAAAGAAGCCTAATGTAAACATGCACAGTACCCTATAGTGCACCTTCACCTGTTCAATCCTTTCTCTCTGTGTTTTATGTCTTCCATCCTAAAGTCTCAAATGTGAATGAGTATGTGCTCTAGAGAGATAATGCCAAGGTTTGCTGGGAGCAATTCCTGACAGACAGAGAGAAAGAAAGAAAGAGAGAGAGATAGATAGATAGATAGATAGATAGATAGATAGATAGATAGATAGATAGATAGATAGATAGATAGATAGATAGATAGATAGATAGATAGATAGAGAGAGAGAGAGAGAGAGAGAAATAAAAAAAGAAAGAAGAGAGAGAGAGAGAGAAAGAGAGAGAAATAAAAAAGAAAGAGAGAGAGATAGATAGAGAGAGAGGAGAGAGAGAGGAGCGAGAGATAGAGAGAGAGAGAGCAAGAGAAAAAAAGCAAGAGAGAAAGCTAGAGAGAGCGAGAAAGAGAGAGAGAGAGAGAAAGAGAGAGAACTAAAAAAGAAAGAGAGAGAGGAAGAAAGAAAGATGAATGGAAGGAAGGAAACACTGGAAGACTGACAACGAAAAAGAAGGGGGACAAGAATGAGAGAAAGAGGGAAAAATGGATGAATGGGCAGATTGAAGGAAGGAAGAATGGATAGATGAACAGAAAGATGGAAAGACATGATGAACAGAATCAAGGAAGGAAGCAAGGATGGAGAAAAAGTTGGAAAGACATGGATGTAATGTTGAACAGATGGAAGGAAGGAAGCACAGATAGGAACAAAGGGAAAGAAAGGACGGACAGACAGGGACAGATGTAGAAAAAAAAGAAGGGTGGATGTACGAAAGGAAGATGAAGAGTCTCTATGGAGGGCAGAAAAGAAAAGGTAGTCTGGAAAACAGCAAGTATATCTGGAATGTCAAAGTGACAGAGGGAAAAAAACAGACAATAAAAAATAAGGAAGACAGGAATGAAAAAGATAAGAAATACAGATGAATTGGCAATGGATAGATGAACAAAAAGATGGAAAGACATGGATGGACTGATGAACAGAATGAAGCAGAAAAATACTGGAAAGACATGATGTTAAACAGATGGACAGAAGGAAAGAAGGAAGGAAGAATGGATGAACAGAAAGATGGAAAGCCATGGATAGACTGATGAACAGAATGAAGGAGAAAAAACTGAAGTCATAATGGAACCGATGGAAGGAAGGAAGGAAGGAAGGACAGAAGAACAGACAGAAACAAAAGGAAGGAAAGAACAGAGGCAGATGGACAAAAGAAAAGACAGAAGGAAAAACATGATGATGGAAGCTGAGGAGTCACAATGGAGGGCACTAAAGAAGCCCATGAGGGAAGTCAGAAAGGTAGTCTGGGGGGAAAAGCATCCAGAATGTAAGTGTGACAAAGAAAAAAGTAAACTCGGGGACAAAACGGTAGTTGGCAAGGAATTAGGAAAGACTGTCATGAAGAACGCCAGGAAGGCGATCAAAATGAGTCAAAGTAGAAGACAGGAAGAAAAGAAAAGAAAAGAAAAAAAAGAAAGAAACTTCTGCTCAGCTCCAAGTCTGCCAAAAAGTTCAAGATGGATGAATGGATGGATGGATGGACGGATCACTAAGCATCAATTAGACCGTGGACCTGCATTAAACCACTGTCTTGCACTACTATTATACCGCATGAACTAAAGCACTCTTCCAGTCGAAGCCAGCATAGATTTCCCATCACTGATTGCTCTTTGCAGTCATGCTAACAAGCCCACTCAGAGGTCACTGTATTGCATTAGTGATCGTCCAACATACCAGACACTTTCTCCAAGTGTCAGTCTTTAGTAAACACCTTGAAAGAGACACAGCCATCACTTTACACTAATGGAGGGCAAGACATGACTTTCCAAAGGCCATTACAGTAGCAAAAGCTGACGACATTAAAGGTCAGAAGGTTTAAAATTTTACAGACTTCGAAAAAAAAACAAACAAACAAGGGCGTATTAGTGTCGCCCTGATTTGTGGATATGACGTACATGTGATTGCAATTTTTGTATACGTTCATACGCACCATCAAACGGGAACGTTACTAGAATTGCTGCGAGGGTGTACAACACATTGTCTAGTCTGCGTAGTGTGGAGAAACATGTGGGTAAAACTCCCAAACTAATCCATATGAAGCGTTCAGGGCAAGTGTGAAAACGCCCTTTGGAGCCCGTCCTCCGCTACTAAAGGGGTGAGACAAAAACTTGTGTAATGTACTGGATATGAGCACAAAGACGCTACACTGACACTAGGGAGAGGTGGAAATGGATTGGCTCTAGGAACTGGCAACTTCAATAACTCGCAAAGATCGAGTGGGTGGGAATCAACAGGGTCTGAGTAGGCCCTGGTGTAGTGTGAAGTAGTGAGAGTGCACACACGCGCACACACACACACACGCACACGCACACACACGCACACACACACATGACTAAACCAAGCTGCCTTCCATTGCACAGTGTGAACGTGTTGGCAGTGGAAGAAGATTTCCTCATGGCAGGGCAGCAATGGGAGAGAAAATGCCTACTAATGATATTCACCACTGCTCAATGGAAACATCTGTGAGATCCCGATAGTGATCCGTGTGAAGTCTCATGGCGATTAAAAATAAATAAATGAGAGAGAGAGAGAGAGAGAGAGAGAGAGAGAGAGAGACGGTTGCCATTTTCTCTGGAGCTGTGTATGCATAGTTAAATATAAATCAGGGCTGCCTGTGGATGCAGCACCAATGAGAAGTGTTAATCGACAAGAGGAGGCTATGAAGCTGTATAAGAGTACGGCTTGGCAAGGATTACCCTATACAAGGGAGGTGGTTAAGACATTGGGTCTTAGTTGTGGGCCCTTGAGCAAGGCCCTTAACCCTCAACTGCTCAGATGCAAGTCCTCTCTGGATAAGGACGTCTGCCAAATGCCATACATGTAAACAGTGTATTGCCAAACAATAACATTTCCTGCCATATGTGGTTCTTTTTAAAACAATGATATGGTTCATGTGGTTTGGAGAGGAAGATTTTGAGTGGCCTGCTATATGAATTGGAGTGCACTCCTCCTCATCACACCTGACTTCTCGTGGTATTAAAGTGCCCACAAGTCACGCCAAAATCTAGTGGAGGCAAAAGGGAAGAGCAAACCAAGTGTAAATGTGATGACCATACTTATGACCAGGTGTCCACAAACTTTTGCCAATTATAGTATAAGGTCTAATAGTGTCTAAAATCAATCATGTCACCGTGGGAGACCTTTACCTCGTAACCTAATCACCACAACAGAAGGATATGAACAGCACAGAACATTTATTTATTTATTTATTTATCTATTTTATATATATATATATATATATATATATATATATATATATATATATATATATATATATATATATATATATATATATATATATATGTTATACGGTAAATTCTGGACTATAAAGCACCTGCATATAAGCTGCATCCGCTCTATTTAAAAAAAAAAAAAACCAAAAAAATCATAAATAAGCCGCACCTGCATACAAGCCGCATCCGCATCCGCTTTTGAATTGTAAATGTACATGTATGTACCTAAATAGATCCTTTCCTAACCTGTATTTTAACACGGTGTAACGGTGGACGCTGCACAGAGACGCGGAGATCCGGAATTCATACAAAACAGGATTTATTAGAATAAAGAACTCAGGAGACGCCGCTCATACGGAGCGGCCAGACAGGCTAGGGAGCCTTGCGCTCTGCGCGCCGTGGTACCCGGAGTACCGGAGAGCAGGGGGGTTAGAGCAGGGAGGAGAGAGAGGAGAGAGAGAGAGAGAAGAGAGAGAGAGAGAGAGAGAGAGAGCACCGAGCAGCAACTACTGATTAAAACGGGACAGAACCAAGAGAAAATAAGCGCTATTTACAGTATTTATCTTCATTTCTCCTGTGTGTGAAATCACGTCACCTTAACCTTGTAAAGATAGAGTTTGTCCTCCTTCTATCCGCTTCTACCCACTTATATCTGCTAAAGAGGAACTAGCGCATTCTTCTTCTTTGCATTTATTTTGTGTTAGTTTTGATTCTAATTCCGGTTAGAGCCCCTAGCGGTCTGGAAAAGAATCTGCAGAATAGCCGCACCTTATTATTAGCCGCATGGTTCAAAACCTAGGAAAAAAGTAGCGGCTTATAGTCCAGAATTTTACGGTATATATATATATATATATATATATATATATATATATATATATCTATATATATATATATTATATATATATATATATAATATATATATATATATATATAGCTGAGAAAAAGAAAAAAAGAAATAATGATTAATAGCTCAGTAAAATAGCTCAGTAATGAGTATGCAAAAATGTAAGGGAAAACTCGCTTATTATTCATGTTTACACATAATCAGTCCTACTGTCCTACATTAATCACATTTAATAAAATTAAGCAGAATTTTTTAAAAGCAGCCTGCGCTTCAGTGAACACTAAATCCCCCCACTTTCACGTTTAGGCGACCGGGTAGTTCTCGCTCTTATTTTTCTGCCTAATAATCGAACGTATCTGTATGTTCAAGAGAGCGGAACGCATACTAGCTGCAATTAAGCTATTCAAAATATACAATCTGTTGTAGTAACACTGTTAAAAATAAGTCAAACTTTAGTATCGGTATAGAAAGTAATGATCACCTGTCTTGAACTCGCTTCAGTTGAGATAGCACTCTTGATGAATTAACACCCCTAGCTTAGCATGAACGAGGACGAAATCATCAGGACAAGTGATTTACTGAATCGAGCCATTTCGTATACGCTAGCAATGCACTGTGGGAGGAAGAGCTGTTCGGACCAGATATAAATAACTATTATAAAGTTTTTATTTAAATCCATGTGTGCTGTATTAGAATTAGAAGCAGAGTATATCGGTACACCGCATTGTGAGATGGCGTCATCTCCTGTGTGGAGGTGATCATCCCCATGTCTGCATCAGCAGCGTTAGCCAGGGGACCTTGTACTATTTATTATAGATGAGAAATTTAATGAAGTCTGGAACCGTCTTCTCATCTAGGCTGGGGCTTGGTATGAAAAGCAGCCTCAAATCTCACAGACCGGGTCAATGTAATTACAACGCAACCGGCAAAGACGCCGCTCGGGCTTATTGTACCGTCTGACCTCGGTGAGCTTTCAGTCGTAAAAACGGGGGGTTTGTTTTAAACTTGTTCTCTCTCAGCAGAGAATGAGATTAGATTACACATAAGCGCTGACAGGAGACAAGATAGGAAGTGGAATATAATGAAAAGTTTGGGAGCGACGATATACAATCTGCTTATTTGTAGAATTCCCACATCTTAACACCAACTCCATTGTGATTTAAGTGAATCATGATACCGCTGTGTGGTGAGAGATCATTATGGAGTCTTGCTATTCACACTGAGGTGTGTTGTTAATAACTGGCCTTCAGTGCACTCGTGAAAGAGTCGACAATTAGTCCCAAGTCTGCTGAGAACACTTCATGCTAATAAGCAGCAGAGCGGAGTTGCGGATCTTGCAAAAAAGTTGTAAATAATAATTTCTGTGAATCAACACTTTCCCATGGCCCAGCAATCACAATTTACACAGTTACAAAATACACTATAGAAATAAACCCTTCCTTTAAACACAAACATGTATTAACTTTCCCATCTATCTTGGAAGTGACTTCCATTGTGCATCAACGTTTCCCTTCCTGGACATTTTGGGATCATTTGTAGAAATGTAGCAATTCCGTTTGTTGGAAAAATAGTCCTCGGTAAACGCTCTGTGGGATACACTGCAGTCTAGTGGCGGGATGCAGTCACTTCGCGGGTAACAGAGCCGTATGCATTGTGGGAGATGTAGTTTTTTTTGGGTCAATGCACACTTTAAAGCAAAATAGCCTTATTTTAAGAGCATCACGCAGCTCTTAAGCTTATTGAGGTCACATAAAATTACGTAACGGACCACGTTCGGCCAACGGGCCTTCAGTATGACACGTGTGCACAAAGAAATTAAGAGCTCTGACTGTTCCGGCCATGACGTGTTGAGATTCTTCCCCAAACGCAAAACTTTTTTACACTGTAGGGTGTCTTTGGTTGTGGTAACATCATTCTCCTTTCACTTAAAGCAGGAGACCAAAACCAGTTCCAGCATCAAATTATCCCTGACCTCAACATAACTGATCACAACTGATCACACCGAGTGAACCCTTGACCGTGTCACGATACATCAGTATGGTATCGGTATCAGTATCAGCATGGCTTTTACACCCTTGAATGAGCACACAACATTCCAGAATCTAATGAAACTCCTCCCCAGAAGTGAGGAGTTTATTAAAACATTAAATGTGAAATGGCGTGTTCAAAAACCACATACGAATATTATAGGCAAGTGCCCACTAAATGTTTGTATATGACAACAAATAAAAAAAATGGTTATGAACAATGTTCCACAGAAAGAGCTACGCGAGGCACTCATACAATTATAATCAGTGTTATGGTGGCGCATATGTGCTGCTGAAATGAAATAAATACATATAAACACCTGTATGGAGCATTTGAGGGTTAAGGGCCTTGCTCAGGGGCCCACTAGTGGCAGCTTGGTGGTGGGGTTTGAACCCGTGATCATCCGGTCCAGAGGCCAACGCCTTAACCACTGAACTACCACTACCCACAGTAGAGTTTGGTAATCAAATCACAATCCTCCTCCTATCAAAGCATTTAATCGCCGTCTATTCGACTCTATCAATTCCTTTTATACTAGGACACTTATTTCTCCACCCTGCACCAAAAAATAATTATTCAGGCAGTATACTAGGATTGAAATTAATTCCAAATATAACACAAAGCCTGTCTGAGCACAACCATAACCCAAGGCCTTGTTTACGAAGTTTTAATCCCACCACCCTCTCGTCCCAGGATATAATTACAGACCTTAATATCGCACATGCAGCATGTGCTAGACTAACTCTACACCGTCTCAGCCAGGTCATTAACCCTCAGCACATCCCTCCATCCTTCTTGCTGGTGGAAGTGCATTAGCATGTGCTGATGTGAGTGGATTAGAGCTAATATTGTGTGCTCCATGTGGCTCCTCAGTGGGCTCGGGCCTCGGTGCTGCTGCAGGAATGGATCATTACTACTGAAAATCATAGCTAAGTGCGTGAGCGTTTGAGAATAAATTCGATTACTTAAGGGATTTTCAGTGTGTGTGTGTGTGTGTGTGTGTGTGTGTGTGTGTGTGTGTGTGTGTGTGTGTGTGTGTGTGTGTGTGTGTGTGTGTGTGTGTGTGTGTGTGTGTGTGTTGTGTGTTTGTGCGTTGGCGGGGGGCATCGTCTCTAAACCGCAATAATTATACTGTGATCTAAGTAAAATCAGCAGCTATGCGACAGAAAGCTCCTGGCATGTCCTCATCTGGTATACAGAATGATCGTAATGCACAGGACGACACTTAATCCACTATTTTCCTATTTTATATATAAGTAAGTAGTAAGTACAAAATCACTTACAAGGTTTCTCTGTAGATTTTAAATGTCTCGTACTACTGGAGAACATTGGAAAACCAAAATTTCACACATTTCCCCATATCCTTAATATTCCCCCCTCACAAAAAGTTCATTCAGTCATTTGTTTAATAAAGCAATGGTCCAACAGTGCCGATATTTAATAGAACAGCGGTGGTATTTAATGGACCAGCAGCGATGCCGTTCACAGAATTGCTCTTGGCTGGGTTAAAAAAAAAAACACAAATAAAAAAAAATAAATAAATAAAATACAGGGCTATCAGTCAACATCACTCTTTCCAGGTGTGGCTTGTTGGGTAATTTTGCTGAAACAAAATACTGTACATATAATGTTTAAAAGCAAAATTATTTTTGAACTATTATCATTTTTCCTTTTTATATCTATAATGTGGACCAACACTCGGAGGGAGAAGTGCGATATCAAACTGTATAGATATACGAGCATTATAGATTTTCCAGCCACACTTATATAACGCTAATATCTTAGCCAATAAATGTGCAATAGGTTCAGTGAAAAATGCAAATAAATAAATAAGAAATATAATAATAATGTGCAATACCTTACATAAATATCACTGCAGTCTGACCTTTCTACTTTAATCCTTTTTAATACTGCATCTGCAACCCGAAAAATAAGAAATTAAAAAAAGAATGTCATTCCGATTATTAAATATTTTGAAACCTTAATGGTACCATTGCACAAAACACTGTTGTTATGTTTTTTTTAACCTTAGCTTGCGAGTTTACCAAATATCATGGTGTAAAAAAATCAAAATGTCAAAATGACTTCAAAATGCTAGAAGTTTGTAATGTAAAAGTGGCACCACCAGGTGAAGGTTTCTCCAGCGCACACAAACACCGGCTGGGATTCAACAAACATCGGATGCTGCCCCATTCATCACCGTGATATTTTTTCTGCGTCACACCAATGACATGGGCAGGATGGATGTGTGCTGATGTTATGAAGATCAAGCGGGCGAGGTCAAAAGGGAAGGTCTTTTCGGTGGTTGTAGTGGCGTGTCTCACAGCAGACCTCACACTGTACTTCATTCCAAAGATCTGTACTCAATGCTCGATCCTAATACAGCCGTAATTTAGTGGCCCGTGCTGATTGATGTTGCTCTCCAGACACCATCGATCAGACCTTTTATTCTGCGGGACGGCCTTGTGTAGCGGGCCGTGCCGTTTCCTTCCTTTACGTCAACTCGCATAAACATCATCCCGCCTCGACTCCTCATCGGTATGCGCGGCGAAGCCAGCGCAATCTCTTATATAACAATGACATTCAGAGAAAGTTTCCCCCCTTGTGCTTTGAGCGCCTTTTATTTTTTTATTTTCTTCTATTTGGTTGTGCCAGGAAGGAAGACATGGGCTCTCTTTTGGGCCTGTCAGTCACGCAGGACACCGCTCCTGCGAGCTCACAAGGGCCCCTTCATGCCAGTCGCTTTCATACCTCAGACTCTTCGGAGGAAAGACAGGTTAGGGAGAGGAAAGGGCAGAACTGGGGAAACACTTTCAGAGAAAAGGAAAACTTTTTCAAAAACGTCGCGCACTTTTCGGCACTTCCTCTAGGGTTCGGCTTTCATAATTCTATCAATTTCGCTGCCTTTCATGTGGTCAAGAGAGAGAGAGAGAGAGAGAGAGATAGAGAGAGAGAGAGAGAGAGAGAGAGAGAGAGAGAGAGAGAGAGAGAGAAAAAACGGTTCTGCATGAAAGTCTGTGCTTACCAAGTGGTCCCTACGGGGAGAGCTCTCAATCTGCTGAGCCACGTGGAACAATGGAACCAACACCTCCATTTCAGTTAAATAAAGAAAGAAATAAACCAACTCGATGGGACTTAAAGAAATAAAAAATATTTCTCCTCATGCATAATTTATACAGACGTGCATGTTTCGTGCAGAAGAGACGGCTGAGCGAGAGGACAAAGGAAGTACGCGAAACAGTGTTGTTCGGACAAACTGCCCCATGCTTGTGTGAGAACTCTTTCAATCTTGTGTGTGTGTGTGTGTGTGTGTGTGTGTGTGTGTGTGTGGTATATATATACTATATATATATATATATATATACACACACACACACATACATATATACACCCACAAGGTCGATTAGGTCGATCGACTGTGTCCTTTCGGTTCATTTGTGAGTGGATAAAAACTTTCAACGTGCACCAACACCTTTCATTTACAATGCCAATATCACCTTTAACTTATGTAACGCTAATATCATTGGCAATTATATAAACTTATTTCACAATGATTATTTTAAAGTAGTTCAATAAGATATGAATGAATATCAATAGACCAGTTAAGCACACCAATATATTAATATAATTCTACCAATAGATCGGTATGCTAAGAGTCGTGATTAAGGAAGAGTCTTGTGACTAAAATGATAATAGGAACATTCTAGGCATACAAAATGTAAATAAAAATCATAGAACTTTGGGTTCATTTGAAAGGAAACACTTTTACATTTACATCATTTGGCAGACGCCCTTATCCAGAGCAACTGAGCAATTTACAACTGAGCAATTGAGGGTTAAGGGCCTTGCTCAAGGGCCCACTAGTGGCAGCTCGGTGGTGGTGGTGGGGTTTGAGCCCGTGATCTTCCGGTCCAGAGCCCAAGACCTTAACCACTGGGCTACTTTTGTACTTTTAAAAGTTTTTAAGGGAGCACTTGGGAGTTGTAATGGAGTAACATTTTGATGAGTTGTTCTCCGAATATGCAATCGAGTAACAATAAAAAAAAGCAGTGTGTTCTGCATGAACTGCATATATTAAAGCTGCAATTAAAATTTCAGCGGTTTTATGATGTACGTTGATGTACCTTGAGTCACTATATAAGCGTATATGTTCATAAATATCACAGTACTACCATTAAAATAAAATCGAATTAAATCAATTAAAATCGAAGAGTAATCAAATGTAATCAGTTACTTTACTTTTATAAAGTAATTGAAAAGTGACACTACTTATTGCATTCTGAATAGGGTCATTTGTAATCTGTAATCTATTACACTTCCAAAGTAACCTTCCCAACACTGGCTTCCAGTACTCCTAATGGAAAGCCGTCTCCAGTTCATTGTGTGCTTCAACACTCAGGAACAAATTGTCCTGATTCTGAATGTGAGGATTAGTCCTGTCACAAAGCAGCTTTTATATAAATACAACATAGGTGTTAAATGTCCATATGCCTACATCCTTCTGTCACACAAAAAAAAGCCCACTGTGTGGTTTCTATAGATACCACATGAAAGTTACCTGCATATAATGCTGCTGATATATTTTCAGCCCTGTGCGAACACAACACCCACACAATGTTCCTTATCAGAAAACTTTCACCAAGTGCTTAAACTCCTCACAGAGATAAACTGATGTTTTTCACCTCCGGCACGCACGCTGATTGAAACATTTGCGCAAATAAACCCATTACACCTGGTTCAAGTTCACTAGTACGGATGGCAGCACATCTATATCTAGACTGCCATGTATTTGGCCCATTATTACCAGAAAGTGAACATCGCAGGAGCGCTGAAGAACAGAATTGTTGTTTTGAACGCTAGACGATTCACCGCATGAAGGGCATGTCGCTTTGTTGCGTTTAATCGTGGCTATAAAATAACACGCTGAAAATGACTTGTTCCTTGAGGCTTTATTTAACGTAGACTGGATAGACTGTACACATTTCCATTAAAGATGAACTTGGATAAAACATGAACACTGATGCGCTCGTGCCCTCACATGGGCTGGTCTTCACGTGCACGAGTAAAGGCTGAGGCAAGAAGCAGCAAGATAATCTGTGAATATTATAGTGCCAATAGGAGATTAATTGAATTCGAATGAACTGCGTGAACACGAATGACAGTAATATTAACAGAAACACAAAGCAGATCACAGGTGCTGTGAAGCATTTATTTAATTAGCATGCAACATGTGAGGATCAATTACATCATCATCTGGGTGGACCAGGGTGTGCTGCTACGATGCTGTGGTGCAATGAACCAAAAAAATAGTACCATTAGAAGTAGCATCAGCAGCGATTGTAGCAGGAGCTGCGGGAGTAGTTTTACCAGTGGCACTTGGATCAACAGTAGTAGTAGTCTCGGAAGTAGTACTAGTGGAGCTGTAATAGTAATAGTAGTAGTAGTAGTAGTAGTAGTAGTAGTAGTAGTAGTAGTAGTAGTAGTAGTAGCGGTGGTGAAGTAGTAATAGAACTACTGGGGCAGTAGCAGGAGTAGTAGTAGTAGTAGTGGGGCAGTAGTAGTAATATTAGTGGTAGTAGTACTAGTAGTAGTAATAGTACTGTTAGCTGTTAGTAGTATAAATATTACTAAAGAGGCAGTAGTAGTAACAGTCATAGTAGTAGTGGGACAGAAGTGGTAATAGTAGTATTACTATTGGGGAAGTATTAGTAATAAGTACTAATAGGTCAGTAGCAGTAATAGTAGTAGTGGGACAATAGTAGTGACAGTATTAGTAATTGTAGTAGTACTAGTCGGGCAGTAGCAGTACTAGTGGGGCAGTAGCAGAACTAGTAGTAGTACTAGTGGGGCAGTAATAATAGGTAGTACTGCTATTGTGGCAGTAGTAGTAATAGGAGTAGGACTAGTGGGGCAGTAGTAGTAATAGTACTAACAGTTTGGTAGTACTAATGGAATTATAGTAATAATAATGGGGTAGTAGTACAAATAGGCAATGGTAGTAATTGCAGAAGTACTACTGGGGCAGTAATAGTAGCAGCTATTGTAATAATAGGGCAGTAGTAATAATTATGTGGTCGAAGTAGTACTAATGGGGCAGTGGGAGTAGCAGAAATGGGGCGGCAGTAGTGGCACTAACACAAATGCGGTAGGGCGGGCACACACACACACACACACACACACACACACACACACACACACACACACACACACACACACACACACACACACACACACACACACACACACACACACACACACACACACAAAAAACTGTATGTGCAATGGTAGAATTTTCTAAGCCAAACACACAAATGAGCTCTAGGAGGAATGTCCTCTCCCCTCTAAAGATTTTAGGCATTTCAGGCCCCTGATGCCTGAAATATTCAAATTATGTTGTGCCTACGTTCAATATATAAACTTTTAGGCTCATCAATATTACAGTGCATTTGAATGTTACGAGTTCAACACCAATAATGGCCTCCTGAAATTGTGTAATGGTGGAAAACTGGTTCTCATCTCACAGAAATCCCCCACAGGCAATCCACTATTCCTTCGCAATCGCGCTCTTATTCCATTTCTCTACATCCATGTTTCACTCGAGGCAATCCACAATGACAATCTTTTCCTTACTGCTATCCACTTTCTTTCACTATGCACCTCACTTTTTCACGCTCTCTCTTTCGCTCTCTTTTCCTCTCGCCCACTTTCACCCCGTCTCTGTCTCTCATTACAGCTTCACTGTGTTCGTCTCTTGTAATCAGCAGGGGTCCAGGTCAGAGTACCAAACAACCCAACAAACGTTTGATGGACAGATAAGAAGCGACCTTGTATCTTGGCAGCTCTGGAGGGGATGGGTGACCTTGCTCTTGAAGGAAAAAAAAGGTGTGTGTGTGTGTGTGTGTGTGTGTGTGTGTGTGTGTGTGTGTGTGTGTGTGTGTGTGTGCGCATGATGAAACAGAGAAACAGCATGGGGTCCAGTCCTCGAAGTGCTGGCAGCAAGAGGTACCAATCAAATCCAACCCACCAGTAAACAGACCTGAATTAGAACAAGTAAGTGCGTGGGGGCTTGTGAACTTGTGTGTAGAATGTGTGAATGCTTGTGTGTGTGTGTGTGTGTGTGTGTGTGTGTGTGTGTGTGTGTGTTTCACACTATGCAATACAAAACTAGATGTGTTTTCCAAAACCTTGCCTCATTTAGTAAAACACAAAACTTCCTGTTATAATTCACAAAATATGACTTTTATATTTATAGAAGTGCACGTACACACACACACACGCATACATACACACACACACACACATATATACACATATGTATACATATATACACAACTTGCTCACATCTCACGCGCTCACCTCATTCCTCCCGCCCACCATCCTGGCTACGATGAGCTGGATCATGCCTCTTTTGTTGCTCTCGACAGACATAGACTTGCGCAGGGTCTCCATGGCTTCCTGGTTGGTCTTTCCCAGCAAGGATTCTGCGTTCACGGCTATCAACTGGTCGTTCACCCTCAAGCGGCCATCCTGGCAACACACAGGAGCAAAACTGTTAGAATTAGTTTGACTAGAAACAATGGATAAATCGTCCGTATCGACACAGAGAAACGACACTTGCCTTGCATGCGGCACCACCGTTGATGATGGACTTAACGAAGATGCCCAAGTCAGCGTGATTCTCTTTCGAGCGGTTGCCTTTTACGCTGACCCCTAAACCTGCCGAACCAGAGTCGTTCAAAGGGATCTCGAAGGTCAAGAACTCTCGCGTTCCGTCGGGAGTAAGCACCAAGTCATCATCCTCTGCTTTCTACAGTGGGGAAGGAGGGGGGGGGAGAAAATGGGTATGAGGTGTTTGGTTTAAACTTAATATCCCACTTGAGAAACATATTAAACCAAAGTGCACTTTTATAACTCCTGAGAGCACATTAAGCATGACAGAAAGAAGAATGTTCCTGACGGTACAATAGTCCGTATTTCATGTGCAGCGCAAACCATTCAGGCTGCCGTTAGCTTATGACAAATGGATTGTACTGCACACACGACTGTTCCCAATAACGCCGCTTTCCACTGAGGAACTCAAGCAAGGGAACTTTCGCTTTTAGCTGCAGAGTAGAGCTCCTGTGCTATCCGTAATGCTCTTGTCACTCAGGTCAGCCTCATATATATATATAGATCTATATATATATATATATATAGATATATATATATATATATATATATATATATATATATATATATACACATAAAATAAATAACGTAGCAAAAAAAGGGAAATAAAGCTGGTTTTTACTTCTACGTCGAGTGAACACTAACCTACGCATATAGCAGACACCATCACATTAATCATGCAGCCCTAATCTATATTATTTTGAAAAGAAAAAAAAAAGAAAAAAACAGTAGAACAAATGTCGCTAGTAGCATATTTTAGGTATCACAATTTAGCCAGTAATTAATGACTAATAACCGTTTTTGTTAATGATTCATTATGGACGTGTATACCATTACAAACCATTGATAAAATTCTTATTGCTTATTCGTACTTATTTCCAACAGAACGATGACATTAATAGCTAGGAATAATAGGTAACCTGAATAGGGCAAAAAACACATTTTATAAGTCATGAATGTGTAGCTTATAAGCATGAACATAAATATAAAACATATCCCCTGTTCTTTGTGCATACTTGAACATAATGATTCTTCAGTGCAGTATTTATGAATATATTTTATATTTATTTCATACACTGTGAGATATTGGGAAGTTCAGTGGTTAAGGTTCGGATTACTGATCGGTAGTTCGAGGGCCCAAGTCCCAGCATCCCCAAGCGGCAAGTCTTGGGCTCCTGACAAAGGCCCTTAACCCTGTGCTCCAGGGGCGCCATATCATGGCTGAGCCTGTTCTGAACAGGGATATGCAAAGAAAACAATCTTGCACATATATATGTGTGTGTGTGTGTGTGTGTGTGTGTGTGTGTGTGTGTGTGTGTGTGTGTGTGTGTGTGTGTGTGTGTGTGTGTGTGCCGTGAAGTCTATTCTATTGTATTTATAAGCTACACATTCACACAGTGAACTGAAAATAAAATGTGTATTTTGCCCTATCCAAGCTTCCTTTTATTCCACAATAATAAGACCATTGTTATGACAGAAACAAGTGTAAAGGGACTACAAGACAAAAAGAAAGAGGATAAACAATAAAGATACTTTGTAATAGCATAAAAGGAAATAACTAGTCATTAACAAAATCAGTTATTAGTCATTATTTGCCTGTTAATTTCCGGTCCCTACCAACATGTGTTATTGTACAGTATTCATACCTCCTCTGCAGTTGGCCCATTCATTTGTGAGCAATGTATAATGTAATTATACATTCTTTGTGCATAGCTAATGTTCAGTCATTATATGTATGTAATGATGTAACTGTTATGGCATTTTTGTAACATTTCCTCTCATTTAAAACGCACATTATCCAGAGCCAATAGGGTAATCACACACTACACAGAAGGTGTTTTCACACTTGGCCTGAATACAAACTACTGCACGCAATACCGATTCTGGGCTTGTTTAGGACACGGGCGGATAATCACAGGTTTTGCGTAGACAAAGACTCCTTCTAAACTCAGTTTCACAGAGCAGTTGTCGATTGCGAATGCAAGTTTGCAAATAGAAGACAAAAAGTCCTTTGAGCTGCTGGTTTTAATTATTTGGCGACATTTAGAAAAGTCGATTTAGAAAAGGCTATTCCGCATGCGGGCCAGAACAAGTCCTGCGCTCATCCAATGTCCATGCTAAAGTCAGTGCAAACACGTGCAAGACAAGTAATTAAAGAAGTCTGCACATCTGGCTGAAAATATCACAAACACGTTCCGTCTCCTCTGCTGACCAAAGCACTTCATTCTCGTCATTATAAAGTTTGCGACGGGAAGGAATGTGACAAGTCGAACTTTCACCTCCACATGATCACAAGATGAACACTCTCATTAATCACCTTACTCAGGATGCAACACTCGTCACGGACGCTTTTCACACCTGATGCAATCGGGGTCACAGTTTTGGGTGGAAATAATTCCCCTAAACATTAATGTTTTGGTACTTTTTAGTATATATTGCGTGCCTTATTGCTCATGTGCATGGATACTGTGGGATGTAAATTTCCCAGTGGGATGAATAAAGTATCCATCAATCTATTATCTTAAATAGTAAACTTTAGTAGAATTACTAGTAAAAGAAATGTATTTAATGTGTGTAAACACAATCCATGCCTATTGTGTTCATGCCACATAACCCCTTTCCTTCAATTTATAGTCAAGATTATCCATTCAGCTGTCGTTATTCATTTTCATCTATCATTTATCATCACCTTGCCAACCTGTACATATATAAATATTCTACATTACTGCAAATGACCTTATGATAAGACTCCAACCGTTCCCTTATAGTGTAACGTGTTCAGTGGCAGTAAAGGTGAATCTAATTAAATGGAATGTGAACATGACTTGAAAAGATGTGCACATTGTAGGTCAGGGGTCATCAAGCTTTTTGAAACGGAGAGCTATTTCGTGCCTACTGAGTTATACACAGTGTGACATGTTCCTCTGTAATAACAATCCTGATCTGAAACAGGCTGAGATCAGTTATATGTTAAAATCGGCTATAAAATAACTTCAACAGTCACAGTCATATGTATTGTCAAGGGTTACTAGGATGTTTCATGAACGTAACAAATTACACCGTTACCTACTTCGAGAAAAACAAAAACACACACACACACACACACACACACACACACACACACACACACACACACACACAAAAGGCCTCTTCAGAATTTTGCCATTCGCAATATCAATAAAAGGTGTTTGATTTTTTTCTGTTCTCACAAATACTAAGACACACACACACACACACAGCTAGAGAATGCCAATTGCCTAGCCAATGCAGCTGCAGTGTGCAAGGAAGCTTGCGAGGCATTCGACTTATTAGGATGCAGCAGAGCCCCAGAGTTCATTTTATCCCATCCTTTGCCATCTCATTCCGATCCAGTTGCCATGGCAACCCAGACGGCACTTCTCAGACAATAGCCGGACTCAGGTAGCAGAGGAGGAGACAGGTGGAGGCAGATAGGGCTGCCATCCTCCCCCCCATTAGCATACTGTTCTCGCTCACACACTCTGACATTCTTGTCCTCTACCATTCATTTGACAGGAGCGACGCTACGCTCGCAGACATGAATGTCGTCTGTCTCTCTCAAATTGAATTTGCTCTTTTTGTCTGCCATTCTTGTTTTTTTTTTGTCAATGACTCCGGAGAGGGGAGCGATGGGAGCGATGCTGCCGGTGTCACGTGCCGAATAGGACACCGTGAAGCAGGTGTCATGCGCAGGTTTGCGGATGTATGGTATTTAAAGTGTCATGACTAACACTGGTTTTCGTGGATGATGACATTAAGGCGTCATGCAGGATTTGGGGGAAGAGGGCGGTGTAACGTATCTAAAGGTGACACCAGAAGTGAGCAATGTGGCTGGAAGACAAAAATAAAATTGTTGCACCAACACGATATATAACCACAAAATGTTGCTCAAAACACATCTATGAACCGTTTATGGAGTGGCCATATACGCTTGCATATTAGTTTGCAATGATGCAATAGAGATCTATAATAACCTTTATTATATAAGCTTTTAATGAACACAAATTCTACATTCGAGAACCGGTGAAGCTGAATTCCAAATCAATCTGACTTCAAATGAATCAGGCAGCTGAATGAATGGATTAATGAATGAATGTACCAATGAACGAAGGACGTGCGATTAATATGCGATTAATCACGAGTTAACTAATGTCAATTGTGCGATTAATCACGATTAAGAATCGTAAATAATTGGCAGCCCTAATATAAAATACATAAATAATACATCGAAATAAAACCTGAAATGGTTTGCCCAATTTATGAATACAAAGATTTACGCATACAATTTCTTTATTTCTTTATTTATTTATTTATTTAATCAGTCAAAATAATAGCAGAAATAGAAAGTTAAGAATAGTTTGGAGGCAAATCCTAAATACCGTTTAGTTCGGGAAAGTCCCTATGTTGTTGTTGTAGACACTGAGACCAGGCATAGACTTTTTCCCACATTACCACACATATCCTGGCAGATCAGCAAGTTAGATTTGGTACAAGGCCTGATGCTGATCCAGGAGCTCTGGAGCTGAATCATGTGTCCGTGTCAGGAAGGATAAATGTGTACTTTCTAAAGAGAGGGTCAGAGGTTCGGACAGATGTGCTGTCATTGCCCGCACTTCCATGGCAACCGAAAACTCCCCCAAACATTCCAAAGGTTTAGCGCAACCTCTGGAGCGTGCACAAGGAGATACGTCTTCATTATTAATGAACACTTAACTATATATATATATATATATATATATATATATATATATATATATATATATATATATATATATATATATAGCCCAATGAAAATAATCCTAAATCTCAGTTATGGCTTGCACTTCATCTCCTTAAGTGTCATTTTGTCCATGATAAGACAAGACAAGTGTACACACAGGCGTCTATAAAGTCTGTCAGTGTCAGAAGCAGAAGGTACAGGGGGGAATATAAAACGATCCTCCAGACTCCATTTTTAGATTTTAGGACAAAGTTCTTTAAAAAGTTCTGCACTTAAAAAAAAAAAAAGAAAAACACAAAGCTATAGACTTTTATATACAATTGGGCCCAAAAGTCTGAAAGAAATAGAAAATGACATTTGTACTATTTCGGGTCGTCTTGCTCGACACAAATTTTGTGCAAAACTGCAAAAGATCCATTTTAGATCAAACGCACCAGTGTGTCATCTTTAATAAAAGTGAGAGACATTAGATATGAGGGGAATCTGACCTTTCGTACAAAGCATAGTTCATTTGCTTACATTCGTACAGGGACCTGGAAATGTTAAATACACGAGATATTGAAATATCTTGGAAAAGTTCTAAAACCTTGTATTCGTTTTCTCCATTTTAAATTGGATTTTAAATGAAAAATAAAGGTCCCAGATAGTGACGATGATTTTTCGGAAACCCCATCACAGTGTATATCAACGTACGTGCGGTTTTAAAGGCGATCCGCCTGAACGTGCACTTTCCATTCAAACATACAATAGGAAAACCCACCTGTCGCACACAATCGCACAGCGGAGTAATGAATTGGTTTATAATCAGACAGGATTAGGTAGCTTCATTACATGCTTTTGTTTGCCACGGACCACCTTGGATTAAGCTGTGAATTATGGGAAAATAAAAATAACTATGGAAGAAACCTTTGGAAAAACAAAAGAGGTGCACGAGCTGACAGAGCATGACAGTAAGACCTGAAGGGGAGGAGAAAAGTTGAAGTGGAAAAAGCACATTGTTTCTTTTTCACACGCAGACTTTTTCCTACACATCCGCGGCTGAACCAATTAGCAGTGTTTCATCTGCTCTCTCGTCTGAATGGGGTAAAGACATAAAGGTCACTGGAAATAAATTTAAGTGCATAAAAGAAATCAGTCAAGTATATAATTGCAAAGAGGTTTTTACGCATGATAAGTAGTTTAAAATCATGAATTTCCTTTCCCGTTTCTTTTCAGACGAGCGCCAATGATAAAAAAAAAAAAAAAAAAAAAGGGGGCCTATGAAACACCTCAGACTAATGCAGATTTCAAGCTTTCAGGTACAATTAGGTTAGAGAGAAAGGATGTGAGAAAGTAGGCGAGGAAGAAATCTTAAAGGTCATGGTCCTGTTAACATTGACTAATCAGAGATGTCCTTATAGTCAAGGTAATTCTCAGATTATACCTGAATGAGCATGAATAGGTCATGATTACTATTTAAAAATCACAAATCAGGTAGTTCTATTATTAATCACACTTAAAAAAAAAAAAAAATATATATATATATATTATATATATATATATATATATATATATATATATATATATATAATTTATATATATATATATATATATATTTTTTTTTTTTTTTTTTTTTTTTGCATGTTTGTACACGCTTTGCACGTTTCTCATGGACATTTATACAGTATCAAAAGAGTAATTTGAATGGTAAGCGAGCAGCTGGGTGCAAGTTAGAATTGCTACGGCAATTACTCTTTCTGAATTTTCTGTGCGGCGATGCAAATGGATCCTAGCCGAATGCAAAAGGCTGTCAGGTCATTTACAATGCGGAAAATAATTCCAGCTGTAAACCAATCAGCAGATGACTTAAACGGATAGTGGAAAAATAAAAGAATCAAGATTTTCCCCGGTTGAAAAGCCGGCGCTACAATTAAATACATCTTTTACTTTTTTTTCAAGGATTGCGACGAGGAATGAACAAGTATTTATTTATTAAGCTATAACGAGAAAAGAAAGGCATTGTTAATCTTTTTAGGCTTTATGAGGCTCACCATTCACAATCTGACCTGAGACTCTTCATTTAAGAAGCGTGCACGAGTGTCATCGCATAAAGTTGCGATAAACGTTTAAGAAAACTTTTAGGAAAAATTCCCATTTTCATGCACGCAAAAACATCCAAAGACAATGTCTGTACGATATTGAAATGCCATTGTGAATATATAAACAAAAAATCTTAAAGTACATCAATTTCTAATTTTATATATATATTTAAATCGAATCACACTATATGCCGTTTTCTTTAAATTGTATTATGAAATGATACCAAACTTTTGTCATATTATTTAGCCTGAATCACTGTTTTCTCTCCCCCATCTACCCTTCCAGCGTTTTTCACTCTGCAGTATCTTCTGTGTTTACCTCTCCACAGCATAGCAGGAGGTACGTCAGTAATGGTGGTCCGTGTGGAAACACAGTGCTCCGTATTTGTAGGTAAACAGACTCCATGAAGCACTGCGGTAAATAATCTACCTCAATGTCTTCTGGGGGCGAAATCGTCGCAGCCCTGTGTCTATCCATGTACTCTGATTCACATTACACATATACACAAGGTACTGTGTACTTGGTCATTTCGAGGGAAGCTTCCCTATAACACACCATGTCAACCCTTACAAATAGTCTGTACCAGCTTGTTTATCAGTACTCAATGACAATGCCATGCCAGCACTGAGGCTAATTACTTACACAGCTGCTGGAAAAAGGTACTAAACGAAAACAGGTGGCAGCTCTGAACTGGTGCACCAAAAAGGGAAAAAAAACAATGGCTGTCAACAAACGACCATTGTCTTCCAGTGTACTTAGCAACAGTAGGCTTAATTACTGAAAACGCCTGTCTCATCCGCTTTGAACTATGGCACGACTTTTGTAACTCCAATAACCATCGTCAACAATACAGGTGCTTGTCTGCAAAACCTTCAAACAGGGAACATCTAAATGAGGGGGAAGGATAGACAGAGAAAGAGATTAGAGAAAACAAGGGGAAGATTGCAGAGGAGAAAAAAAAAAGACAGGCAATTGAAGTCAAACATCTCAGGCATGGGGAATAGATGGGTATGAGGGTAATTTTCACAGCAGGGACACCAGACAATGAGAGATACTGAAAAAAGAAAGAGGGGTTTGATTGGCGCTCCAACCTGAAAATGTCACACTGACCACTGGAACAATCAGACGGGAGAAAGAAAGCGTGATTGCTGGTAAACATGACATACCATGCTTTTACTTTACTCAGGATGAGTGGAAGGCGCTGATACACGCCTAGACAAGAAGACATTCGGCTTAGTTCAACCTTAACTGACGATTCACAATTGGATCATATAGTAAAAGCTTGATCCAACACATATTCATTCATTCATCTTCTACCGCTTTATCCGATCTTCCCTCGGGTCACGGGGAGTCTGTGTCTATCTCAGGCGTCTATGGGCATTAAGGCAGGATACACCTTGGATGGAATGCCAACCCATAGCAGGGCACACACACACACACACACACACACACACACACATTCATACACTAGGGACAATTTTAAAAGGTGCCAATCAACCTACCGTGCATGTTTTTGGACCGGGAGGAAACGGGAGAACCCGGAGAAAAACTCCCCGAGGCACGGGGAGAACATGCAAACTCCACACACACATGGCCGAGACGGGAATCGAACCCGGACCCTGGCGGTGTGAGGCGAACGTGATAACCACTAAGCCACCGTGCCCCTCCAACACATTTTGTACAATAATAATAATAATAATAATAATAATAATAATAAAATGCAATGAGTCCAGATGTTTACAGCATATAGATAAAATATTAAACAGCTGTTCTTTTTTTTTTAAAACACAACATACAATATGGATCAATAGTATGCATTTCATAATAATTTTTTAAAATATATATATTTTATTTGGGGAAATAAATAACATTAGAAAGAAAAGGGAGATTAAAAGTCAAAAAGTTTTAAAAGTTGAAAGATTAAATACAAAATTGTATCATACAACTTTATATATATATATATATATATATATATATATATATATATATATATATATATATATATATATATATATATATATATATATATATATATATATATATATATATATATATTTTTTTTTTTTGTATGAAATTATTTCTCAAAGGTATTTATTAGAAAATAGCACAAGTTAGCACAACACTCTCCTCTGGGTATGTACAGGTCGTGGTGTCATTGCATCATACAATGCATAAAAGGATGCTGTAAATCCTTCACTTCTAAAGCTGCTATCTATGATAGAATGAGGAATTTGGCATACTTTGAACTAAAAGAAAATGTTTAATCTCTTCAGAAATCCCTTAAATATTTGTTAGACGTCAATTTGAGGAATTCTGAAAGGTTGTATATTAAAACAATATTAGAACAATCTCCCTGTGTGCAATAGTAGCAAGCCCTACCTTGTCAAAGAGGCAAGTATTAGACTTTCTGACTTGCAGGATTTCCAATAAAGAAAAGTGACTGTCGGTTAAATTTAGTGCCTTCCAGTTTCCACACTGTCTTCCAGGTGGACCAAGAAAGCTCAGTTTCTGCACCAGGCTAATTCATACGCTGTCAAAAAAAGAGACACATTTCCTTGTTCCTGTTCACTGATATATAGGCTCCGTTTTTTTCCCCCCTCTCAGTCTAATGCCCAGTTTGCCCTCTGCCTGAAATGACAGCTGAAGGAAAGGAAGTTGGCCGAATCGGCTGATGTTTTAGAAGCCCTGTAAGCAAAACTTGTTAGATATGACCTCATCCTGACTGTAAAGCAGCAGACTCAAAAGCATAACTCTAAAAGACAGCTAATTATATTAAAAACTGGGGGCAGACACAACTCTCTGCCTGCAGACACCGACCTGGCTCATCACGAGCACGGGTGACACCCACTTAAGTTTTCTTCTTAACTTTTGTCTCAAATCACACTGTGGACAGCTCACTGGCTTTTCCCGTACATATTATGTTAAGGTGAGCGAGAGGACAAGGAGGGACGGGACACGGGCGGATTGTTAGTGCTGGCACAATGAATGGAGTTGAAGCATAAAGACCCAAACCAGCCAAGAAGCCTCAAACTTCACTGTGGGGGGAAGGGGGGGGGGGGATGACCCCCCCATCATGACATTATCAAAATCGGGTGGTGCAAAGTAAGACAACTATAAACTCAGGTTGGGGGACGTGCGGGAAAAAAGAAGTTTGCCTTCAACACCAGAGCCAAAACTCTGTCAATATTAATAAATAATTCCTTAAGCTGAGCACTCTCTAAAAGTTCTCCTCAGTGTGCTTCATTCAATACTTCCAATAAAAGCCGGTTTAAGTGTGAGCCTCGTGCTCCGCTCACAGTTTAATAAATTGTTCTTCTCACTTGTACTCCTTTTGGCCTGCACTTTCAGCAGAGCCATTCAGCTCAGAAGAAACGACTAGGGTCAGAAATGTTAAGGCGTGACCTTTCTGTTTTGGCTCTTAAGAAACACTTTGGTGCGTGTGTATGTGTGTGCACATGTTGCTTGTGTGTAAAGTTATTTTGGAAAGCAAGATATCATCTACTGTGAATAATTGTTACCACTCGGGATCACATGCAGCATAAAGGTCTAATGCAATGACCTGGATATTGCACAAAAGAAGAATTGTTTTTTAGTTCACATGGCTAGAGATCGCCAATTTGTATGGAATGAAAATATTCAGTTATTAAAGGTTATTACAAAACGCTATTAAGGATAAAAAGAATGGGCTGTCAAAAAAAAAAAAGAATGTTTTTGTGGCCTCCAATTTTTTCCCCAAAGCTCTTGTTGTCCTGTAATTTCCATTTACGGCATTTGGCAGACGCCCTTGCGAACGACTTGCAAACTAAGCAGTTAAGGGCCTTGCTCAAGGGCCCACTAGTGGCCCTTGAACCTGCAATCATCTGGTCAAGAGGCCAATGCCTTAACCACTGAACTACCACCTTTCCCTGTAATGGTGGTAGCTTAGTGGTTAAGGCATTGGAAGTCCGGACCAAAAGATTGCAGATTAAAATCCCATCACCACTACCAAGCTGCCACTAGTGGGCCCTTGAGCAAGGCCCTTAACCTGCAACTGCTCAGTTGTAAGTCGCTCTGGATAAACGGCGTAAATGTAATGTCCTGTACTTCTGCAACACCCCAAGCAGGAGACTCTGTTCCTGTGCTATTCCTGATGTTTCACTAATACTCCACAGGACAGGAGACAGAAACGATTAAAAGGCTCTAGACAATAAGTGGCACAAATGTTAAACAGGTCCGGGAGCAGGACTTGGTGGTCAACGCTCAAGCCTCCACAGGACACTCCACAGTCCTTATTAAAATACAAACTGTCAGGCATTTGTCTGAAGCAGGCCTCGCTGGAACGCATAAATCCGACTGTCAGTAGAATCGTGCGCTCAAATTAATTGCGCAATTAAGATTCTCTTTGCTTGGCAGCCCCGGTGTCTAATGGATCTGTGACAACTGCAATCTGATCATAAAGAGGACTTTAATGCATTGTTTAATTACTACTCTGTGTTGAGCTGAGACGATGCGCCGTTCGACTCCCGTCAGCCGACGAACTGCCGAGCTGCTTTGCGTCAGATCTGCGGCCGATTTCACCGAGTTGCACAAACAGTCGGGATGCACAAACAGCGCTGCAGATGTTCTTAAGCCGGGTGAATAAGAAAACATTCTGTGCAGTTGGGTGTTTCTAAATAAAGATTTTTTTTATTAAAAAAGACGACTGTCAATCAAAAAGCTTTTGTAGATGGCCATAAAGCTGATTTTCTATGAATCAGTAGATTTAGCTTTTTTTTTTATGGGGAATCATGGGCTTTGACATATTTGTTCTCCTACACACCTGCACCATGGTATAAGCATATTACCATGCTGTCCATGAATTGCATCACTTGTATTAGGGGGAACGGAAATCTCAAAACTGTACAGTGCATCCGGTATCTCGATGCAGAAAAAAAAACATAAGATGCAAATAAGGCATATTCCTTGGAAAAACAATTTTATATATATATATATATATATATACCGTAAATTTGGATATAAGCGTACTTTTTCCTAG
>JACRUU010000002.1:8963896-8968203 GCA_030449085.1 Kryptopterus vitreolus | reverse complement strand
ATAGCGCCCCCTAGAATCAAATCAACACTGTTTAAATATTATACACTGAATAAATCTGCGAACGAAATTCAATTAATATGAATTGAACTGAAGTTCATAAACTGAATTGAAATGAATTAAATTGAAATAAAGTGAAGTGAATCGAACTGAATTACACTGAAATGTATCTAATTGAACTGAATTGGACTAAATTGAACTGAATTGAATTAAATTGAACTGAATTAAATTGAAATGTATCTAATTGACCTGAATTGGACAAAATTGAACTGAATTGCACTGAATTTTATCTAATTGAACTGAATTGGACTAAATAAAATCTGAATTTATTTAACTGAACTGAACTGAACTGAATTAAATTGAACTGAAGTGAACTGAATTAAATTGAATTTTATCTAACTGAACTGAATTGAACTGAAGTGCATTGAATTGAACTGAATAAAATCAAATGTTATAGAATTGAACTCAGCTGAATTAAGTTGATCTGAAGTGAACTGAATTAAATTCGAATTTTATTTAATTGAAGTAAATTGAACTGAATTAAATTCTAATTTTATTTAATTGAACTAAATTGAGCTGAAGTGAAGTGAACTGAATTAAATACAGACGTGTACAAAATTGTTGGTACCCTTTGGTCATTGAAAGAAAAAGTCACAATGGTCACAGGAATAACTTTAATCTGACAAAAGTAATAATAAATAAAAATTCGATAAATGTTAACCAATGAAAGTCAGACATGGTTTTTCAACCATGCTTCAACAGAATTATGTAAAAAAAATAAACTCATGAAACAGGCATGGACAAAAATGATGGTACTCCTAACTTAATATTTTGTTGCGCAACTTTTGAGGCAATCACTGCAATCAAAAGCTTCCTGTAACTGTCAATGAGACATATGCACCTCTCAGCAGGTATTTTGGCCAACTCCTCATGAGCAAACTGCTCCAGTAGTGTCCGGTTTGAAGGGTGCCTTTTCCAGACTGCATGTTTCAGCTCCTTCCAAAGATGCTCAATAGGATTGAGGTCAGGGCTCATAGACGGCCACTTTAGAATAGTCCAATTTTTTCCTCTTAGCCATTCTTGGGTGTTTTTAGCTGTGTGTTTTGGGTCATTGTCCTGTTGCAAGACCCATGACCTGCGACTGAGACCAAGCTTTCTGACACTGGCTAGTACATTTCTCTCTAGAATTCCTTGATAGTCTTGAGATTTCATGTACCCTGCACAGATTCAAGACACCCTGTGCCAGACGCAGCAAAGCAGCCCCAGAACATAACAGAGCCTCCTCCATGTTTCACAGTAGGGACAGTGTTCTTTTCTTGATATGCTTCATTTTTTCGTCTGTGAACATACAGCTGATGTGCCTTGGCAAAAACTTCGATTTTTGTCTCATCTGTCCACAGGACATTCTCCCAGAAGCTTTGTGGCTTGTCAACATGTAGTTTGGCATATTCCAGTCTTGCTTTTTATGATTCGTTTTCAACAATGGTGTCCTCCTTGGTCGTCTCCCATGTAGTCCAACTTTGGCTCAAACAACGACGGATGGTGCGATCTGACACTGATGTTCCTTGAGCAATGAAGTTCACCTTGAATCTCTTTAGAAGTCTTTCTAGGCTCTTTTGTTACCATTCGGATTATCCGTCTCTTAGATTTGTCATCAATTTTCCTCCTGCGGCCACGTCCAGGGAGGTTGGCTACAGTCCCATGGATCTTAAACTTCTGAATAATATGTGCAACTGTACTCACAGGAACATCTAGTTGCTTGGAGATGGTCTTATAGCCTTTACCTTTAACATGCTTGTCTATAATTTTCTTTCTGATCTCTTGAGACAGCTCTTTCCTTTGCTTCCTCTGGTCCAATGTCGAGTGTGGTACACACCATATCACCAAACAACACAGTGATTACCTGGAGCCATATATATAGGCCCAATGGCTGATTACAAGGTTGTAGACACCTGTGATGCTAATTAGTGGACACACCTTCAATTAACATGTCCCTTTGGTCACATTATTTTCTGTGTTTTCTAGGGGTACCATCATTTTTGTCCATGCCTGTTTCATGAGTTTATTTTTTTACATAATTCTGTTGAAGCATGGTTGAAAAACAAATGTCTGACTTTCATTGGTTAACATTTATAGAATTTTTATTTATTATTACTTTTGTCAGATTAAGTTATTTCTGTGACCATTGTGACTTTTTCTTTCATTGACCAAAGGGTACCAACAATTTTGTCCACGTCTGTATTAATTGAACTGAATTGATCTAAACTGAACTGAAGTGATGTGTATTGAATCAAACTGAATAAAACCCACATTTATGAGCTGAACTGAATTAAACTGAGCCGAATTGAATTGAACTGAATTGATCGAAATTGATCTCAAGTGAAGTGAACTGAATTCGTATTTTATTGAATTGAACTAAACTGGACTGAAGTGAAGCGTATTGACAATGGCATGTATTAAATTGAACTGGATTGAATTAAACTGAACCGAATTGAATTGAGCCGAATTGATCTCAAGTGAACTGAAGTGAACTGAATTAAATTCGTATTTTATTGAATTGAACTAAACTGGACTGAATGGACAATGACATTTATTAAATTGAACTGGACTGAATTAAACTGAACCGAATTGAATTGAGCCGAATCAATTGGAATGCTCCGTCACTGAAATGAAGCGGTTTCTATCTGATTCACACTAAGCGGAGGAAAGCATTCATTCATTCATTCATTTTCTAGCGCTTTAACTTTATCCGATCTTCCCTCGGGTCACGGGGAGTCTGTGTCTATCTCAGGCGTCTATGGGCATTAAGGCAGGATGACACCCTGGATGGAATGCCAACCATCACACACACACACACACACCACACCACACACACACACACATTCACACACTAGGGACAATTTTTCCAAGGTGCCAATCAACCTTACCGTGCATGTTTTTTTTTTTGGACCGGGGGAGGAAACCGGAGAGGGGAGGACCATAGAACCCGGAGAAAAAAAAAAACCCCCTGAGACACGGGAGGAACGATGAAAAGCACAAAACTCCACACACACATGGCCCGAGACGGGAATCGAACCCGGATCCTGGTGGGTGTGAGGTGTGTGAGGCGAACGTGCTAACCACTACGCCCGCCACCATAGTGCCCCCGGGAGGAAAGCAGGAGGGGAAAGCAGTGCTGCTCAAATATCACACGCCGCTGTTGTACACACACGAAATGAACCGAACTGCACTGAACTGACTTCCATCTGCTCGGATTTACGGAGAGGAACGCTAAATCAGCGCTAGCGAGCGACGGGCGACGGGCGAGGCCGAAACGTGAGACATGAAACACAGTCCCTTTTGTTTCCTTCTCTCTCTCTCTCTCTCTCTCTCTTTCTCTCTCATTGCTGTTCCTGTTACACCCTCTGGGCTGTAAAAGCCGTCACCTAATACAGCACAGTCGTCAGGCTTTAAAACTCTGCACACACACACACACACACACACACACACACACACACCCACATGAGTCAATACGTGCAGAAAGCTTTCCTTCAAGACGAAAGGGTGCGGCGTGAGACGTGCGGAACGAAAAAAAAAAAAAAAAAAAAAAAAACGAATACAAGTAAAAACACACCCAGCCCACGCCGTACAGAGCGAGCGGCGAAACGCTCGGACGCAAGGAAGGTTGTGAGTTCAAATCCCAGCACTGCTAAAATGCCACTGAGAACAGAACAGAAGACATACAAGAAATACACAGAATAGACACAAGAAAATAAAGAAAGTAGTATTTTTATATTTTTATTTTAATTTTTTTTATTATTTTTATAATAATAATTTGTATTATTGAATTATACATTTTATTATTTATAATATAATTTTATTTATTATAAATAAATAATAAATAAATTACAGATAATTCATTCATTCATTCATCTTTCTAGCGCTTTATCCGATCTTCCCTCGGGTCACGGGGAGTCTGTGTCTATCTCAGGCGTCTATGGGCATTAAGGCAGGATACACCCTGGATGGAATAATGCCAACCCATTGCACAGGGCACACACACACACACACACACACCCACACACACATTCATACACTAGGGACAATTTTCCAAGGTGCCAATCAACCTACCGTGCATGTTTTTGGACCGGGGGGGAGGAGGAGGAGGAGCCGGTGGGAGGAAACCGGAGAACCTGGAGAAAAAACCCCCTGAGGCACGGGGAGAACATGCACAAACTCCACACACACATGGCCGAGACGGGAATCGAACCCGGACCCTGGCGGTGTGAGGCGAACGTGCTAACCACTACGCCACCATAGTGCCCCCTTGT
>JACRUU010000002.1:8943896-8956396 GCA_030449085.1 Kryptopterus vitreolus | reverse complement strand
CGAGTTTGCGTTTGTTTACGTCGCTTTAATATTATTTTTTATTTTTTTATGGGGGGCTCCCTGTATATATTCATTCATTCATTCATCCATTCATCTTCTACCTACCTTCTACCGCTTTATCCGATCTTCCCTCGGGTCACGGGGAGTCTGTGTCTATCTCAGGCGTCTATGGGCATTAAGGCAGGATACACCCTGAATGGAATGCCAATCCATCACACACACACACACACACACACATTCACACACACACACACACACTCACACACACATTCATACACTAGGGACAATTTTCCAAGGTGCCAATCAACCTACCGTGCATGTTTTTTTGGACCGGGGGAGG
Organism: Kryptopterus vitreolus; assembly: GCA_030449085.1. Lineage (NCBI taxonomy): Eukaryota > Metazoa > Chordata > Actinopteri > Siluriformes > Siluridae > Kryptopterus > Kryptopterus vitreolus. Next base: position 8,956,056 of record JACRUU010000002.1, on the reverse strand, counting down.
AAACCGGAGAACCCGGAGAAAAAAACCTCCTGAGGCACGGGGAGAAACATGCACAAACTCCACACACACATGGCCGAGATGGGAATCGAACCCCCTGGACCCTGGCGGTGTGAGAGGAACGTATATATATATATATATATATATATATATATATATATATATATATATATATATATATTGTGGCGCTTCTTCTGGGCTGAACACAGGCGCGGAGAGGCGTAACTGGGCGTGCAAAAACAGTGTTTATTAAAAATAAATCAAAAATAAAGAGGAAAATGTTCGTGTCCAATATTTGGCGGATCAGGATCAGGTGAGGAGTGGCTGGAACGGGAGAGGGAGCGCTCTACGACGTTGGGTCCTGACCCGTGGGCGACTTCGTTCTCCGGATCTCCATCGGCACGTAGGGGTCAGGTTCGTTTCCTGCCGCAAGGCTGTGGAAGCTCCCAGCTATCAGGCACTGCGAGGGTCTGGCGGGTATTCCTCAGCCGCCCTTGCCGTCTCACCTGTAGCGGGAGGTCGGGAGAAAAAGGCACATACACGCCGTTAGTCGGGAGCCCAAACGTTCTACGACGTCGTTTTATAGACGCCGCCTGATTTAGGATAATGAAGGCGCCACTCCGGGATAAGCTCCAGCCGTGTCTCGTTGATGACGCCCCGCCTCTCTCTCATCCGTGCTGGGTTGCGCGGCGATTGCGCAACCTTCTGCTCTGCCTTCCGACGACGACGCCGAGTTCAGGAGCGCTTGCCCATCTCATTAGATTGGGGCGGAGGCCCATCGTGACAATATATATATATGGGTGTCCAAAAGTATTGGGACACCCGTTTTTCTTCTCCTGCTATGGAGCTCTGAACCCCTTTCTGAATATGAACGAATGCTTGTGACTCCACGAGTCTCTACGAAATCTTCCCAGAAGAGACAGGAAATGGAGACTAAGCGAGACTGACTCCTTTTTTTTTATCCGTATAGTGTTCGGGCCCTCGAGGACCTCAGGTCGTTCCTTTATGAAGGAAATCTAAGAAGGTCATTCCTGTGCTCATTGTGTGAGCAAAAATGTTTTCCTTTCCTAGCAACAACAACAACAACAACAACAACAAAACTAGTCACATTGAATTCTGGGTGAATTTCGTGCCTCGTCTTGAGGCACTGAGGGAGACACAAAGCTGGCGCTCTTAGCGAGATAAAAGCTGCGCGTCTTACCTCGTTAAGGAAATGAGACGTGTGTACCTTTGACACACACACCTGACTTGGAGGGAGGGGGGGGTGAGGGGGGGTAATAATCCGGTCGCCGGATCTGAGCTGAGAGCCGCATGCTCCTCGAGGAGCTAATGACCCATACAGAGTAATCACCTCAAACAAACACTTCATCAGAGGTGCTCAGACATGTCCGCCTGGCAGCCGGGGAGAGAATACACACACACACACACACACACACACCACACACACACACACACACACACACACACACACACACACACACACTCAGAAGAAGCTAATTTGTAAGATGGTAATTCTAAACTCAAGCCGTGTTGTTGCATGTTTCGGACTTGGGACAATAGCGTGCGGATTCCAGCTCCAGTTCCCCCCCACACACACACACACACACACACACACACACACACACACACACCACACATTCTCCTCTCATATCATGTTGCCCTTAATAAATACCTAAAAAAAAAAAACAAGTGACTTCTTTCTCTGATTGTTTGTACGCTAATAGCCTAGCATGCTAGTTTTCCGATTAGCTCCATGTACTGTAAGTACGGAACGTTTGCTCCGTTTGGTTCGGGTCGCGTTTTCCTGTCAGGAAACAGGAATAAAGTGGGAGTCGAACGGTACGATGTTAAAAACGGCGTGACATCATCGTCCACGAGAAGGTGACGGTCGTGGCGTTGTCTGTTCCTGAGGCGTAGCAGGAATGAAGCGCTTTGTGTGCAATTCGAGGAAAACCGTGGAGAAAAAATAATAGTAAATAATAACAATTTATTTGCGAGCGCGGTGGTTTAGCGGTTAGCACGTTCGCCTCACACCGCCAGGGTCCGGGTTCGATTCCCGTCTCGGCCATGTGTGTGTGGAGTTTGTGCATGTTCTCCCCGTGCCTCAGGGGGTTTTTTTTCTCCGGGTTCTCCGGTTTCCTCCCCCGGTCCAAAAACATGCACGGTAGGTTGATTGGCACCTTGGAAAATTGTCCCTAGTGTGTATGAATGTGTGTGTGTGTGTGTGTGGTGTGTGTGTGTGTGTGATGGGTTGGCATTCCATCCAGGGTATATCCTGCCTTAATGCCCATAGATGCCTGAGATAGGCACAGACTCCCCGTGACCCAAGGGAAGATCGGATAAAGCGGTAGAAGACGAACGAATGAATGAATGAATTTATTTGCGTCTGTTTTTTTACTTACAACAAAGGTCGTAAATATTGCTAGTCATTCACTGTAAATAAACACATATCTATATGTGTATGGACATAATGGTGAATTATGCAAATGAGCAAATAATGAAAGAAAAATGGTGCTATACGGAGGTATAATCTGTAAAAGAAAAAAATATAGCGCATTATTGTGTAAAATAATGATTATTATTTATTTGTTTTAATCCCCTTTTCTTCTTTGTTTATGGTTGGCTTTATTTTAAATACTAACTTTGGAGTAATGCATCTTGCTGTATCATGGGGCGATGTTTTTTTTTTTATCCATCGTTGACCCATGCAAAAATGTGTGTGTGTGTGTGTGTGTGTGTGTGTGTGTGTGAGAGAGAGAGAGAGAGCATGTGTGTGGCCCCTCAGATGCCTCTCGGTGGGAGGTTTCAGGATCACGCAGCTCTTAAAGGATTCCGTCACACTGGTATGAGTAAAGCCCTCACTAACAGACCTGTATTATCCTCACTATAGCACCACCTTACTACTGGACACACCACACACACACACACAACCCACACACACACACACACACACACACACACACACACACACTCCCTCAGCAGGGACCTGCAATTACAGCAGCACCGTGTCATTACAGACTTATACAGCGTGCTATTATCACACCCTTATAGACTGAGGAGGCGGAGCCGGAGCAGGAGGAAGCCCCCAACTCTTACTAGAATCAAGATGAAGCCAAGCTGGACTTTTGGACTCGTGTATATAAGAAGAAGAGAGTGTGTGTAAGGGGTGTGTGTGTGTGTGTGTGGGGGGGGGGGGGCAAAACAAAAAGCCATGAAATGGGCCCCTACTCCTATTCAATTAGTCAAAGTCAAAAAAAAAAAGAAGATGGAGCAGAAGAAGGAGGAGAAAGAGAGAAGAGCAGTGTGTGTGTGTGTGTGTGTGTGTGTGTGTGTGTGTGTGTGTGTGTGGGGCTTCTTCATTTGATGGTCATGCCCTAGTTGTTCTTTTGTGAAGTGTAGCGCTGAAGGGGGGGGGGGGGGGTATACACGACGCGTGAAGCAAACCGTCTGGGAAAGCGATGACATCATCAATCTCCGCCGGGCCCAGTGGACCACGAAGGGAAAGTTTTTTAAAGGGAGGAAAAATAAAAACATGCCGTAAAAGTTTTAAAACAGATATCCTCGGGATGTAAACATTTGTTTATTTATTTTTCTCTTGAACTGTTGATAAAGTTACGGTTTAAATATTGCATGATGATACATAAAAACACGCTCTTTTTTTATGTCTTTTTGTTTATCTTCGTGCATTACAGCGATGATCGTGTTTCTACATTATATAACGGCCAAACTGTGCAGAATGAGATCGAAATAACAGGGTGATAATTGTTCGCAAACGTTAAAAAGCACACACACACACACACACACACACACACACACACTTTCGGCTGTTTAGTAAACAACGCAAGGTGATGAAGAGCAACGAATATCTGTATATATTTCTAATGTAGGTCAGCCGATCTCGGTCGTTCTCCCTACGCGGTGCTCCGCACACGTTTCATCTCTCGCACACTTCATTGAACTCGTCACCTCATTAGCGAAGACGCCGTGACGTTGGGAAAAGGTTTTTTTTTTTTTTTTTTTTTTTTTTCCGAGACGGAAATCACACTCAAATATGCAATGCACGGTGGGGTTGAAGGGATGAAAACAAACCAAATAAAAATATTTGGAAAAACACAGGGGGAAGACGATGCCAGGGAACTTATTTCAAGACGCCCCCTTGAACAAGCTGTTCCTGTCAAAGGCTCTTCTCCCGGCAGAGTCCATACGACTCACTGAATCGACTGATCCGCATCCGAGCTTCCATGTTTACACACAATAATGTTCCATTTGGATCACATTTACGCCCTTTCACTCGAACCGCTTCATTCTTTATGTATAGTGTATAATAATTTCCTCCGAGACGCTAAGAGAAGAGTCGAGAGAGAGAGAGAGAACAGCCATGCTAGGAAAGATAAGACGATGGATAGCGACTCAAAAGAATCGTTTTCAAAGAATTACATAAATTATGATTATTTGTTTGACGAAAAAAACATTTACTACACATAATTATAGTTTTAATAATAATAGTAATAATAATAATATTTTTATATAATTTATATAAATAATATAAATATATAATAATTGGAATAAATTATAATTGGTGTTTTATGTGTAAGTTTGTGCACTAGTTACGGTGTTGCCAGATCTAAAGGAAATTATGGAGTCAAATAATAATAATAATAATTTTGGCCGCAGACGGGAATCGAACCCGGACCCATGGCGGTGTGAGGCGAACGTGATAACCACTAAACCACCATAGTGCCCCTTATTATTATAATAATAATAATAATAATAATAATAATAATAATAATAATAATAATAATAATAAGGGGGGCACTATGGTGGTTTAGTGGTTAGCACGTTCGCCTCACACCGCCTCCAGGGTCCGGGTTCGATTCCCGTCTCGGCCATGTGTGTGTGTGGAGTTTGTGCATGTTCTCCCCGTGTCCTCAGGGGTTTTTTCTCCTGGTTCTCCTCCGGTTTCCTCCCCCGGTCCAAAAACATGCACGGTAGGTTGATTGGCACCTTGGAAAATTGTCCCCTAGTGTATGAATGTGTGTGTGTGTGTGTATATGTGTGTGTGTGTGTGTGTGTGTGTGTGTGTGTTTGTGATGGTTGGCATTCCATCCAGGGTGTATCCTGCCTTTAATGCCCATAGACGCCTGAGATAGACACAGACTCCCCGTGACCCGAGGGAAGATCGGATAAAGCGCTAGAAGATGAATGAATGAATAATAATAATAATATATAATAATAATAATAATATAATAATAATAATGACTGTGTGCGTTTTTACAAGCAAACGTTTACAAATTTACTCTCCTAAATTTACATCGATACATTTTAGGTTATTATTATTTTTAGAAACACTTATACAAAATAACAATGACGTCATTTTTTTTCCTATGAAACAAACATTTGTTTAAAAATGTTTTGCTTCAGAAAATAGAACTTGCGAATCGATTGGAAAACGATTCCTCATTCGACTCCTTCATGGCGAATCGAATGCTCGTCTCATTACCCCCCCCCCCCCTCTCTCTCTCCCCTCTCTCTCTCTCTTTCTATCGCTCTCCTCCCCTCCCTCCTCTCTCTCTCTCTCCTCCTCTCTCCCTCTCCTCTCTCTCTCTCTCTCTCTCTCTCCCTCCCCCCCCCCCCCCCCCAATCACCGCGCGTGCTCCTCCTCTACCCCCCGCGTCTCTAAACGGCGCTGAGGCTCCGCGCGCGCACTGTGCCCCCCGGCCAGCAGCAGCGCAGCGTGCACGCGAGCGGACGCATCTCGCGCTCTCCTGTTTTTATGCGAAGAAAAACAACAACAACAACAACAACAAAACAGGGATTTTTTTTTAATTTTTATTATTATTATTATTATCGTCCCACCCGAGACGCCGCGTCGTGTCTATCCGTGAAAAGGGGATTTTAAAAAAGAAAAGAAGAAAGAAAGACGGACTGGCTTTACTTTTTTGTTTATTTTTTTGTTTATTTTTCGCACGCGCACGTACTTTTTATTATTATTATTATTATTATTATTTCCCTGACTGGTTTAAAAAGGGAAAAGACGTCTCGCGCAGCAGCAGCACGCGACGTGACCGTTGAAAGTTTTTTTTCCCTCCGCGCGCTGCCTGAGGAACCCGAGTGAGGAGTCGGTCCGGAGGGAGGCGGACGCCGGGGAGAGAGAGAGAGAGAGAGGGGGAAAAGCTTACAAAAGTGCCCCCGAAATCGCCTTTGGATGGTAGGAAGCGGCCTGGAGACACTTTCGGAGTTTTGTTTACTCGTTTTGTGCGGTTTTTGTTTTTTTCCTGAGGCGCTTTTGTCCTGAAAGACGAGGAAAACAAAAAAAAAAAGAACGAGGCGTCGCTCGACTCCTCGAATCGACTCATCCACGCGACTCGACTCCTCTATCCATTACCGCCGAGAAAGTTGCACTCGACTCCTTCAACTCGAATCGGCTCCCCCGAGAAGTTTCTCTCGACTCTTTTTTTTTTTTTTCAGGGGGAATTTCTTTTTTTATTTCTCTTTAAAAGTTGTGGATTTCACTCCGTAGTCATGGACAGGTTGGATTTCATTTCTAAGGATTATTACTGAAATATTCCATCTTTTTTTTTTGCCTCATGCTCCTCAGTGAACTGAGCTAAAGCACGTTGTTGTTTTTTTTATACAGCGAGCTACAGCTCCAATTTTTTTTGGTGGGATTTTAGCGCCTGAAAAACACACTCGTGTACACACACACACACACACACACACACACACATATCCAGAGCCAACATGCCGCAGCTGAACGGAGGCGGAGGAGACGAGCTCGGGGCGAACGACGAGATGATCTCGTTTAAGGACGAGGGCGAGCAGGAGGAGAAGACGGCCGAGAGCGTGTCCGCCGACCGGGACCTGGACGACGTCAAGTCGTCGCTGGTGAACGAGTCGGAGAACAACAGCAGCTCGTCGGATTCCGAGGTCGGTTTATAATAATAATAATAATAATAATAATAATAAATAAATAACGCGTATCGCTGTAGTCAATAGAGCGGGTGATTACAGAAACAGAACGCATGCGCACTACGAACCCGGGAGTCGGCATTGTGTCCGAATGACCCTAGCGCGCCCGCTCAGCCTGACGTAGTGCGCGTGTACGCGAGGTTGCCATGGTGACCCGCAGCCGCTCCTGGATCTGTTAGATTGGATTTGAACATGTGGAACATGTGGCATGGTGAACATGTGGATGCACAGGCAGTTGTGTCTAGGAGTAGGTTTTTGGATGGGGCACGTGGATTTGGTGAACTGAATAGTGTGTGTGTGTGTGTGTGTGTTTCCCCCCTCAGTCGACTGAGAGACGCCCTCAGCCCCGGCCCGACATCGAAAGTTATGAAAAAGCCCGAGAATGTTTCAACGAAGGTAAGTTTTCTGTTCTTTTCCCTTTACCGTGGAATCTCCTACACACCCCCCCCCCCCCCTCACGTCACGCCGTTAACCCCACCCCCCACCCCCCCCCCCCACCCCCACCCCACCGGATCTTTCTGTCTTCGTTTCCCGTTCACACACAGCGCTAAGGAGACAGCAAGATGCAGGAGGACTTTTTAAGAGCCCGCACTACCCCGGTTATCCGTTCCTCATGCTCCCGGATCTGGCCAGCCCGTATTTACCAAACGGGGCTCTGTCTCCCACTGCCAGGACGGTGAGTTACACACACACACACACACACATGTGCTCTGTCATCGCCGCACACTTTTAATGAGCCCACAGCACACGTTCGTAATGGCCCGTGTTACTGCCTCGGCGCCGCTCACGGCATAGATCTCCCAACTTCACACGGGGGTAGAAAATGAGCCGAGCCGAGCGCCAATCAACTTACAGTCGTCCCGTAAACCGATTCAGGTCCGAGAGAAAAACCTTTCGCTTTGTCGGCCTCTAAGTGACGATCCGCGTGTCGCGTAAACGGTAAGCGTGACATTAAAAGCCTCGCCTAGATTGCGTTCTTGCTCTTCTGCGCTTTACTTTCGCCGGACGTGTTTATAGTGACGGTGAAAAGGCCATCGCGTACATCCAGAGCGGAATGTGGCGTCCTCTTTCCAGGGGAGGGGGGGGGTCATCGCTTTACGTTTACATGTGAATCTAATGCAGTCTCGGATCTACTGGATAATGTGCAAGTAAACGCAAGTTTCCAGTGGTATTTGCAGGCCAAAGTGTGTGTGAATGTGTGTGTGTGAGTTATGACTTCATGTTTTATATCCGGAGTGATTTAGTGACAGGACCCTGCCACGGTCCTCGCTGTGCCGCTGCCAGACTTTGTCTCAGTGTGTCTTTTGCTTGGCCGTCATCCTCGTGTTTGTGTGCGAAATGCTTGGGGGATGGAGCTAACACCATACCGAGCACGCTCCGAGTCAGAGCCGGCCGACGTTTGCCAGCAATTAAGTGTCCCGAGTCTGTTTGTTTTTCCCGAGCGAAAACCCAATCCGAGCTTTTAGACAGAAAGGTGAATTTCCACTATGGCATGCCTGAAGGTGCCGTGTGTGTGTGTGTGTGTATGTGTGTGTGTGTGTGGATAGATAGATAGATGGATAGATCAGTCTCCATATACAGAAGTGATAAATGTTGTAGTAAACCTCAGTCTGCTGTTATTTTAAATCCCTCGTGTGTGTCGAAATTGTGGCCATTTGGCTGAAAAAAAGGGGGGAATTATTTTTATGGTGCCAACGTTCTATTCATATGTGTGTGTGTGTGTGTGTGTTTGGCTGTTTTTGTCTTGTGCAAGGCGTCAGGTTCTGGATGTTTGTGAAACCTCAGATGCCTCATTTGTTCGAGTTTAGCGTCGTGTTCTGGGAAAGTTGACCAGCCCTTTTTTAGCTCGCGCACTGGCTTCTTTCAGCGTCGCTCGCACGGAGAGAGAGAGAGAGAGGGAGAGGGAGGGAAAAAAGAGCTCAGCGGGCATTCATGTCAGGAGAAAGAAAAGTTTAGGCTTTTTTTCAAAAAAAAAAAGTAAAGCCTGCTTTTTCTTTCCCTTTCTTTCTTTTTTTTTCCTTTTCTTTTTTTTTTAATGTAAACTGCAAAACCATTTCTTCAAAATCTTTGGGTTACGCCACTATTTATTCCAAACCCACAAATCCTTCTCCTTGCCCTGAATCCCAAATGCATTTTGATTGGAAGCAGCCAAGCATTTGGCTGAAAAGTAGCACAACCCCCCCCCTCTTCCACTACTTCTTTTTTTCCTTCTCTTCACCAAACTCCAGCCCCCCCCCCCATCCAACCATTCCCTCCTCTCCATTCAATTACCGAGGCGTTAGGCCAGCATTGTTATTCAGAGGGGGTGCTTGATGGCTTCATTGCGCCTCTCCGTAGGCCCTCATTAGCGTAATGGCCTCTCCTTACACACTGGCTGCATACCTTTACAGAGATCCTCTATTGTTTCTCCACATATACAAGGCTTTTTAGTAAGCACCTCTAGTCCTCTCCCTCCTCGTTTTCTTCTCCGTCCTCCGCACCCGGGCCCCGCTAATACCGCCGCGTTCTCGCAGCGAGGACTCTTTCCCCCTCGAAAATGGGTTCTGCAGGGTTTTTATCTCCGAGCTCTTTTGCATAGCTGTTAAACACGTTTACGGGCTCGGGTCATATACGTGCCAGGCGCTGTCGTGGAGGCGGCGCATGTGGGTTTTTTTTGGGGGGGGGGGGTGCGTTAAAAGTTCGCCGTGATGCTGCCAGATAACGTAATCTGGTTAGCACGTATGTGTGAACTTATCAGATTTAGCCCAAGGTGCAAGTCGGTGTGTGTGTGTGTAGGGGGTGTGTGTGTGTGCGTACGTGTGCGCGCGAGGCAGACGAGCTCGGCCTGTCAATCAACACCACCTCCGTCTGAGCCGTGACTCAGGCGCTCGAGCGGCCGGCATTCTTTACATATTTACACACCAATCTTAAGCCGAGGCCCTCTCACTCCGACACACACGCAGCTGTCAAAATCCCACCAGGACCTTTCCAAACAAACCAGAGGAGGCCCAGTGCGTCTCAATTATCTGCCCTCCGCACACACACACACACACACACACACACACACGACCCGCGAAACGCAAAATCCCCACTTTTGAAACAAACGCACAAATACGCATCCTGTTTGCCAGGAGGATAAGCGGTAAGCCCCTCCCCCCCGCCTCGTCTGGAATGCGTGCGAGTGTTCACGCTGTTCTCCGGGGATCATTCCGGGACGTCAGGCCCGAGATTTTTGATGGTTGACTGACAGAGCTGTTTGTTTGTTTGTTTGTTTGTTTGTTATTATTTGCTCAGATTTTCGAGGCACTTTTATACGACCAAATCTCAGTCAGACACGAGCGTGTAACACGGAGGAAGAGGAGGCGGGGCTTGGAGCGGGTAACGGATTAAATCAAGATGGCCAGCGCACCAAAAAAATGACCCTCGTACGAAGCGATGCACCTTTTACACCAATCGTCTTCCTTATAGGATCACGGCAGCGTAGCGCGGTGTCACGGCGAGGGGGGGGGGGTGAAAAGCTATCGGAGTCTGGAATACCTGTGGGAGTTTTGTGCAGGAATGTAAATATTGAGGCGTTAAAAGAAAAAGGCCATTATTCTCTCCTTTCACCGATCCACGAGGAGCGTCGGAGCGCCGCATTGTGAGCGAATCCGACGCCGGCGGCTGGACGCGCGCGCATGTGGGCAAATAGCACTCGAGTTCGCCCCTTCCCTAAACCGCAGCGCGGGACACGCCGCACCGAATCAGACCAGTTTTCCTGGCGCACGTTCCCGCCCGTGCCAGCGTTCGGAGACACATCGCCCGGAAAATGAAGCCTGGCCAGTTTTTTGTCATCACAGGATCCTTTTACACACATCATGTGTGATGTGTGTGTGTGTGTGTGTGTGTGTGCAAATATACATACGTGTATGAAAGAATCCATTTGTTTAAAAAATAATAATAATAATAGTTTTGTTTTCACCCGTGCTGAGATTTAAGAAGTGGAAACGACACGGCATTCCAAGACCCGCCCAAACTGACTCACTCGCGCTCTCTCTCTCTCTCTCTCTCTCTCTTTCTCTCGCTCCATCCCTCTATCCCCACTCTTTTATTCGCACAGGCTTCGTTTTTGTTTACGTTGTGGACGAGATCGTAAGCAGGCGTACACACAGAGAGGGAGAGAGAGAGAGAGAGAGAGAGAGAGAGAGAGAGAGAGAGATGTGTTATAAATAAAAGTAGAGAGAAGGAGTGCGAGGAAAATCCACCATTAGCAGATGATGACATGCAAAAGGGACATGACATGTAATATAACCCACAGCGCGGTGGCGGGACGCAGCGGCGTCTCCGTACACGACCCGGCGAAACGGCACGTTTGTTTATTTGTCCTTCGCACTTTGTCCCTTACTGTCCTCGGACCTGCTCAATGTTACGTCCCTGACTGTCTCCCTGTCATTCCGGCGCGTCCCGCGACCCGGCGTTCGTGCTCCGGCGCCCACATTTACAAACAAACGCGGCTCGGTGGAAAAGCCGGTCGCCGTGTTTAGTCTGCAGCGACGCGGCGCCAAATCCACCCCTTCATTCCTCCGCGTCCAGAGGCGTCACGCGTCCCAAACGACACACCTGTACACGCCGCGCGGTCATCCCATCACCACCACTTCCTGTCTTTTTCTTCCGTTTCCTTCTCTCCTTATCAGTAGTGCTTTTTTTTTTTTTTTTTTTTTTTTTTTTGGGAGGATTAGGGATTTCCCCCTCCCAGGATGGAGGAAAGTTTTTCTTTCTCTTTTTTTTTCCCCCTCTCCTCCTCCTCCTCTCATCTTTTCCCTTCATCATTCCTGTTTAGTTTTTGCCCCAGAAAAACACCATAGCCTTCTTTATCTCCGTTCTGCCTCTCTGCCATTAGATATTCCCTTTATAGTCCTGTACGGCTTTTCAAGTGCACACGGCCCTAATGTGGGGATTCGCCATCTCTCACACACACACACACACACACACCAATATCGTCCCGTCACGTCCTTTGAAGTTCTCAAGTAAGAGAACGTGTATAAATTTATTTACTCATCAATTTATTAATCCGAGGCGGGAGTTGTGTAGAACCCCCAGCCCCACCCCCCCACCACCCCCGGCTCGCTTCTGGGATCCCGCGTTCTCACCCAGCGCGAGTCTCTACTGATGCCGTGTGTGTTTTTGTTGTCGGCTCGGTTGTTTTTCCCTTTCCGTTTCCTCAAGCGCGTGACTT
>JACRUU010000002.1:8923896-8936396 GCA_030449085.1 Kryptopterus vitreolus | reverse complement strand
TAATATTTTTTTCCCCCCATTCTCTTCCTGCTTTAATGGTTTAAGCACAGTATTCTCACACACACACACAACACACACCACAACCACCACACACACACACACACACACACACACAGATGCATGTTAACGGTATGCCACTGTTGAGGCTTTACAGCCGCGTCCAGTCAGCCGTTTCACAGCGTCTGCTTTTTATTATGTAAAAAAGTTGTTGGGGGGAAAGTTTGGCTAATTGCTGGATAATTCGCTCGCCCTCGCCGGCCGTAAAGGACTCGGTCTCTCCAAGAGCGGGTCAGGGGACGCGCCTCGTGCGTGTTTTTGGCATTTTTAAGAAGGAGGGAGGGAGGGAGAGAGGGAGGGAGGAGGTGGTGGTGTAATCAGATCCCCAGGTACTGAGGAACCTCACAGCGGCCTGGTAATTGACTTAAACAGTATGACCAGCTTTTCTCTGCCCCGGGAGAGAGAGAGAGAGGGAGAGAGAGGGAGGGGGAGAGAGAGGGAGAGAGGGAGAGACACACACCTCATTATTTACTGCTGCTTCTAATTACGCGCAAGGTTTCACTTCAACTGTTGTTTTCCGCAACACAATAGCTCACTTATTCTATACACTCATCTTTCAACTGTGCTCTGTCTCTCTCTGTCTGTGTGTCTCTCTCTCTCTGTCTGTGTCTGTCACTCTCTTTATCTCTCTCTCACACAATCGCTCCCTTCTGGCTTCTCTCTGTGTGTCTCTCTCTCACATTCACTCCCTTCTGTCTTCTTTCCCTGTCTGTCTGTGTGTGTGTGTGTTGTCTCTGTCTGTCTCTCTGTGTCTGTGTCTCTCTCTCTCTGTCTCTCTCTCTCTCTCTCTCTCTCTCACACATTCACTCCCTTCTGTCTTCTTTCCCTGTCTGTCTGTGTCTCTGTGTGTGTGTGTGTCTCTCTCTGTCTGTGTCTCTATCTCTCTCTCTCACACATTCACTCCCTTCTGTCTGTGTGTCTGTGTGTGTCTCTCTCTCTGTCTGTGTCTCTCTCTCTCTCTCACACATTCACTCCCTTCTGTCTTCTTTCTCTGTCTGTCTGTGTCTCTGTGTGTGTCTCTCTCACACATTCACTCCCTTCTGTCTTCTTTCCCTGTCTGTCTGTGTCTCTCTCTCTGTCTGTGTCTCTGTCTCTCTCTCACACATTCACTCCCTTCTGTCTTCTTTCCCTGTCTGTCTGTGTCTCTGTGTGTGTCTCTCTCTCTGTCTGTGTCTCTGTCTCTCTCTCTCTCTCACACATTCACTCCCTTCTGTCTTCTTACCCTGTCTGTCTGTGTGTCTCTCCGTTTCAATCAGGCTCTTTGTGCGCGTATCTCTGTCTCTATCTCTCTCACATTCGCTCCCTTCCATCTTCTCTCTCTCTCTCTCTCTCTCTCTCTCTCTGTGTCTCTTTCTCTTTTGTCTCTCTCCATCTCAATCAATCTCTCTCTGCCTGTGTCTTTCTCTGTCTCTCAATCATTTTCTTTCTGTCTCTGTGTGTCTGTCTGTGTCGGTCTCTCTCTCTCTCCCTCTGTCTCTCTGTCTCTCTGCTCTCTCTGTCCGTTCCTCTCTCTGCTGACTCTTCTTTCTTTTCTCTCTTTTTGATCTCATCTATACTCCCTCTCTCTCTCTCTCTGCTCTCTCTCTCTCTCTCCTCTCTCTCCCTCGCTCCTCTCTCTCCCTCTGTCTCTCATCATCTCTCTCTGCTCTAAGTATGCGTTTTTCTCGAACAATACCTCTCTCTCTCTCTCTCTCTCTCTCTCTCTCTCTCCTCCCCGCTGGTATGCATGCGTTTTTCTGGTACCGCTGGAGCAGCACTATGAGGACGCCACTATTCTTTGGGAGGAAGTGGTAGATCAGGATGGTGTCATGGCCAGATTTCAGCCGTGACTGGGACGAGTGTGACAGCTGTGTCACAAAAACGTTCTCACACACACACACACACACACACACACACACACACACACCAGTGAGAGGGATCGGAGGGAAGCTTTTAACCTTTTTCGTGCTTTATAGGTCACAGGGGTTTCCCTCACTCACACACACACACACACACACACACACACACACACACACACACACACACACACACACACACACCCGTGCCCGAGAAAATCAAAGCACGCCATCAAATATCGCTCCTGTGGGAATCTTTTCCACTCATTAATCCCAATTAGTGTCCCGTCAGTGAGCGAGGCGTGTAAGTGGCGTGTTCTGTAAACGCCGTCTCGGCGTAAACGCGTCCGAGCAGCAGCGTCGAGCAGCGCGCGTGTTTTTATAGCGCTTTTTTCAGCAGAACACTTCATTTTTGCAGTTTTTCCTTCGAACCACAACACGTTTTCTTTGGCGATATTTATTTCTGCTTTTTACTTTTTACGGTCTCGCCGTGCGTCAATCATTACGGTCTTTCTCTCCCTTTTTTTTTTTCCCCCCCTTGTGACAACACTACTTCCTTTCCTTTCCTGTCTTTTTCTTTATTCACGCTCGTGCTCCGAGGTGGGTGCAGACCGAAAAAGTTTGGCTGTCAAGTACAGCAAATCTCTCTCACACACACACACACACACACACACACACACACACACACACACACACACACACACACACACACACACACACGCACACACACTTCTCCTCAGCTCTCACCTCTCATCCCTCTTCTCTAAGAGCTCTATTGTGTAGTAAGAGGCCTACGAGCCTGTCCTGGGGGTGCTTAAAAAAAAGTGTGTGTGTGTGTGTGGGGGGGGGGGGGGGGTGTTTCCATAGAGACCGGTGCATTTGCACTTTTGTCAGGTTGACCTTTAACCCGAGTTTTTAGGGCTGTCATGGCGTGAATGGGGAAAGCGCGGAGGGGTCACGCCAGAAAACGGCGGAGGGACACTTAGCTGCGTTCGGGAGCAGAGACGCCTCACCGCGAGATCTCGCCCCGAACCAAACGCACATGGGAGCCGAGAGAGAGAGAGAGAAAAAAAAGGAGGGGGGGGGTTCGTCTCGTCCAGCTGTAAACAACAACTCTGCCAAAGTAAACAAACGTGGGTGACGGCTGAGACGCGGCCATGTGAGCGCTTCGAAAGGCACCGCGTGTGTGTGTGTGTGTGTGTGTGAAGCTGAGCGGTTCCGAAGGGTCGTCGCGTTGCGTTTTGGTGACGGCATGACGGCATGATCTCCGCAGCGTTCCGGCTGTAATTACACCCCCATTAGCACCCTCGCGTCCCCTATTTACCTAAGAATGCCCCTGTAATTGTTTCATTTGCCACAAGTCATGAACAATAGAACCCAGCCGGGGATAGGTGGGGTTTTTTCTCTCTCTCTATCACCCCCCCTCCCTCCCTAACCTCCCTCCCTCCTCCAGGCTGTAGCGCTGATTGTGTGTGTGTGTGTGTGTGTGTGTGTGTGTGTACTAATAGGAGGTGTAAATGAGCAGCATTAGACAGGTGATGGGGCTCGTGACAATAGGCAGACACACACAGGGCAGCGTTAGCGTTATCAGCGCCGATTAGCACCTTAACGCAGTCGCCCGCAGGGGGGCCATTTGGCATCCGCAGGGGACCTTAAATAAGCACACACACACACACACACACACACACACACACACACACACACACACACACACACACACACACACACACACACACACACACACACACACATATATGCACACACCGGGTGATTGACATTATCTTCTGGGTGTGTTTGTGTGCCTGGGTATGGAGGAATGGCTATGTATGGGATTTCTCATTCGTTGTGTGTGTGTGTGTGTGTGTGTGTGTGTGTGTGTGTGTTGTGTGTGTGAGTGTGTGTGTGTTTAAAGGGGGGTGGACGGAGTAAAAAGGCTAATGAGTAGGAGGTGTAACACACAAATAAACAATGTGGTCATTTTGAAGACAGAAATAATGGGAATTTAATGGAATGTGTGGTTAAAGAGTGTGTGTGTGTGTGTGTGTGTGTGTGTGTGTGTGTGTGTGTGTGTGTGTGTGTGTGTGTGTGTGTTGTGTGTGTGGTGTGGGGCAAACTCTAATGTTTTCTACAATACATGCGATACATCTGCTAAAATCCGAGATGTGAAAACTGGAATAATTTAACGAATAAAAATGACATTAATTTAATTTTACAGAATATAAATAATATATATATATTTTTTTTTATAGAATATTCGAATGACATCATCATCCTCTTTGATTTTCTGTACCGCGATTTAAGGCTCGTTACGTTGATGCCATTTGGCAGACGTCCTTATCCTGAGCAGTGCAGGGTCAAGGGCCATGCTCAAGGGCCCACTAGTTGCAGCTTGGCGTTGCTGGGATTTGAACCCGCGACCTTCCGGTACGGTTCCACCCCGGTGCCTTCTCCACTGAATCCCACCTTGTTACAGGTGGATCGCCATGACGATAATCTTAACCAGGGTTTCAGGTTTAACCATTAACCGAATAACTTCCTGGACGCCGAAGTGGGCGGAGCTAGTGACAGTCGCGCTATCCGACCCCAATGAAACGCGATCAAACTTCCTCATCGAACTTTCTAGGCCTCAAAAAAAAAAAAAAAAAAAGCGCCCGCGTCCCACATCGAGTGGAAACGGAAGTGTGTCACTCATCCTCTTGTCTATTCGGGCAAATCCCCCCTTTTCGCCCTCACATCTGCCTCCCTGGCAGGCATCTCTCCCTCTCTCTCCCTCTCTTTCTCGAAGTCGTCCGAGCCGACAAAGCTTCCCTGGCTCCTCGCGTCTCCTCTCATCTCCTCTCGTCTGTCTCGCGCTCCATGAAAGAGGCGGAACAATCGGGCCCGGGCCCCGCTGGCACCCGCCGAGCCCCCGCAGCACATATTCTCTCTGTTCAGAGAACCAAAGGCGTTCGGCCTGGCACCGTCCTGGAGCGCCTTTCTCCACCTTTTATATGGCAGCGGCGTCCCGGGCAGCAGCCCTGGCGTTACCCTCCCCTCGCTCCGTCTGATCTCCCGGGCCAAACAGCCAGCGCTGGATGACAATTAGAGAGCGGGAGACGGATCAGACGCAGCCTAGTTCTATATATACGAGAGTAGCAGTCTCTCCGCGCTCCGAGGCAGCTGCGTGCGGAAAACGGGATCATTTTAAATAAGGTCTCTACAAAACCCAGCACTCGTAAAGGGTTATTCTGGGCGGGAAGTTCAGCGCCTACACGGGGACACACACACACACACACACACACACACACACACACACACACGGATACACACTTCGTTCATGTTGTGACGAGCGTCTAGTAGCTAACGAACATTTCCTGCTTTTTATTGACGCTGGTTTGGGATGAGCAATAAAGTATGATGAGGTGTGTGTGTGTGTGTGTTGTGGTGTGTGTGTGTGTGTGTGTGTGTGTGTGTGTGTGTGTGTGTGTGTGTGTGTGTGTGTGTGTGTGTGTGTGTGTGTGTGTGTGTGTGTGTGTGTGTGTGTGTGTGTGTGTGTTCATAGCCAGCTCTTGTCTGCACTGCTGGAGTGTAAACCCCAATGCATCCCCAAATCCTCCATACACGTCTTTCGCTCACTCTCTCTATCTCTCTCTCTCTCACTCTATCTCACTGTCTATCTTTCTGTAGCTAACTTTCTGTGTCCTCTCTTTCTCTCTCTGTCTCTCTCTCACTCCGTCTCTCACTCTATCTGACTGTCTGTCTCTATAGATAACTTTCTGTGTCCTCTCTCTCTCGCTCGCTCTCTCTCTCATTCCGTCTCTCACTCTCTCACTGTCTATCTTTCTATAGCTAACTTTTTTGTCCTCTCTCTCTCACTCTCTCACTGTCTCTCTCTATAGCTAACTTTCTTTGTCCTCTCTCGTTCTTTCTATCTCACTGTCTATCTCTCTATAGCTAACTTACTGTCCCCTCTCTCTCTCTCTCTCTCTCTCTCTCTCTCTCTCTCTGTCTCTCTGTCTCTCACTCTCTATCTCACTGTATCTCTCTATAGCTAACTTTCTTTGTCTCTCCCTCTCTCTCTTCTCTCTCTCTCTCTCCCTCTGTCTGTCTGTCTTTAGGAAATAGATTGTGCTGAACAGTTCTGTGTTTTTTTTTTGGGTCGGGGAGTGGTGTGTGTGTGTGTGTGTGTGTGTGTGTGTGTGTGTGTGTGTGTGTGTGTGTGTGTGTGTGTGTGTGTGTTCACCAGCTTGAGGACAGTTTTAGTGGCACCGGTCCTGGCCTGCTGCTCTGTTTAGACAGGCCCGATGTTCTAAGTGGACAGGATGCACCGCCCACACACACACACACACACACACCACACACACACACACACACCACACACACACACACACACACAGACTCAAACTGTGCACTTAAAGCACGTACATCGGTGAGACGTCGGTGTGCAGGAAGAGCTGCAGTGATGTTGGAAGTTCTTGGCGTCCAGCTTTTCCCTCTTTCCTTCTCATCATCCCTCTCTCATCTGTTCCCTCGCTCATTCTCTCATTCTGTTCTTATTTCATTTCTCCTCGCTGATTTTCTTTCTCTCCTTTGCACGTGTGTCTGTTTTTTCCTCTTTTCTTTTTCCTTTCATAAATAACTGCAGAAACAAGTTCATCCAGCAATACAGTCCAAAAAGTGATAGTGATCTCTCTCTCTCTCTCTCTCTCTCTCTCTCTCTCTCTCTCTCTTTCTCTCTCTGTGTGCCATTCAGCTCTAATGTCAATCCCAAGAATTTTTCCTCTCTTTTTTGGATGGGAACGAGGGGCCCACACCATGCGCTCGCTCTCTCCCTCTCTCTCTCTCTCTCCCCTCCCCCTTTCCATCGGCCCCCCAGCTGTCAGGAAACAATACCCTGTGCCTGCTCCAACAGACCTCATTCCTGAAAATGTTTTTCTTCTCTCTCTCTCTCTCTCCTCTCTCTCTCTTCTCTCTCTCTCTCTCTCTCTCTACCGTCTCTTCCCCTCTGCTCTGTAATGCCTTTTCCATTTTTAAACTCTGGGCAGTGTAAACTTCCTCCGTCAGTGTCCAGCAGAGAGAGAGGGAGAGGGAGGGAGGGAGGAAGGGAGGGAGAGCACGCAACAGTGAGTGAGAAAGTGAGACAGAGAGAGAGACAGAGAGAGGGAGACAGAGTGAGAGACACAAAGAGGGAGAGAGAGTGTGAGAGTGAGACAGAGAGTGAGACAGAGATATACTCTCTCTCTGTCTCTCTCTGTCTCACTCTCTCTGAGACAGAGAGTGTGTGTGAGAGAGTAGCGTGAGACAGAGAGAGAGTGATAGAGAGAGAGAGAGAGAGAGAGAGAGAGAGAGAGCTCTGTAAACCCCACAGGTGAAATCAGTGTTAAAGCTCCCGTTCTCTCTCCATTTCCGGTTTAACCCTCGTGCACACACGTTTCACCTGACGTTGAGAATCCGGACCCCTCGGCGCCGCTCCGACCCGTCCGGATGAATGATTTGGGGGGCGACGCCGCGCGGCCCGTCTTACAGCGGTCACATCGACGCTAGTGACGTGCAACGCGGAGGTCAAAGGTCACCTACCTCGCTGCACGCTGAACACTATTTCTAGTACAATGAAAAGAAGCTTGTTCCTCTCTGCCTCGGCGGGAGTGAGTGTGTGTGGTGTGTGTGTGTGTGTGTGTGTGTGTGTGTGTGTGTGTGTGTGTGTGTGTGTGTGTGTGTGTGTGTGTGTGTGTGTGTGGTGTGTGTGTGTTTGGGGGTTATCTGAGCCATCGGGTGAAAGAATTTTCCCACGAAAAAGCGCAGCAGCGTCGAGTTGTTCTCAATCAAACGGTTCGAACACGAACAGTGTCTGTCTGTCTTTATTTCTGTCTGTCTGTCTTTATTTCTGTCTGTCTGTCTTTATTTCTGTCTGTCTGTCTCTTTATTTCTGTCTGTCTGTCTGTTATTTTGTCTTTCTGTCGATGTCTGTCTATTTCTGTCTGTCTGTCTTTATTTCTGTCTGTCTGTCTTTATTTCTGTCTTTCTGTCTGTCTGTCTTGTATTTCTGTCTGTCTTTATTTATTTCTGTCTGTCTGTCTTTATTTCTGTCTGTCTGTCTATTTCTGTCTGTCTTCTTTCTGTATTTCTGTCTGTCTGTCTTTGTCTCTTTATTTCTGTCTGTCTGTCTCTTTATTTCTGTCTGGTCTTTATTCTGTCTGTCTTTATTTTATTTCTGTCTGTCTGTCTTTATATTCTGTCTGTCTTTTATTTCTGTCTGTCTGTCTCTTTATTTCTGTCTGTCTCTTTATTTCTGTCTGTCTGTCTTTATTTCTGTGTCTTTTCTTTATTCTGTCTGTCTCTTTCTGTCTGTCTGTCCCTTTATTTCTGTCTGTCTTTATTTCTGTCTGTCTGTCTGTCTATTTATTTCTGTCTGTCTTTATTTCTGTCTGTCTGTCTGTCTTTCTGTTTGTCTGTCTGTCTGTCTTTCTGTCTCTTTATTTCTGTCTGTCTGTCTGTCTTTATTTCTGTCTGTCTGTATTTCTTTCTTTGTCTGTCTGTCTGTCTGTCTTTTATTTCTGTCTGTCTTTATTTCTGTAGTCTGTCTGTCTCTTTATTTCTGTCGTCTTTATTTCTGTCTGTCTGTCTTTATTTCTGTCTGTCTGTCTTTATTTCTGTCTGTCTTTATTTCTGTCTGTCTGTCTCTTTATTTCTGTCTGTCTTTATTTCTGTCTGTCTTTATTTCTGTCTGTCTTTATTTCTGTCTGTCTTTATTTCTGTCTGTCTGTCTATTTCTGTCTGTCTTTATTTCTGTCTGTCTTTATTTCTGTCTGTCTGTCTGTCTTTATTTCTGTCTGTCTTTCTTTCTGTCTGTCTTTATTTCTGTCTGTCTGTCTGTCTTTATTTCTTTCTGTCTGTCTTTCTTTCTTTCTGTCTTTATCTGTCTGCTTATCTGTCTGTCTGTCTGTCTGTCTTTATTATCTGTCTGTCTTGTCTTTATTTCTGTCTGTCTGTCTCTCTTCTTTCTGTCTTTCTCTCTTTCTTCTTTCTGTCTTTCTCTCTTTCTTTCTGTCTTTCTCTCTTCTTCTTCTTTCTGTCTTTTCTTCTGTCTGTTCTTTCTTTCTTTCTGTCGTCTTTTTTGCCTTTCTTTCTTTCTTTCGTCTTTCTTTCCTGTCTTTCTTTCTTTTTCCTTTTCTTTCTGTTTCTTTCTTTTTCCCCATTCTTTCGTTCTCCCTTTCTTTCTTTCCTCGGCTCGGTTTAGAGCGTCCGCGTTTGCATTCTGCCGCGTTCTGTTTGCTCGAGTGACGGCGAGTGAGGTTTGTCAAAACCTCCTACCGAGCGCGCACACACACACACACACACACACACACACTCGCGAAAGTTCTGGGAATGGAAATTAGCTCAGCACAGCCTGCAGTAATACGTAAGAATATGGGAGCTCTCGCGCACAACAGCTTTTTATTAGTTTTAAATCTAGAGGAGCAGTGGGGAGAACGGAGGGGGGGGGGGGGTGAATGGGGGGGGGGGCGTCCGTGCATGAAAATCTGCTGTCTCCGGCCATTAAACTGATCCGCAAACCAGATGTGCCTGTGTGAGACGAGCCTCGAGTCCACGGGCCGAGAGAGAGAGGGGGGGGGGAGAGGAAGTAAGGGGGAGGTCGAGGGGTTGGAGAAAAAAAAAAGGGGGGGGGGTTTTAAAGAGAGATTGTCGTGGTTGTCACTCAGGAAGATAAAAATTCCGCACACCTGGAATCCGGCGTCATGACGACGACGATGACGAGGAAGACGTTAATAATAATAATAATAATAATAATAATAAAGGGCGAAGATGCGTCAGAGGTCGTGGCGAGGGAGCGGTCAGGAGGTCAGGGATATTCACCAGGGCATCGTCGGTGAATCCGAGCTCTCACCGCAGTCCCGTTTTCCCAGCACTCTCTGTGGGACGTCCTCCCAGCTGTCTCTCCCTCTCACACACACACACACACACACACGTGCACACAAGCACTCAGTCTTTCTCGATGGGATCCCACAGATGGGCTCTTGTAGAAACACATTCCCCGACAAATGCCGATTTCACACTCTCCACTGCGCTGCTCCCATTCCTCACGCTCACTGATGCTGACACACACCTGCAGGTGTGTGTGTGTGTGTGTGTGTGTGTGTAAGTGCTCTCCGCTGACCTGTTATTTACGAGCTTTTCCTGGGCCGAGCGTTCCGGCGAATCGCCTTCACATAGCACAGCGTGTGTGTCACTCCGTCACCTGACATCGGTCAACGTTAGACACGCAGATTATCCGATCCCGATAACCCGGACACGCCGCGCTCGTCCGGAACCCGAGCAGGCCAGATCCGCGCCGCGAGATAACGGACGCACAAGCTTTTCACCTTTCACTCATGTTTGTTTGTTTGTTTGTTTTTGTCCCGCAGTACCTGCAGATGAAATGGCCGCTGCTGGACGTGCCGAGCTCGGCAGCGCTGAAGGACTCCAGGTCGCCCACACCGGGACATTTGGTACACACACACACACACACACACACACACGCATGCCAGTAATTGTTTTGTGCATACGATGTCCGCTGTACGTCATGTGACCCTCTGAAACTGGAGACTTCTTCCTGCAGTGTATCGTTAGTGCGTCGTCCGTTTTATAAGCAAGCCGTCGCTATAGAAACGGCCACGCCGAGATCAGTCCGCACCTCCTGGCCAATCAGAATTCACCAGTCTGTATTGGTGAAATGTACGTTCCACGAGAGCCCCAGGGTGTGTATATTAATTCCCCACGCAGGGAGGAGGAGAAAGAGCGCATCGCGACAACCTTTTACCGCCGCGCCGGAGCCGAGTTTAAACGAGGACGGGTCGATCTCGCGCCTCGTCGAGGCCCCCCGTTAAAAACGCGACTTCCTGTTCCACACAGGACGAGCTCATGAGTCGTGTTTGGCACTTTATTAAACGCTCGCGCTTCCAACTTTTCCCCCTTTTGTTTGTTTGTTTGTTTGTTTGTTTTTCCTAATCGCCCCGTGCGACGCAACACCGCACGTTCTCGTCGTAGTGCTGGACGGTGGGATGGATGTGCGGCGTGTCTGGCCGCGTGCGCGTTGGCAAAAAGGCTTTTCTCCGCTTTTCTCTAGATTTATCGTCTACATGCCAAACCGAAAACAGAACTCTCACATGGCTGACGATAAAATACACATTTTTGACAGAGAAGCAACGATTCCCGTCTGTCTCCTGGGGTTCAGCGCCGAGGTGTGTGTGTGTGTGTGTGTGTGTGTGTGTGTGGGATGTAATAGAAGCCGAGTTCTGGGCAGTAGAACCGGTTTGTAGATGAGGGCAGTGTGAGATAAGAGCTCTGCGGTTTATACACAACAGCATGGTGGGATAATCAATCTGCTTTACCAAACACTAACCACACACACACACACACACACACACACACACACACACCGCGCTTGCAGCATCACATTCTCGTTCCAGACCGCATGTATACGGTTACATTACATTCTCATTAAAACAGCATAAAAGTATTACAAAATAAAAAAACTATGAATAAATCGGTGGATGTGTAACACGATGCGAAAAATACACACTAATCTGTCTATACACGGAGTGTAACACACACTCGGACACGTCTTACCACACGAACGCATGTCACGCTACGATCCAGAGCAGATCTCGCTGACATTTTTCTCATTTTCTTAATCCTAATGGCCAGGTGTGTGGTTTACAAGGACGGTCCTCACAACGCTGGAAAGTGTGTTAGTGTGTGTGGGTGTGTACACTAGTCTTTATAGGATTTGTATATTTTTTTATGCGCTGTTACACGTCCATTAGACTAAATTACTTTTTAGAATTTAAATATTTTTGTTTGTTTGTTTGTTTTATGGGACTGTAATTTTAATATTTTGAGATCCCGTGCCTGATTGTGAACCGGGGCGTTTTTTTTCTATTTCACACTTCTGACCACACGGTGGCGTAGTCGTAAACCGCACTCTCTGCGGGGCTTTTTTTTTTTTTAGTATCACCGACACGAGCCGCTGGCGTTGATTTATTTCCACATTCGTTCTCGATCTGGATGTTTTATTGCTCTGGACGTCTGATTCAGTCTGAGACTGCTTTCCTGCGTCTCTCTGGTCATGTGTTTGTGCTTGAGACAACATCACTGGGAATGATCAGTCGCAAATCCGGTCGCCGTTATTCCCAGCGTCTCGACCCGAGCTTCACCTCGGCACCGCACCATGAGATCCCTGAACACACTGCCATCTTTGTTCGGGTCGAGACGCTACGCTCTTGCCGGCCTAATTTCATATCTAACCTTCCAAAGCGCGCCGTCACACACACGAGGGGCGGCGGTCACGTTAGCCGCCAGATGAATGGTGCGTATTGAGGTTTTCGCCGCTCAGCACGCAGGGGGGTCGAATCTCCCTCAGAGTCCCCATAAAGCGCAGACGCAGAGCTCTCTTTTTTTTTTTTCCCTCTTTAATCTCCGAGGCAGTGGGGAAGTTTTTAACAACACACCTGAATCCAATTTAGAAAGATTTCGCCGGTGCCTGGAAGATTCAGTGAACGCGCATTCGAAGCCCCGCCCCCTTCCACAATCTAATAAGATTTCGTCTCAGCCTCATTGTAGCTAACAGTGTGTGTGTCCTTAACTCCACCC
>JACRUU010000002.1:8868637-8915896 GCA_030449085.1 Kryptopterus vitreolus | reverse complement strand
CAATCATATCAATGATTGCAAAGTTGTTGTGACTTTCCACCAACATCCATGTAATTTTGTTTGCTTCAGCCGGGTGGATTTTTTCTACCAGCGGCAAGAGGTGTTCATCTACACACACACACACACCACAAACACCACACACACACAGACAGAGAGAGAGAGAGGAGAGAGAGAGAGGGGGAGATAAGAGAGAGGAACCAAAACAAACATCCAACC
This sequence comes from Kryptopterus vitreolus, assembly GCA_030449085.1. Lineage (NCBI taxonomy): Eukaryota > Metazoa > Chordata > Actinopteri > Siluriformes > Siluridae > Kryptopterus > Kryptopterus vitreolus. The sequence goes on along the minus strand of JACRUU010000002.1, from coordinate 8,915,680 downwards.
AAATAATCATTAGTGCGAGACGCAGACACTTTCAGACATTACGTTGTGTTATAAACGTGTATATTACTCATACTTGTGCCCGCCTGTGTGTGTAAAATACTTACGTGCCATCTGGATCTGCATTTCAAAGTCTGAAGATTCGAGCATGTAGATGGTCAGCCTTTGTGCCATGTTTATAACCTGCAGACATACGAACTTATTATTATTGTTATTATTTAAATGTAGTCACTTTTCCACTCTTATATAACATTATATAACAATAAGGATCTTACTATTCTCAGCACAAAATAAGTTATATAATACACAAAATATTCATCTATCTGTTTACTATACTTGCTATTATATACAAATCTACTTTGTTTACTATAGTTGATATGATACACAAACAATTGTTATATAAGTATATATAATATGTATAACAAGTATATACAATAAAATATATAATATGCAAAATATCCATTCATGCATCCATCAAGAGTGACAACATTATATAATATTAAGGACGAAAGGATCTTACAATTCTCAGCACAACAATAAGTTATATAATATACATAATATAGAATATATATATATATATACATAATCTGTATATATATAATCCATCTATCCATTCATGAAGAGAGAAATCTTCTGCAACATATATAATATACAAAATATCTATCCATGTATAACAAGTATATACAATAAGTTATATAATATGCAAAATATATATCTATCCATCCATCCATCAAGAGTGACAACATTATATAATATAACATTATATATCAATAAGGACAAAAGGATCTTACAATTCTCAGCACAAAAAAAATAATAATAAAATAAGTTATATAATATATATATAAATATATAATATAATATATAATAAATAATATAATAATCCATCCATAAAGAGAGAAAACTTACGTTTTGAGGAACTGAGAGTAAAATGAGAGGAGTCTCTTCGGGTCCTGCGTTTATGTTCTATGGTTGCTAGGATACGGGCATGCGGAGCTATTTGTTAGCCACACCCATTATGCACGTTAACGGACCAATCACATATGTCTTATTTACATAACGCGTTGACCAATCATCTGTGAGAAGGGGCGGTACTGAGTTAATCACGTTATTGTCACGGTCGGTTACCGATCTTATGATCCAATAAGAGGTTCAAGTCATTTTTTTCTCCATGCTTGAATTTCAATATTTATTTATTTGTATATTTTTAGGTATAGTTTTGATATCTTTTGTGTTTGTTTTCCTTGTGAAGTGAAGTTTGTGTCGTTGCTGTGCTGCACTGTGCATCTGAACGAGCATGAACTTAAAGCTTACAATACACTTTAATCACATCTTTACAAGGATCGAGTATACATATATCCTGATCTAAATCAAAAATAAGATTTTCCTATGACACAGGTTAGATTGCAGCAGAGTCAGGACATGAGACAGATGGTGAAATAAAAGCATTTTATTCACAATGTAGTGCATTTGGATCGACACAATTTCTAAGCGATTTCTAAATCACATTCCATATTTTACGACCTGGGCCATTCACAGATAGGCCCCATCTTATCTGCACTTCCTGGCCCATCACCTTTGACTTCTGCCTCCCAAATACTCAGTTTACGACTGTCATTTAAATCCCAAACAAACCCCCATTGTCACACACACACACACACACACACACACACACACACATTTGCCTATATGTGTAATGTATGTATGAGTTTCTATTTTATCATGCTGAAACTCATAATCTGTGTGTTAACTTGAACAATGTTTTATGAAATTATCATCATTATTCTTATTGTTCTATAAAACTTGAGTTATAAAACAATGCTGTTTTAATAATTAATAGTGATTAAACAATAGGGTTCATCAAAATAATGATTATATTTCTAGAACATTGTTATTATCCCTTATATTAATCATGTAGTGATGACATGTATTAGTATTAAGGCTGATCAGTTCGTGCATCCATTCCATTCTCTTTCATTCTTTTCATTTTCAAATGATCTTCAAATGATCTCTTTCTTTCATTGCATATCAACCAATGTTTGTAAGTTAGAAGTACTTATATATAATTATCTGGTTGTTACAATGTCTACTTGGCCGTTCTTGGTATCTAATTGATCCATTCGACATTTCCCACACCATGATGAAGATGATGTAATTGTAAGAGGTTTCAATTCATTAATTCATATTTCAAGTAAATAACTTGATTAACTTTTGGACCATTCCCCATATGCAAATGAGCTTGGGCATAGACAAAGAAATACCTTTCTGCTCAAGTTTCATGGCATGGCATTGGTTAGTTTCCAAAAGTTGGGTGTGACCCCAGGCCCATAAATTCTGTCTACACTCTCCACAATTCGGAAGAAGGAAGAAGGAAGAAAGAACGGAGGAACACAGGAGAGAGAACAACTCGGACACCCCCCCACGTGTGGGGGGGGGGAAGACACTGGCGGAGGACAAAGAAACAGCAATTCCTGATCGTCATCTTCAGGACTTCATCTTCAACACCTCGAATCGTCCGGACTTTTGTTCAGCTTCAAACCCAATGCAAGTAACGCTGCTGATCAATTCAGCGTCTGTAAGTTAAGCCCCTTTTAATTAAGGTGAATTTGAATTCCTCTTTACGATTCTCATCAAGGTGTGATAAATTTGATTCCTTCAACTTGCCGTCCGTCTTCTCCTCTTTCTCTCTCTCTCTCTCTCTCTCTCTCTCACTCACTTTCTCTCAGTACTATTGTATATAGATGTTTGTCATAGATTAGTGTGTCATGTGCCGTCTATTAAATGTTGTATATACACAAGTGATTGTCTTTGTTTGTGCCTCACAATTACAAGTCAATGAATCTTTGATCTTGCTACCTTGCTCAATTACAACTTGTATTATATTAGAATAGTTATTTTCTAGGCCAGGAATATAACTTTTCTTGGGATTAATGAATAATTATATTGTCTGCTCGCCGGACGAACAGATCAAATAATTAAGCTATTGATTCCTTTAATATCCAATCTATCATTCAATAGTCATAATTAATTATAAACCATTATAATTAATATGAGTATTTGGATGTACATGTTGTAAATTCAACTTAAATTGTCGGTTACCGACTGGTGGAGAAACACATTTGGCTTAATTACCCCGTTAATACTTAAACATTATATTGGTGGATAATAGCGGGCACCTTGCTCGTTCATTTTCCCCAATATTAAAACGTTACAGATGATGATGTTGCAATGCGGATTCATTACAGTTATTGGTGGTAGAATGCGTGCAGTATTCATTACAGTTATTGGTGAAGATATGCATTCATGAATTTCGTTACAACAACCAATAAAAAGGTACACATACACTCATTCCGAACAATACACTCCTAACCAAATCTGCTTCACTCCAATGCTACGAGACCCCCTTCCACTAGTCTCTAAATCCACAGCACAGGACACACACTAAATCCACGTATATGTGACTCACTATAACAATAAAAAATGTAAATACTGCATTTTTATATACCTTGCTGGTTTGTATCGCTTACAGCACATCTACAGTGAAGTATGAGCGATGCCTGAAGCTTAGACCTTTACAATGATATATAATTTGTCATGGTTATTTATAGCCCTTTTCACTTAATCTATTTTGAAACATTATCACCTGAGAACTGTAACAGAAGCAGAGACAGACGCATGCGGGAATAAACTTAAAGGTATTTGGGGTGTTCTTGCACTAATGAACCAATAGGTGGCGACAGATAACTAAAAAGGATATGCATGGAGAGAGTAGGGAGAGAAAATGGGGATATGCTTGCATGTGATCCTACTTGTAAAGTTTGGTTATTAAAGTTACTCCAGAGAACTATACGATTTCTTGCTTCATTACTCCAGTGGACATAACAAATTGGCGATGAGGATTTGTTTACAAGATTCCAGGAGGATGGCATCAGTAAGTTTCCCAGTCCTTTTTTGCCTTGTCCCGGTGAACCCGCTATACCACTGGCAACATGGATGAAAATGTACCTACTGTGAAGCATAGGGGTGAAAACATCATCCTTTGGGGCTGTTTTTCAGCTAAGGGACCAGGACGACTCATTTGTGTGAAGGAAAGAATGAATGGGGCTATGTATTGTACAATTTTGAGTGAAAACCTCCTTCCATCTGCAAGGGCACTGAAGATGAAACATGGCTGGGTCTTTCAACATGACAATGACCCCAAACACACCGCCCGGGCAACGAAGGAGTGGCTTCGCAAGAAGCATTTGAAGGTCCTGGAGTGGCCTAGCCATAGCCTCTTTGAAAAAAAACAACTCCCATATAGAAAATCTTTGGCGGGAGTTGAAAATCTGTGTTGCCCAGCGGCAGCCCCAAAACATCACTGCTATAGAGGAGATCTGCATGGAGGAAAGGGCCAAAATGCCAGCAACTGTGTGTGAAAATCATTGCTCCACTGATCCCTCCATCTTTCTACCAGTGAAACACATTCCCTCCATCCTGCAGCAGAACCAGAGAAATTTATTAGAAACATGTTTTTCAATGCATTCCTTTTTTGGATTGCTCATATATTTATCTACAAAATAAAGCTGGCAGTTGAATAACTAAAATGGGCAGCACAAACCATTCCCATGCTGGGTATACATCCAATGCTACCATTCACACAAATGGCGTCACCCAGTGGCGAACTTCTCCAAAAAACTAGATCCAGTGGTAGTTGGACTTCCAACGTTTCTCAGAGCTGTAGCTGCAGCAGACAATGCCTGTGATAAAGAGAGTGATAAAACCGCACTGAGCACGCACCCACCACCACAACGAGCACTCAAATGCCAAAATTAGACTTGATTACAACCAGTGAAAGGAAAAATATTTCCTGGTGATAGTGGACATGTTTTCCAAATGGGTAGGAGCTTTTCAAACATCAAAACAAGATGCCAGTGCAGGAGCTAAAGCACTGCTGACTAAAATTATTCCATGATAGGGAGTTGCAGAGAGAACTGGTAGCGATGACGGCTCCCCTTTATGGTCCAGGCGAAAGTGAGAACGGCACGATGAAAAGCAAATTGGTTGCTGCGCGGAAACAGGTTTTTTACGAGTCAAAGCACTCCCCATCAAGTTGATGCACATGAAAGCATGAGTAAGGAGGAGAGCTAATTTTAGTCCATTTGTAATACATTTTGTCAGGCACACATGAACACCGGCGTGGGACCACTGGGAAAGAGTTTAAATACGGGTGAGTGTGAGGATGTAATGCTGAACTATCGTATAAACTTCTCTTTTGTGTTATCTGATATTCATAAACAGGTGAGAGACGGCCGTTCCTAAACCAAATCCAGACGCACTGCAGGACCTGAAACTTGAGGAATGGATCATGGTGAACGACCCACCGATGTGAAGGTCGCTGGGAGAGCCATGTCAGCCATCGCAAATGATCGCATGTACCGAGTCGAGTCAGGAGGTGCCGGCGATGTATGGGAATCGGAACGTTAGCCTGTAGAAGATGATTTGTAATAAACTACGCAAAGAAGCAGCGTTTCATCTCAAACCCCCAATAGGAGATATTCTATTGTGCCGCACTGTTAACACACAAACTGTCATTCTAAAGGGTGCGTGCCAAACTAGCTGGATAGGGCCATTAATTCACCCAGGTGTCACACTGAGATTTTAAAAATAATCTGATGAGGAAGTTGCCTCATAAGGAGGCGGGAAGGCCTTTTGGGGACTCCCGTCCCTGCCCTCACATCTCTAAGCGTCAAGAACAGGTGACCCCTCACCAGAACACATGGTCACACCGTTACTGCCTTAGCGTAGCGAAGGAGCTCTTTAGAATTGTTAAAGAGAGTCTTAATCACAAAAAGAATATAGTGACTATAATAAATGTTTAATATGTGATATTGTTTGTGTAAGCAGAAAACTGTGTACACAAATGAAGGTTCTTTTGATTATCAGTTCTTGAAACTATATAGGAAGTATTATAATGAAAATAAAGGAAGATATTGAGACAAGAGTTCAACTACCTCTTGTATGTTCACTCTCAGTGTGTGTGTGTGTGTGTGTGTGTGTGTGTGTGTGTGTGTGTGTGTGTGTGTGTGTGTGGTCATCTAGACATCTCTCTTCAGAGGTGTTTTTTTGTTTGATTTTACTGAGTTATGACTACTAAGTGCTTTCTCTATCTATTATAAACATATTTCCACGACAAATGCTACACTATTTTTTACATTAAATGCAATAAAAACATCCACGTTGTGTAAATTGCTCAGATTCTACTTCACCAAAAATCCTGATGATTATCATTCTCTCTCTCTAAAAGTAAAGCAAGGCTTGGGCTTACATTAAATCCTCTTGATGTACAAAATAAGTCGCGCAATAACAAAGGTTGAAAAACTGCTTTATTTATTAATAGGTATAAAACACGGAAAACAATGACGTTACATTAATGTGATCAACTCAGAAAAGTACCGCCCTTTCTCACAGATGATTGGTCAGCGCGTTATGCAAATAAGAAATCTGTGATTGGTCCGTTTACTTGCACAACGGGCGTGGCTAACAAATAGTTCCGCGTGCCAGTAGCCTAGCAACCATAGAACATAAATGCACGAGCCAGAAAAACCTCCTCTCATTTTACTCTCAGTTCCTCAAAACGTAAGTTTTCTCTCTTTATGGATGGATAGATGGATTATAGGATATATATATATATATATATATATATATATATATATATATATATATATATATATAATATATATATATATATATATATATATATATATATATATATATATAATATTTTTGTTATGAGAATTGTAGATCCTTTCGTCCTTGATGTTATATTATGTTATATAATGTTGTCACTCTTGATGGATGCATGGATGGATAGATATGATAGATAGATAGATAGATAGATAGATAGATATAGATAGATAGATAGATAGATAGATAGATAGATAAGATAGATAGATAGATAGATAGATAGATAGATAGATAGATAGATAGATAGATAGATAGATAGATAGATAGATAGATAGATAGATAGATAGATAGATAGATAGATAGATAGATAGATTTGTGTTTGTGTATCATATCAACTATAGTAAACAAAGTACAAATAGAGATTTGTATATCCTAGCAAGTATAAAAAACAATATATAGATAGATAGATAGATAGATAGATAGATAGATAGATAGATAGATTTGATATTTTGATTATATAACTTATTTTTGTGCTGAGAATTGTAAGATCCTTTCATCCTTAATGTTATATAACGTTATATAATGCATTATATAAGAGTGGAGAAGTGACTATATTTAAATAATAACAATAATAATAAGCTCGTATGTCTGCAGGTTATAAACATGGCACAAAGGCTGACGAATCTACATGCTCGAGTCTGCAGATTTCGAAATGCAGATCCAGATGGCACGTAAGTATTTTACACACAAGTCCACAAGTATGAGTAATATACACGTTTATAACACAATAATGTGAAAGTGTGTCTGGAAAAAGTTTCTGCGTCTCGCTAATGATACTTTATTTAGATGGGCGTTTGTTTTGGTTCCCCTCTCTCACTCTCTCTCTCTCTCTCTCTCTCTCTCTCTCTCTCTCTCTCTCTCTCTCTCTCTCTCTCTCTCTCTCTCTCTCTCTCTCTCTCTCTGTAGATGAACACCTCTTGCCTCTGGTAGAAAAAATCCACCCGGTTGAAGCCAACAAAATTACATGGATGTTGGTGGAAAGTCACAACAACTTTGCAATCATTGATATGATTGCAGATCCCGACTGCCTGCGCGCCAAAGTGAGCACACACACACACACACACACACACACACACACATACACACACACACACACACACACACACACACACACACACACACACACACACACACACACACACACACACTACACACATGATTATTATATTTAGATTTATTAGGAATGGTTTGTAATACAGTATGTATTTGTATTAACTAGTGTATACACCAAGTGTTTCATGTCTGATGAACTGTTGTTTGTGTGTGCAGGTGGATAAAATAGGACATGTTCCTAAAGGAACGAGAGACAGGAGGTCAAGCCAGTGAGTATCTTTCCTAAAAACTGAATTATGTGCTGATAATTGTTCATGTGATTTTCCTTATTGTTCATTATTTATATAGACACACAAATTCTGTGTAAAATTAAACCCCTCTGTATTTCTCTTTCAGGAAACGCTAAAGACGGTCTTTGGCCAAAAGAAAAAGAGGAAAAATAATAAGAAGAAAAACAATCATTATTATTATTATTAGTATTCATTCATTCATTTATTCATTCATTTTCATCTTCAACCGCTATATCCGATCTTCCCTCGGGTCACGGGGAGCCTGTGCCTATCTCAGGCGTCTATGGGCATTAAGGCAGGATAAACCCTGGATGGAATGCCAACCCCACGCAGGACACACACACACACATTCACACACACATTCATACACTAGAGACAATTTTTCCAAGGTGCCAATCAACCTACCGTTCATGTTTTTGGACCGGGGGAGGAAACCGGAGAACCCGGAGAAAAAACCCCCTGAGGCACGGGGAGAACATGCAAACTCCACACACACACATGGCCGAGCCGGGAATCGAACCCGGATCCTGGAGGTGTGAGGCGAAACGTGCTAACCACTAAGCCACCGTGCCCCTATTATTAGTATTTTATTCTTAGTTCTTGTTTTTATAAATAATAATATACTAAAAAATGTCTGTTATATAAGTTATATTATATTATTTGTTTTATGTTTTCTAATGTTTATTTATATTAATAAAAAAAACTATAACGTAAATGTGTTTGATTGGTCTCGTGATTATTGTGATTTCCTAAGAACGCCGCATCACGGAGAGTTTTAGACACACACTACTTCTGACTGGGAAACGTCCTGATGCTGTTCTTAAATATAATATAATATATATATATATATATATATATATATATATATATATATATATATATATATATATATATATATATATATATATATACGTTCATAATTATATCCATTTTTTGAATACATGAAATGCGCTGCTGCATTACCTCTTTATTATCATTACCTTTTTATCTTTTATTGTCGCTTCATTAAACTGCAGACACAGTCTTATTATAGTCTCTTATATAATCATCTATCAGTCTGTTAATTACCTGTGTAATGGTACACACATTCAAAATCTTCAGTACTCACCTGCACCAAATAATATCGCAGAATCTTGACAATTCTATTTTCACATTACGAGGGAATGAATGAAGACATTTGTTAAAGTATGATGAATTAAGTAGAACTTCTTTATAGAAAATTGAATAATAAATATAAAACACGCGCTTCTGTATTACCCAAATCGGGTCTAACAAATGTAAATTAATTAACGTAATTTTTTTGATTACTGAATTTGATTTAAACATTTGATTTATTCGAATGTTCAATTTGATGTCTCTCTCTTATCTTTATAAAAACCCAATTCATCAAGCTCTTTGTATGCTGGTGTTTTCTTACGCACTGGAATCCCCCACAGCCGACACAAAAATACATCACATCTTTTCTGATGCGGCATTATTTACTTAAATTCCTCTGTCCAGTTCACGTCTCCTCTGGTCTGTCCTATAATACCTTCAGGAAGAGGGACAGTATAGCCAGTACGGCTGGGTTTCATCTCAAGATGCCACAGACATCTCGCTTTAACATTCTAATCATATAACAAGAAATCTGTAAAAAAAAAAAAAAGAGCGACATAAAATACTGAAAAAAAAATTATCTTCTAGAAATACTTCAACCAGCACTTCTTTCTCCTTGCCCTGTCTGTTTATATGCTTTTAGACCAGTAGATGGCAGTATAATGTGTATTAGAGCGCAGTGTTAAAGCAGAATTTAGAAGTAAGTGGAGCTCTTAATTAACATTATTAACAGCGAGGACGAGACACAGCAGTTAATGATTCTTTTATTGACTTTATTTATTGGTTGATTTGGAGTCTGATTCTGTTCCTGATCAAAGTAAGTTCGTGTGCATGGAGTAAAAACACATAAAAATGTACATTTCTCACTTCCACACAGCATTGTGAGGTGTTCATCTGTTTAATACTGCATGTTTCACAGGATCTATGAGCTGGAATAAATATCAGTTCAACACTGAGTGATTTTTGTGGATTATTAGATATTATATAATCTCGTCTTTTAATCATTATTATATCTTTTTGAATACACATTGTCTTTATGAAAGTAAGACTTTTACTCTATTTTAGAGATTAGAAACAAAAATACAAACAAAAAGTCATGATTTACTGAAACAAACAATTCAAAATAAAACAAAGCAAAATAAAATCTAGCAATATATTTAAATTTAAAGGGGGGCGCATCAGAAACTATAGCAAATTTCCAGATCAGCTCAAAAGTTCTGAGTCAACTGGTGATTCAAATCTACTTTAGTTATTCAACAATGTATTACAATTAAAATTGTAAACCAAGAGCTGGGGGCTACTTTAGCTTCTGAGCGAAAGTACTGGGAACATGGATATGCATGAGAGAAACACCACACACTTCCAGACCATCAATAAGCTTCAGTCTTTACTGAAACTCCACAAGAAATGAGAGAAATCTACAAAATGTGAGAGAGAGAGCAAGAGCTGGGCTAGACAATAAAAGCAACTGCAGGGCCGAGTTGGTCAGATTGAGGAACGTTTGGAACAGACCCTCAGAGATTCCCTGAATCACTGTGAGGAAGAGAAGAGATGGCAGAGCATGAAAGATGCTTTTAATGAGAGTCTGAGAACAATCTGAAGTGTTGTTTAGCTGAAAAAAGAAAATGAAAAATCAAAAGAAAGGGAGATCGGAAAGAAGAAGCAGGGAAAAAAGACAAGACTATCTGCTTCATATACACTATCTGCTATACAGAGACTACACAGAAGGGGTAGCTCGGTGTTTAAGATGTCGTAATTCTGATCAGAAGGTCATGATTTCAAATCTTACTTCCAATCAGCTTAATAATCATAATAATATAATAGTAATAATAATAATTTAGTAACAGTGTAACAAAGTGTAACAATAACTATATTGATAATAATGTTATAATGTTGATAATGTTATAATGTTGAATTATTTATAGTTGATGTGTATTATGTAATTATGTATTCATTCATTCATTCATCTTCTACCGCCGCTTTATCCGATCTTTCCTCGGGTCACGGGGAGTCTGTGCCTATCTCAGGCGTCTATGGGCATTAAGGCAGGATACACCCTGGATGGAATGCCAACCCATCGCAGGGCACACACACACACATTCACACACATTCACACACTAGGGACAATTTTCCAAGGTGCCAATCAACCTACCGTGCATGTTTTTGCACCGGAGGAAACCGGAGAACCCGGAGAAACCCCCCCCTTCCCCAAGGCACGGGGAGAACATGCAAACTCCACACACACATGGCCGAGACGGGAATCGAACCATATATTAATATAATATGTAATGTTCTATAATGTTCTTTTTCTTTTCCACAGAAATGCTGGCATTGAAAACCAGCTTCTGGCACTTAAATGTAAGTATCGTTTTGCTATTTCTGCCTTTAGTATGTCATATTGTAGGTTATATTCATTATGCAGGAATCAAACATGCGGCTTTGTTTTATTGTTTATTTTATTGTATACATTTTATTTTTAATTACTCTAGGCCCAGGAAAGAGAACTAGATTAGACATGTCACTACCCAGGAATGCTAAAAGGCTTCGACCTGACACTGCTTCAGATGATCCTGCAAGCACAGCACAGCCGTCACAATCGCTCATCTCCAGTGAATTAAAAACACTGCAAAAGTCCTGTTCTGATATGTTACCGTCAGACAGGATTCATGCACTTCTCACAGGAACATCCTATATCCTATATAGAGTTTAATGTGAATGAGGTCAGTTATTATCTGTTTTATTTAGTGTGTGTGCAGTTCAAACCTATTAATTCTTGACCTGTGGATATGAGATTTCTCATTTTTCACTGGTCCCTGATGTTCTTTACTCCAGGTTTTGGTTTGTGCAGTGTGTAGTAGTTCCCTAATATTAGTTTTATAGACATGATTTGAATACATGTTTCATTTATTTGTATGATGAATGGTAATTTTATTCCATTTCATGCAGTCCTTACCAAAGATGTTTCTGACTGTGATTTTGGACAAGATCAAGGCAGACAGAGGGATTATGGGACCAGACCTCCTGCAGCCTCTCTGTAGGGTTTATGAGGGAGTGTGTCAACAGAAAGGAGACTCTCACAAAGCAAGTGCCCTCGCCTACATACGTCTAAAAGAAGGTCAGTTTAATATAATGTATTTAATATAATGGTCTTTGTCCATCTCAAACTTGTCCATCTTAAGAAGAACTTGCCAATGTCAATCCAAAATCTTGCAAAAAACATAAATCGGTTTATTCTCTGATGTTTGTTTCTTTTCTTCAGCAAGTACTAATTTTCCATTGGGTGCAGGTGTGCACTCATGATCTGGCACCCAGCAACCCTGAAATAGCTCTGAACACTTTGGAATCATGGCGGAAACAAAGCACATAGCTCGACCCCCCCCCCCCCCCTCCCCCCCCCCCCCCCCCAGCCATCACCAAGTGCATCGCCCGAATCCGCTCCCTTTATCATCAAACCAAGCCAAAAAAAGTCAAAGAAATCAATCTAGGTATTATTATAGTAAGCACTGTGGCCTCCAGGTCTGGATCCTCAGTCACCAGCTGTTCACACTATGACTCATGACTGTGCTTCAATGCACAGCTCCAGTTTCCAGTCACATGACCGTGGTGGGTTTTTATCCTTTTTTATACCTTTTTTTAGTTTTCTAGCTTTTAGACCTGAAATGCATTGGATCCTGGATTCATGCTGACTCGACAATTTTGGTGCTCACTTATGGAGAACCTCATCAAAGCCTCCAGCATTGTTGATGACCAGGTCATGATTTCAAATCTCACTTCCAATCAGCTTAATAATAATAATAATAATAATAATAGTAATAATAATAATTTAGTAACAGTGTAACAAAGTGTAAAAATAACTATAGAAATGTCCACGTCAAGTCAAATCAAGAGGTTTTATTGTCATTACAACTGTATATAGCTGATGCAGTACACAGTGAAATGAGACAACGTGTGCTACACAAAACAACATATACCACAACATAGAGCTACAAACGATATATGGCACAACATAGAGCTACAAGAACACAAGGCTGAGGACTAGACTAAGTTTGTCCTAGCCACATAACCACGTGTCCTCTGTACATGATAGAATCTATGCGCAATATTTCTGCACTTTATTCCACATGAATCATGCTGCAATGCGTCGTCAGTGCTTTAGTCCTGCAGTCCTGTGTCGTCTTAGTTCCTAGCTGCTTTCTGTCATTGTGTCTTGCACTTTGGAGGCCTTTGGTCCGGGAGGAATATTGTTATGTTTTAGTGTGCACTGTACCAACTGATTAAAATAACAAATAAATCCACTTGACTTGAATTTAGTGCCTGTTTTTTTTTTTTTTTTTTTTTTTTTTTGTTATTTCCGTTATTCTTTTTTTTTTTTTTTTATTTCATTCGACTTTCCGGTCTACATTTATTACAAGTGCAGTAAACAGGACCAATACTATAGAGCAGTTCATTACGCAGGAAGTCAATTATATTGCATATACCACATAGTCACATTGTATACACCTTACAGAAAAGACTCATAAATTAAAGGACTATATGAGAACAGAGTTCCTATTAATATTAATAACATCCCACTTCACATTTAGTCCATATTTTACTCTTATATTAATGTGTTTTCTAGAGATTTTACTTGTTCAGCTATGAGTCAGGTTCTGAGGGAGGGAGAGGGACAAACTTCGTCCTTTATAGGAAAATAAGTGACAATTATAAGGGATACTCCAAATATTTGTACTGTCATCTTGAAACAAAACCCCACCCACAGATTCCTTATTTACATCTATCCATAATCACGAACTTAAACCCCTCTGAATTCCTCTATTAGGAAACTCTTGTTTCTCTGGTTGCGGAGAAACAAGAAGCAAAAATAATATATTTATTTTCATTATTAAGTAAGAAAAATATTTTCAGTCTGGAATTTAAAAACCTCTATGTATTATGTTACAGGGAAATCTACTGAAGTGAGCATGCTAAGCTAATCCCGGTCCATTCTCAGAGAAAATGTTTGTCCCACTGACTATCACTCGCTTTATAGACACTTTACAGATGGTAATATTGCTCTTCTCTCAGAAAAGCAGAGAAAAGGTGCAAAGCTGTTCTGAATAATATTCTGTCTGTGCATAACATTCTGATCTGAGGCTCAGAATGAGGGAGGGGGTGATGTCACACTATTAAGACTTGGGGGTCTCAGTGTGATGTCACATAAGGACAGGTCTATATAAGTCAGAACTCGTCAGTGTTTTTTCTGAATCTGAATGTATTGCTTCTAATTAAAGAGTCATAAGAATGCAGGTCTATAGAAGGCTTCAGGAGAATTTTCAAAGCAGGAGAGAAAAGAAATCTAAGCTGCTTGCTGAATTGAAAGAGGAACTGGAGCACATGGAGAAAGTTGCCACAGCGATGGATGCATTTATTAAACTGATGAAGGAAAAGAGGACAAAAGATAAAGCCATTCTGGTGCAGATGGTGCAAGAACTGGAGGCTACTCTGGCTCTCGAGCACCAGGGACGGGACAACAATAAGAGAAGCGCCACGCACCTCCAGAACATCACGGATCTCCAGTCTTCCCTGAAACTCCACGAGGAACGAGACGAAACTACAGAACTTGAGAGAGAGAGCTGGCCAAGAGAACAAAATGAACTGCAGGAACGTGTTGCTCAGCTCCAGGGAACTTTGGAGCAGACCACCAGGGAGCTCCAGGATTCCCAGAATCACTGTGAGAAAGTGAAGAACAGAGCAGAGTACGAGCGATATCTTTTGATGAGAGGACGAAAACGACTGGAGGAACGTGTTGCTCTGCTGGAGGCCACTTTGGAAATTGAGAAAAATAAATGGGAGGATAGAAGAAAAAAAGCCAAAGGAGACATGGAGGAGAGGAATGACTTACAGCTCAGAACCATCAGAGAGCTCCAGGATACCCTGAATCTCTGTAAAGAAGATAGGACGACTGCAAAGCATGAGATAGATAATTTGATGAGAGACAGAGAGCGACTGGAGAAGCGTATAGCTCAGTTGGAGGCCACTTTGGAATTTGAGAAAAAGAAATGGGAGGGAAAAAGAAAGAAGGCCAAACGAGACATGGAGGAGAGGACCAACTTACAGCTCCAAATTATCCGGGACCTCCAGGATTCCCTGAATCTCTGTGAAGAAGAGAAGAGTAAAACAGAGCATGAAAGAGATCACTTGAAGAGATACACAGAGCGACTGGAGGAATGTGTAGCTCAGATGGAGGCCACTTTGAAATTTGAGGAAAATAAATGGCAGGAGAAAAGAAAGAAGGCCAAACTAGACATGGAGAAGAGTAACAACTTACAGCTCCAGACCATCCGAGACCTCCAGGATTCCCTGAATCTCTGTGAAGAAGAGAAGAATAGAGCGGAGCATGAAAGAGATCATTTGATGAGGTACCAAGAAAGCCTGGAGGAACGTGTTTCTCAGCTGGTGGCAACTTTAAATTTTGAGAAAAACAAATTGGAAGGGGAACGAGTGAAGGCCAAATTAGACACCATTTGGAGTTCTAATATGTGCCTCTCGTACATTAGAGAGCTGCAGGATACTATGAATCAATGTAAAAAATAGAAGGAGACCGCAGAGCGTAAGAGTGATACTTTATGAGAAACCCAAGAGCGATAGGAGAAACTCAACAGGATAGAAGCCCGAGAGTGACGGGCGGAAGCTGCGCCGGCTATTTAGCACTTTGACTTCAGCGCTAGATCCTGAAAAAGAAGAAAACGAAAAATAAGGAGATCAAGCTGGACATGGAGCTACAGAATGCCTCACAAGCTTCCTTCTATTATTCACGAGGAACAGGAAATGGAGAGCAAAGAATCCGCAAAGCTGTATACACGTGTAGATTCAGCATGTGAGCACATTTCATACAAAAAGAAATATTGTAAATTGATTAAACATCAATTAATTCATTAAACACCATTTAAATTATGTTAGATAGCATTTCAACTACACTCTCAGAAGAAAAAGGTAAGTTCCATGATGAACAAAAAATATAATGGTACCTTTAATGGTACACAGCAGGTCCTTAGGGTACAATTTTAGTCCCAAAATAACTTATAAAGGTACTGACTAGAGGGCACGGTGGCTTAGTGGTTAGCATGTTCGCCTCACACCGCCAGGGTCTGGGTTCGATTCCCGTCTCGGCCATGTGTGTGTTGAGTTTGCATGTTCTCCCCGTGCCTCAGGGGGTTTTTCTCCGGGTTCTCCGATTTCCCCCGGTCCAAAAACATGCACGGTAGGTTGATTGGCACCTTGGAAAATTGTCCCTAGTGTATGAATGTGTGTGTGTGTGTGTGTAAAATCCACATAATAAAATGTTGGGAAAATGTGATAAAGTAAGATATAGTAACAAAGAAGATTCTGTTTAAACCCATGAAGAGAATTTAAACAAAACTATTGATTACTGCAAAAAGTCTAATAACACTGCAAGTGTAACCCTGACTGTATTAGACCAGTAGGTTCAGCTCTGGAGGTATTTATTTGTTTGTTTGTTTGTTTAAGGGAATATTTTTACAAAATAGAAAATAAAGTTATTAAACAGTATCTACAGTATCAGTTTAAATATTCAATATAAAAACTTAAAATAAAGATAAAAAGATTAGATTCAGTAATTCTGACTCGTAAGATTCAGTTCAAGAAAGTTCGGTTCCATCGTTCTTATTCAAAACAATGGGGTTCAGGAGAATCAAGATACGCTATAAATAAAGTATAAACACCCCAAAATATCTACTTAATAATGTAACGAAGTATTTACACTTTCTTACTTGACACCTATGTCCGTAACACAATAACATTTCAATACTGTGATGTTTATTTGTTGCTGGTTTCAGGAAAATATTGATCACTTTCCACAATCACTTGACAAGTTCCCCTTTAAGTTCTTATACAAATCACAATAATCACGAAGTATTTACTTCTTTATTTTTACATTATTAATACAGATAACAATAACAAACCAAATGAACTGATCATAAACAGAAATAAAATAATAAATATATATACATGATGAATAATTGTATTCATTTTGTATATATTAAGCAAAATTAAGACTCTCGCTAAAAAAAACTGTGCCACTAGAGGGCAGTGTAAGACTAACAGTTGTGAGTGTGACCTGTGTGACGTGTACAAAATATCTTACTGAGATTTTATTTTAATTTAGTTGTTTTGTTTATCAATCACAGTTTCTATAACAGGAGCAACGGCCAGGTTAGGCTGGTTATATGTTTGTTAGGTCCAAGCTAATCTAATTCAGTGACCTGTCTTTCTTATTAAAAGTGTTTATATATATTTATTTATGATATATGGTTCTTAAAAAGTCAGCTTAAGTGTACTTAAAAGCCACAACAAACCAAAACACCATCAAACTTAAAGCAAATAAAGAAAATAGCAAGTTGCAATGCATGTTGGGAGCTTTGTGCTACAATAGCACCCAGCATGCATTGTCATATGAACTTTTCGTTTGTTAATAGTCACCGTTTTTGAGTTTCATATGCTGATTCTTGATGTCTAAATGGTGCATAAAAATTTGTGAATGTTTTTTTTTTTTGTTTATCACCTAATCTTGGAATGTAGCACCAGCACAAACAATAATTCAATGAACAAAGACTGAAGCAGTTTAAGTCTTCTTCTTTTAATTGTTAAGATTTGTTTGTTATAGGTACCTGCTGTGTGGGAGCTGTATGGAATTGATTTGGCCCATTCCCTAAAAGCAATGGTGGCTACCAGTACATCCTTATAGCAACAGGAAGGACAATCTGAAACTGAAGTTGGAAAACATATCTGTGCCATGATTTACAGACATGGATGTCCAAAAATCAAGATCAAGGAAGAGAATTTGCCAATGAAGTAAATCCTTTTGAAGTGCAATCAGTTACAGTCTTGATTTGGAATAGAGAATCCGTAACTGCCTGATTTAGGATTATCGGTGTCTCTCTGCCCAACCTTCAAGATCTTTGCACCTCAAAAGTAAGGACAACGTGGCTAAGAAAATCTCTCAGGACCCCACACATCCAGCCCACTCTCTCTTCAATTTTTCCAAGGTGCCAATCAACCTACCGTGCATGTTTTTGGACCGGGGAGGAAACCGGAGAACCCGGAGAAAACGGAAAAAACCCCCTGAGGCACGGGGAGAACATGCAAACTCCACACACACATGGCCGAGACAGGAATCGAACCCGGATCCTGGAGGTGTGAGGCGAACGTGCTAACCACTAAGCCACCGTGCCCCCAGTATAAAGAGTACGTTTTAAAAAAATGTGTGTGTGTGTGTGTGTGTGTGTGTGTGTGTGTGTGTGTGTGTGTGTGTGTGTGTGTGTGTGTGTGTGTGTGTGTGTGTGTAAACAGATTTACAACTTTTTAAAAATGATTAAGAGCACTGAAGAAACTGCTTAAGATCCAGCAGAATGACTGTGACATCTATCTGGGTGTAAGAGAGGAAGTGTTTCCTATACAAGTTCCCTTTGAATTGCCAGTAAGTATATTTATTCATATCTTTACATAGTTTACAGTTTCTTGGACAGGGTGACTGCATGGTAATGCTAATGCTAATTAACTGCTAATGCTAATGCTAATTAACTGGTGCTTGAACAGCCATGGCCATTGCTTCTGGAAACAACTGCACCAGGACTGACTATATATATATATATATATATATATATATATATATATATATATATATATATATATATATATATATATATATATATATATATATATATATATATATAGTATATATATATATATAGTGGGTAGAGGTAATTCTTGTAAGTTGTCCACAACTGTCTATGTACATACAGGAGATCTCATTATATTGTAATGACAATATTATAATTGTCACTTGTATGACTTTGCATCCTGTTTTGTGTTACTTCATGTTAAGTGCTTACATTTTCAGTTTCCATGAGGGCATGAAAATGGAAGTTAATCATGCATTGTGATTTCTGCCTTAACATTGTGGTTGTACTTGTTCTTAGCGTTCCACAATCACCCTCCCTGATGAAGGAACAGTTTGTTGTTCTACACTGCTCTGTTACACTGTTTGCACTAGGTTGTACACGGTGCTCTTTATGTGGCTAGGAAACTTAATCTAGTCCTCAGCTCTGTGTTTTGTAGCTCTGTGTTTGTGGGTTTATAGGTTTCTATATTCCAATTAGCTATTTAAATTTATGTAATCCAATTTGTTATTTAAATGAGTGGCCTGAATTGGTGCAATATTTCTATTAACAATAAAAACAAACTGATGCGTATGCCTAATTACACACACTGTGCCCATTATAAAAAACGCACAAAAACTCTGTAAAGGAAAATAAGAAGATAGTTGAATTGAGATGTGAAATTTTGTGCGTTAGCTCCATCTATTGTTCATTACATCTACAGTGCATAAGCCGTGCTGTACAAATCAACAGAGAACATACACTGACCAGGCATAATATTATGACTTAATACCATTATGAATGGTGAAGCGAATAACACTGATTATCTCTTCATCGTGGTACCTGTTAATGGGTGGGATATATTAGGCAGCAAGTGAATATTTTGTCCTCATTTTTGATGTACAGGAGAAATGGGCATGAGTAAACAGACCAGCTACTGTAGGTCAGACCAGCTGCTGTTAATGCCATGCGGGTCAGGACGGCTTTGGCAGAAAAAGGGGAACCAAATATTCAGAGTTTAGTTCTGTGCCACTTTCCAATAATACCACCTTCAGTTGACCCTTGAAAATGTAGCGGTAAGAAAATTTTCCAAACTGACTACACAGATTTTTTTGTTTTTTTAGGCAGGTATGAAAAAATGCTGTAAACAAAGAATTCTTTCTAAAATAGAAGTGTTAATTATTTACTTTCATCAATGAATGAAATGCAGTGAATGAACCCTTTGCCTTCAAAACAGCAGTAACACTTCTAGGTACACTTACACACAGTGTTTATGAAGGAACTCGGCTGGTCGGTTGTTCCATCTTGGAGAAGTAAAACACAGATCTTCTGTGGATGTCGACGTTCTTACATCCTTCTGTCTCTTCATGGAATCCCACACACACTCCATGATGTTGCGATCAGGGTTCTGTGATGGTCGTGTACATCACTTACACTACTTCTACTTCTTCTAAACGTTACTCAAAACAAATATTGATTTGATTTAGACTTTTTTCTTTTGTTCGCTCATGTTTCATTTTGTAAATTGACAAAAATAAACAACCATGATTTATATTTCTATAAGCATTCTTTGTTTACAGCATTGTTACACACACCTGCCTAAAAAAACTTTTGCACAGTACTGTATATATATATATATATATATATATATATATATATATATATATATATATATATATATATATATATATATATATATCTATAGCTAGAGCTATTTTTGATCTTCCTCTCTCAGATGCTCCCGTTAGGGGTCGCCACAACGGATCCTCCTTCTCTATACGACCCTGTCCTTTACATAAGCCTCTTCACCCCAACTACCTGTATGTCTTTCCTCACAAAATCCATGTTCCTCCTTTGCACATGTCCGAAGCTTTTTGATAACATGCATAAACTGCAGTTAATTAGTTGGTTAGCTTCAACAGCAGCTGTTTCTTTCTCTGCGGTCTCACTTCGAAAGTGGATCAATCCACATGACAGTAGGGAATTTGCAGTATTTTACTTACATAGTCGATGATATTAAATACTTATTAAGGACATCCCTTTCTTTGTCATCAGTGTTTTTTTTTATATACACTTGTATTAGCAGTCCAGTGCGCCATGATTTATAAACAGATAAACTAAAGTTATATAGAAATATCTTTCCTAAATCTCACCTCGCAATTGTTTCGCATATTGTTATTACAGAGGCTTCTATGGTTGTTGAATTTGCTCAGCCCTACAGTTCCTTTTCTGGGGTCCGCACCATGTGAACATGCGCTTCAAAGTGTGAAAGCACTGTTAAGTGAAGAGTCTGTGAGTCTGAAGGCACCAGATCATTCAAGGAGGTTTCCAATGGCACAATGGGAACCGGTTGAGGCAAGACGATGAAGATAGCGTGTTTAATCCTGCGTGCTATTGTTTCCATAATCTGATAAACATCAGTTGAATTTCTCCACAATTGCGAAAGAAACCTTAACGTTAATATTAGCTTTACAACACTTTGAGGTCTATGTTGGGTTCAACAGTCTACCAATTCTTGTTTTTGCATTGGATGTATAATCCGAATCAACAGATGCGGTGGGTATTACTACAGTAGTACAAGATTACAACTTAGAAATAAAAGACAAAAAGGGGAACAAGAATGTAATGTAATGTATTGTAAAGGATTGTAGGAACTTTGGGAGGTGGTAGCCTAGTGGTTAAGGTGTTGGCCTCTGGACCAGAAGATCTCAGCCCCACCACCACCAAGCTGCCACTAGTGGGCCCTCGAGCAAGGCCCTTAACCCTCAATTGCTCAGTTGTAAGTCGCTCTGGATAACAGCATCTTCTAAATGCTGTAAATGTCATCGGATAGTCTCATATGTGGTAACTGGTATTGTGTTTTTGACTTTTGCTTTTTTTGTGATCACAAGTTTGCCTCACAAGCACATATGTTTGTATAGTTTTGTTCCCTTGTTTTTGCCTTCTGACTCCCTGGTTGTTTTTCCTCAAATATAGGTGCTGGTCTTTCATAGGCACATGATAAGGATCTGACACACCCCTGATGGAAGCAAACATCACTAAAGAGGATTCGCATCGAGGATTATACCCCAAAGGACGGAAAGGGAGGAAGGATGGCACAGAAGCCGACATTTGTCTCTAAAATTAAAACAAACCTCCTGTTCATTATATGGACCCCAGTGACTAGAACCTTTTGTCATATGTGCCTTCGTAATTAACTTGTCTACTCTGTTAAAACCCTGCTATTACTCAAACGAGCCATGTGTACAGGTAGTTTGGGCAAGCCTTTAAATACTCTTACATAGAAATGTACTGTCTAGACACACTAGTGTTTGAGGCGAATGGCACCATGTATTTTTGAGTCGGTTAGCATGTATATAAAGTAGGTAGAGTAATTGTTTTGTTTTGGTTCTTTGTTCTGGCACCATCACTGAGCACATCTCCATGATTTCATCTATATTTTTGTCTGTCAAATTGTAAACCTGTATCAAACACTAAGAAATAAAGTGCAACCAAAACTGGAATTAGGTGTTATTTCTTCAACCGCCATCACAAAAACACTACATGTTATACTACCTACACAAAAATGCCACGTAACACACACACACACACACACACAACATAGTCTATCGTACTCCTACTCCCTGGGGTGCCACAGGGATGCATACTCAGCCCGCTTCTCTACACCCTGTTGACTCATGATTGTGAACCCAGATACAGTTTACAGTGCCAACCACTTCATCAGGTTCGCAAATAACACGACTGTAGAGGGCCTCACCAACAACAACAATGAGGCCAACTACAGGAACTAGGTGGTCCAATGGTATAAAAACAACAATCTCTTCCTCAAAGTGGAGAAGACCATCATTTGTTCCTTCTACAAGGGCACTATTTACATTTAAGGCATTTGACAAACGCCCTTATCCAGAGCGACTTACAACTGAGCAATTGAGGGTTAAGGGCCTTGATCAAGGGCCCACTAGTGGCAGCTAGGTGGTGGTAAGGTTTGAACCTGTGATCTTCCGGTCCAGAGGCCAACACCGTAACCACTGGGCTATCACCTCCCCACTATTGAAAGCCAGATGCATTTCAGTGTGATATGGAGGCTGCACTGCATCCTGTAGACAGACTCTGCAACACGTGCAGAGACCATCCATGTCTCTCTGCCTTCACTCTTAGGCACCTTCCACATCAGCATCGCCACTGATAGTTCACATCCGTCAAGCCTCCACTTCAGTTTCTTTCCTTCCGGAAGAAGGTACCATAGAAGAAGGCTCGCTCCACACGACTATCAAACAGCTTCATCCATCAGGCTGTCAAAAAGCTGATCTCTGTTCACCCCCCCTCTCCCATCCACTCTTTAAATATATCTTTAAACAAATGTAAATATACAATTCTCTATATCTGGTACTGTTGCGCTGGCTTCTATCTGTTTCATGCATCTTAAAAATACCTTTTGCACATCTTATAAATACCTCTATTTCATATATTTATGACGTATATCCTGCACCTTACAAATGTGTACATATATTTGGATATACACTTGCCTACCGTTTTAGGCAGGTGTGAATTCATTAACAAGACACTCATATTAAAAGAATAATTTAAATAAATATAAATATAATTAATCATTTTATTTGGAAGACATATTTTGAATGAACTTTATATATTTATGAGAATAACTTCTTATTCAGAAGTTATTCTCATAAATATGTCAAGTTCATTTTTATTTTGAAGCAGTACAGCAGTAATACTAAGCAGTATTATGAATATATTCATAAGAATAACTTCTATATGAGAAGTACATGGGAAGAGGTGACAATCTATGAGCATGGATGAGTATGTGTTGTGTAGTCTTGTCTGTAAGTTAAATGTATAGTGAAATACATGTGTGTGTGTATATATATATATATATATATATATATAATATATATATATATATTTTAATATAATTAAATATTATAAAATATAACACATTTTATAAATATTATTATTTTAATATTTATTATAAATATTATCAAAATACAATATGTACATATAATACATTGCGAATAGCAGCTTTATATCTATGTTTACAATAACTAAGCAACCGACTTCCGCGTTCAAACGACCTGCCGCCTCTCTTTCGCGTTCCACAGTTACTATGGTGATGTGACTGACTTCGCAATCATCCAATCAGCACACCGCTAGACTTTCGGGACGCTTCTAGCCAATAGAGTGAAGGGGCGGGTCTTATAAGTGACGTGCGTGGAGAGAAAACGGCGTGGTGTGTGTGTGTGAAGCTGTCAGTCGCCAGAGACATGGCGCAGTCGGTGCCGGTTTGTCGTGTTTAGTATTTAGACAGTATTCGCGCAAACACGAACGCACTCGCACACGCAAGACAAGACAATACATAAACAGGAGGAAAGACACCGCCAACCCCGGCCTCGGTGAGTTACTCCATAGCACTGTTTATTCCTTTCTCTTTATTTGCAGCGTTTATTTGTTTGTTCTTGTCAATACACAATCGCCATGTACACATGTAGCGTGTACATATAAGGGACATGTTGGCATTCTTTTATAAGCCAGGAGTCTGATCTAAAATCATGTGTGTGTGTGTGTGTGTGTGTGTGTGTGTGTGTGTGTGTGTGTGTGTGTGTGTGTGTGTGTGTGTGTGTGTGTGTGTGTGTGTGTGTGTGTGTGTGTGTGTGTGTGTGTGTGTGTGTGTGTGTTGTGTTAAAATGGCGATCACCAGTGTACAGGCCCGAGCACTGCTCAATGTGTAGCCTGCGGTTAATGTTACAGGGGTTTTCTCGAGGGCTTTACTGTCAACCTAGTGCACAAATATTGTCTAAATACGAAAGATCAACAACAAGGTAAACAAACCGATTAAGACACAGAGAAGGTGCGTTTTACGCATGCGCACTGCTGTGCTGTTTTAATAACAAGAAATCGCAACCGGCGTTAATGAATCGAACCCCCACACTGACATTTTATATAGGAAATTAAAGTCTGTAAATGACACTTCAATAAACCTTTTTAACCCTGTATTATCATCTCTCAATAAACTTGTCTAGCTTAAATAATTAGTTAGTAGCCACATATATATATATATATTTTTTATCCAGCACTAGAGAGCTTAGCTAATGCTAACGCTTATCTTGTGCATATAACGCATATAACCCCGAAACTAACGTTCACATCCAACCCCTTGGTTATTTAGTTAATTTTACCACCTAAAATAATCATTTGCTTTTAAAACCGTGAAAAAATGCAATAAAAAACACGTTAGCAAGGGGCAACGAGCTAAGCTAACATTACTATTAGCAAACAGCCACTAGTTAGCAAACCTTGCTAGTTATATATACACGTTTAAATTTCGACTTTAGACTTTATCAATATATCATGTAAAAAACCCCTTTTTAACCTGTAAAAACTGTTTATAAGAATCGAGAAAGCTATCTGCGTTTTTTAACTTGATGTGATACTACATGAAGTTGTGTCAAATAAGGAAGTTCAGTGTTAAAATATAGTATCAATTTGTATTAAAAATATCGCTAAATATTACTAAATGCAATATTTACGGTAATAGAAGACCTACACATCTCAGACAGTATATAATCCACATTTTTCCTCCACTGCATACACTAATGACAGATATTTTTTTAAATTGTTCTTATTTATATATTTTATTTGCTTTATGTGGACTTTGTATATAGACAGTGTCTCGATTATATCCACTGATCTAGGATTTACGCAAGTTGTGTTTTTCTAGTAACAGGAGTCCTCATGACATATACACACACACACACTTCAGTATGTTTCCTTGCTCCAGGGCCGCTTTCACACCTATTAGTCTGTTTGCGGTGGGCAAAATTGGAGCAGCACATATACATGTTCACACTGAACGTGATTAAAGAAACTGGAAAAAATGTTGCCAGTGTGTTTATGGTGGTGAAAAGGTGCTTGTAAACTTACGACGCTGCTTGTAAATACAGCAACGGAAAAAAATGTCATCAAAAACAAGGTCGGGTTTTTGTAGACATCGCAAATAACACGGAGAACATGGGATTGTGTGCTTTGCGCACAGGGTTTACGTTCTCGTTTGTAAAATGAATACATTGCTTCAACCTTGTTCTTCGTCTCAGCTTAGTGCTTTTTACTATTAAAATCTGAAACGCACCTTCACTTAAGTTGACTTTGTGGCAAATAGCTTTCCCACTGCAGTATAACCACGTTGCTGATGTTCTCCCCGACCACACATTTGAAAGCCTTGCTGCATTTGTACGTGCTTAGAGAACCGCAAGATGAACGTCAAACTCCAAATCCTGGAACGGGAAGACACTCTGACTCTACAACCGTCCACAGTAGTTCGTGTCCCCCCCCACTGTCCGTCTTTCCATCAGCTTTGGCTTCCATACTGCGAGAAAAATCATCTCCAGCAAGGTGTCGCATTCGGTCTCCCGCAAGGTTTATTTTGACTTCCTCGTCTCCAGCTTACTATTTTCACGTTTCCAAGGAGACAGCTGTAGCGTGTTGCAGATGTGCGTCCGAAACCCTGCAGCGTTTGCCGACAACACGGGCCAAAATAAAGAAACGCGGGGCAGTTACGACCGAATTGTCAGTTTGTACAAAAAACCTGGAGGCAATAAGAGTTAGCCAAACAATTTAGTCGAGTGGACAGTTTATACGTGTCGTACATTGTAAATATTCACGGTAAACATATGAAAGAAGCTGGAAACCGCGTTTAATTTGTCCGCATGTTTTGCTTAAAAAGCAACATCAGTGGTTAATATTCCTGTTCCCTCCCCTTACTTTCTACATGATTGATCTCTGGGAAAGTGTGTATGTAATTACAGAACGTTTTTTTTTTCCCCAATTAATAGGCAAGTTGTTTCACATGCTCGTGTGAAAAAATCGGCTCACTTTGCACGTGAAAATTTGTGCAAAAATCGGCTCACTTTGCACGTGAAAATTTTTTGAGGGAAAATTTATCCCTCAAATTTATCCTTTGAGGGATATCTGGAGGAATTAGCTGTGCGCTTAGTAATGATCCCACAACAGCAGCCCGTTGTTCAGTGTGTTTGATTCCACTTATACCACAGTTGGTTGCCAGCAAATAATATTTGTTGATTTTGAGCAATACTGTTTGTGGTTACATTTAATGTAGGACACGAAAAAATTTAGTAAGTGGTAGCACATTGGTTAATGATCAGTTGTACCACCGGAAGGTCAGGGGTTCAAGCTCTGGTACGTTTACAAAGCACTGAAACTGGAAACTTCTTACATAAATGTTTCCTTACTGAAAAATACACAAAACAGATTGACGCCTGGACCAGGTTATGACATCTGCGCTGTCACTAGAGATGGGCGGTTAATTATCATTATTATTGATTAATTCGAGTTTATGGTTTATGTCTATGTTGAAAAACAAAAATCTATTTTATAATTTTATTTTGGTTTAGCACAGTGAGCTTGCATAGTTCTCTGCCTTCTGTACTGCACACTTGGGGAATATATAACACAACATGGCAGTCCTCTCTAACAAATACAAAATGTATTGTATAGGAAAATGCTCTGGGTTTGCAACTTCAGATGTTGAACAACCAAGCCTGCTGTAAAATCATATTTTCATATATCATATTTTCCCCACTGTATCCAAAATAGTCAAATTCAATTTATAGGACTTATTGTCCCAGCACTACCTGTCACATTCTGGCCAATCAAATTTGTGAATTCAAGAGTTTCTGTTCTTAAAGTGTTTTAAGCACATAGTATGAGTTTCCCATTTTTTGGGATCATATAGTTTAAATGACTGTTCCAAACTTAGTTAAGACAACTTTTGTAATAAAGTAGGGACTTTTTTGTAAAAACAAAAAAATAACCTATTCACCCTTATTTGGTATGCCATTTTAACGTTACTTCCATTAAAGTGGATAACACTTATCTCCCCACTTGCTGCATACTATTTCCCAACCCAACAGATGCCATGAAAACATTTTGTCCACAAATTTGATATTCGAATCAGGGAAAATGGACAAGGGTAAGGATTTTGGTCACTTTGACAAATTGTGTTGGCCAGACAGCTGGGTCAGAGAATCCCCCAAAACTGAAGCTCATGTGTTTTGTGTCCTGGTCCGCAGTGGTCAATATTTATCAAAAGTGATGCAAGACAATAAATTGTGGTGAACCAGAGACCGAGTCAATGGAGGCCAAAGCTCATTGATGCACATGTGGGGCGAAGGCTGAAAACGGATAAGTCAAATTGCTGAAGAATTTAATGTTGTTAATGATCGAGGTGTCATTAGTGTTTCTGCATCAAAAGATGGACCAACACAATATTAGTCATGTTAAGCCTGATTGAATGTATTACATTTAAACTTAAGGCCACAATTTGTATGAAGAAGCAGCTACTGGCAGGGAAAAAATCAAACATGATGAGCAAATAAAGCACTTTTTTTTTTTAATAGTGTTTTTCCCTCTGGATAAACAGGGATGGATATGGGGTCTGTACTAAGTGTTTAAGGAGCATTATTTGAGAAGTGCTTGGGCTTCTTTTTCGCTTATAATGGATAACCACGTCTACTCACCTTTCTGTGGTCCTGAGTGATGCTTTTAGTCGGTTTGAATGAAACCTTGGTACGTTTTCTACTTAGCTTTTGCCATTCGATCCAGGATCAACCCAAATGCAGGATGTGAACCAAACATTGTGTATGTTGGGTTTCAGACCATATTTGATAAAGTTTATTCTAATGCCCAGTAGATCTTGAGAATTGTGCGTATTGTTAAGCATGCATGTAAGACACGGATTCGCATTTTCCTCCTCAGGCCTGGAAGGGAATAAAAGAATGCTCTTTTATGAGGTGCAGATTTGTAGTTTTGTAAAGCAGTCCAAGGATGTGAAAGCGCTGAGCAGTACGCACACCAGACCTATGAATACGGTCACGGTCAACTCCAAAGCTTGCATAAACTTTTCTTTACTAGCAGTGATCTCTGTAAACTTATCTTTGTTTTGGTCCTCAATCCTTTTGGCTGATCATTACCTGGTTTGAAACAGGAGCGCGTGTGCCTTTGTACCTTGGAGCATTTTACTCCCGTAATGTATTTTCTGCTTAATGGACTGGCTTTAATGTCACATTTTTCTGTCTGTAAAACGTGTTTATGCAAATTCGATTAGGTGTTCTTAGCCGGCTTGCGTTGGTGTATTTTGTCATATAATAATAATAATAATAATGTGGGGCACTGCAATGTGATGTTTATTGTATTAAATAGGTTTTCAAAGGCAAAAAACAAACAAAACATTTGTTCAGAAAAATGGTTGTGCGGATACGAAATGGGTTCATTGCTTGCCTGTCTCTCAGTTTTGACCGAAGATACATGAAAAGTCTGCAAAAACATTAAGACTGACCAGCATAACACAATAACATGGCCACTCCCTTCAGAAAGGAATGCACCAAGAGGAGCACAGACACAACAATCCCAGTTTCAACATAAAGCTCTTGCAATGGACCTTACTGTTTTTCTTTCTTTCTTTTTTCTTTCTTTTTTTTTCTAAATAAAAGCAATAATAAAATCAATCCGATATGTACCGGTACAAAAGAAAACAAATGTGACGCATGGTTACTGCTATCGGGTTTCATGCACATGTATTCCTACACGAATGAACCAAGTTCGTCATGCAAGAACAGACAGGCACTAAAGGACAGCGGCCCGGATGCAAAGTTCGCGGTTGATAATTAAAACCAAGCACACTGTTCCATGCAATACTTGATAAGGCTTTGTAAATCTAGATCATAGCTGCAACACACTCCAACACAAATGCCAAAAGAATCGGGATACTTGCCATTTCCGTCCATATGCGGTTCTCTCTCTGATTTTTACCAGGATGTCAGAGGCACATGATGATTTGTATAAGATTTCTTCACTTGAACTAAGACACCCAAACCCATTCCAGCATGACTGTAGCATGAAGCCAGCTCCATAAAGATATGCTTTATATGGTTTGGAGTGGAAGCATATCTCCTGCTACAGAGCTCTGATCTCAACCCTGTTGAACACCTCTGGGGTGAATTGGCACTTTGACTGCATCACAGATAATCTCACGTCTATCAGTACCTGACTTCACAAATGTCACTGTGGTTGAACGGACACAAATGTGCACAAACGCACTCCATAATCTATTCTCCGGTATTGTCAGGCGGTCACGTAGCGTATCTAGTATCTGATCTAGTGGGACGCTGCATCCTGTATGCATCTTTAACGCACTGTTAAATTTGTTGGATTGTTTTACCTTTAAGGCGTCGCAAACGTTTACAATGTTGATCGTTCCCATGCACTTAATTTAATTAGACTCCGGCACTCCAGAGAAAATCTTTCCTACCCATTACTTTCTATTAATTGCTACCGTTGGTACTTCCTTAAATCCTCTACTTTCCAAGAGTTTCTAAACATTGACCACTAGACATTTAAAATAAGGGAGCTTGCACTTCCAGCAATCCAGGAATATTTAACCGGACTTTTGTTTTGTATGATTAGTGGTGATCTGCTACTTTAGCTCAAATTGCTGAAGACGTTAATGCTGATAATGCGTCAGGACTGTTTGGGTGGTCATAATGTTATGCCTTATAGGCATATGTACAGGCACTAGCTATATTAGGAATGTCGCTTCAGAACAGCAGAAGGTCACGACGCCGCAGAATCCACAAGGTTTTGGAAACGGTCCTTTCAGATTCGCACTCCGTGTGGACACGGTGCATCGTATAAGTGCTGCACGTTCATACCATAAATCTCCCATCACATCACACCACATCACACAGCTATTCTATTAGGATCCGCTCATTGTGGAGGTAGTCTAAGATATATCTTGTTGTGTCCTGCTGCATTATAACGCTGGTATTGTCTTGATCAATGGATTTGTCTGGTCAAAAGCCTGGTGTAGTGTTCAGGTGAGGTTTAACTGGTATTATTGCACCCTGTGTATGTGGAGAAACATTCCCCACAGCATACCACCACTCTACCAGCCTGAACTGTTAACGCTGAATTCTGGCCCCGTAACCCCCCCCCCCCAACCCCCAAACCACCCCCCATGTAACCGGGCATGGGGACTTGTTTCACTGAAAACCCATCATATGGCTTTTACCATTGTAGCCAATGAGTCACTCTTGCAGGCCACTCTGCTTGAAGGTTATTCGACTTGTTGAGATGCTTTTCAGTGGAAGCTGATCATCTCAGGCTGTTAATCCATCTCCACATAGTTTCCTTTCTGCACAATATATTTGTAAAATATTGGGTAATTGTGGGGTGTTTTTTTTTTTTTTTTTTCCTTTCTTATTTTTTATTTTATTTTATTTTTTTTTTTAAGCCTGCCTGGCATCTTAAAAGGTGGTGCTGGCAAAGTGGTAAAGTCAGGATCGTCACATTTTCCTTCAGCCTTCATGTTAGATGATGATATGAACATTAGGGCTGTGACGGCACTTTTTACTACCGCGGTTGGAAATCATCATCAACAACCGCCGGTGGTGGCCGGGTGTGCGACGGGAACGTGGTGAAGGGACAGATGGTGATCTCTAGAACGTATTATTAAATCGATCATGACAGGAGCATTCAGTGGTGCTTGTGCCTGTAAATAATCCGTTATTACTGTTATTGTTTCACTGGACGTGCTTGACTGTATAAACGTTAACCGGTAAATGTGGACGTCTGACAAAGTCAGAGTTCACTGTACCTCTTGTATAAAAGAGAAAAGATCGCATTTTAGGTAAAAATAAATAAATAAACATTAAAGAATGATAAAAACAGAGATATGATGCTACAACATCTGTAAAACATGCAGGTTTCTTTACGAACCGCCGTCAATGAAACAACACAATACAGCCTGTATATAATAGATAAATATTAAATATCATAATTTGACTGCAGATCGGGGATGTAACATTCGGTTTTCCAACGAGATCCGTGGCTGAATCGTGGCGAATCTTACCAGTCTAACGGAAAAGCCATACTCTAGAGACCTGTGCGGGACGGATTTTGCCCTCCCTTTCCCGCAAGGTTGTGTTTTTTTTATTTTGTCCCGCACCCGTTCATGCATAAATGTTATTTTCTCCCCCAGACAATATTTAAGTCGTTCCCGGCCTTGTGCCTGTGTTTTGTTAATATTCATTTTTGTTGACGTTGTTGCTTTTTACAGTAGATTTATAATAGCTCATTTGTTTTCAGTATTTTTTTAAATATATCTATACATTTATATAATTTTTAAGACCATTTTGCAGGAGTCCCTCGAATAATGGTATTCTCCCGCAACCATACCATACATGTCAATGTAACGGGACTTTGTGTGTTAACGTTAGTGCGTGTGTGACGTCAATGTGCACTACCGCTGGTGGCAATAGAGTTGTTACGGTGACCGTCACAGCCCTAGTGACCATTAACCGAAGCTCTTGACCTGTATCTGCATGATTTGTATGCATTGTGCTGCATATTGGTAGGCTGGATTATTATGTTTACTACTCATTGTACATGTGTGTCTAATATAGTAAATAACGATTACATGTAGCGTCCTCCTTTTTAGTGATTTCTGGAACGGCAGACACTTTTTTTTGTTTTCGAAAGCAATTGTTCTAGTCAAATTAATCATTAACTTGCCAGTATTCAAAGGACAAAGTTGTGTGTGTGTGTGTGTTGTATGTATGAGTGTCAGTCTTGGTGTGTGGTGTATCTTATGGAACTTGAGTTTTCTCCATGTTTGTTCATGTCCTTAACGAAAATTGGTTTTGTTTACCTAAACGCCTTGTCTAAAGTGCCTAGTAACACGGAGCATCATTTCATTTGACAATTTCCACTGAAACAGAAAGTCAGGGTGGAATATTGAGCTGGTCCCCCTCTTGGGGGGGGGGGGGGGTAACTAATGGCATTTTAGATATGTAGCTACATGGATGTTCTAACGTATAAACCACACTTGCCGATTTTGTTTAGGGTCAGACCCAGATTCTAGATCAGGGGTGGGCAAACTACGGCCCAGGGGCCACATCTGGCCCCTTGGTCCTTTTAATCCGGGCCGCTGAACTGCTTCGACTTCTTTGCCACTCCAGAAGAAAGTATAACAATGTCAGCAGCGCTGTATGCTCAGTGAGAAAAATGAAGGAAAAATACAAAGATTTTTTTTGTTGTTTCTTTTTCCTTAAATAGAATATCCTTATTCTTTTGGTAGCATAATGAACATATCATTTACCGCTCTTTACAAGTAGAAAGAATTTATAATGAACATGTTCAACGTTATTGTTGGTTATTGTTGCCCCCCCCCCCCCTTCTAGATGGTTTGATTAGAAAATCAAAAGTTGATCTGCAATATTGTACAGAGGAGGGGTATACAGTTTACCCTTGAAATTGTGAATAAACAACAACATATTTTGGGTTTTTGGATAAAGATGTGTATATTTTAGACCTTAGATGTTCCACAAAACACTTTAACAAACTTTTTAAACATAATTTACATTATTTGATGGAATTTACACACAAAATAAACAAGATGCCACTCATTTTAATTAGCAATAATAATAATAATAATAATAATAATAATAATAAAAAACACCATTCTGCACTGGAATAGTGATAAAACGGATAAGTGTACTCGAGGAATAGGATGGATATTAGATGTACTGAACAGACCGTGTATAGGTATAGTACTTTACACATAATCACTTGGCATGGAATAATACAACAATGTTTTGCAAATTTTGATGAGCTTTGTCCGTAAAAACACAGTTTATAGTGTTATTCTGAACTTTCTCCCACATGGGGTCTCCTCGTAGGATCTACGATAAATCCGTAATAGGAAGGTTGCCACCATATTGGAGAACTGCATTATATCAGGGGTTCACTGTACAGTACAGTAATATATTACTATATCCCCCGCAGTGCTAGAATCTAAAATACCCATATATGTTACCCATATATGTACTGTAATTCATATAAGCAAATCTGGTTCTGCAGCACATTAGTTGTATTGCAGCTTTAAGGTTAAAGGATACAAAAAATGTCACCAACCATTAATATTAAACATGAATTTAAATCAGCTTTTGAGTTGTTTATTTATTTAGTTTCATGTTACACATTACACAAGGTGACTTTAACACTCTTTGCGCTGTGCAGATGTTACTGCAGCATTACGTTGTTCTTGGCCAATGCTTAAGTTCTGTATTTTGTCCTCTCAACTGTCCTCAGAATCACTGAACACTAAATTAATGGTCTGGGAAG
Source organism: Kryptopterus vitreolus (assembly GCA_030449085.1). NCBI lineage: Eukaryota > Metazoa > Chordata > Actinopteri > Siluriformes > Siluridae > Kryptopterus > Kryptopterus vitreolus. Next base: position 8,881,656 of record JACRUU010000002.1, on the reverse strand, counting down.
CCTGCAACAGAGCAAGGTTGACTAGAGTATGACTAATCCACGGGAGCTGCACAGCCTGTGAGGAATTCGCAGCAGAAAAAGGGAAGCCGTGCGTCTGATTTTTAACTTTGAGCTTAAATCGGAAACTTTTTTCCGATTTAATTCACAGTACGAAAAGCTGTTCCGTGAAGAATGTTATGCAGGATATATGTACACCGAGTCTTAACTTCAGTCAGCTCTTTTAAAAATGAACAGCGTAGTGTATCAGTTGATCTAATGGGCTTGAATTCACATGACTATTATCTGATGAGTCAGGAAATCCCGACTTCGCTTATGATTGTAGTGGATAAGCAATTTTTCCCTTTTTTTCTTCTTCTTTCAAGCCGCCATCATTTCTGTTTCACTAATTTGAAGCTAATTATTGAGATGACGTGGTCATGTACAGCATATGCTGTTTTTTAATGACTCATTCAGCACCGACATCAATTCAATATTCTGTCCTTGGTTTAATCTCTATGTTAATGGTCCTGGTTCTGCAGTTTTTCTCCAACCTTGACATGTCTAAAACAATTAAATCATTCTCTGTATCTTGTGCTCTGGATGGAAGATTGTGAGACTGCGAGATTATTCGAATAGGATCATGGTAAGAAGACTGTAGAGAGCTTGCGTAAAGTAGTGAAACACAGTCTAAATTGCTGGACATGTTAATTTAGTGGTTTAAAAATCTCGGCTTAATGGTTTGCACGTTCGCCTCACACCGCCAGGGTCCGGATTCGATTCCCGTCTCGGCCATGTGTGTGTGGAGTTTGCATGTTCTCCCCGTGCCTCAGGGGGGTTTTTCTCCGGGTTCTTTGGTTTCCTCCCCCCGGTCCAAAAAACATGCACGGTAGGTTGATTGGCACCTTCGAAAATTGTCTCTAGTGTATGAATGTGTGTGTGTGTGTGTGTGTGTGTGTGTGTGTGTCCTTCAATGGGTTTGCATTCCATCCAGGGTGTATCCTGCCTTAATGCCCATAGACGCCTGAGACTTGCACAGGCTCTCCGTGACCCGAGGGAAGATCGGATATAGCGCTAGCAGATGAATGAATGAATTAAAAATATACTGTTTGAAAGGTTCACTAAATTACAGATCAAATTGAACCACAATAATGCATACCCTTGTGTCCCCCATGATGTACAATATTTTGTACAAATTATATGTACAATACTTTTATTTGTTCTATACTGTAGTGAATTAGTTTAGGAACAGTTTTATTGCCACAAATGGAAATGAGAAATACTTTCCAAATGTCAGCACATGGTAACCCCCTCGCCCTTATCGCTAAGTGCACTTATTCTTTTTGCATTATTTATTTATTTATTTTTCACTTAAGGTTCTCGAGATACAATTATTATTTATTTTTCCCTTTACCACATCTTTTGTATTTTGTGTCGTTTGCCTTGAGTCAAATGTTTGTTGTCTCTCAAAATTCATTCATTCATCTTCTACCGCTTTTATCCGATCTTCCCTCGGGTCACGCGGAGCCTGTGCCTATCTCGGGCGTCTATGGGCATTAAAGCAGGATACACCCTGGATGGAATGCCAACCCATCGCAGGACACACACACACAATCACACACACATTCACACACTAGGGACAAGGTGCCAATCAACCTACTGTATATGTTTTTGGACCGGAGGAAACCGGAGAACCCGGAGAAAAACCCCTTGAGTCATGGGGAGAACATGCAAACTCCACATACACATGGCCTTGCTGGGAATCGAACCCGGACCCTGGCGGTGTGAGGCGAACGTGCTAACCACTAAGCCACCGTGCCCCTAATTTCATAATTTTCGCATTATCCCCTGCTGTAGCGCAGTCAGGTTTGTGGTCTTCCTGTTCAGACACACTTTGTCGGCCATGGCCCCCCCCCCCCCCCCCACCCCCCCCCCCCCCCCCCCCCCCCCCCCCCCCGATGCTACTTTTATTTTAAAGCTATTTGTCACAGTTTTGAAGGTTGTCTTAATCCTTGTCCTGCCAGATGTCCCAGCTGTGACCATGCTTTCATTTTCTTTTGTCTGTGTTTGTCTACTATGTCTAGTAATTTTCTATCTCCTCATGGATACCACTGTTTTCTGTGTCCTCTGGTACCATTTGCAGCAAAACATACCCACCGCATGCTATTTTCCTTAATGTTTTACATTTGGAATGGTATTTGTTGTGTTACGCAACCTGAACGCAGAACACAATAATAGCTTTTGATTCTTAATCCTTGTTTGTGTGACAGTTTTCTAAACATGTACATATTTGGTATCTGACGCATCCACATCCCAAAGTATGTGTGCTAATGTATTGTGTAGTATACATATATAGTTATTATGTTTATATTTGAACACAATGCATTAGTACACATACATTTGTCTTCAATTGTTTTTTTTGTTTGAGATTTTGTTGCATTTTTCGTTCATTTTATTATGGTGAAATTCTATGGCCTGTAACCATGTTTTACCATGTGTATGTACTATTTGCATATTTGATGTAGTTCAAGCCTAAGGATATTGGGCCTTGCGGGTTCCAAGTCGTGACCTTGTACGGTGTTTCTAAGCATATTGCATGCTCTTATTTATTTATTTGTTTTTGTTTGGGTGTTTTTGTTTATTTATTAATTTTTTATTTATTTTGTTTTTGTCCAGCAGTTCTCTTTTTCAGTGATTTAATACATTAGGCTTCTGATCGGACATAACCAATATACATAATATACATAACCAATGTTCATAACCAATCTCGGATATGGGGGTGCGCTAAATATCATAAACAAAATATTACATAAAAATCCACATAGTCTTTTATTGTGTTCAAAGTTCTATCATGTTTCATAACATTACATTACTTTAGTATTTAATTTTAGTTGTTTATTGCATGCCGTATTGTCGGTGGATACTGCTATCGATCGTACGTAACATGCCATGTGTGTGTATGTAAATATCTGCCCTCTACTGTGCCGTTCTGTTTAGTGCAACTCCAGCCATCACAAGCCAAATGATAAGAATCTCAGGCGTGTGGTTTGCTATGCTGGAACAGCACATAGACATAGAATCTATGATGGGTTCCCATATTGACACAGCGACGCGGCGCAAACGTGGAAAATAGGTGAAGCGGCGGAGCTCTGGTACGGGGCCATGTGACGTGTCTAAACGCTCGGCATGGTGAGGGGAGTTGAATACTGGATGATTGGATGATGTCATGTCACTTTATTTATTTATTTATAGCTTTAATGGAACTTGATGCAGTATTCTACTTTGCTGGTAATTTCAGTTATAGATGATCATGTAGAATTGTGAGACAAGATCCGAAAGTGTAAACTCGCCAGTCAGATATGAGATCAGGGCACGGTGGTGTGAAATGTCGTTGTGTGTGAGAACTTTATGATATTAGCGTTTGAGAGTTGACAGTTTCTATAAAGGGTGTTCCTTGTGAAAGTATTGTGCGCAAAATTCATGGTACCTCTTTTTTTTTTTAATTTCGGCACAATTAATGGGGAAAATGCAAATCATAAACTAGCATTTGTAATTAGTGAACATCAACAGTTTATATGTCTACATAAAAAAACACTTGAAATGAAATGCCTGCTTTGTTAAATAGTAACATTTTATTTTATATATATATAATATAAAAGGCAATATACTGTTTTATTATAATGATTACATTTGCACAAATTAAATTTAAGTTAAAATTAATAAATGAGGGAAAAAAAAATTAATTGTCTATTACAGATGTATATAAGTGTGGGCGTTTTATAGTTAATATTTAATTTTCTAAAGATATACTAACACATGTCTTCATTTCTTCCATCCTTCGTTCATTCACTGCCTCTATATGACTTCTCCTTTTAAGAGAAATTCTTGAAGCTGGACATGAAACAAATTCATAATCGCTAGTTTTACAAGAGCCTAGAAAACCGTATTTCCACGATGGCTGGAGTAACTTTCTTTTTTCAGGTGCGCACTTGGCGTCGATCCAAAGCTTTTATTTTGTTATTTTATACTTTCTGAGGTCTGAATTATCTCTCCAGAACAGATTAGAACTGATGTGTAGAGAATGTGGTTGTAATCAATCGTAGTTTCATTTGAGTGAGGATGAATTTTATTATCAGCGTGTCGATCGAGTTGCACGTCTGATGCAACACAAAGACCGAGGATGGCTTTCTTAAATGCAGCCAGTCATTGATGCTTAATAATGCAGACTTAATTTAATAGCACAAAGAAGTTCTCACCCAAAAGCACAATTTGACTTCAGATAAGCTCATAGACTGTAATGTAGAGTGACAGATATTTGCACAGGTGATTTGATCACTGATGATAAATGATGCTCTTGAATCTCTGCCCAGTTCCACACATCTTTCCTTGGTAATGTTTTGGCCGGTGCTCAAGTCTTATCTCAGTTTTATTTGTATAGTATGTTTTAACAAAGGAGATTTGTCCCCGAAGCTGCTTTACAGAATGAAATGGCTTGAGTTTTTTTAATTATTCCCAACAAAATTGTCCCTGATGAGTGAATGACTTAGGAAAGGATTAGATCATATGAGGGAATAAACCTTGGGAGAACCCAGAAAGGAACTAGCATTATCTGAGTGACTCACACTGAAGGTTTTGGTTTTTAGGTTATCAGCTGATGCAGTGCAAAATGGCCCCAAACTAATTTAATAAGTTATTTTATATTACAGTCCATGTTCATCTACATGCAGTGTAAACTAGTCTCCAAGTCCAGGAGTTTGTTTAGAACCAGGGTATCAGGATGAATCAAAGTCTTTAGTGCGTGAAAAATACATCGTAAGGATCAGCGAGGAAGGTTTGACGTTTATTGTGAACTTAAATATGTAATATATTCAGAACGCAACGTTTACTTGTTCAGCGTGTTAACTACCAAGCGTGGATAGAGTGAATTATTTCTTTACATGGGTAATGGTTCAAATCCCTGGCTTTAATTTTGCACTGGTAAAAGTGCCCCTTTTACATTTCTACTTGATTAAAAGTACTTTTATTTGAATGTATTTATCACATGTGAAAGCACTTGTCTTTGAAAACTGTGCTTGAATAATTAATGCAATTCAGTCTTTGGTTCTCCTGCACGTCAGGTCTTTTTAAGAAGCGAGAGATACACGGTGAGAGAATCTTTACTCCACATACGAACACATCTCGCCGAACAGTGTGACTTACTTGTGTGGCTTCACGACAGCGTTGTGTTTATCACATCACAATGTTGCGAAAGTATTAAAATACCCTGATAAAATACTTAAAAATGTGTGTAAGTGCGGTTTGTGACACCTGGCCGCGCCCTTTGTTCATTCCTGTATGTCTAGATTGTGATTCAGTGCGAGTCTCAGCGCTGTAAGTGGACATGTGGTGTTAGTCAAACGGGTTTGTTTGGTCACCATCGGGAAAAAGTAAGCCAGGTTCAGGTCATTCTCCGATTTCCGCCCGGGTCGGATTATTTTGTGATTGCGGTTATCAGAGCCGTGTGCTGGAAACGCGGCGTCCTGTCAGTAGCAGAACCTAATGTACTGCAAGTGCGTTTAGAGTGATTAGTCATCTAATGTGGGAAGAGCGCTGCCTCTGCGGAATCCAAACGACTTTCTGGCCTGGAGAGGCAGTCTGGCGTATTGTTCGACGGAGGAGGCACTCGACTCTCGCAAACGATTCACGTTATTAAAATGTGATCCAAACGCCTTGCTCCGTCTACAATGGGGTCCATTTTGATTTCCAAGTTTCGCCTTTTAAATGGAGTCCAGGTTTTGCAGTCTCTGGAATAAATTGAATGTTATTGACTAGATTACAAGGGGGCACGGTGGCTTAGTGGTTAGCAACGTTCGCCTCACACCTCCAGGATCCGGGTTCGATTTTTGTCTCGGCCATGTGTGTGTGGAGTCTGCATGTTCTCCCTGTGCCTCAGGGGGTTTTCCTCCGGGTTCTCCGGTTTCCCCCCGGTCCAAAAAAAAATACATGGTAGGTTGATTGGCACCTTGGAAAATTGTCCCTTGTGTATGAGTGTGTGTGTGTGTGTGTGTGTGTGTGTGTGTGTGTGTGTGTGTGTGGAGTTTGCACGTTCTCCCCGTGCCTCAGGGGGTTTTTCTCCAGTTAGACGGTTTCCTCCCGGTTCAAAAACATGCACGGTAGGTTGATTGGCACCTTGGAAAATTGTCCCTAGTGTGTGAATGTGAATGTGAGTGTGTGTGTGTGTGTGTACCCTGCGATGGGTTGGCATTCCATCCAGGGTGTATCCGCCTTAATGCCCATAGACGCCTGAGATAGGTGGTTGTAGCCCAGTTAAGGTGTTGGACTCTGGACCGGAAGATCACGGGTTCAAAACCCACCACCATCAAGATCTGATAAAGCGGTAGAAGATGAATGAATGAAACTAGCTCTTCCGATTCGTCAGAGCGCGCCGCCATGTTGTATTTCATATTTCGCAAGTGTAATGCGGGGCGGGAGGTGCAGAACTACAGAAGCCTGGTGTGTCAAACCAAGGTGAAATCATAAAGTCGGTTTTTATTTAAATTTTTTTTCTACATTGGCATAAACCATAAACTCGAATTAATCGATAATGACGATTAATCTCTATCGCCACTTACACGGCATCACAATCGTGTATACCTGTCTCTGGATATGCTTCTTGAATCGCATCTGTGTATTTATTAGCATCTTTAAAAAAAAAAAAGTCCTCCCATTTGCTGATCAAAAATGATCCTATCCATGACTCAAAAGAACAATGTGATCCGTACCGTGAGCCTTGCGATGATGCGTTAAACCGCTGATGAATAAAAACACAAAATCTATTTCAAATTGCTTTACAAACTGTAAGCGCACTGTACAGTGTCTTTTTATTTATTAGTTTGAAGTGATCCCACACTTGGGAAGCTTTCTGGCGTTTCCTGGGCCTGAATTTTCTCCGCACCCCTTCTCCCACATTAATTTGCCTCGCTGAATTGAGTTTTTTCCCTAATCGAGTTACTCAAGGAATTGTTACAGCCCTACATGTCTTGCCTAATAATGAGTGTTCATCATGACCAATCTGACATATTAAGCCCATTTACCAAAATCTCTTTTTGGTCATTCACCTTGTACGCAATGAAATGACGCACACAAATTATGTCTTTGCAACTTCCCCATCTAACTGTATGCTATTTTGTTAACAGTTATGTATAAATCAGCACAAATAAGGTCATTAAAATAGAAATGCAGCCAATCAGAATAAAGCATTCAGTTTCCATTACAAATTTGCGTAAAACTTTTATTTTCGAAATGTCGATTACAAAACTGTTGCGAAATGACTTTTTATTAACCATATTATGCGACTAGAACTCGTCCTTTCGCGATAAGTGATTTAAAAAAAATGGAGACCGATATGGGCAGGCTTACTTATGTCGCAGCCAAAGCATTAGCCGTTTTTATTTTTAATCTTAAACGTAGGTGCGTTATACAAGTGTTAATGGTGAGGCAATCCCCCTATACTTGGGCAGGGCCAAACGCTTCTTCAATCAGATCTTCTTTTGGAGGTAGTTGTGAACGAGATTTCACGGAGGACCTGTGGATTCAGAATTTCTGGATGAACGCTTCCACTTTTTTTGAGCTGTGCAGTGCAATAGGGCCCCTTGTAGCACCTGCAGCATCATGCCCAATACAAGGTATATCATGTGAAAAACGTCTCCATTACAGTTTTGCTAATTGTTCCTTTTTCACATCGTCTAACAACCACCTCCTGCGAGCGTAAAAAGCTTTTTGCGTTACATGTGTGTTTTTGCGACTTGGACGTGTTTTCTATTAGGCGTGTTTTCAATATTTCAATTTGCGCATTTTGAAGGGAAAGGCTTAGAAAAAATACTCAAGAAACTTGAGTACTATACCCGTCTCGGCCATGTGTGTGTGTGTGGAGTTTACATGTTCTCCCCGTGCCTCAGGGGTTGTTCTCCGGTTTCCTCCCGGTCCAAAAACATGCACGGTAGGTTGATTGGCACCTTGGAAAATTGTCCCTAGTGTATGTGTGTGTGTCCTGCGATGGGTTGGCACTCCATCCCCGGGGTATCCTGCCTTAATGCCCGTAGACGCCTGAGATGGACACAGACTCCCCGTGACCTGAGGGAAGATCGGATAAAGCGGTAGAAGATGAATGAATGATGGATGGATGAATGAATGAAACTTGAGTACTAACCAGACTAGCGAAGTATGTCTATTACTTCTCCACCAAAGCTCTCCGCTCATGTATAAATACTACATTTTTGTTTACTCCATCATTCTCACCACCCAGTTTGTAGTCGTTCTTTAAGTTTGCTTTGTTGGGCATGACTCAATCGCCCCTATCCTTCTACATCCCAAGAGCAAACGTCATGTTTGAAGGATTTATCAGTGTCACCATCAGATCAGCAGATTAGATATTTAGTTGGAATCGATTTAAACAGTGTCAACGCCGCATTAGATATTCTAATATATTCTTATATATAAGTATTTCTCTGAAGTAATTAAACTACATTCTTGTTTGAAGTATATTTCATGGGGTGTTTTTTTTGTATAAAAGAATTAATAGAAATTTTGGATGTGACGTTTCGATACACAAACAAAATGCCTTTGATCGCTGCATCAGTTTCCATACAACCCTTGCTGATCTGGCCGACAGATAAGGCTCATATGTTTTCTCAGCGCTCACTTCCTCCTTAATTATTTTTAGGGCTTTTATTAAAAAACAGCGACACATTTTCATCACATGTTGCAATTTTTTTTTTAGATGTGCGTTTTAAACCCATATGTGTGTGTGTGTGTGTATGTGTGTGTGTGTGTGTGTGTGTGTGTGTGTATGTATGTGTATGTATGTGTATGTATGTATGTATGTATGTATGTATGTATGTATGTATGTATATATATATATATATATATATATTATATATATATATATATATATATATCTATATATATATATATATAGATATACATACACACACACCACACACACCACACCACACACACACAACACACACCTTTATTATTTATTTATCTTATTTATTATTTATTTATTTATTTTTCATTCCGAGCATGCGTGTTGGATTGTGATGCATCGTGTCTCAGTGGATCTATCTGTGTTTTATATATTTATAATGTTTGTTATTTGCCTTTTTTTTTCCTTCAGTAATGCAGTGAAACATGAATGGATTGATTTGGTGTCCGAATGCTTTATATTTTTTGGGGTCCGTTTGTATAATGAATTATTCATTCACTTATTTACTGGGTCGTATCTAGTAACGGTGGTCGTAATGGTGCTTGCAATTTCTTATCCTTGTTAGCCTACTCCTCATCTCTTGTGCTACTTGCGTTGGCTTAATTGGTTTCCTCCTAAGCGGCTTAAATTCTGCTCATATTTGAGTGTCTTTCTCCACCTCGATCTCTTTACTCTCCTGCTCCTCCTACACAATCTCTCCTAATCACGTTGAGCGTGCTAATGAAGCTGCATGTTTTTACCCCTCTGGTGGCGGTGGTGTTCTACGTATATGTTCATGCTCTTGTGTTTTCTTTTCTGACAATTGTTCCTAACAACCCGCTTTCCTCTCTGGTTGTAGTGCTAGCCATGGGCCATGGTGTGGGCTGAGGATCTGGAGGGCTTTATACACACCTACTGTAAGTACCTCGTCCTGGATGTGTTTGAAAACACTGTGTCGTGACTCAACCCTCACCGCGCCCGCACTAACGAGCAGCGCTGTAACAGATGCGGGCAAATGAAAGCAGTTGTATTTATGCCATGTTTAATCATGTAGCCTGCTTAGAGACTCTTTTAATACCGTCCGTTATGTAAATTGGACATTTTTTGCTATAGACATTCAGCAGGGACGTGGATCCCGTGCTGGAATGAAGGTGGGTTTATGAAGGATTACCTTTCCACATAGCAACACTCTGAATTGGGCCATTGTTCCGTAGGGAAGCCTTTGAGGTGCGTTTTATTTTTAGTCAGAAGTTTCTGACCCGCGAAACTTCGTCACATATTTCAACAACCCAGTAACCACTTTGAATGTCATAGCAACCACCCAGGATAATATCATGACCATGGCAACACCTGGAATTCCATAGTCTCTATACAACAGCACCCTAGTTTACCTTGGAATAGTACGTAGCTACAACCCAACAACTGTGTAGCAACCAACGCGCAACATCAGTGCAGATGGGTTAGTGTAGTAACCAAATAAGATTGTAACAACCGTCTCTGTTGGCATAGCAACCTGGTACGCCATAGCAACAGATTTTTTTTTTATTTGTATTGTGTAATTGAGTGCAACAATAACTGGATAAAATGACGGATATCAGTGGTTAAGGCATTGGCTCCTGGACTGGAAGATCGCAGGTTCAAATTCCACCACCACCACCACCAAGCTGCCACTAGTGGGCCCTTGAGCAAGGCCCTTAACCCTTTAATTGCTCAGTTCTGGAAAAGGGTGCCTGCCAAATGCTGCAAATGTAAATGTAAAACGATTGTAGCCATTGGCAAATAGCTGAGGAGTAAATGGAAATTGATTTGTGGAAATATAACAAGGTGGAAACTTGCCAGGAATTTATGGGAATTTATTTAAAATATATCGATCAATGTATATAAACTGTATCTTGCACAAATACAATTATTTATTTATTTGTTTATTTCCCCTCCTAATCTGCCATGCACAATACAAATATAAAAAAAAATGACATTTTGACTATGGTTTACTTGTTGCACAATCGCTTAAACAGGAAGTTTAAAGCGTAAATATAAACAGAAATATTCCTGAAATTTACTGATTCCTTGCCAAGATGGAAATGTTTTGAAGCCAATTCAAAGAAAAGATCTGTGTCCTGTTATGGAAGCATGCAGAGTGTGTCATGGGGGGCGTGGCCTCAGTTGCTGAATGCCTAGGGTAGAAATTCAACTCAAATTGAGCTCAATCTGTTTGTTTTCATCTAAATTGTCCTACTAGATTTTGTTATACAACTGTATTTGTTCCCAGTTATGGTAAATTAATGCAAAATGTACAAGATGTGAATAAATAACAGTAATAAGAAGAAAAATAAACTACATAAATAAACATCCTCCCTGTTTATTTCGGTGGAAAGTTTCCGGTCTGTAAAATGTCCTGGAATTTTAGGACCCTGGTAATGATGACACTATTTACCTAAATATTTTGATTCAGCGTGTAGTGTTTTATTCCCCGCATTAAAAGAAAAACTAAGTCGCACAGTGAACTGTACACCATCCGCTATTGTACCATTCAGAGAAATCTGAAGCAGTACGAGTGCTAGTGTGAATACAGGGTGCAGATGAGTAATAGGATCTCTTCTGACCTCATGACTGTCAGCTGATCTCTGTCATAACTCATAACCCATAGGTTTCCTAAAAACAGTGTTGTGTACAGGTTTGAAATAATGACTTCCCAATGACTTTAATTGAAGCTTTTATTTTTTTTTTTATGATTGTAGTGCAGCACTGCTGAAGAAGTATTTCTTTGCCTTTCTTTGTGTATCTTTCTCGTGCGTAATTAATGTTTGAAATTTTAGGCTTCCACGTCTGTGTATGACATGGCCACGGCCCTATCCAGATCAGACTGTCGCAATAACCATGGAACGACATCTCAGCTCCATGCCATCGGTAAGGACATGTGCACATGTGAAGGAGGCTTATGAAGAACATTTCTTTATTAGTTATCGCAAACATTCCCATGACCCGCTGTCCTCTATGTGGTTGTTAAGACAGCATTCCCCCAGTTCAGTTTCAATAATAGTTTGTAAATTATGTTAATATTATACAGGGTAAAAGGGCACGGTGGCTTAGTGGTTAGCACGTTCGCCTCACACCGCCAGGGTCCGGGTTCGATTTCCGTCTCGGCCATGTGTGTGTGGTTTACATGTTCTCCCCGTGCCTCAGGGTTTTTTTCTCCGGTTTCCTCCCGGTCCAAAAACATGCACGGTAGGTTGATTGGCACCTTGGAATATTGTCCCTAGTGCATGAATGTGTGTGTGTGTGTGTGTGTGTGTCCTGTAATGTGTTGGCATTCCATCCAGGGTGTATCCTGTCTTAATGCCCATAGACGCCTGAGATAGACACAGACTTCCTGTGACCCGAGGGAAGATCAGATAAAGCGGTAGAAGATGAATGAATGATTGAATTATACAGGGTTTGTTTCTGTACACAAACTTCACTGCTCAGTACATTGGAATGCAAAACTTAAAATAGTTTTTTTTTATTGTTTTTATATTAACAAAGTTTATTATTATTGACATTGTGAACTAACAAAAGTTTACATTTTGCAGATTTTTGACAATTTTGCACATCAAGAGAGTGAATGAAGCATGGCCCGAATGAAGGCGTTTGTTAAAGTATTCTGAAATAAGTAGAATATTTTTAGAAAATGAAATATTAAACATAAAAAAGACAGACGGGCACATATTTTCTGTACGGCGTGAGCAGCCACAGTGACACGGCACTAACCCCTGGCATTGTATTTGTTTTCAAGTTTAGCACGGACACGGTGCCTAACGTGCCACTTAGAATGTTCCTGTGGTAACTCGCAATTTATCTACATTCAGGACAGAAAAAGGATTGCATTCAGTCACTTGTGAAAGCCTCCTAACGAAACACAACAAATATGTGTACTGTTTATATATATATATATATATATATATATATATATATATATATATATATATATATATATATATATATATATATATATATATATATATATATATCTATATATATATATATATATATATATATATATATATATATATATATCTATATATATATCTATATATATATAATAATATTGTGTATTATAATGAACATGTATCTATAGAATCAGTGAGCTTAATTTATCGATTTGACATAGGAAACCAAAAAACAATTCCCTAGTTCTACTAACGCTTATTCTATCCATTTATCTGTCTGTCTGTCTACCTATCTCCACTATATCTATCTATCTATTTACCTTCTCCACTATATCTATCTATCTATATCTACCTTCTCCACTATATCTATCTATCTGTCTGTCTGTCTGTCT
>JACRUU010000002.1:8686137-8863637 GCA_030449085.1 Kryptopterus vitreolus | reverse complement strand
TGTCCATTCATCAGTAAAAAAAAAAAAAAAAAAAAAAACCCTAACTGTCTAAGTATAGAAGTAACTATAAGAGGGAGGTGGTAGCCCAGTGGTTAAGGTGTTAGCCTCTGGACCAGATCACGGGTTCAAACCCCACCACCACCAGGCTGCCACTAGTGGGCCCTTGAGCAAGGCGCTTAACCCTCAATTGCTCAGTTGTAAGTCGCTCTGGATAAGGGCGTCTGCCAAGTGCTGTAAATGTAAATAACTTGCATCTATATTGCACACATTTATTTGCATTTATTAAACTTCTGTAGCTTGTTTAGAATGCCAGGCTTTTTGGATGGTGTCTATTTCATTCCTGAAATTTGCATGCTTTCAGTTAGATTTTTCTCAGAGGACCACAAAAAAAATCATTTTCTTGTGTATTTGCCTGTCAACATGAATTAATTATACATGCATAATAGTATACATATATATCGCACTCCAATCCAGACTTACACATCGGTTTTCGGCCGATTTTCTTATCATTCCTATAAGATCCCTTTGACTATTTAACTAACGATGTCCTAAGATGCCAAACATTCGATGACCGCATCTATCGATTATTTTACTAATCGAATATTCTAATGATTATTCCACTGATTCAAGTAATCGGAAAAGAAGCAGGTTTTTCTTTCATATCAAGCCATATAGATAATAAAAGAGAACATAAGACTGGACTCTTAAAATAAAGAATTAGGGGTTCATGGACATAGGGCGTGAAACCCTATTGTTATTGGCGTGATTATTATTATTATTATTATTATTATTTCTGCCCTAAAAGTCATCATGCAGACCAAAGCGCAAGTCCTAGAGACTTGAAATTTGGACAGATGGTAGAACTCAATTTGGGGAGAGGTTGACAGTCATTTGGATATTGGGGGGGGGCTATAATTCTAAAAAAAAAAATGCACATTTTTGGTCATAGCTCATTGAAAATTTTCTAGTATAACTCCTATTTTCGTAATCGTTGGGTCAAAGCGAAGAAATTTCTCATTGACTGTTTTAGGCTGCAAGGTTTGTTTTTTCTGTAAAAATTGGTTAAAAGGATATGTTTGTGCGCACTCGTCATGTTTTTAGCATAAAGCCAGTGTAGAAATGTTCAGTAGACATGGATTATCAATAATTATGCAAAGATCATCGCAGTTTCGAAGCTCCTTTGCAACGGCTCACCTAAAAGTTCAAAGTAGGCGGGGCCACATAGACACAAATGGCTATAACTCCTGAATGCAATTTTTAAACTTGGCACATCTCTGTATGTTCCGAATCCTTGGTCAAATCCAAAAAATGACCAATTAACGGCTCTAAATGAAGAAAAAAACGTTTCATTTCTCTTTTCCTAGTGGCAAAGGCATGCAATAGCAATCCAGTATCCACTTGAGGGCAATATCAAGATTTTCAAGGCCTGTATTTTTTATTTTTTTTTTAACTCTGTCATAGCCTCAGATGTTTGAACCCTGCAGATCACTGCTTGCCAGCTTTATTTAGTTTTATTCGAAAAATTTGCATTTACATTTTAATTTCTGACATTGCACACAAGCATATCGGTAAAAACTTAACAATTAGTGTATTTAACCACTACTGCATTAAAATGCAAATACACAAATATATAAACCATCATAAAAGTATAAAAATAACGTATTCAGGGTTTTTCAAGATATTTTCTTTGGCCTGAATCCTTTTCTCCTCGTTCCTCCATAGAATAGCCTTTATATGTAGCATACGCATTCTTTCTTCACATATCCCAGCTTGTTTTTGGAAGCTGGGGTCAGAGAGCAGGGTTAGCCCTAGAGTTTACCTTCTGCCTTTCTCAAAGACCCAAGAGCGGCAGCTTGGCGAAACCGGGGCTCGAACCCCTTCAGCGGTCTTACTGATTCTGCAGCGTCTCCTGCATCTACCTGTCTTGAGTGCTTCAGAGTTTAGCGGGTGCATGCATCATCAGCTGCATCAGTAATAACGGTCCGTGGGGAATCACTGGAATTATTATTATTATAATTTTTTTTCCCTCAAGTCTCATGTAAAATAATGAAAGAATGAAATGGTTCAGTAATTAAAATTGGAATTCAAATTAGAATTTCTTTTACATAAAAGAATTCATTATGACTCTTCCGGCGGTTCTAAAATCTCTTCCACATATACAAATAATCCAGTCTGAACAGAGCTTCCGAGTTGAACTTGCTCCTGTCCTCGCTTTATTTGCATTTCCTTTGCATTTACCTTTACGGCATTTGGCAGACGCCCTTAACCAGAGCGACTTACAACTGGGCAATTAAGGGATAAGGGCCTTGCTCAAGGGCCCACTAGTGGCAGCTCGGTGGTGGGATTTGAACATGCGATCTTCTGGTCCAGAGACCTATGCCTTAACTACTGAGCTACCACCTCCCTTCTTTGTATCGTTTTTTTTTCAATCTGCTTCTGCTGATGGCTTTCGTTGCTCTTCTTCATTGTGTCTTTAATGTGTGTGTGTGTGTGTGTGTGTGTGTGTGTGTGTGTGTGTGTGTGTGTGTGTGTGTGTGTGTGTGTGTGTGTGTGCATGCAGGAATGTAACACCGCACTCGCAGTTGGAGTTTAAAGTATGGACCCATCATGCTTTAAAGGCAGATGCTCTGCTAGGGAAAGCCACTCTGGACCTGCGCCAAGCCCTGGAGCAGCACGACAGAAAACGTAGGATGCGTGCACACACACACACACACACACACACACACACACACACACACACCATGGTTTCCAAGGCATTTAAAATTGAAAAATCTAAATCATAGCATTACATACATGCATACATACTTACATACAAAAACAAGCAAGCAAGTAACGCCTGCCTCTAATGCTCATTGAAATACTCCTTGAGCACTTTAAAAATGTTTTTGTTGTTGTTTTGTATTGTTGTAGTTTCCCTTTTGCTATATTTCTTTGCTGTATTATGACTACAAATGCAGAGCTGGACTAAGTACACAAACACTGTAGTCATAGTAGATATTAGTAAAGTAGCTCCCTTTAAACTTCCACTTAAGTTAAAGTACAAAAGTGTTTATATTTTAGCATCCAAACTACTATGATTTATTACACATTTAAAGCATTTAGCAGATGCCCTTATCCAGAGCGACAAACAAAAACTTAGTTTTACCAAGTTGCATGCTTCAAGTTTCATCCACCTGAAAGTTGGAGTACATTTGGAAAAAACAATAAGGTAAACAGCCGATGTGCCATAGAAGCGACTTGCTGCCCACACACTGCCCACTATTGTCTAAAATTACAACTGTCACTTTAAAAAACTATCAGTACTAGTAAAAATAATCGCATTGTCTTAAAAAGTGGGGTTTTTCAATACCGATATATAGTGCAACACTAATTCCAACAGGCAACGGCTGTCTTTGTCTCTCTTTGACTGTAGATGCAAAAATGATTTCATTGTATGTTCATCTAGAAGTGCAAGTTTAAAAATGATTCAGGACTTTTTTTAAGATCAGTTCGTAACAACATTGTATGTTTTTGATGTGATATACTTTGTAGGTTTCATTCACAATGGTCTTAAATTTGACTTTTTAGTAATAAAAGTCTGAAAAATGTGGCATTCATATGTATTCATCCCTCTGAGTCATTAATTGGTCGAACCTCCTTTCACTGTAATTACAGCTGCAGGTCTTTTTGGGTATGTCTCTACCAGCTCTG
Organism: Kryptopterus vitreolus; assembly: GCA_030449085.1. Classification (NCBI taxonomy): domain Eukaryota; kingdom Metazoa; phylum Chordata; class Actinopteri; order Siluriformes; family Siluridae; genus Kryptopterus; species Kryptopterus vitreolus. The sequence continues at coordinate 8,859,947 of JACRUU010000002.1, read as the reverse complement.
CACATCTAGAGACTGTAATTTTTGCCCGTTCATTTTTACAAAACAGCTCCAGTAGATTGGCTGGAGAACGTCTGCGAACCGCAAGTCTTGTCAAAGATTCTCAATAAGATTCAGGTCTGGACCTGGACTGGGACATTCTAACACACAAATTAGCTTTGGTCACAAATTTGCTGTGGCTGTATGTTTAGGATGGCTGTCCTGCTGGAAAATGAACCTCTGCTCCAGTCTCAAGTTCTTTTCAGCGTCTAACAGGTTTTCTTCCAGGATTGCACTGTATTTCGTTCCATCCACCTTCCCATAAACTCTCACCAGCCTCCCTGTGTTGGGGTTTCCATGCGTTTTGCATGTAGGCCAAAAAGTTCAACTTTGGTCTCATCTAACCACAGCACCTTCTTCCACATGTTTACCCTGTCACGTACATGACTTGTGGCTTCCTTCATGACACTCTTCCATAATAGACAGGTTGGTGGAGTTGATGACTAATAGTAGTTCACTGGACAGACTCTGGAGGAGCTGCAGAGATGTGCAGCCCTGGTGGGAGAGTTACCATGGGCCTTGTGTCTACTTCTCGGATCAGTGCTGTCCTTGCCAGACCTGTCAGTTTTAGGTGGACAGCCATGTCTTGGTGGTAGGTTAGCAGTTGTGCCATACTCTCTCCATTTTCGTATGATGATTATGATGATTTAAGACGTTCAAAGCTTGGGATAGGGGCACGGTGGCTTAGTGGATAGCACATTCGCGTCACACCACCAGGGTCCGGGTTCGATTCCCGTCTCGGCCATGTATGTGTGGAGTTTGCATGCTCTCCCCGTACCTCAGGGGGTTTTTGTGTGTGTTTGTCTGTGTGTGTGTGTGTGTGTGTGCCCTGTGATGGGTTGGCATTCCATCCAGGGTGTATCCTGCCTTAATGCCCATAGACGCCTCAGATAGGCACAGGCTCCCCGTTGCCCGAGGGAAGATCGGCTAAAGCGGTAGAAGATGAATGAATGAATGAAAAGCTTGGGATATGTCTTTATAACCTAACCGTGCTTTAAACTTCTCCACAACTTTATTCCTGACCTGTCTGCTGTGTTCTTTAGTCTTCATGATGCAGTTTGCTCACTAATGTTCCCTAACAAACCTCTGGGGCCTTCGCAAAACAGCTGTAACTACACTAGGATTTAATTACACATAAGAAGACTTTACTCTGATAACCCTGTATAAAATCCAGTACAATCAAATGCCTTCTGAAGTCCTATAAATAGTAATTAAAGGGGGTAAATGCATATATACATGCACACATACTTTTCAGACTTTTATTTGCAAAAAAATAAAATAAATAAATCAAACACCATGTACAATTATGCGATACTTTGTGTTGGTCTATCACACAAAATCCTAACAAAATACATGTATTTTTGTGGTGATAATGTGACAAAACGTGGACATATTTATGTATACATACTATGTTGTGTTTGTGGGTGTAGTTGAAAATGTAAAGGAGGTGCTAAAGCTGACTTTGGAGAACAAAAACGGCGTGGTGACTTGCGGAGAGCTCACGGTGATCCTGGATGGCCTCACTGTTGACCAGGAGCCACTACACAACGGAAACACCACCACCACTACCACCAGTGAGTGCTGACACTTTTTTTTTTTTTTTTTTTTTTTTTTTTTTTGCAAAGTTAGAATACCATGCATTGTGTTAAAGTAGCAGTTAATCTGAAGTTGTGGTTTCCTTTGCAAAAGAAGTTCAACAGAACGGGGATGCGATTCATGAGAATGCAGAGGAAAACAACAGAGACCTGAGCAGGTATAGACAAGTGCACACACACACACACACACACACACACACATCATGTGCTATAAGACTTGAGTACACACAAATGATTGACGGGAGATGTTTTTTTCTTTCCTGCTTGCTGTCATTTTTTTGTTTTTAAGGGGGAAGGGACTGTCATTCTGGCTTTGTGTTTCGGCGTAACTATCGATTATTTTAGTAATCGAATATTCCAACAATTATTCCATTGAGTATATACTCATACTCAATATATGAGAAAACAAGACAGGCTTCTTAAACTGAACAATGAAAAGGTTTCCTTTTTACAAACATTACACTTTTTAACAATTTGTTGAAATCGTAAACAAGAAAATCCTACTTGGTGCATTTAATTGCCATATTATATCAAAATGTAAATGCAAATATATATGAATAAAATATCCTAAAGAAAAGAAAAGAGACGCATGTCCTTTTCTATAGCGTACCTTGCAGTTTTGCCCCACGCGCCTCCATTTTGCTGTATATTGTGTTTTATTGAGGGCACCGTGGCTTAGTGGTTAGCACGCTCGCCTAACACCGCCAGGGTCCGGGTTCGAGTCCCGTCTCGGCCATGTGTGTGTGGAGTTTGCATGTCCTCTCCGTGCCGCAGGGTTTTTTTCTCCGGTTTCCTCCCCCGTCCAAAAACATGCACGGTAGGTTGATTGGCACCTTGGACAATTGTCCCTAGTGTATGAGTGTGTGTGTGTGTGTGTGTGTGTGTGTGTCCTGCGATGGGTTGGCATCCCATCCAGGGTGTACCCTGCCTTAATGCCCTTAGACGCCTAGATAGACACAGGCTCCCCGTGACCCAAAGGAAGATCGGATATAGTGGTAGAAGATGAATGAATGCATGTGTTTTATTAAAGCCTGTTTCCGCCATGTAAAAAAAAAAAAAGAAAATGTGCCTTTATATTTTTATTTCTCAATTCTGATATTTTTCTCACAACTCAGTAAATATTGTCAATCATTCCAACTTGTTGGAATTGTTGGTGTATGAACGAGACCGCTTCTGCTTCGTCTCCACCAGAGCTAAATGTTAGAGAGGCTTAGTTTAATACCATGTAATTCTGTGACACCTATTTCGTTTTTAGTGTGTAAAACTTTATCCTAACACAATTCTGCGGCCTGATTGGCTAAAAAAATAGTGTGAATAGCATTAAAAAAAAATTCAACCTAAAACAACTTTTTTTTATGCGGCGGAAACTGCTTTCCTTAGTGTTCCAGAGTTTAAAGGATGATGCCTCAGTAATAATGGTCCGTGGGGAAACAAAATTCTGTGTGTGTGGATAAAATAATTCGTCTCTCCCACCACCCCCGTTTTGTATTTGAGGTACTCAAGGAATTGTTTTGGCTGTGTCGTTTTTTGTGTCCACCGGCTGTGTTATGTGAGGCAGAAAATCATCATCTGGTGTACTAAATTCGCCCTTGTCCTGTGAGAATGCATCACTGAACGCTCTCTCTCTTTCTCTGTATCCGAATTCCACTTTGTCCTTTATAACCATGAATCTGTAGCAGTCTGATGATTCATACATTTCCTCTTTGCTCAGATCTGCCTGCTGTTTTTTTGGGTTTTGTTTTTGGCGTCTTCGAACGCTATCTGCACTGCACAGTCACCACCTTGTGTCAGAACACGTCCTCGAAAGCCTGTCTCGCCGTTTCAGAGGAGCGCCTGAGATTTGCTGACTGCTCTGCTCTGCTCTGCGCTTTGAGATGATGGAAAGCTGTTGCATGCCATGGTGCAAGTGTGAGAATAGTCAGGGACAGATGTTGACTCAGCAGAACATCCTGTTCCACCCGTTGTCGCTTCCTGCCAAAGAGGCAGACCACATACACCTTCACCCTCCCGCTGCTTCAACATCTCGGCTTTGTCTGCCTCTCGGCAGGATGACCCGAGGCCCTTATCGCCACGCCATCTGCTAAACGTGTACTGTGTGTGTGTGTGTGTGTGTGTGTGTGTGTGTGTGTGTGTGAGCTTGTTTTATTTCGAAAGCAAAAGTCATTTTGTTCTAAAAACCATCAATTATCACTTGAAGACACGAAGTAAACCAATGTCCTCTTTCAAACGTCCTGTATAGTAATGAGCTCCGTCAATAATGGCTTTATTTTTTTTCCAAACAAAATGCACGAGAAGACGGATCTCATTTCTGGGTCATATCATGTCAGGTTTGTGTCAAACATAAGCAACTTTTTGGCTCGTACCGTGCATTTGTTAAAGGACATAACACCGGCTGTCTCCGATTTATGTCGGAGATGCGTTCCAATGATCCCATAATATCCTTCGTTAAGACGTGGCCGTGCCGACCCAAGGAGTCTTAAAGAATGGTAATCAGTATGGCGTGGTGTATGTACATTCCGTATGTCATTTGTTAATAATGTTAGCAAAACCACAATTTGCATTAGTTTATATATATATATATATATATATATATATATATATATATATATATATATATATATATATATATATATATATATATATATATATATATATATATATATATATATATATATATATATATACACACACACACACACACACACACACACGCATATATACACATACATACATACATAAACACACACCAATCAAGCATCATGGGTGGGATGTTAGGTGGTAGCCCAATGGTTAAGGTGTTGGTCTCTGGACCAGAAGATCACGGGTTCAAGACCCACCACCACCAAGCTGCCACTAGTGTGGCCCTTGAGCAAGAGCCTTAACCCTCAATTGCTCAGTTGTAAGTTGCTCTGGATAAGGGCGTCTGCCAAAAGCTGTAAATGTTAATGTTATTAGGCAGAGATGTATATTTTGAACTCAAAGTCGATGTGGAGTATGTTCCTAGACTGTAAGTATCCAAAGTTATCCAAGGAAGGAACAGTGGTGAACCGGAGGCAGGGTCATGGGCAGCTAAGGCTGATTAATTCACATGGGGAGCGAAGGCTGGAGACGGACGAGGTCAAGTTGCTGAAGAAGTTAATGCTATGTATGTGGCAGCGAGCACATGGCCAAACAGTGGCTCATGAGTGGAGGGCGGAGCATATGCTTCTACTTTTTCCTGCCGTCCGAAATATTTGGTACGGTATGAAGAAAAATCTTAAAGTAAAATATTGGTAACTTGGGAACCGTCTTTTTGGATTGTATAGTTTCCTTTTTAGATATGTTTGTCCAGTGATTGAGAATCTAAAAAGCACAAGAAGTGGATGTTTATGACTCTCTCTGTGGATTGTCCAGTAGCTGAAACTACATTATGGAACACTATGGAACATCTTCCTACCAATCAGATTCAAAGATTTTGTAGCTCGGAGGTATAAAATGGGACAATTCCACATGGTTGGATGTCTTTATCACACATACATTAAAGTAGGGTGATATTTCTATTTATTTATTTTGTTTATTTGTCTCCTCCTTTTTCTTTTCCCCCTTTGCATTTTTGGAATGCTGGGGTCAGAGCACAGGGTTAGCCATGATACAGCATCTCTGATAGGGTAAATACGCCTTAAAGGCATGTTGGAGATGTTCGAATGCCTGATCTTCTTATATGTACTCCAAAGCCACAGCTGCCACAACTACCCAGTTCTATGTTGGCAGGCCTTTCTTCCCATGAGTCTAAACTGCTAATTTACCCCCGATGTTAAGTGTGTGTGTGTGTGTGTGTGTGTGTTTGTGTGTTTGGCGCATGATGCAGCTCGGTGAACGGCACGCTCGGAGTCGAAAGCGAGGCCCCATCCACCTCCTCTGGCAACAGCAATGGCAGCACCGCCCCTGTTGTCAACGGCGACTCGGAGTCCACTCCCACACACCCGACTGCTACGTCTACCACGAATCTCGCTGAACGAAGCGCGCCAAGTACGACTGGTGAGTCACGCACGCTGGGATGCCATCTGGGACAGAGGCCATAGACTTCTGTAAAAGGTCATATATTATTCTTTCATCTTAAACTTCATCTTAGTTATTTGCAAAAAAAAAAAAGTAGCTTCCGTGCTCGGTACTCACAGTGTATACAGTAGGAATCGCACAATAGTGTGAGCATTTACAGCTTTATTTTATTGGTTGTGTGGTAAGTGAAGGGTTTGCTGTGCATCATGAGAAGGAAAACTCAGCTGGGGCTCATTTTCATTAAAGTGCTGGTTAATCTGCGCTTCTGCGCACACACACACACACACACACACACACACACACACACACACACACACACACAGAAAAAAAAACAAAAAAAAACACAAAAAAAACACACACACAGAAAAGTTGTGATTAAAGTTAGTTTTTTTTATATTATTAATTATTTTGGACTGATTATGAAAAGAAATATATATAGAGAGATAGATAGATATGTTGCAAGATGGATGGATAGAGATGGATATATAGATAGATAGAGATGGGTGGATAGATATGTTGCATGAGATGGATTGATGGATGGATAGATAGATTGAATATGTTGCATGAGAGAGATGGATAGATACGCTGCATGATGGATAGATGGTTAGATATGCTGCATGATAGATAGATGGATAGATATGCTGCATGAGAGGGGCAGAGATAGATAGATAGATAGATTGCAAGATAGATAGATAGATAGATAGATAGATAGATAGATAGATAGATAGATAGATAGATAGATAGATAGATAGATAGATAGATAGATAGATAGATAGATAGATAGATAGATAGATAGATAGATAGATAGATAGATAATGTTGCAAGATAGATGGATGGATAGATGGATAGAGATGGATTGACGGATGGATAGATAGATGAACATGTTGCCTGATAGATAGATGGGTAGATATGCTGCATGAGAGACAGACAGACAGACAGACAGATAGATAGATATGTTGCATTAGATAGATAAAGTGTAGAGTGTGCAATAAAACTAAGTGTGAGAGTACTGTCTGTTTCTCTATGGCTATCTTCTCTATTCCTCTCTTTCTCTCTATACACACTTTATATATAAATATCACTGGGATATGTAATAAGTGAAAAGCTTTTTTCTTCAGATGTATGGTTGGTTCGATAGATAGATGGATGGATGTCTCAATAAATAGGAAATATAATTTATAAATAATTCATTAGAATTATTTTAATGTATTTAAATTTAATAAACAATACTACAGTAATAATAATAATAATAAGCACAGTAGTAGTAATAATAATAATAATTTAATGTTTTGCGTTCTGACTTGAATAATAATGAAAGTTTGGATTGGGTCTGTATATTTCTTTGCCTTATTTATTTTAATATTTGGTAAATATTTACTAATGATATTTATGTAAATATTTAATATGTAATGTAATTATAACTTGAAATATATGTTTACTTCTGAGTCACTGATCTCTCCACAGATCTCTCCTCAATATGTCAATAAATACTCAAAAAATAGTCAATATGAAACATTATTGTAGAACGTCGCCTTCATTTCATCACCCAAATTCTTTCCGCAGTTAATGGAGAAAACGCTGCAGATGCTGCTTCAGAAGAGATGGTGCTGCCCCCTGTTGGATGTGCTGAGGAAGAGCAAGAACCTGTCTCCACTCTCCCTTTAGCCTCCACCTCGTCTCCGAACCAGTCTGCAGGTGTATCCGCTGGCACTCAGCTCAGTGCTGACGCCGGCTCCTCTTCTTCCACTTCCTCGTCTGCGCCCAGTCAGGCAGGAGCTGCTGCCACTGCTACTGCTGCTTCATCCTCCAGCTCTGCAGCAGATGCTGCTTCGGGCACCAGCACAGTCACAGATGGATCCAAACCTCGACAGCAGCCCCCCAATAGCACTTCGGATCCTCTGCCTCCCGGGTAAACCACAGTCCTCATTATCATGAACACACACAATAGGTTATGCTTATATAATAACAGCAGTTCTCCAAGCTCGCCTTTCTTTTATATTTGACATCACTCTAGGTGGGAACAGAGGAAGGACCCACATGGCCGAACTTACTACGTTGATCACAACACACGAACCACAACATGGGAAAGACCACAACCTCTGCCCTCAGGGTGAGTCCGTCCCGTCCCTGCCGTTTTAGATAATTTCCCCTCACAGTTTGGTCCTTACGTGAACACGCTAGTGAATTACTGAGTCTAGAGAAAGAAAATGACAATTATTTGAAAGAAAAATGCACTTTAAATTTAAAACAAGGTGCCTGAACTGGGAAGATGTTCCACTAGAACTGGCCTGGCCAACCCGTGGCTCCCGAGCCTCATGCGGCTCTTTAACTAGTTTCATGCGACTCTTTAGGAGCTTTCACATAACATGCGTCAATGGGAATGGGATGATGTTCATGTGTACCCATGTGTATGATGTGGATCTTTGCAGTAACAGAAAAAAAAGTGGCTCTTAGCCTCCTACTAGTTGGCCACCCCTGTCCTAGAATTTGTGGAGATTTGTGGTTTTCATCGGTTATCATTACAAATCAATGTGTTCAGTAGGGATGAGGTTGAAGCTCTTCAGCAGGTCACTCAAAATCTTCCACACCAGATACTATGCAATATGGTGCCTTTCAGGAAGAACCACGTATGGTTGGAAAAATACATGTTTTTTTTTTATGTATTTATTTTTTTGCATTTTGCTTCAACGGGCATCTAAACAATGAAAACAACAATGAAAAGGTGTGAATAGGTCATCATCATAGGTTATCAGAGGCATCAGAACACCTGAGGACGATCATCAAGTGATCTGAAGGTGCTTTCAAGGCTAGGAACAGTGTTATCTTACTCTCAGACCACTTTTATACTGCATTTAGTGCCATTGGATCCTTTCTAGCAGTGGACAAAGTGCACAAACCATGTACTTGCGTTTGATAAAATATTACTCCAGTAAAAGTACAAATGTACTTTTATCATCGTTTCTTTGCTTGTTGTTGAGCTGATGCTGGACTGTATGTTAGGGTAGAGTTTTGATTGCCACTTGGTGTTACTTACTTATCACTCTTTGGTGGTTTGCTCTGTGCTCAAACAATTATGTTTCCTTCCATTGATAAATAAATATTAATGACTAATTATAAAAAAGTATGAAAATCAGCTCATGAATCCAAGAGCGTTTTCAGCTTAATGTTGTGGTGTTCACAGTGGATAGAACAAACAAATAGCTGTGATTTACTTGTTTATGTTGTGTGTGTGTATGTGTATATATTTATCTATATAGAGATAGATAGATAGATAGATAGATAGATAGATAGATAGATAGATAGATAAGGGGCACAGTGGCTTAGTGACGACAAGAATCGAATCCGGGTTCGATTCCCGTCTCGACCATGTGTGTGTGGAGTTTGCATGTTCTCCCCGTGCCTCAGGGGGGTTTTTCTCCGGGTTCTCCGGTTTCCTCCCGGTCCAAAAACATGCACGGTAGGTTGATTGGCACCTTGGAAAAACTTGTGTCCCGTGTGTGTGTGTGTGTGTGTGTGTGTGCCCTGCGATGGGTTGGCATTCCATCCAGGGTGTATCCCGCCTTAATGCCCATAGACATCTGAGATAGGCACAGGCTCCCTGTGACCCGAGGGAAGATCGGGTATAGCGGTAGAAGAAGATTTTATATATATATATGATATATATATATATATATATATATATATATATATATATATATATATATATATATATATATATATATATATATATAAAAAATGTAAAAAAAACACCCTAACAAAGTACATTTCTGATATGTGTAGCTGGGAGAGGCGAGTGGACACCCGCGGCCGGATCTACTACGTAGACCACAACACGAGAACCACCACGTGGCAGCGGCCGACCATGGAGTCTGTGCGCAACTTCGAACAGTGGCAGTCCCAAAGAAGCCAGCTACAGGGAGCTATGCACCAGTTCAACCAGAGATACCTCTACTCGGTACAGTGGTTCTGTTCTAACAAGCATGCATGTAGTCGAGATGGCGGCCTTTCTGTGCTTGAAAACATTACTTTTTGATGATTTTTTTTTTACGTACATTCTATATTCAATCCAGTAGCACGAATCCCACATACAGCTGATAATTCTGGCAACGTTATTTATTTATTTATTTGTTTCTCCATCATCAAATACCATTTGTATAATGACTTTCAATAGATTAATAATGGATCAATTAATTTACTATTTTATTTTATTTACATTTTTAACACTTTGTTTTATTTTTATGTGGCATAAGGACTGAAACGTAATTTCATTGTACTCTGTGCGATTACCATGAAAATGCCTATATCTATATTACTAATGAAGAGCACGTTCTACTATTCCACCGCTTTGCACTTCCTCGCCGGTGAAGCGTTGCCCTTTGATTCACACAGCGTCTCACTAGGCCTTTGACGCGCTGATTTAATCTGGTCTCTGTTTGATGACTGTGATTAGCTTATACTGTATAGCTGTGAGGACGTCTCTCTGGTGGTGTATATATTCAAACAAGCAACAAGGGCTTTAGGGTTGTGTTTTTGTTTTTGGTCTTTTTTTTTGTTTTTGTTTTTGGTTCCGCTGGTCTATTTATTTATTTATTTATTTTTGTCCTTTAGCAATTAGTTTCTCTCTCTTAGCTGCTCTCAACCATGCTTGTGTTTTTGCTCCGGAGACAGGCTTCAATGATGTCTGCAGAAAATGACCCTCTGGGGCCGCTACCTCCTGGTTGGGGTAAGTTTGTTTTACAGACAACTTTTAGACAAGTACACTAATAATTTAATGTTTTAATCTGTGGATGTATTTAAATTTTGGAATAAAACCCATTTAATTTCCACCACTGTGACCAAAGAAAACAAGCATAGGCTCCATTTTAAGAATCTCTTTGTGAGCTCTCTCTCTCTCTCTTATATATATATATATATATATATATATATATATATATATATATATATATATATATATATATATATATATATATATATATATATATACATACACACATACACGTGTATGTGTGTGTGTGTGTGTGTGTGTGTACATATGTATACATACATACATGTATTTGATCACTTGAGTCAAATAATTGTAATATTTGGTACATAAGCCTTTGTTAACAATTACAGAGGTCAAACGGTTCCTGTAGTTCTTCACCAGGTTTGCACACACTGCAGGAGGGATTTTGGCCCACTCCTTCCATGCAGATCCTTTTTAGATCTGTCAGGTTTCGGGGCTTTCAGCTCCTTCCAATGATTTTCTATTGGATTTAGGTCTGGACACTTGCTAGGCCACAACCTTAATATGCTTCTTAATGAGCCACTCCTTGATTTTCCTGGCTGTGTGCTTTGGGTCATTGTCATGTTGGAAGACCCAGCCATGACCCATCTTTAATGCTCTGACTGAGGGAAGGACGGTTTTTGACCCAATATGTTCACAATACATGGCCCCGTTCATCCTCTCCTTAATACAGTGCAGTTGTCCTGTCTCCTTTGTGCAGAAAAACACCCCCGGAGCATGATGCTTACGTCCCCATGCTTCATTGTAGGTATGGTATTATTGGGATGATGCTCATCATTTTTCTTCCTCCGAACACGGTGAATGGAGTTAAGAATGGGACATTCTCTCATAACTCCTCTGGATCATCTAGATGGTCCCTTCCGTGCGATACATAATTTTAAACCATGACGTCTTTGTGTGTGGTGTGTGTGTGTGTGTGTGTGTGTATGTATGTATATATATAGGTGTCTGTATGTATGTATGTATGTATATCTATATATTACTCTCTACTATCTTATCTATCATTCTATAATATGTATGATATATATCTATCTATAGCTCTATTATAGATCTATATCTATATATATCTATATATATATATATATCTATCTACTCTATCAGAGAGAGCTATATCTGATATATATATCTGATATCTATCTATCTAGAGAGCTATCTATCTATCTATCTATCTATCTATGATCTATCTCTATCTATCTCGATCTATCTATCTATCTCTCTCTATCTATCTATCTATCTATATATCTATCTATCTTTGATCTATCTATCTATCTATCTCTATCTATCTATCTATCTATATATCTAGCATCTATATATCTCTCTATCTATCTCTCTATCTATCACTACACTCTCTCTCTCATCTCTCTCTCTACACACACACACATCACACACACACACACACACACACACACATCACACACATATATATCACACACACACACACACACACACACACACACACACACACACACACACAGTTTGTTTTGTTTTTTTAAAATAATGTTCCTCTGGTTTGTCCCTAGAGAGACGCGTGGATTCAAACGACCGAGTGTACTTCGTCAATCACAACACAAAAACAACACAGTGGGAAGACCCCCGCACACAAGGGTACTCCTCATCACAACACAAAAACAACACAGTGGGAAGACCCCCGCACACAAGGGTACTCCTCATCTCTCTCTCTGACCTCACCTCCTTTGTTAGTGCTTATTCTTAGAATCTAATAATCACCTTGGTTTGCACATACAGGCTGCAGAACGAGGACCCTCTGCCTGAAGGCTGGGAGATCCGTTACACAAGAGAGGGCGTGCGCTACTTCGTGGATCACAACACTCGCACTACAACGTTCAGTGACCCAAGGACCGGCAAATCCTCTGTGTGAGTGCACATTAGGCATACCCTGGTTGTAAAAGTGCACTGGCTTGAGCTCGGGGTGTTCTATTTGCAACATAAACGAGAGTGGACACTTCTGATTATTAGTTGTAGGTTTAGTTTGCAATGTTGGTGTTGTGTCTCTGTTATCTCTAAGATAAAAGAAAAATTTGGACACATTAGTGCTAAAAGTACTCAGAATTCTGAGTATTTTTGGACAATATTACAAGAGACTTGTGTCTGTGTTTGTTGATTGATATGTCATGTGTTTCATTAAACTTCTATTCTTTATCATCCTGTATCATTTCATCTTGCAGCACTAAAGGGCCCCAGATAGCATACGAGCGCAGCTTCCGATGGAAACTAGCTCACTTCCGCTACCTGTGCCAGGTAACAGCTCCTGTGCTTGTACTTCAGCACGAACAAATGTCCCTTTTTTTCTCCTTCAACGTCTTGGTCTTTTTCTTTCTCTTCCCCAGTCCAACGCGCTACCCAGTCATGTTAAGATCACAGTCTCTAGACAGTCATTGTTTGAAGACTCTTTCCAACAAGTAAGAGTTTTCCACCTCTCCCTGTGTGTTACGCATGTTCACTATTTCAATAGGTTCCTCACATCCACCTCGGAATATCACGCTGCTCCGATTTATCGGAATTATTAACCTTTGTACTTTAGTTGTGTAACTATTTCCTTTTTTTTTTTTTTTATAAAGATAATGGCTCTGAAGCCGTATGATCTTAGGAGAAGGCTTTATATCATTTTCAGAGGCGAGGAGGGGCTTGACTATGGAGGCCTTGCCAGGTTTGTTTGATTGTATTTATTTACTTACTATAACTATAATTATACATTGTTTACTGGTCCCTTGTGGACAAGTTCATTCAAGCAAGGGATAGCCTTTTGTTTTAATCCATTACATTGGCAAAAGTTTGTTTGTTTGTTTGTATACATTTGTACATGTATACATTAATATAAATCAATGAATAAATGCTGTAATTGGTTGGACAGTAAAAAATCCGCACAAATGACCACAAGGTTTCTGTGCATTTCTATTTCATTTCTTGGAATGGAAACCCATTTCTGTTAACGCGTCCTTGCATGTTTTTTTTTTTTTTTTTATATTATTATTATTTTGTGTGTCTTTTGTTTTTGCTTCTTTTTAAATAGGGAATGGTTTTTCCTCCTATCACACGAGGTCCTCAATCCTATGTACTGTCTGTTTGAGTATGCCGGCAAGAGCAACTACTGTCTCCAGATAAATCCTGCATCCACCATCAACCCGGATCACCTGTCCTACTTCTGCTTCATTGGGCGATTCATCGCAATGGCGAGTTCATTCTGTATTTTCCCATAGCTGGAGCTCTGATGTTCTTTTCAGCTGCAGGGTTTGTATGAATGTACACACTAATGTATGTGGCGGATGCTCCATTTCATCAGGGTTAAAAGGCCAACGAGATGCGTATAGTCATACAGAAGAGTTGTGAGAGGAAGAAAAAGTCTTTGTCTCAAGAGTGTTGGGGGGGGGGGGCTGATGATGAAACCTCTGTTTATAGCTGCTTATAATGTACATATGTGATAACACAGATGTTCCACAACCTCAAATACAACTTGAATGAGCAAGATCTTGACGTGTTGCTCTTTTTAGGCAAATTTCCATGGAGATTAATCACTAATCCCATGATCACATCATTGATGATTTTTTAAAATTCATTTTAAATAGAAAAAGAAATCATCTTGTTCCATCATGAACTTAATAATGCAAATAAAATGCTTATTTAAGGGATTATAAAAGGGACTTCTAAATCAAATTGCACTAAGAGTTTCAGTTGGTTTTATGTTAAACATTGATCAAAGCATCCTTATTATGGGTGTTGCAATAGTCCTCAGTGTGTTTTTAGCTTTGGGGATACCTGGGTGCATGTATCCCTTTGGCACTTTGTATTAGGCCTTCTCTTTAGTTAACGTGTCAGCCGGTCCCGTGTGTCTCCAGGCACTCTTCCATGGAAAGTTCATCGATACGGGCTTCTCCTTGCCCTTTTACAAGCGCATGCTCAACAAGAAGCTCCTCCTGAAAGACCTGGAGTCCATCGATCCAGAGTTCTACAACTCTTTGATCTGGATTCGGTACGTTCTGTGTAGCTGAGATTTCCATCACTTTGAGCTCTCTCTCTCTCTCTAAGTAAAAATTTTACTTGTTGTTTGTTTTATGTATGATTGGTTGCTTTAGGCCAAAGCAGAAAGATCATGTATCTATGATAAATTGCATTAAGGATAAAGGAAAAAAATTTCTTCACTTGTAACTAATGCTGTAAAACACTTTGGCATCCTTGTAGGGACAACAACATAGAGGAGTGCAGCTTGGAAATGTACTTCACTGTCGATATGGAGATTCTAGGCAAAATCACGTCTCACAACCTGAAGCCCGACGGTGATAACATCCTGGTGACGGAGGAGAACAAAGAGGAGTATATTGGGTAAGGGGATTCCTTCACAGCCAGGAGAATATACAGCTTCACATCATGATAGGATCAAAAATGTGATCGTTCCTCTGCAGGTTAATGGCAGAGTGGCGTTTTTCTCGGGGTGTCGAGGGTCAGACCAAAGCATTTCTGGATGGCTTTAACGAGGTGGTGCCACTGCAGTGGCTGCAGTACTTTGATGAAAAGGAGTTGGAGGTAAAGCATGTATTTTATGTTATGTGTTGCGGAGTTTGGACTTTTTTTTTTTTTTTTTGTCTTGTAAACCCCAGTTCTGATTTATTTATTTTCCTGTAAGTTTGTTTTTCTTTTCCTAGACGGATATTAGATGTACAGTAAGATGTACACTATGCTCACTGATCTGTGTGTGTGTAGGTGATGCTTTGTGGGATGCAGGAGGTGGATCTTCAGGACTGGCAGAGAAACACTGTGTTTCGCCACTATACCAGGAACAGCAAACAGATCATGTGGTTCTGGCAGGTACAGCAACACTTGTATTTTCCTATAATCCAAAAATGATATTTGATTAAATAATATTGTTCTTGGGAGGCACGGTGGCTTAGTGGTTAGCACGTTCGCCTCGCACCGCCAGGGTCCGGGTTCGACTCCCGTCTCAGCCATGTGTGTGTGTGGAGTTTGCATGTTCTCCCCATGCCTCAGGGTTTTTTTTTCCGGGTTCTCCGGTTTCCTCCTGTTCAAAAAACATACACTGTATGTTGATTGGCACCTTGGAAAAAATTGTCCCTAGTGTGTGAATGTGAGTGTGAGTGTGTGTGCCCTGAGATGGGTTGGCATTCCATCCAGGGTGTGTCCTGCCTTAATGCCCATAGACGCCTGAGATAGGCACAGACTCCTCGTGAACGGAGGGAAGATCAGATAAAGCGGTAGAAGAGAGGTAGAAGTAGAATGAAGAATGAATGAATGAATGAATACTGTTCTTGCACATTTTGAAAAAATATGGAATTTGATTAGTGATTTTCAGATCTGGATTAGTATTTGTGCTGCTTATTTTGGTTTTATTAATTATTTCTGTATTTAGTCTTTCTTTATGAAACAAGGGCTATTTCTACACTAATTAGGATACATTAAACACATTTGACTAAAAAAAGCCTGGCATCCATGATCCATGGTTTTTGAATGTTTTCGAACGAAATGTTCCACACTGAAACATCTGAACCCGCATAGTTCTCTGTACTGCGCATAGAGATGTGCGATACGCTGGTACTGTAGAAATGCAGTATATATTATATTCCAAACTGCACAGTATAATATTTCTAAATTCGGTATTTCATACACCGCTGTTCCGACATTCACCTGTAGGCGGCAGTGCGACAACCATTACAATACAGAAGATATGCGCATGCACTTATTTTACTTCTGTTTATTTATCTTCTTTAAAGTCAAAAGGTATAGGATATTGTTATTAAGATTCAATTCAATTTTATTTATAAAGCGCTTTTAACAATTTGTCATCGTCTCAAAGCAGCTTTACGTAATACTTGTTAAGACATTTTTGTTTAACATATGTTTGCATTCAAAAAGACAAAGGTGTGAAAATATTTTTATTGTATTTCTCAGTAGTATATATATATATATATATATATATATATATATATATATATATATATATATGTGTGTGTGTGTGTGTTGTGTTGTGTGTGTTGTGTGTGGTGTTGTGTCTGTGTATGTTTGTGTGTGTGTGTGTGTGTGTGTAATATATATATATATAATATATATTGAAATGGGAATTGTGTATGAACCTTGTATAAAGTACATACATGCATAAATATTTGGCAATTACACAGTTTTAATGCATGCTACAGAAATTATCTGGCTATATAATATAATATCTTTGCCAGAATCGAAGGTGACGTTAATGCAGTCATTTATGTTTGTGGTTAATGAATAACAGTTACTGTGTGTGTTAAAATATACACACACACACACACACACACACACACACACACACACATTACTATACATATATGTGTGTTTGTGTGTATATGAGTTCAGATCAATAAAAACATTGTTGGGGTTATCCTGTCAAGTCAAGTCACCTTTATTTATATAGCGCTTTTAACAATAGAGATTGTGTTAAAGCAGCTGTACAATAATAATAATAATAATAATAATAATAGTAAATGATAACCGCAACAACCCCAAGCCCTCTGTCTCCCACCTATATTTTCCAGACGA
This sequence comes from Kryptopterus vitreolus, assembly GCA_030449085.1. Lineage (NCBI taxonomy): Eukaryota > Metazoa > Chordata > Actinopteri > Siluriformes > Siluridae > Kryptopterus > Kryptopterus vitreolus. The sequence continues at coordinate 8,842,955 of JACRUU010000002.1, read as the reverse complement.
GATCCATCCCTGTGTTATTCATGTGCTCTTTGTAATCTATCTCTATTAATGGCTAAATAATGGGCACACCATGTGTAATGGACATTGTATATATTTAGAGAGGGGATAAGTCTGGAGATGGATTTACTGTTCCTAATTGCAACTGCTAATGCAATTGGTTAATTACAGCCAGTGTTATAAATAAGAATCTTCTGATCAATTAGGAATGAGAATTGAAAAGTCCTTTGTTAAAAAAAAAAAAAAAAAAAAATATATATATATATATATATATATATATATATATATATATATATATATATATATATATATATATATATACAGACGTGGACAAAATTGTTGGTACCCTTTGGTCAATGAAAGAAAAAGTCACAATGGTCACAGAAATAACTTTAATCTGACAAAAGTAATAATAAATAAAAATTCTATAAATGTTAACCAATGAAAGTCAGACATTGTTTTTCAACCATGCTTCAACAGAATTATGTAAAAAAATAAACTCATTTGCTCTTTGTAATCTATCTCTATTAATGGCTAAATAATGGGCACACCATGTGTAATGGACATTGTATATATTTAGAGAGGGGATAAGTCTGGAGATGGATTTACTGTTCCTAATTGCAACTGCTAATGCAATTGGTTAATTACAGCCAGTGTTATAAATAAGAATCTTCTGATCAATTAGGAATGAGAATTGGAAAAGTCCTTGTTAAAAAAAAAAAAAAAATATATATAACCGTTATATATATATATATATATATATTATATATATATATATATATATATATATATATACAGACGTGGACAAAATTGTTGGTACCCTTTGGTCAATGAAAGAAAAAGTCACAATGGTCACAGAAATAACTTTAATCTGACAAAAGTAATAATAAATAAAAATTCTATAAATGTTAACCAATGAAAGTCAGACATTGTTTTTCAACCATGCTTCAACAGAATTATGTAAAAAAATAAACTCATGAAACAGGCATGGACAAAAATGATGGTACCCCTAGAAAACACAGAAAATAATGTGACCAAAGGGACATGTTAATTGAAGGTGTGTCCACTAATTAGCATCACAGGTGTCTACAACCTTGTAATCAGCCATTGGGCCTATATATATGGCTCCAGGTAATCACTGTGTTGTTTGGTGATATGGTGTGTACCACACTCGACATGGACCAGAGGAAGCAAAGGAAAGAGCTGTCTCAAGAGATCAGAAAGAAAAATTATAGACAAGCATGTTAAAGGTAAAGGCTATAAGACCATCTCCAAGCAACTAGATGTTCCTGTGAGTACAGTTGCACATATTATTCAGAAGTTTAAGATCCATGGGACTGTAGCCAACCTCCCTGGACGTGGCCGCAGGAGGAAAATTGATGACAAATCTAAGAGACGGATAATCCGAATGGTAACAAAAGAGCCTAGAAAGACTTCTAAAGAGATTCAAGGTGAACTTCATGCTCAAGGAACATCAGTGTCAGATCGCACCATCCGTCGTTGTTTGAGCCAAAGTGGACTACATGGGAGACGACCAAGGAGGACACCATTGTTGAAAACGAATCATAAAAAAGCAAGACTGGAATATGCCAAACTACATGTTGACAAGCCACAAAGCTTCTGGGAGAATGTCCTGTGGACAGATGAGACAAAAATCGAAGTTTTTGCCAAGGCACATCAGCTGTATGTTCACAGACGAAAAAATGAAGCATATCAAGAAAAGAACACTGTCCCTACTGTGAAACATGGAGGAGGCTCTGTTATGTTCTGGGGCTGCTTTGCTGCGTCTGGCACAGGGTGTCTTGAATCTGTGCAGGGTACAATGAAATCTCAAGACTATCAAGGAATTCTAGAGAGAAATGTACTAGCCAGTGTCAGAAAGCTTGGTCTCAGTCGCAGGTCATGGGTCTTGCAACAGGACAATGACCCAAAACACACAGCTAAAAACACCCAAGAATGGCTAAGAGGAAAAAATTGGACTATTCTAAAGTGGCCGTCTATGAGCCCTGACCTCAATCCTATTGAGCATCTTTGGAAGGAGCTGAAACATGCAGTCTGGAAAAGGCACCCTTCAAACCGGACACAACTGGAGCAGTTTGCTCATGAGGAGTGGGCCAAAATACCTGCTGAGAGGTGCAGATGTCTCATTGACAGTTACAGGAAGCGTTTGATTGCAGTGATTGCCTCAAAAGGTTGCGCAACAAAATATTAAGTTAGGGGTACCATCATTTTTGTCCATGCCTGTTTCATGAGTTTATTTTTTTACATAATTCTGTTGAAGCATGGTTGAAAAACAATGTCTGACTTTCATTGGTTAACATTTATAGAATTTTTATTTATTATTACTTTTGTCAGATTAAAGTTATTTCTGTGACCATTGTGACTTTTTCTTTCATTGACCAAAGGGTACCAACAATTTTGTCCACGTCTGTATGTATATATATATATATATATATATAATATATATATATATATATATACAACATTTTTTTTTTTTTTTATTTTTTTTTTGTTTAAAATCTGTTTTTTTTTTTGTTTGTTTTTCTTTTTTGCAGTTTGTAAAAGAGGTGGACAACGAGGTCCGTTTACGTTTGCTACAGTTTGTGACCGGCACCTGCAGATTACCCCTGGGTGGTTTTGCCGAACTCATGGGTGAGATGAATACGACCATGCGCGCGCACAGACTGAAACGGTTCCTTGTGAACAAGCACAGAATAGCGAAATATATGCACAAATGAATAGTTTAGATCAGTCCTGGGTTATCATCAGGTAGTTGGCGAGTTACAAATTCTTGAGCAAAGCATGACGGAGGATATTTTGCTGTATTACCTTTTTTGCATGTACAAATCGTTATGATTTACATTTTTGTGTACACGGCAGAATTGAATATTGCCATCTTGTGTGTGTTTATAGCATTTTCTGCATAGTCTTATCAGTTTAGTACATTTGAGAACAAACATTTAATATCAAATAATTATTTAAAAAAATAAAAATAAATAATACAAATAATAAAAAATATAATATTTAAATATATAAATTAAAATCATTTTATGTGGATGTTGTATCCTGCCCTGACGACATAAGAGGCAAAAAATATTTGCTCTCTTGTGGCTTTTGTAACTTTTTATTTACTTATCTGTAACATTGGGAACTTTGCATAAAAGCGTCTGTGTGTTTTGTGTGTGTGTGTGTGTGTGTGTGTGTGGTGTGTGTGTGTGTGTGTGTGTGTGTGTGTGTGTGTCCGCGCGCGCACCTGTCAGACACTGAGATATGATTTGTATCAACCTCATCTATACCACACTGAGAATGTAGACACTGTGTATAAATTAAACAATAATTGTAAAGTAGGCTACTTTATTAACCGTTAATACCTTGTATATATTTGTATATTGTGTGTGTGTGTATGTGTATATATAATTGTATTGTATGTATATATGTGTATATATATATGTGTTGTGTGTGTGTGGTGGGGTGTTCTATAGGATATATATATATATTCTATATCTCTATATATATTATATATTATATATATATATCTATATCTATATATATCTATATATATATACACACACACCATATATGTATGTGTGTGTGTGTATGTGTGTGTGTGTATGTATATGTATATATATATATATATATATATATATATATATATATATATATATATATATATATATATATATATATATATATATATATATATATATATAGATATATATTATAATATATATACATATATTATATATATATATACATACATATACTTGTATCTACTTACTCACTAAATGATTTTTTTTTAAACAGGGAGTAACGGGCCGCAGAAGTTCTGTATTGAGAAAGTTGGAAAGGAGACGTGGCTTCCCCGGAGTCATACATGGTGAAAAACCTTTCCATATATTTGGCTTCTCAATGACAATATTCCAGCTCGAATTCACGCCATATTTATGCTCTGTTTTTATTTGTTTGTTTGTTTCCCCTCCCCACACACACACACTCTTGACATTGTGCAGCTTTAATCGCCTGGACTTGCCGCCGTACAAAAGCTTTGAACAGTTAAAAGAGAAGCTTCTTTTCGCCATCGAGGAAACCGAAGGATTCGGACAAGAGTAGAGAACCCGCCCTCTCTGCAGCAGCACGTTCGGAAGAACGGGGGAAAATAAACATGAAATACATGAGAAAAGAAAATTGCACAGAGAACTATCAATGTACATAAGCTATTTTCTCATTTTAAACCAAATCTTAATCAGAAAACCTCATTTAGCAAACTCCATAACATTATTCCCCATGATTATGCAAGCATTTTAGCTTTTTGTTTTTTTTTCTTATCTTTTAAAAGCCGAAATCTAAATACAATAATGGATGTTTTTTTGTTTGTTTGTTTTTATTTTTAAAGGGGATTTTTATCCTGAAAAAAAATCAGAGAGGATTTTATAATTAAAACCATAAACTACAGCTCTAGTTTTATAGAGCTCTTAAAGAATGTTTGTAGTGTTCCGGTGCTTGTTTTTTTTTTTTTTTTTTTTGTTTTTGTTTGTTTTGTTTTTTTGGGATCTTACATTGTGTTTGTGCTGCAGTTGCATGGCTGTCTCCAGAGAAGATCTGATTCTTCTCCTCTTCAATCCCTGCATCCCCAAGATCCAAAAAAAAAACTCCATGCAGTAAAACCCATGTGTCATATAAAAAAAAAAAGGAAAAAAAAGAAGAAAAAAAAAAACATTGACAGTATTGCAGTTGTCACTTTAGACCAAAAGTATTTTTCCTCCTCTCTTTCACTCTCTTTCTCTCTCTCTCTCTCTCTCTATCTCTCTCTCTCACACACACACTATTGCTTTCTCTCTTCACTTGTAGAGTCACATTTTTAGATAGGGGTTCCCAGGGAAAAGAGAAGCTGCTCGCTCACTGCATGTCACGGCTGATCATTTTGTTCTGTACGTTGAAGGCTTGGACGGGTCCCTCCTAGACTACTGCAGAGACTGAGTTGATGTTGATTTCTTCACATGCTTAGAAAAGGCCGTGTGGAAATGGCGCCGGCTGAAACATGATTCAGCAGTCATCCGCTGTAACGATAGACGAAAAACAAAAGACGCGATTTACGCGCAGCCGAAAACGTGAGTTCAAGACTTTAATGCAACTCATTCAATAAGAGAATCGAACACACCTACGAGGCGAAAAGACAAGTTCACTGTGGCTACAAATCACTGTGCGAATATTTGAAATATTAAATGAAAAACTAAGCCCTGAATGATCTGCATATTAATCTTTATAATTAACATGTTTTTATTATTATTATTATTTTTTTTTTTCCAAACAGCTTTCACGATTTACTTTGAAATGAAACCCCAAAATTTGCTTTGCTGTTTTTTTTTCTTTATTTTCTTGAATGAGAGTAATTGTTATTTTCTTGCTTCATCTCTACATAAAGATAAAATGTTAAAAGAAAGAAAGAAAATATAAAAAATGTACATATAAATGTTAAAGTAAAAAATTCAACCTGGATGACTGATTTATTAGGGTTTATAATGGATATATTCACAATTATTTTTGTTTGCCTTTTTTTTGTTTGTTTACATTTTAAACCATTTATCAACATGCCATTGGTGCCAGTGGGATTCGACCCCTCTCGTCATTTCTATCTTTAAAAAAAAAAAAAGTATTGTATTCCCTCTCTCTCTCTCTCTCTCTCTCTCTCATCATATTTTCTACGACTCTGATGTTATCTCTGATCGCACTCTTGCTAAGCTGAATCTCGTGATGCAGTCTGAGATCTCCGTTTGTACTGGGATTCCTCTGCGTTTCATTCATTGTGAAAAATTGTGACAGCAAGTCTCAAGCTTTAATTTTAGGATCTGATGGCAAACCCTAAAAAATACTACTGTCTAGCAAAAGTCCTTGGATTTAATGATTTTATTTTTTGTTGTTCTATTATAAAACGCTATGATTTGACTGTCGCGCTGTATCCCTATGGGACCTGAAATTTCTCCTAGGTATAATGAAAATATATCGCAGATCAACAAGATGCATGTTTCACAATGGATTCTCTTTTTTTTTTCTATCAAAGCGTCATTCGCTCGCTTTTTAAGGCCAACAACTGTGGGTTTCATTACTGACGATGCCTTCAGCGCTCTTCATTTATAACTTGAATTTATTCAATTGTTACTCAATGCAGCGGTGAAAGCTCAATGTTAAGTTGGACATGACGTCAACTCGACTAGTTTCACAATGTAGATGTGAGGATGAGTTCAAGGGGGGGGTGAAATGCCGGTATGTGGTTAAATGTGCATTAGAAATAAATACGTTTTCTATTTAACAAATACATAGATTTTAAATACTGTTTTCTGACACGTTTTTGAATGGATGCAATATTTTGTCACTTAGAATTTTATTTATTTGCACTCTCATCAACCGGGTTTCTGATTGTGTGTATGTTTTTCTTTCCTATGCATTGATTTATGGCCGAGACTTGTATTCTAAGCACTGTATTGAGATATATATATATATATAAGGGGGCACGGTGGCTTAGTGGTTATCGAGTTCGCCTCACACCACCAGGATCCGGATTCGATTCTCGTCTCGGCCATGTGTGTGTGGAGTTTGCATGTTCTCCCCTGTGCCTCAGGGGGTTTTTTTCTCCGGGTTCCCCCCGGTCCAAAAACATGCACGGTAGGTTGATTAGCACCTTCAAAAATTGTCCCTAGTGTATGAATGTGACTGTGTGAAAGGGTTTGCATTCCATCCAGGGTGTATCCTGCCTTAATGCCCATAGACGCCTGAGATAGGCACAGACTCCCCCGTGACCCGAGGGAAGATCGGATATAGCGGTAGAAGATGAATGAATGATTTTTATTTTTATATATTTATATATTTATATATTGTGCCTTTCTGCCACATTATAAGAGTAGGACATGGATCTGTCTACTACAATAAGTGAGTCTTGCTGTTGGTTTATGATCCAGTCATTACAGTAGAAGTTCCTCCCCACTGTTTAACACGTTCAGTTCATTCATTTTTGTTGAATAGTGAATGAAATGTGCACTTCACAGGATTAAAAAAAGATAGCAAATACTGTTTCCTGAACAGATGATCAACTAGGAACAAATACATAATAATAGAACCCAGTTTTCAGTGATAATGAAGCAGAGTTACTGTTACTACTTCATTTCCTAATGAATTCTTTTGGCCGACTCAAAGGGTTTTGGGGAGTACTTTATTATTTTATTTTATATTGTGTAGCTGCCCTTTGGCATTCATGAATAAGACTTTCATAAATAAGACACAGAGTTTCAACGGGTGCTTCTTTCTTTCTTTTTACTTTTTAACAGTGCCGTTTAACGCTTGTTGTCTAGCACTGTGCTGAACCGTTTGTACCTAAAACCACACACACACATAATAAACCATATAACACCACATAATATAAATATACCATATAATATAAAAATGTATAATAAACCACATAATAAAATAACACAATACACCGAGTGCACATACCTCGCTTTTAATATAGCGATAGATAGAGAGATAAAGATAGATATAGATAGACAGACAGAGATATATATATATATATATATATATATATATATATAGATAGATATATATATATATATAATATATATAGAGAGAGAGATAGATATCTTTACAACAACACCTCCCCTACTGCTCAAAGCATGCAACACACTCAAAACTATTCACCTGTTTGCGGTCATTTACATATTGTATATTCGATATACATTGTTTATTGTATTATTGTTTGTTCTTTTAGAGGGATATTAAACCTATATACAGGGTTGTCCAAAAATATGTTACGACTCATATGATGCTAGATCATTTAAAAATTTTCCTTTGTTGCATTTGACTCTGTGCCTCTGTGGATTGATTTCTAGGCTGTGGGGAATGGTGAAAGAACTACTGATATTAATGACCTTAAAGAACGCATAACGACATTTGTACCGCTGTATTACCTGTGCGGTGAAAAGACTTTCACATGCATTGAGAACCAAGGAGTTCACTAGCTTCATTTGAACTCGCGTACATAGTGTGTGTTATAATGTTTTTTTAATAACATTCTATAATGTATTTAATAACCTGCTCATTTTCAAAGCACTGATTCTGGATTCTCCTTGATTTCTAAATTAGCACGGCTGTCAAAACGAGCGTATTCATTCATTCATTCATTCTCTGCTTTATCCGATCTTCCCTCGGGTCACGGGGAGTCTGTGTCTATCTCAGGCGTCTATGGGCATTAAGGCAGGATACACCCTGGATGGAATGCCAACCCATCACAGGACACACACACACACACACACACACACCACACACACACACACACACACACACACACACACACATTCACGCATACACTAGGGACAATTTTCCAAGGTGCCAATCAACCTACCGTGCATGTATTTGGACCGGGAGGAAACCGGAGAACCCGGAGAAAAACCCCTGAGGCACGGGGAAAACATGCAAACTCCACTAACACATGGCCGAGACCATGATATTTCCAGATTTTGTACATTTATCAAAACAATTTGAACAAACACCAAAATACGTTGAATTTCTTGCGAAATCCCGTAATGATTACAATATTATTGTCATCAAAATAAGCCATTGCGTCATCGTTTTCGTACACTATAGGCAAAATGCTTAGTCATGGTGTCGGTATTCGAATTATTGGACTAATTCGGTTAAAATGCTCCGTGTAAACACATCTACTGTCCAAATCAGATTTCATATCAGGAAGCACTGAAACTGAATATAAACTCGGATTTGGACAGTATATGTGTTTACATGGAGCATTTTAATCGAATTAGTCCAATCCGAATGAAAATGCTCCATGTAAACATCTCAATGAAATGAAATGAATGAAAGTGTAATCCGTTTGAGAGGATTGAGATGAACCTTTCTATCAACCGAACAAAATGAATGTAAACTGATTTTGCGTATAAATCAAGACAAAATGCGCTTCCTCGGATCTCCGTGCGATGCCTCATCACCTGGATAAGCAACTAGAAGCACCAGGCAGTGGTTTGCGTGAGAATATTCCTGTTAACAGTGTGTGTGTGTGTGTGTGTGTTTTTTTTTTATATGATGAAATCAACCTACCGTGCATGTTTTTGGACCGGGAGGAAACCGGAGAAAACCCCCTGAGGCACGGGGAGAACATGCAAACTCCACACACACATATGGCCGAGACGGAAATCGAACCCGTACCCTGGAGGTGTGAGGAGAACGTGCTAACCACTAAGCCACCGTGCCCCTACATGTCATTTTATTATACTTAATAAATAAATAACATTCATGAAAATTGAGAAGGAAAAAGCATTTGAATTTTTAAGTACTGTAAATAATTATTTTCTGAACAGTTAATGGCATCCATCAATCCATCTATTTCTCTGCAGCCCATTCGCCAAGCGCGTTCAGGGTAACGCAAACGACGACGTGCGTTGATATTGCTATTTACGCCGTTTGCGTAGCGCACTTCTCTGGATGAACTGTATTTAGAGGGGCACGGTTCGACTCACACCTCCAGGGTCGGGGTTCAAGTCCCACCTCCGTCATGTGTGTGTTGAGTTTACATGTTCTCCCCGTGCCTCAGGGTTCTCCGCCCCCCCCCCCCCCCCCGGTCCAAAAACATGCACGGTAGGTTGATTGGCACCTTGGAGACGCCTGAGATAGGTACAGGCTCCCCGTGACCCGAGGGAAGATCGGATAAAGCGGTAGAAGATGAACGAATGAAAGAAAGAACTGTATTTAACTGCATTTGAGCAACAGCGCCCTCTAGGGTCACAACATACGATAGTCCTTTTTGTGTTTCGTGTTTCAATGATCGGAAACATTCTAGTGTGACAAACATGCAAAAGAATTAGGAAATCAGGAAGGGGGCAAACAATTTTTTCACACCACTGAAGACAAAATTGCAAATCAATCAATAGAATAGACAAAAACAAAACAAAAAAGCCCACATTGAAAGGAAGAATATTTTTATTTTAGTTGAGAAAACTGCAAAGAGACCCGTTTTGTAAATAAACCAGTTTGCCTACACGGTATGGATAAGAGTTTGGATAAACAGGATTCATCACATTACACACAGTACAATTAAACACTTTGAGACTTCTATAGTACTGTATATCTACAATAAAAGCTCATTTAAAACCCAACATAATATGACCCTGCGCTCTGATCCCAGCTACCAACATCAAGGGAAGGGGTAGCTCAGTGGTCTAAGGCGGGTTCGAGCCCCGGTATGGCCAAGCTGCCACCCTTGGGTCCTTGAGCAAGGCCCTTAACCCTCTGTGCTCCAGGGGCACCGTATCATGGCTCTGACCCTGCGCTCTGACCCCAACTACCAACATCAAGCTGGGATATGCGAAGAAAAAAGAATTTCACTGTGCTGTAATGTATATGTGACCAATAAAGGATTATTATATAATATTTAAAATGTTGCATGTTCCTTATTGTTATTAGAGCAGAAACAAACTAAGGCAAACGTGAGTTGTGTTGTTACACATGGATCCTTCGCTCAGCTGCTTAACTTCTTGAGCAGATCTTGCGCTTCTTTGTGAACCTGCAGGGAATTATTTATTTATTTGAGTAAATTTAGAAAAACAGAAACGGGAATGTATTCATATTCTGCTTTCACTAGTGTCTTGAACTAGCGTTACAGATTGCTAATAGTTGCTCCAATAAACACCAGGAAGCATCTTGCTGTTTTGACGTTTACTGAAGTCACTGAATGTTATAAAACTAATACATACAAACAAATTTGAATTAAAGAATTAAATTGTGGTGCATGTTGATACATTACATACACAATGTTCATTCTATATTAGCGTATGCAACACGGAATGAACGTGGACGCTAGTAATTAGCTTGACGCTATGTTACATTGAACCCATAGAAGAGCAGTGTTGGGGAGTAACTAGTTACATGTAACGGCGTGACGTAATTTAATTACAAAATAAAAGTAACAGTAATCCGTTACAGTCACTGTGAAAAAAACATGTAATTACATGACGTAATACTTTTGAAAATGTGGAAGATTACAAACCCTAAAGACCACCGTGTCAACAATTTGTAGAATATATGCCACCTAGTGGACAAATGAAAGTAATCAAAAAGTAACCAAATGTAATCAGTTACTTTACTTTTATGAAGTAATTGAAAAGTGACACTACTTATTACATTTTGAATTGGGTCATTTGTAATCTGTAACCTGTTACATTTCCAAAGTAACATTCCAAACATTGTAGAACTGTTCTCAACACATAGAACTAAGTGGAACTGGACTCACACGTACACTCTCACACCACACACACACACACACACCATTCCACTGCTCTATTTATTTATCTACCTCATTACTGGCCTTTACATGTGTATTGTATATACTGCTCTCACTGACAGTGTTACTGTTTACATGCACATTTTGCACATCTACTTTTTATCACTGTTCCTTTGCACAATAACTATTATCTTATTAGCCAAACTGTGATACTTTGCACTAGGTCGTTGTTGTGTTTTTTTATTTTATTATATTGTGTTAGTTGTTTGTTATGCACTGTCTTGTGTTGTGAACACAGTCTTATTATGTCTTTGCGCTGTTTGCACCAGGTTGCACACGATGCACTTTATGTAGCTAGGACAAACTTAGTCTCGTCCTCAGCATTGTGTTGTTGTGTTCGTGTTATATGTTGTTGTGTGTAGCACCAGGGTCCGGGAGAAACGTTGCCTCATTTCACTGTGTACTGCGTCAGCTATATGTGGTTGAAATGACAATAAAACCTCTTGACTTGACTTGAGAAGAGGTGTACAAACTTCAGACAAGTTTTTTCAGACAGCCAAATAAATTTTACATTTTCACCATGACAAGAACTTTTTCTGAACTATGGTAAGCCTCATAGAACGAACACGCAAAAAAAAAACTTTATGACACTATGGGGCAGCACAAATTAAGTGCAGAATACAAATGATTAGTCTATTTCAGAGATGAGCAAATTACGACCTGTTGTTTTTTCATTCCGGCCCGCCCGGAAAATGTACGCCTGCCATATCAGAATAAAGTGTAACCGCAGAGTCACGCCCGGAGGTTGCCCGGCGAGAAAAATGATGGACAAACACAGCTTTGACAGACAACGACAGGACAAACGCCATTTAACACTTTCATAAGTAACTAATTTAATTACACATTTTTTCAGTAACTAATGGATTACTGTTACACCTGTTACAATTACTTAACACCGTTACACGTAACTAGTTACTCCCCAGCACTGATCATGGCTGAAGCTGAGCTCTGACCCCAACTTCCAAACAAGCTGGGATATGCGAAGAAACAATTTCAGTGTGCTGTAATGTTTATGTGACAAATAAAGACTGTTCTATTCTGTCTCATTATAGGAACTGTCCTCACATGATCACATTGATTACTAGACATTATATATATATATATATATATATATATATATATATATATATATATAATTATATATATATATACATATATATATATATATTATATTATATAGATATCATATATATATATCACAATTGGCTGTGGTGTGTGTGTGTGTGTGTGTGTGTGTTCGTTCGTTCTTGCCTGTTTATCCTCTTCTGTAACAGCAGGATAGTCGTGCGCTTTGTGGAGCCAAAAAAGAGCCTTCTCTGGGCTCTTCAGCATCATGTATGTCTTCCCAAGCATCAAAAGATTCTTACTGTAGAAGTTTGGGTCCACTGAAAAAAAAAATAACAGGGGAAGGAAAAATGGGGTGACTGTGATTCTATAATATCATTATTAGGCTGCAAGTATAAATGACCAGAAATGCAAATAAAATACATCAGTACTGTACCTTCCTCGGCTCTCAGAAAAAATGCCAAGGCCTAACAATCAGAAAAAGTGTGTGCTTAGAATAGGCATGTACAGTATACAGAAATGAAATGGACCTATTGGGGATTATGGGAGCAGTTATACATTTGACAAAAGGCATGCTACAGACTGTAAGGGCATCAAGTACATTATCTGGCACAGATAGCAGAAGACTAATTGCGTGAAGCATGGAGGCGGTAGTGCCGAATTGTATGTATGCTTTTCTTTAAGGACATGGAAAAAGGTCAAAATCGAATGCTAGTGTTGCAAAAACAAAAACAAAAAACAACTGGCTGCACAGGTTCTACAAGCATTTTAAACAAGCATTCCAGTTCCAAAATGTAAAACGCAGATAAAAATAAATATTTGTCTGAACCATTGATCGTTAGATTTGTTTTATTTTCATGCTGTAGCGTGTCTGTGCACATCTTTCGATGAATTCCTGCTTGCTGAAATTGTACCTCTTCGTAAGTAGAAGTTGGCGGGGATGCGAATAGAACAGCTGCGATTTTACGCTGGTACCACGGCAATTCGGCAAACGCGAAACACCTGAGCAACGGGAAAAACAAATTTAACCAAATGACATCCGTTCATTTGCGCCACATTGACTTAATAATACATCGGCTTCTTTGTGCAGAAGCAGCTTCGCACTTACCAATGACCCAGGATGTGGATTGATGTGGCGTCCTTTGGATTTAGCTCAAGAGCTCTCTGTAGAAACGACACACACATTCCTTATGACACTAATTTAATCTAATCTAATTTATGCATTAGCAATATACCATTCATAAAAATAAATTATACAAGGGACAGGTCCTTTTTCCACAACAATTTTACTTACTTCCCCAAAAATGTTAACTTTGTAACAGAGAAATAACCGCACTGAACTCCTGCATGTACAGGGGTCGCCAACGCGGCCCCCAAGGACCACATGAGTAGCTCTCAGGCTTGTTCTAAAAACTCATCAGTGAGATGCATCTAAAATGTTAGTTAACTCATTGTGAACTCACAATACTTATTGTGAGAAATCATCAGTGTCATTCATTATAATATATAACTAAAGGCAAATGTGTTATTTCAGAAGAGTGCGTCAAACTGGTAACCCTTTGTATGACTCAGTATCCATGAAGTAGCTCTCAGGTTCAGAGAGGTTGGTGAGCCCTGGTTTAAAGGCTTGTGTGTGCTCTTTTTCACAGGGTTTTCAATATGGGTTCAGATTGTAACATGAGAGCTCCTAGCTGAGGTTTCCAGGTAAAATATTCTGCTACTTGGTACAATTTATAAGGATTTTAGACAAAAAGGTGGATTTCAATTGCATTGTATGTTGGTTTTGCTCTTTCTTAAAGCTCATTTCATACAAATTAAGAATGTTTTTAATCAAATGTGTACAATTCTATTAAAAAGCTTTTTTTAAAAAAAAAAAAACATGGCTTACCTCCAAATGCTCCTTAATGATTAAGGAATTTCCAATTTTAACTTTGACTCCTTCATAGTCTCCTATGTCACTTATGCAAACAGCATACCACTTAAAAATAAAGCGAGAAATTAATATAAATAATAATAAAAAAACAAGCTGAACGTAGCATTAAAAAGGCATGTGTGGTACTTTGTGTGCAGCAAAGCTGGCTTCGTTTTTCTCCAGTGCTTTTTTGGCGTAGCCGAGTGCCTCGTAGGCGAGTGTTTTCTTTTTGTCTGCTGTGATGTTAGGCAGTAGAGAAAGGTCCCGTGAAGCTCGAGCCAGTCTCCACAGGAATTCTGCATCATCACTGACAACAGAAAAGCCAAAAAAATACAAATAAAAAAAGGCTGACTAACATTCACACTAACCAAACATTTTTAATTAAAGAAATGGTAAATAATTGGATACATTTAAAAAAATTAATAAAATTCAATAGTGAAAATATAATTTAAAAATGTAAAAAAAAAACAATAATAATAATTAAAATACAGAAATCAAATTTCTGCCAATTTCCCACTAATTCCATTCCGAATGCAACTTTTACTTTTGCATGTTACTATGTATTTTGGACTTAACTAATCAAGGTTAACAAGCTGTAAGAGCATGACAACGGCTTATCCGTGTCCATAAACTTTCACAGGTCTTGAAGTCAGTTCCCATGAATAATTCCTAATTAGTAGTCTGTCTATTGTGTTACATAAGTAACCTGAATAAATACCAGCACTGAATGCTTTTTTCAGCATGAGCTTTTTTGATTGCTGCCAGCTCCGAGGGTACTGAAGGGCATTGCCTGCAAGTAACACTGCAGAAAGATCCGAAATTATTCCCATCAGAGGAAAAACAGAAGAAAAAATATACATATTACCTACCTGTCTTTATATTGTAGCAGGAGCTGGTACAGTTTCTCCGTTTCTCCACAGCTGTATAAGTAGTCGGCTTGTTCTACAATTTCCTCAGCTTACATTAAAAGACAATAAGGAGACGCTGGAGTGAATGATATATTCCCATGAATTGTTTATCCTGATATATACTACACATAAATATAGGTCATATAGTAATATTTGAAAAGCACGTACCTTTGTCAAGTGCAAACACTGCAGTTGCACAAGACGATTGCCCGAGAGTTTTATATCCCAGATAAGATAATGGCGGTAATGCGATAAGTAAGGCAGCGCTCCGAGCCTAATGTTGGGTTGGAAAGCAACGATTATGCAAGCATAACTATTACACAAACATACAAACAATATTGTCATTTGTCAAATGTACTGGTAGAAATTTATATGAATAGACTACAGGCTTTAAATACTGATGCAATGTAAGGGCAAATATAAAACGGGTAAAAATAGATAACAAATCTTGTTTAAAATATACATAATAGAATAAAGTGGAATGAATCTGAGTTTGTCAGGAAGATGGGGTCAAAGTGTAGCCATGATAAAGCACTCCTGGGATACAGAGGGTTAAGGGCCTTGCTCAAGAGCCAAACACTGGCAGAGTTTGGGTGCAGGGACGTGAACCTCCGACCTTCTGACTAGTAACCCAGAGAGTTGACCATTGAGCTACAACTTTTGAGCAAGTAGTGATACTGGTGGAGATGACATGTCTTCCAAAGCAAACACAAAACGTAATGCAATCCAGTACTTTTGGCAGAAGCTGTGCGCTAATTAATAATAGGAATTGATTGATCTTGGACTAGATTCTAGATTCAGTGATTTGTTTGATAAAAAAGAAAAGTGACCCAGAAACCCATTTGTAACACTAAATTACTATATGAAATAATTTACAAAATTATATTTTTAACCAACTAGTTTTGAACATATCCCCATTTACAATGAAGGATCTAGACATTCTGTAAAATGTACACAAAATATTTTACAAATAACCATCCAGTAACGATTTTAAACCAGTGGAGATATTCCGAAATTAATGTAATTCCTAAAGTAATGGCATAATATTCAGAAACTGTCTATTTATTAATGTTCAGTAACCAGGTTGGACTTCTAGACAAAAAAAACTGGTTTATTTGTAAATGATCTCAAACAAGCATAAAGGGTCTAGTAATTATTTAAATGGCTTGACACCAGAGGGACGTGGTCAAGCATTAAATCAGGTGGCGAGGTGGTAAAGGGCACAGATAAGTAGCTTATTAAAGATATTTAGCTCTCTTTTTGGTGCTTTCAGGATTTCAGTGAGAGATGGAGGGAGAGACAGAGAGAAGGGGTGTATATAAATCACTTTAGTAGCAAAACTTAAAAGTGAGAAATGGAATATAAAGGGAGGACGAATTCTCAGTTAATGTTCTACACACCCTCACATGCCAGGGTTCTACATCTAGCAACTGAAAGCTTTATATATAAAACCCTGGATTATCTTTAATGAATATAATCTAAAAACATTATCTATACACATCATTTCTTAACATTCCCAATGAAAACAATGTGATGAAACATGAAGTGGGCTTTAAAAAAAACTGCCACTGCTGAGCACCTAAACAAGACCCTGAACCCTGAATGTAAATAACTGTGGATAGCGATCTGTGTCTAATACCATATATGTAAAAAAAAAAGAAATGAAAAATCTAAGTAAAACATATTAGATAAGCAAAAAAGTACAACATTCGAATTGTTTGTATTGTACTTTTTATATTATATAATACGTTATATAAAATATTATATATTTTTGATCCCATTAAATAGATATTTATGCGGAATCCTGGATCATTATTGTACATGAACATACAGTGAAATGAAATCTGGGTCCACAATTTATAACAGTTTACAAATTTGAGCAGAAAAAGGAGAGTTATACCATGGAGAAACACAGTCACACACACACACACACACACACACACACACACACACACACACACAGAAAGGAGAAGAAAATAAATATTGGGGTGAGAACATTTCGTTCTTTCTTCCTTTTTAAAAATGTCGATTTGTGTGTGTGTGTGTGTGTGTGTGTGTGTGTGTGTGTGTGTGTGTATATATATATATATATATATATTATAATAGATATGTGAGGTGTATAGTATATAGTATATATATATATATATATATATATATATATATATATAATATATATTCTCATATATATATATATATATAATGGATATCTCTCTCTCTCTCTCTCTCTCTACACTCTGACATCATATATATATACAATTTTCCAAGGTGCCATAACCTACCATATGTTTTTGGACCGGGGGGGAAACTCTCGGAGAACCTCCCCACGAGAAAAATATAACTACCCTATACGATATAAACTCCAGAGAGGGCCGAGAGAGAACCCGAGAGAGAGAGGCTAGACCGTAATTATCCAATATTATTAGTATTATAATTATTACATTTTAATAATTATTATATTATTACGTGCTCTACAGATGCAAGAATGAATTAAATAATAATAATAATAATAAAAAATAGCAATTATTTATTTTAAATTGTAAATAAATACTTAAATTACATTTGAATTAAAATGTAGTAAATACAATAATTAAATTTAAATGAAGATAAAGCGGTAGAAGATGAATGAATGAATGAAGAATAAAAACGATAAATAAAATAAAAAAAAAAAGTAAAAAAAAATAATATAAAAAGTATGCAGAGTGTAAAGTCAAGGCTCAGACAGATGTCCGGACGTTTCTGTGTTAAAAGTCTTACTGAGGTCACACTCTTCCGGATGGAGCCGCAGTGTCGCCGCGTTATTCCGCTCGCCAGACGAGTGAAAACTCGCAGCGAAGAGACAGCGGCCATGTCGTCAGTCCCACAGAGTCCCACAGAGTCCCGCAGAGTCCCACAGAGTCCCGCAGAGTCCCACAGAGTCCCGCAGAGTCCCACACAATCCCGCACAGTGTCCGAGAGCAGTGCGGAGTCTTCCCGCTTTACTGCCCTTTAAAACCGCCTTCTACTACAGTCCACTGGCGAGCACTTCCGCAATGGGATATAATACAAAATAAAAGTTTATGTAAAGTCAGTCTGGTTTCTAGTGATTTTAAAGGTATATATAAATGTATAAATAATAATTAATTATTATTAAGTGCTCTACAAATATGTACAGAATATATGTATATATAAATATATAGTACGTTCTTTTTTAACGTGTCCATGCTTTGTACGGCAGCGTCATCTAGTGTTTACATACGAAACCCCATTGTGTAATTTCCTTGACAGCGATTTTGTGCTTCTTTGTATTCCTCCTATGCAGCATTGGATGGCCATCAAGTTGTATTATATCCCGTGAAGGCGTTAATAAACAGCAACTGCGAACACAAGTCATTACCTAGGACTTATTCCTTTCTCACTGATGTATGTACACTTCAGTATCTATCTATCTATCTATCTATCTATCTATCTATCTATCTATCTATCTATCTAGATCTATCTATCTATCTATCTCTAAGTCTATCTAGTCTGTCTGTCTGTCTGTCTGTCTGTCTATCTATCTGTCTGTCTGTCTGTCTGTCTGTCTGTTTGTCTGTATGTCTGTCTATCTATCTCTCTGTCGTTCTCTCATCATTCTCACTGATGTTGTACACTTTAGTACACTTCAGTATCTATCTATCTATCTATCTATCTATCTATCTATCTATCTATCTATCTATCTATCTATCTATCTATCTATCTATCTATACTCTCTGTCTGTCTGTCTCTGTCTGTCTATCTATCTATCTATCTATCTATCTATCTATCTATCTATCTATCTATCCTATCTATCTATCGTCTGTCTATCTATCTATCTATCTGTCTGTCTGTCTGTCTGTCTGTCTGTCTGTCTGTCTGTCTGTCTATCTATGTGTCTGTCTGTCTGTTTGTCTGTATGTCTGTCTATCTATCTCTCTGTCGTTCTCTCATCATTCTCACTGATGTTGTACACTTTAGTACACTTCAGTATCTATCTATCTATCTATCTATCTATCTATCTATCTATCTATCTATCTATCTATCTATCTATCTATCTATCTATCTATCTATCTATCTATCTATCTATCTGTCTGTCTGTCTGTCTGTCTGTCTGTCTGTCTGTCTGTCTATCTATGTCTGTCTGTCTGTCTGTCTGTCTTGTCTGTCTATGTCTGTCTATCTATCTCTCTGTCGTTCTCTCATCATTCTCACTGATGTTGTACACTTTAGTCACACTTCAGTATATATCTATCTATCTATCTATCTATATCTATCTATCTATATCTATCTATCTATCTATCTATCTATCTATCTATCTATCTATCTATCTATCTATCTATCTATCTATCTATCTATATATCTATATAATATAATATAATATAATATATATAATATATACTATATCTAAGAAAATGAACTAGTAAGCTAAAAAGAGGGAAAGATAAAGACACTGGCAAAGATTAACCAATTATTTCACTGAGAAAGATTCGGTTCACAGAACCGACTCGAGTGTAACCGACACATGTTTGTCCGAGTGGGCGTGGTTTACACCGGAACTCTGGAACACACTAGTGTTGGACGGTGCCGGTTGTGGACTTTGGTTTTGTGTATTTTGAAGTCGATATGAACCGGGTTTTATCGACGCGCTTTCTCAGACTTTGCAGGTGAGTGACGCGTACTTCTAATCCGGGTTGTGTGAACGCCTATGACGGTTTACTTGCGATTTTACTCTGTAATCTAGCAATTTAGTTCCAATAACACACAACGGGCACTATGAAGCCTGTAGTGTATTATAGACAAATGTAACCTGTTCTACCCTACATAGTGCACATACTAAGGGTACAAACGCTATTTTAGATTCGACCTGGTTGGCTAAAGTCACCTAAACCAGTTGTGTTTATTATTATACAAACCATATTAATTAGACAATATCTACATATAAACAGAAACATTATTTTAATATTCAGACTGGTCTCTTTTAAACGGCAGACTATCATGAATTATTTATGGAAAGCACTGACCTTTCCTCTATATTCCTTCGAGGAAATAATTGTTTTGATGCCTTTTTAGATTTGACATGAAAACGCATTTAAATGCAATGATTTATCACATACCATTATTAACTTTAAATGTGTCAATTTTGCATTTACTTATAATATGTTATAATGCGTTATAATATAATGAACTTGAAGAACACATTTTATTTGTATTAATAATGACCATTGTTACAAAGCAGCTTTACACAAAATATAGATTTCATATTTTTATATTTGACCCTAATGAGCATGATGAAGGTGAGGAACCAGCTTTAACAAGGAGCCCCATTTTCATCTGGGTGTCACCAGATACTGATATGATAAATCATTTATCATCTCCACTTTTCTAGAGAAGGGTTAAGGTTCTGCGTAACTGATCTGATGAACACCAGGTTTTTCCAAACTGCCCTTAACCCTTTGTGCTCCAGAGGTGATGTAACACAGCTGACCTTGTGCTCTGACCCCAGATTTCTGACATCGCTGGTATATGAGAAGAAAGAATTCACTGTTCTGTAACATACATGTGACAAGTAGAGGTGGTGACAGGGAGGTGGTGGCTTAGTGGTAAAGTGTGAACCAGAAGATCGCAGGTTCAAACCCCACAACCACCAAGCTATCACTAGTGGGCCCTTGAGCCAAACCCTTAACCCTCAATTGCTCAGTTGTAAGTCGCTCTGGATCTGCCCAATGCTGTAAATGTAGACAAGTAAAAAGCCTCCTTTATCAACCATGTACATAAATTCAATAATGTGCATGTTATAATACGTATAAATATTATATGATTTAATGTAATTATTACATATAGAATGAAACTGTGTCATTTCAGCCAGAATCAATGTGAGCTTTTTTTTTAATCGATGCATAGAAAAATATCTATGTAATAATATCATTGTAATGTCATACATATTTTATGATTTATTTACTAATCTAATTCTTACGTATATAGTGAAACTCAACTCACCATAATCATTTATGGTGCGGTAAAAGATGTCTTTCAATATATGTGGAAAGACATGATCCATGGTTCGGTACCAGGACATAGCTCAGCCCTAATTTTGTCATCAGGAATTTCAGGTGCTTGTTTCTGATTCCATTATAGTTTTAACTGTAATCTGAGAGCCGAATGTAAGCAGTTTGCACCTGATACAGTTACAAGGCGACCCGCGAAAGAACATACAAAACCATCTGTATGGATTTGGTGTGTGAGGAGGTATGCGGGTCATTCGGTGTTTAAAGGTATTTGTTGGGCATGACACTAAAGTTTTGCAATCCTAACCTTCTCAAACTGAAGTACACTCTGTTCACAGGAGCAATGTCACACTGGAACAGAGTTACCTTTATGGCATTTGGCAGACTACCTTATCCCGAGTGACTTGCAACTGAGCAGTTTAGGGTTAAGGGCCTTGTTCAAGAGTCCAGTGCCTTTACCACTGATCTACCACCACCCTATGAGTCTCATAGATCCAGTGCAGCAAATTGTAGATCTGCTACATCATACAAACACTACCTGTGTGTACTTTTGATAGATGGGGAATTGATGTGTGCGCGTGTGATGGTTAAACACGATGCACTTTATGTGGCTAGGACAAACTTAGTCTAATCCTCAGCCTTGTGTCCTTGTGGCTCTTTGTTGTGTTGTGTGTTGTTTTGTGTTGCACCAGGGTCCTGGAGAAACGTTGTCTCATTGCACTGTGTGCTGCGGCAGCTATATATGGTTGTAATGACAATAAAACCCTCTTGGCTTGACTTGAAAACTAATTTATTGCTTGGTTAATATACAGTGGAACTTCACTACGAGTGTACCAGTATACGAGTAATTCAATGTACGAGTCGGGATTCGTAAAAAAAAAAAAAAAAAAAATTATATATATAATTTATATAATATATATAATAATAACAAGTGATACAGATTTTGCTGTTGAAATGCCCACCAAACGATGAGCCATTCAGTCACGCAGTCAGTTAACCCCTTAGTTCCTTTGTTCTCTGACCAACGTCGTCTCCAGCATGCCACCAAGGCGTCTTCTCATAGGTAAAGCACCCGGTAAAGATTCCTCTTTTCCTCTTTTTGATGCTAAGGCACCATTATTACATTCTGAAAAAATAAATCGTATTATTGCATGTGGTTGTATTTTTATTTTTATAGTAATATTTTTGCTGGTCTGGAACACATTACATTATTTCTTATGGGGGAAACTCCGTTTCCGTTTGCAGATATTTCAGTGTACGAGTCACAGTCTGGAACGAATGAAATTCATAAGCCGAGGTATCACTGTATATGTTCATTATTTCTGTAGGAAAGGATAATCACTTACAATCACACTTGTAATAATCACTTACATTCAGGTTTTGGTCTTGCCTGGGTAAAAAACCTGGAGAAAAAAACCCTCAACAGCAAATAAGCAAATGCTTCTAATATCTCAATGTTAGTCAATGTAATCCAATGTCAACGTTAATGTCAGAGACTCGGCTCAGCTCGTCAGGGTTCTGATTGTTGCCAGTGCTGTCCGTTATTAAAGTTTGATCCTCGAAATCTGATTGGTTTATGCAGAGCAGAGGTTGTGAGAGAAAGCAAAAGAGTAAAGTTACCTATGGAGCGAGGGATAAAATCTGCATGGCAACATTATCATGTGGCTGTTTAAATATAATAAGAAAATTATAAAGATGGATGGATCTTTTTCTTTAACCATTGTATTTTAAATGATATTTATTTCCTCTCCCTGTATTGACAATCCTGAATTTGCATCATGCATCTGGATAACGAAGGTAATTCTGATTCTAATTATGGGATGTACACATGCTTTCTTGTGTCCTTTTTAGAAGCTTTAGTGTTCATGGTGCTCAGCTGCACACCACTGGTGTATGGATGGCATCTTCAGTGGAGGACTTTAACCAGGCCAAGGTTCAACTTGGGACACTAAAGAAGGAACCTGGTAATGAAGTCAAACTCAAGATCTATGCCCTTTTTAAGCAGGTGAGGAAGAACCTTCATGCCGTGTAACTGCTGAAAAGCCACAATTTTTGTTTTATAGTCACACATCAGTTTATATTGATTAGTTGGTAAACATAAGAACACTGATCTGATTGGTCAAGAGAGGTTCCAAGAGACCTTGTATTTAATATTACCACACAGGGACGAACACTGGACATTAGAGATTGTAACAGTACAGGTATTCATACTGATGTAGTTAAAATCCTTCACAAACATATTAAGTAGCAATTTTACGTTTTTTGCATTTTTTCACCCTGAAATTGATCCGATCCGTGACTTAAAAACAGAGGTACACCCTCTGGAGGACACAAAACTTTCCATGTAAATTTGAGCCCCAGAGAAATAGTTACTAGAGTATTGTTATATTGCTTTATTATTAAATGTTAATATTACTATTACTACTCCTAATAATAATAATAATACTAATGATGATGCTGATGCACGAGCCGCTCGCTTTTTATGTCAGCTTCTCATGCCCTCACGTGTGTGTGTGTGTGTGTGTGTGTGTGTGTGTGTGTGTGTGTGTGTGTGTGTGTGTGTGTGTGTGTGTGTGTGTGTGTATGTGTGTGTATGAGATCAGGCCACACAGGGGCCCTGTAACACTCCGAAACCAGGAATGCTCGACTTTGTGAACAAGGCAAAGTGGGACGCCTGGAAGTCTCTGGGTGCTTTGACACAGGTGAGCTCATTAAATTTTACACAGAAAAACGGGGCACCGGTTTGGATAAAGATAGTAAAATAGGACCGCGTATTTAATGAGCTGTGTTCCCGTCTGCGCCCGTCCCGTGGATGAGTCCGGTGACGCCCGTTAGCATTGTCGTTTTTTGAACTGCTGTGGTTACGTTGTTGTGTCATTGCGAAGATGGAGTAAAATTTGTGAAAGGGAAAATGGACTGTTTTTAGGAGGCCATCACTCAGAGGCTCCGACACGACGCGACGGGACGAGGCCTGTTGTTGGCACGCTAGGCGCGACACTTGCTAAACTCTGTTTAAATATATTGTTGCTTTATGTAATGAACGTCAGCCGAGGTCGGCACCCCCACATTTTACAACATCAAATCCGGCCCCCTGTGCAAAAAGTTTGGACACCCCTGGGCTAGGGTATCCCGAGCACCAACAAATGGGTTCATTTTCAATTTAATTCAGTTTTATTTGTTTAGCACTTTTAACAATGGACATGGTCTCAAAGCAGTTTTAGAGCGATAAAACTGTACAAAAAAATTAAAAAAGTTTTGTTTAGTATAATTTTGAATTTGTCTGATTTGTCGAATGAGTGAGCGAGTGGTTACTGTAGCAACCAGACTGAAAAGGGAACCCATCCTTATCTTAGTGGCACCGAATATCCATTCATTACAATTCCATCTTTGTTAAGGTGTGCAGTGTCCTGAGCCATTGTAGTAGATTGTGGATATAAATCACATTCCAAATCCATTCCCAAAGTTTGTGTGTCTTATTCAACGTACTCGCAGGAGGACGCCAGGCAGCAGTATGTGGACGTTGTTTCAACTCTGGTGGCTGCTGAGGGACCTCCAGTAGTAGCAGCTTCACCCACCGGCAGTGAAAAAGCCTTCCAGACGCTGCTGGTCACCACAGAGGGCGGCATCACCACGATCCGACTCAACAGACCTGAGAAGAAGAACGCCATCACTGTCGAGGTGCGCTGAAGAATCATGGTGGTAGAACATGTATATCACAAGACTACTTGTCACTGTTTTTGCGTGTGTGTTTGTGTGTGAGAATGAATGAAAGAAAGAAAGAAAACAGAAAATATACAGTAAGGCCAAAGCATTTGGTATTATGTAACAGAACAATTTACTTTGCAGATGATCATTTTTTAAATAAATTCATTAAGTAGATTTTTGAAATATCTCAAATCCAGTGTATTCACTGTCACCTGAATATCCTCTTCAATAAAAGCAACAAGGCACGAGGGAAATCACATTTTATGTATGTAGCAGTGGACATGGACAATATCACTATTTTGCTATATATATATATTTATATATATATATCTCCGGGGAAGATCCGGGTTCGAGCCCCGGTATTGCCAACCTGCCACCCTTGGGTCCTTGAGCAAGACCGTTAACCATCAGGGGTGCCTTATCGTGGCTGAGTCTGTGCTCTGACCCTGCGCTACCAACAACAAGCTAGGATATGCGATGAAAGAATTTCACTGTGCTTTAATGTATATGTGACAAATAAAGTCTATTCTATTCTTCTACAAAATACAAATAGTTCAGAGCTTTGGATATTAAATATTCAAGATATTGTATGTTTATTTTTTTATATTTAAAATGTATCTGTTTATAGAGATAGATAGATAGATTGATACATGGTTTGATACATGGATGAATGGATGGTTTGATACATGGATAGATTGATAGATTGATTGATGGATGGATGGACAGATTGATTGATAGATGATTGATGGATTTCATCTCATAGGTGTTTAATAGTTTAGGTCAGAGCTCTATAGTAGGCCTCTCAGGATCTTCCACTCAAACCATATCCAAACCACATGCAGAACATTCATAAAGAACATCTGTAAAGAATAAAAAAAATATGAATTAAAAGCAGTCGTATATTAATCAATAAAAAGTAATTGTTAAATTTAAAAAAAGTTAGTTATTTAATGTGAGATAATAATCAAATGTATCATTTAGAAATGTGATAATGCCATTTTCTTATTGCTTTTTCTTATTGTACTGTAACTTATAGGTGTCAAAAGAACTATTTGTTTTCTTCCAGATGTATAACGAGCTGATGGAGGCTCTTGATATTGCTGGGAAAAATGATTCTGTCCTTACAGTGTTCACAGGTACAGCAAAAAAGATTCAGGTAAATTATGTTGACCTGTTTATCTGAAATGCATCATGCGGTTATCTTTCTAATACAGGCAGCGGTGATTATTACTGCAGTGGCAACGACCTGAACAACTTCACTAAGATCCCAGAGGGGGGTGTTCAGAAGATGGCTACGGATTCTGGCGAGCTCCTCAGGTGAATGCTGAGTGGGGGGGATTTCTTTCATTGTGACTGCGATATTAATAATTGTTGTGTTACTGAGCACAGGCGTTATGTCAAAGCCTACATTGACTTCCCGAAGCCTCTGATTGCTGTCATAAACGGACCGGCTGTGGGGATTTCCGTCACTGTGCTTGGCCTCTTTGACATTGTCTATGCTACAGAGTGTGTGAGTTGGGATTTCAGACATGACATAAAAAATGACACAAATAAAAAAATATTGAATTAATGATAAAATAGTGCTGTGGTTTGATTGGATACTTTCCATCTCTGTGTCACCCTTAGGCGACATTCCATGCCCCTTTTAGCAAACTGGGACAGAGCCCCGAGGGCTGCTCGTCATACACCTTTCCTAAAATTATGGGACCTGCAAAGGTACCTACAATTTCTTCCTTATATATGTGGCACAAAAGTCTTTTGTTTTTCAAAACATGCATACTATTTGTGGTCTATGTGTTTATAAGAGAGATTAGAGGATCGCAGATCTTAAGTAGTGTTACACGATATACTGGTACTAAAAAAGTATCGCAATACCCTGCTTTTAAAAACAATACGATTCTTTATTTTATTAGTATCGATGCTTGGACTATAGGGGGCAGTGTGTGCAAATTGTGTGCATTCGGAATTTATTTCCTCCCCTCGGATGCACTCCGACTTTCGTGCTGGTGGAACTTGAAGTATAATGATTTTGAAGTAAAAAATGACATAAAAAAATGTAATCTTTTGTTATATAAATATACTACTATGTTTCAGCAGACAGCAAACATTAGTAATAAATAAAAAATATATTGTATTGATTAAAAGTATTGATTAAAAGATTTTGTGTTGGTATTTTGATATTTTATCTAGGTATCGTATCAAAGTAAAAATTTTGGTATCGTGAAAACATTAGTCTCAATTAAATCAAATCAAAATAAGCGCACCATAGAACCAGAGTAAGCAAAAAAGCTGCCCAGAAACTTTGAGGTGGATGAGATAAAACAGCAGAAACGTATTCTAATCCTGTCAGCAGAGAATCTGGAGGCTATCATGAGCACAAACTCACATTGAACCGTTCATGACTAGCCAAAATATCCCCCCCCTCCCGATCTCAGATCTGCTGGCATAGTCCATCCACTTTTTGATGTTTTATGGATGCTGGGATCCTTTTCTCGTCAGCATGATTGAGAAGATTAATTATTTGAGTTCTTTTATTCTTCCTAGCATTTTAAACCAATATGTCTAAAACAATTTCACCCCCCCCCCAAAGTTTTCCAAAACAAAGCTTTTTTCTATATTTTGCCCCATCCTGAATAAACTACAGTTGCCGTGTGTAAAAAAAAAAAAAAAACACAAGAGACTTCTGCACTTTATAAAATATTACAACAAATTTAACAGTCATGCCATGGTTAAAGTCACAGATCACATTTGCTTCTGTCATGCCCATATTTTGACATCTTGCCATGTATCCGCATGACTGATTCGACAATTGCGTGAATGTACAGTTTTCCTCTGGATTCTTCAGATTTCCTGTTTTCTCCCAAAACATATATAATGCCCCTGTATGTGAATGGTGCCCTGTGATGCATTTCCTCCTCGCACCATGTGTTCCTACTCGTATTGACCTTGACCTGAGCTCTTACTGGAGGCGACTGAGTTACAGTTACTGTTCAGGAAAAAGGAAATTGGGTTTTTTGAATAGAATAAAATGCTAAAGGAGTACACCCTTTTTACTCCGTGATAGGGGCTGGTAAAGGATAAAAAAAATCTCGATATTATAAAACTTTTTATGATATTCGATTTATAATCTTGATATGTTGGATATTTAACTTTTAGATAATAAAAAAACAGATTTGAGACTAATTATTCACACCTGTGTTGTTTGTCATCTCCATTTTGAGGGAAAAAAACCCTAGTAAATAGCAAAGGGAATGTAATATTGGATGTCCAGTGCATTCTTTTGGGAAAATACGCTTGAAATGGAAATATATTCGTTATTTAGGATATTTTAAGATTTTAAATTGCTGTCTTAGAGGCTCGGTGGTTTAGTGGTTAGCACGTTCGCCTCACACCTCCAGGGTCGAGGGGTGCGAATTCCCGTCTCGGCCATGTGTGTGGAGTTTGCATGTTCTCCCCGTGCCTCAGGGGTTTTTTCTCCGGGTTCTCCGGTTTCCCCCCGTCCAGAAACATGCACGGTAGGTTTATTGGCACCTTGGAAAATTGTCCCTAGTGTATGAACGTGTGTGTGATTGTGAGTGTGTGTGTGCTCCCTGTGATGGGTTGGCATTCCATCCAGGGTGTGTCCTGCCTTAATGCCCATAGACGCCTGAGATAGACGCCATGACCCGAGGGAAGATCGGATATAGAGGTAGAAGATGAATGAATGAAATCGCCATGCACCAAGTGCCTAAAAAGCTGAATTCTCTGTATTCTTTGTGCGCAGGCCAGCGAGGTACTCTTGTTCAATAAGAAGCTGACGGCTGCACAGGCGTGCGAAATGGGACTCGTGACTGAGGTGTTTCCTGACAGCAGCTTTCAGTCTGAGGTTTGGACCAGGATAAAGGCCTACGCCAAACTGCCTCCAAATGTAAGTAACAGAATGATTGAATGTCACAGCACGGGTGTCCAATCTTTTCCACGACACACAGGCGTGGGTGTAGGTTTGAAAGAGCAAGAAACCCCTTTAAAACATTTATAGATTTGAGATATTTAAGGTTTGACATGCGGATACATGAACCTCGAGTGCTTTTAGACGAAAATGCCGTTTTATCTGCGTTCGTGTAGATATACACTCAGTTGATGTCGCAATGATGTCACAAGTGTTCATGCAAGTGTTGTTGGTCTGAATGCACATGTGATATTTGCTGGCAATGTGATACAATGTGTCATACTCGGGTATGAATTCTTTCCGAATGCATCGTAAATATGTGTGTCAGAGGTCCAGCTGTGGTCACACCTGGAATGTTCTAGTTTCCTGTTCTGTCGTATATATTTTCCTTTCAATCTCTCCTCTCCTTCCTTTTGTCTTCTCCGACTCCCCTTTATTGTTATTTTTAGAGGTTTGAACGAACAATTTCAATTCACATTTAATTGGCAAAAATCCACACTCATCATTTTTCTTGCTTCCAGTCTGCTGTAATTACAAGAGCGGCCTCTAGAGGCGCCATGAGACTGGGTGCTGCATACAGAGAGCGCTATAATGACTAATATATTGGTTTCTTGCAGCACAGCACATTATTTCATTATTAAGTACTGTTTTTTAAAAATGTCTCTAATAAAGTTCAATACTATTTTTCAATGAGCAAATTAGTACTAGAAATTGTACTATTTATTAGTACAGTAGTAATTGTACTATTTTACAAGGAGTGTCATGTTTCTATGTTTTCAAATAGATACTGGTTAAAACAGTCAAGTACTCCAACCTAGTTATCATTAATGGTAAAATCAACAGTCAACCTCTAATTATTTTATTGGATTAATATTTAATTTACTCGCTTTATATGACATATTCATATATACGTGTTGTGTACTAAACAGTAATAATGTCAGTTTTGTCCTACACATTGAAATTACACAGTAATTTAATTATATTCCCCAAAAAAACTGAAACATTTTGTTGTTACTGTTCTTTTTATCTTTCCGGTTTGTCTGCAAGATGTCCTTTTATATGATTTCAAACTTTGTAAAAATAAATCAAACATTAAATAAATAAATAAATAAATAAATAAAATTAAATAGATAAATACATAAAAATTATGTAGACACGCACCTTTCATATTTCTGATCATATCTCCTGTGTCCTCAGTCTCTGGCTCTGTCCAAGCAGCTGATACGCCAGGTGGAAAAGGACAAACTCCACGCTGTGAACGACGCAGAGGTTGAAAGACTGATTGAGCGCTGGCTGTCCGACGAGTGCATGCAGGCCATTATGGGCTTCTTCCAGGGCAAGGCCAAGCTGTAACACGGGTATCATGTATCATCCACACAGTTCCATTTACCTGCAGCTTTAACAAACAAATGTTTTTTTTTGTTCAGTTTGTTCAGTACAATATAAAAGAGGTGATCATTAACTGCTGTTATGCAGCGATTACATACGAGAAGAAACACAATATACATAGTAAGGAATGTAAGGTTTGTGTCATTCATTTTAAGCATTATTTACATTTTATTCCACTCAGGGGAAAGACTTTGAGGGCACACATTTTTCGATATGGGGTCCGGCTTGTTTTACAGTCAGTGCCAAAATGATCCGTACACCTACTCATCAGCATCTAAACATTGGTTCTGAGAATTTGTTTAGTTGGTCATTTTTTTTAACTAAAATAATTATTTACTAATTAGCTACAAAGATGAAACAATGTTTTAATATAACTGTGGCCATATGTGATCGGAGCGACAGCTAGTGGTGTGTTACACATCATTAAGTGGTGTGAATTAAGTTTTCAATATGTTGAAATATTAACATGTTTCTGCTAGAAAACGTTTTGTTGACTATTTCTGCAATAAACATTTTATAAAAACAACAAAGTCAGTTAAGGCAATGACTGTACAGTTTCAATGATTTCTTTAACCCAAAGTCCCATAACCAGATGTTTTCATAAGCAGATCTCTACGTATCTAATAGGGTTGCCGCAAATTCACTTAATTTTATTTCATAGCGATAAAAATGTTCTGAACATTTTATTAACAAAAAACACCCAGAAACCTCCAGCCACTCAATCTTCAACAGGTTATTATTCACAAACAGATATTACTGTATGTAACCTAAACGTATCAGTCTATATGGAAAGCAACCAAAACTGGAACATAATTCTTAAAGGAACCACATACCATATTTAACGATTAAAACAAGCACTAAAAAAATGTAACATTAAAATGAACAAGAAATGGATATTAAAAGAATAATGTCCCGTTAGAAATAAATATTGAATAATTCCTAACTTTATTAAATAATTTGATTGAAATGTATATATTTATAACGGCTAGTTACTTAGAGTATTAGAAAAATAAAAAGTATTCATTTATGGTACATTAAGAACAGAAACGTGTGCAATTAATCACAAGTTCTTTAACTAGATATCCTGTAACTATAGGTACACTATTAACCAGAAACCCCTTTAATCAGCGGTCTTTAATCAGAATAAACCATAAACGTGGGTCTTAAATAAAGAAAGACCATAAACAAGGACCTTTACCCAGAAAGACCACAATCAGGGCTTTTTATTAAAGACTTCTCTTTATTGAGAAAGACTACAATTAAGGGCATTTAACCAGAAAGACCATCATTAAGGGTCCTTACTCAGACAGAACATACGAATTTGCCTTTATCTAGAAAAACTATAACCAAGAGCTTTTAACCCAGACAAACCAATGGATTTTATTAAGAAAAACCATAACCAGGGCTCTTAAACAGATAAAACCGTAGCCGAGGCTTTTACCTACGGAAAAAAATAATACCAAAGATCTCGTGTGTTTCTTGTTTGACCAGCAGATGGCAGGCTTCACCATGTAAAAGCCAATTTATACTCTTTCTTTCTTTTTCTTTCTTTCCTTTTTCCTTTCCCTTTCTTTCCTTTCTTCCACTTTCTTTCTTTCTTTCTTTCTTTCTTTTCTTCTTCCCTCCCTCCATTTCTTTCTTCTTTTCTTCTTTCTTTCCTTCCATCTGCCATTTCTTCCTTCTTCCTTCCCTCCCTTCCTTTCCAAAACAATTATTTCACATAAATATCACTATTATTCAGACATAAAATATTTCTGTTTTTCCCCTCAACGACCACAACCACAATTGCATGTTGATCAAATTACTATATAAGCATATATTGTATATAAATAGCATGTAGTATATAAATATATACAGCATATAGTACTATATATAAGCTTTATACTTCTACTTTCGGTTGTGATCAGCTTTCTCCACCCTTCCTGTCCTCTACATCTGCCTCTTTCACACCAACTACGCTCATGTCTTTTGTCACCACATCCATAAACCTCCTCCATGGCTTTCCTCTTTTCCTCCAGTCTGGTACCTCCATCCAACAGTAGACAACGCCACTGTACCACATCACACGTCCTAAAAACGTTCCCTTTCTCTCCTACAGAGACCCTTCTATCACAAATCACTCCTGCAGCTCTTCTCCACCATTTCTGCACTCTTTTCTTCATTTCTCCAACACCCTCTCCATTACTTTGCACTGCTGACCCCAGGTACTTAAACTCCTCCACCTTTACCACCTCTTCTCCCTGCAACTGCACCACTCCACACTGCCTTCCCTCATTCATTCACACACACACACACACACAAACACACATGTCTGACTCCTACTGACATTCATGCCTCTCTTCTCTCCAGACTCTTCTACAACCTGCTCCCTACTCTCAACACAAATCACAATATCATCTGTAAATATCATTGTCCAGGGAAACTCTTGTCTGACCTCGTCCATCAACCTGTCCATCACCACTGCAAACAGGAAAGGGCTCAGGGCTGATCCTTGATGCAATCCCACCTACGCTGAACCAGTCTGCCCTTCCTACTGCACTCTTCACTGCTGTCCTCATACACGTCCCGCACCACCCTCGCATGCTTCTCTGCTACACCTGAAATCGCTACCAGAATCTACCCATCTCTATCTCTTTCTCTTATTCTCCTCCTCCTATCCTACACCTTCTTGACACACTCTCGTCAATAGTCAACACATTTCTATCTGCATCCTTTATCACTCTAACTTACAGCACATCCTTCCCAGCTCGCTCCCTCTGCCTGGCCGACCTCTACAAATCACTTTCTTCTGCCTTAGTGTCCAACTTCACATACAAAATAATACTACATAAGCTTAATTACATAATATGTGCAGTGTGTGAATTCACCATTTGTCTCGAACTAATTGCACATGTTCAAGAGTTGGTAGGGAGTACCATCTGTATGAAGAAGAAGAAGAAGAAGAATAGCCCTTTATTTGTCACATATACATTACAAGCACAAGTGAAATTCTTTTCTTCTTATCGCATATCCCAGCTTGTTTTACTTTAATATCTGTTGTTTGGTATCAGAGGTATCTGGGGTCAGAGGGCAGGGACAGCCATGATACGGCGCCCCTGGAGCACAGAGGGTTAAGGGTCTTGCTCAAAAACCCAAGGCTGGCAGCTTGGCCAATTGGCTCGAACCCGAACTAAGCACGGTGGCTTAGTGGTTAGCACGTTATTCCGCACAGTTCTCACAGTTCGCCCTCACACCGCCAGGGTCCGGGTTTGATTCCCGTCTCGGCCATGTGTGTGTGTGGAGTTTGCATGTTCGCCCCTAGTGGACGTGCCTCAGGGTTTTTTTCTCCAGGTTATATGTCTCTTCCTGCTTTGTTCCCTGTTTCCCATATTGATAGTAGTGTGTTATAGCAGGTTTCCTTAGTGTACCCCTCCCGGTCCAAAAACATGCACGGTAGGTTGATTGGCACCTTGGAGTTCGCCTAAAAAACATGTTCCCGTTTAGAAAATTGTCCCTAGTGTGTGAATGTGTGTGTGTGTGTGTCCTGTCGATGTGTGTGGGTTGGCATTCCATCCAGGGTGTATCCTGCCTTAATGCCCATAGACGCCTGAGATAAGTTAGGGACATAACGTAAAGTCAGGTGGAAAAAATCGCGATAGGAGTTTTTTGTAATCGGAGTTTTGACACGGAGCGCCGAGAAGTCGATCAGACTTGACTGTCTAGAGGAAGTAAAAGTCGTAACACGGTTTCCCATAGGTGAACCTGCGGAAGGATCATTTTTTGCTCACCCATCCGGTCCGTCCGTCTTCCCTTTTGAGTCGGAGGAGGCCAAAAGCGCTGCCCCCCCCGCTTGGGGCGTACCATTTAGGTTTTTTTCCGCCGTCTACCCGTTAATGATCCTTCCGTTTTGAGTCAAGTTTGATCGACTTCTCGGCGCACCGTGTCAAAACTCCTTTCTTTACCTTCACCTCACACCAGTAACGTTTTATCAGCTACTTTCATCTGTTTGATTTTCCCACTTGCTTTGTTTTGGACACGGGAAACGAAGGGAAGTTTTGATCTGACTTAAGATATCGTCAAGGTTGTAAAAACGATTCAACAAAAAACAATATTCAACAGCAGGGAAGAGACGAGCAGCATCGCCCGAGCCTCCACTAGACTCCGTTATTTTCCCAGCTGAGGCCGCGCCAGGCGTCCGGGTCTCGGCTCGTAAAGAGTACTGCATGTGAACGGTGCACTCCAGAGCTCTGTGTGAGAGCAGAACACACACACACACACACACACACACCTGCACTTCCTCCGAACGCTTGACACATGGCAGTTAAAAGTCTGACACATTCATGATGAACGAGTCTTCCCTTAAGAGCCTCACCTGCTTAGCGCAGTGCTTTGTTAAAGTAATATGTTTATCAATAAGGATAACAATAGGTTAAAGACACTAAATAATCAAATTTCCAAGTATAAAATTAAACGCTTGAACGTTTCAAATGTATGTTTTTGTTTTAATTGTTCCTTTACTAACATGGTAGTGCATTTGTATAGTAGTTAGATAGAGAAATACATTTACAGCATTTGCCACAACATTTGGCAACTGAGCTGTTGAGGGTTAAGAGCCTTGCTCAAGGGCCCACTGGTGGCAGCTTGGTGGTGGTGGGATGTGAACCTGTAACCTTAACTAAGGCCTTAACTACTGATCTACCAACTCCCTGGAGGATGGATGGATGGGTGGATGGATGGATAAAGTAAGATAATCTAGGATATGCTGTGAATTTATAATATTGAGAAACTATATGTTGTCTTTCCTGAAGACTTTCTATTGGTGGAAAAGCTTTAATAGCTGTTACGACGGACTCACATTGGAGAGGAAAAGATTTACTGACAGGAAACATCCTTTACCATATAACCTCCCTAATGTGTAACTTCTTCTGAAGAAAATGAATGGACGTCCTAACCAGTCCCATTTAAAAAAAAAAACCTTATTGGTGTATGTTCAAGGGGCACGGTGGCTTAGTGGTTAGCATGTTCGCCTCACACCGCCAGGGTCCGGGTTCGATTCCCATCTCGGGCATGTGTGTGTGGAGTTTGCATGTTCTCCCCGTGCCTCAGGGTTTTTTTTTCCGGGTTCTCCGGTTTCCCTCTGGTCCAAAAACATGCACAGTAAGTTGATTGGCACCTTGGAAAATTGTCCATAGTGTATGAATGTGTGTGTGATTGTGAGTGTGTGTGCCCTGTGATGGGTTGGCGTTCCTGAGACCTGTGACCGTGAGGGAAGATTGGATATAGTGGTAGAAGATGAATGAATGAATGAATGGTGTATGATCCAACGTATGATTATATACTTTATGAATTATTTTATTTATACATTGTATTTGTTGGTGAAAGTTAATGCAAATACATATAATATACATTTATTTCAAGATATTACAGGAAATAAAAACAGTGGGTCAAGTCCAGTGCTAGATCAAAACAAAAATACATCATGGTAATCTATATAAAATGTAATCCAACCACAAACAGCAGGTTAAAAATATATAATCATTATCTATGACCAGGAACTAGATATACAAACAGTAATAGATTCCCATAGACTCTTTTACCTCTCAGAAGTAGATTAGAATTGGTATGTCTTAAATTATTAGGTTCTTAAGATCATCCCACTTTGTTAATATGACCCACTGTTAATATGGGACTCATGAAGAACTGCCCAAGTTAACGGCCAAAACGAAGAGAAAGCACAGACCATAAAAGGAAAGTGCAAGGGGGAAAAAAAAACATGGTAAGCAGGAAGTAACTGCGACATAATCAGAGGTGTCAAGTAATAAAGTACAGATACTTCATTATGTTACTTAAGGAGGAATTTGGGGTATCTACACATTCATTCATTCCTTCATCTTCTACCGCTTTATCCGATCTTCCCTCGGGTCACGGGGAGTCTGTGCCTATCTCAGGCGTCTATGGGCATTAAGGCAGGATGCACCCTGGATGGAATGCCAACCCATCGCAGGACACACACACACACACTCACAATCACACACATTCATACACTAGGGACAATTTTCCAAGGTGCCAATCAACCTACCGTTGATGTTTTTGGACCGGGAGGAAACCAGAGAACCCGGAGAAAAACCCCCTGAGGCACGGGGAGAACATGCAAACTCCACACACACATGGCTTGATTAACAGAAGTCTATTTGTGATAGACACCTTAAACACACCTTAAACATCCCTAGATCATTTAATACAACACAAAAATAGGGTATATTTTCACAATAGTACTTTTAGAGAATACAGTTGCATTAGAGTATTTCCAATATCTGCTGTCATCCAGGACAGAATATGTTCTCTTTAGAGGCTGGTATTTCAGGAGCATTTTAACCTTTTGCTGTTCATACATCAAAAGCGCTACATACACATACAGATGTACAGCCAGATATACATCTGTATGTACATTTCTGACAACGTGTATGAAAAGTGCAACGCAAATACAATAGATTTAGTTTGGAATATAAAGCTTCATCTGAATCTACCTCCTCTAGGATTCATTCCTCTGAATTGCATCCTTTTTTTGGATGTTAACATTAGGATCTAACATAAACATTCAGTTCAAGGGACAAAATTGAGTTACATATTGTATAAGCAGGAGAACCTGAGCTCTGACCTGCAGCTATTGGCATCTGGACCAGATTAAATCGCCAGCTGGTGTAACGTCAGCATTGAAAGCTAAAAAAAACAAAAACAAAAACAAAAAACAAATCGAATTACGCGACTAAAAAGGCAACGTGCTTTTGGAAAAAGTCCTGTTTCGAACATGTAAAAGACCGGAGAGTGTGATGGAATGAGTCAGAGCAGAAGGCTTGGTCAGTGTGAAGGGGAAAAGCAGTCTCCCAGGCTGTAGCTGTCCACAAAAGAGTGATGCGTCTCTGGAGATGTTCTGTCTGACCCCAAGGCCGTCTGCCTGGGCCGGGACTCGTGAGTTAATGCTGGACGGAGCTGTGATGGTGCTCCCGAGGCAGTGATGAGGACCGAGGGAAACGTGGGGAAGAGGAGAGAGCAATCAAAGATAATAAACAAGGCGTAGAGGAGCTCCCGCTGCTGAGTCCCGGATTGCACTAAACCCCCGTTATAGTTCAGGACGAAAGGTTTAGTGTCTCGCTTGTCTCGCAAAAAGACGAATCTCCAGGTTCATCAACAAAGAACCACCTAAACTTCCCCTGTACGAAGCCATTTCACCCGACATGGCACTTGAGCAACCAATTAGCATACCTTTATGACAGACATTCTCATTATCAGCCAAAAATGCATCATGTACTTACATTTTTCAGTTCAAGAAAAATACCTTAACCCAGAAAACCCTCATTGTGTCACTATTCAAACGTTGGTTCTTAGGTTTTTTAAATGTAAAGGTCAAATTGCAACCCATTTAAACAGTTATAACATTTTTCAAGCTGGGGGCTTCAAATGTGCACAAAAGTCAAAGGCCACAGGTCACAGAGCGTCTGAGGCCGAGACGAATATTTCACTTCAGGGACCTGGAGGTATGTACTGCATGGAAACTTCTCCTGTTTTTGTAAACCCCGCCCCCCCACCACCAACACCACACCCGTTCTTATAATTATCTCACTGAATGACACAATATATTAAAATATCCTGAGATTTAAAGTATCCCTGACTGTCATTCTGTGGCACGAAAACTATTTTAGATTATTTTTAATTATTTTATTTAAGCTATTTTATGAATTTTATGACATACTGCAAGTCGGTGATGATATTGTGGGTAAGAAGAGCACTATGGTAGCTTGAAATGTTCATTGATAGTAAGCTGGAAGTAAGGTTGCGTCTGGTTGAGTATCGTGACATCCTCAGCGTTTTATATGGTGTCCATAGTGTAACGCTTTTTCAGCCCCCTTGTGTGGAGTGAATCCTTTTAAGGCCTCCTTATTCAAAACTCATGACGCAAAATATCTTGCAATTTTACGTCGAAATCTTAAATTGTACCATTTTTTCCCCCCATGCAAATCTTATTAACATTATTAACCTTCTCAGCTGAGACACTATCTCCTCTATTTAAAAACATATCCATTTTAAAGAGTCTTAGCATTTAGCAGCGTATTTGTGGCTAACCGTTCTTGTGCACTGCGATATCAACGCAGGTTGTGGTGAGGTTTCAGTGTAGTGTGCTGCGTAAAATTGTATTTGTTTTAAATATTTCTATTTTTTACAGTTCACATAAGCTGAGAATCCTGATATACAGGGAATTAAAAAAAAAAGATTCTAGAATAGCGCCACCTGGAGGCCCACCAGGTTGGGTTGCAGCCTCAGTTTGAACACCGCTAGTGTACAATAATTAGTGGGATTTTATTCGTAAAAATGACCTTGTATAACTGCTTTCAACTTTCAAAAGAAGGAAACTCAAGAACTATAAGTATAAATTTGGGCTGTAATAAATCTAAACAGTGTGCAATTATTTAGGAACAGATTTGCATTATGGTGTCCATCAGTGAGAGTCTCAACAATAATGGAGCAGTAACAAATGAACATTTGGGTGTCCCCAAAGATAAAGAGGGATTCCCTTTGGAGTCTTTTTTTTGTTCAATGCTTCTTCGTTATACCTTCATCTAAATACATCCAATATACATCCATGTCCATGTGTATATCACATCACATCCATATCACCAGTGCACGCAGCACATGCACACTACACTAATAATACATGTTTAATGTTTACCATTTCTCTCATTTTGCACTACAATCCCCTGCATTATGTACTGCTCTCAACCTGCACAATATTTTGTAAAATATCTCTTTGCACATCTCCTTGAGTATGTATGTATGCAGGTATTTATTTATGTATATATTGCATATTGAAAGTATGTCTAAATCTATCTATCTATCTATCTATCTATCTATCTATCTATCTATCTATCTATTGCAGGTTCAAACCCCACAACCACCAAGCTACCACTATTGGGCCCTTGAGCACGGCCCTTAACTCTCAATTGCTCAGTTGTAAGTCCCTCTGGATAAGGGCGTCTGCCAAATGCCGTATATATATATATATATATATCCATAAATGTATATATGTATATATATATATATATATATATATATATGTATATATATATATATATATATATATATATATATATATATATATATATATATATACTATATATATATATATATATAGTATATATATACTATATATATATATATATATGATATATATATATATATATATATATATATATGACTACTGAATCCACTGGCTTGATCATTAGGAATGAAATGATTTTTGACAGTAGACAGTAGTAAAATATTCATTCATTCATCTTCTAGCGCTTTATCCGATCTTCCCTCGGGTCACGGGGAGTCTGTGTCTATCTCAGGCGTCTATGGGCATTAAGGCAGGATAAACCCTGGATGGAATGCCAACCTATCGCAGGGCACACACACACACACACACACACACATTTAATACACTAGGGACAATTTTCCAAGACGCCAATCAACCTACCGGGTATGTTTTTGGACCGGGGGGAAACCGGAGAACCCAGAGAAAAAACCCCTGAGGCACGGGGAGAACATGCAAACTCCACACACACATCGAACCCGTGCCCTGGCGGTGTGAGGCGAAACGTGCTAACCACTAAGCCACCGTGCCCCTTTATAGTAGTAAAATATATATTTGTATATTTAATTCCATAAATCTGCTTTTTAAAACTTTCACAACAACATGCCATAAGTCCAGTGTGATACACATTTACAATTGCTAAAGTTAAGGATTAAAGTTAACCTGGTTTCCATGTTAATATGGTGTAAATGCTTTCCCTTTTTCTACCGAATTCCCCAATGTGACGTAAACGTGGCACGACCTCGCGCATAATGGAGCTCAATACTGTGAACCTTATTTATTTTTATTATTGCATCACAAACTAACCTCTGATTTTTCCAGACACGAGAGAGAGAAAAAAAAAACAGGGTTTTAATGGAAAAATGTCAAATTGACACGCTACGCTAACAAACTTGTACTAATAAACAATCTAATTGGAATCATTCACAGAAGAGAGTTACAAAAGAGGAAAGGACAACTTTGGACGAGAAAAAATTCATTAATGCGTAATCAGAGCAGCTTGATTTGACCGGGCCGCTGTGAAAACACAGCTTTAGATTTATATGTCAAACAATATACTGGCGATTCCGTGTCCAGCATGTGGCAAAGTCATTATCTTGTGTCGTTCTTGATCGAAAGAAAATTTGAAGCCACACATCTGTGACATGCCATAAAGCAAAAGCCTGAGCCCTTTCTCAAAAATCTCTGAAGTCTGAAGCAGACTTTTTGTAAATCCTTTGTATAAAATTTAAACGTTTCATGCACGGCTCTGCATTGCTTGTAACAGTTCATTATTGAGGGCTTTTTTTTTTAAAGAAATTTTAATGCAAGATTTGAAATGACATTAAATAAAGTATATTTTTGGCCATGCACATTTATAAAGGTCTGGTAACTGTTCATATATCAGGCTAAACGTCCTTTCCATATTTTAAACCTGTGCATGTTTGGAGCCAGACACCTGCACTCGCAGAGCTAAAGGGAAATCTTTCATAAATCCAAAACCTCATGAACTCACATGGAGTTTTTTTTTTTTTTTTTTTTTTTTTATGAGTCCTGCTCTTTCAGCTCAGAAAACAGACAGTGCACGCTGCATTAAAAAAGATTTGTAGCTAGAAACAGTGTGCTATGCTTCTTGTCTGTGTGTGTGTGTGTGTGTGTGTGTGTGTGTGTTCTGCAAGCCATTCAGTTGGTCAGTGAATGATCTGCAACTTGCTTAGGGAGAAGATATATATTTCCTTTGACTTTCTCACACTGATGTGGAATATTTGGGAAAATTATACACACGCACACACACACACACACACACACACACACACACACACACACACACACACACACACACATACAGACACACACACTTCCTACCCTTCACACATTCTTGGTTGGATCTTTTTGCCATTGCCATCATTTTATTACTGTAACTAATCAATGCTCTGCTGCACCTAAATCTGTCCCGAATGGTAAGAAAAAAAAGGAAAAACAAGCGGAAATCATAAAAAAACCTGTTTCTTGTGAGAACTGCTAGATTCTGAAGTGGTTTGACATTGAGAATTGTGGGGAAATTGATGCTAATTGGTAATTACCACTAGCGCACAATAACACAATTAAGCTAATCTTAGCAATCTATGATAATTCAATTCAATTCAATTTTATAAAGCGCTTTTAACAATTTGTCATCGTCTCAAAGCAGCTTTACATGATACTTATGTGTGAAAAGTGAAAATCAGTTTTGCACTAATTGTTTCTTGTTGAGCAAGCCGAAGCGACTGGTGGCAAGGAAAAACTCCCTGAAATGAGCAGGAAGAAACCTTGAGAGGAACCAGACTCAACAGAGAACCCATCCTCATTTGGGTTGTTAGTGTTGTGTGTGGTTGAGGATTTTTATTGTATTGGATGTTTATGAGGAGGTGATAAGCCTGCAAAAATGATCCAAATTATTTATTATTACAATTACAATTATTAATATTACAAAAAAGAGGCACGGTGGCTTAGTGGTTAGCACATTCGCCTCACACCGCCAGGGTCCGGGTTCGATTCCCGTCTCGGACATGTGTGTGTGGAGTTTGCATGTTCTCCCCATGCCTCAGGGGTTTTTACTCCGTTAACCCCCGTTAACCCCCCCCCCCCCCCGCCGGTCCAAAAACA
Source organism: Kryptopterus vitreolus (assembly GCA_030449085.1). NCBI lineage: Eukaryota > Metazoa > Chordata > Actinopteri > Siluriformes > Siluridae > Kryptopterus > Kryptopterus vitreolus. The sequence continues at coordinate 8,800,980 of JACRUU010000002.1, read as the reverse complement.
TGTGCGGTAGGTTGATTGGCACCTTGGAAAATTGTCCCTAGTGTGTGTGTGTGTGTGTGTGTGTGTGTGTGTGTGTGTGTGTGTGTGTGTGTGTGTGTGTGTGTGTGTGTGTGCCCTGTGATGGGTTGGCCTTCCATCCAGGGTGTATCCTGCCTTAATGCCCATAGATGCCTGAGATAGGCACAGACTCCCCGTGACCCGAGGGAAGATCGGATATAGCGGTAGAAGATGAATGAATGAATGAATGAAAATTACAAAAATTGATTGAGAACAGTCCATTCAAATATCGCCTGGACATTTTATGAGTCTTCAGCTATCCAAATGAGAGATCCCCATAATGCAACATGATACCACTTGTGAAAATCACCCACTTAAATGTTTGGTTTGTTTCACTTTCTGCGATGCTGTCCTGCTGACCACAGATGTAAAGCGCACTAATCTGAGATACTTCTAGTCTGGTTATTCTCCTCTGCACTCATTTGCATAATGTTTCAACCTCTTGACCCTTTGTTTCTTTACATTCTGAGTAAACTCTACACACTGGTGAGTGAACAAATCCCAGAAGAAAAGCAGTTTCTGAAAAAAGACAAAAAAACAAAAAACAACCCCATGATTTCAACAACCATGTCATGGTGAAAACCGCAAGGTTTATTCTGGCGTTTGATGTGAACATCAACTGAAACTCTCATCATAAACATTTATTTATGTCATTTTCTTATTTCATATACATTTTATACTACAACTTGCTGTACATATACATGCATATTCATATAACTAGCTGTACATATTCATCTATCAATTTGCACATTGCTACTTGCCACATTGCAGGTGGTAGTGGAGTGGTTCAGGCATTGGCCTCTAGACCAGGTTCAATTCCCAGCCACCATCAAACTGCCGCTAGTGGGCCCTTGAGCAAGGCCCTTAACCCTCAATTGCTCAGAGTTAGTCGCTCTGGATAAGGGCTTCTGCCATATCCTGTTAATGTAAATGCTACTATTTGCACTTCTGTAGATGCATTTCATTGCGGTGGACCTGTACTATGAAGTGACAAAGAATATTCGTTTGTTTGTTTGTTCGTTCTCTGCACAATTTAAAGCATTGTGCTGCTGGTGTACAGGTTTTACTAATAAAGGTGTTTATGTACACATTTAATATACATTTTTACTGTACTGTTTATACTTTACTAGTACAGTGTTGCTCACAAACCGAATCTTCTATCATTTATGATGATGCATAATGGTAATATTATTTAGGACATATTTAGCTACCATGTGAATGATACAGATATGACTCTGGACCATCTTCCAAAGCCATAAATGTAATGTAATTTAATATAACATTGTTTAATAACAAAACTCTGCCTTTGCTGTACAATGAATGCCACAAAAAATAGCTATAAATAAAATGATACACAGAGACAGGAAAAAACACACTCGTATAACAAGCGGCGGAGATATGTAAAATAAACAAGTTTTCAGATCAGCATATGATATACCGTATCATAGCATAGCATATACCGTAAAATTTACATATGTATGCAAAGTAGAGAATGGAACTATATGTGTACCATAGTCCGCAATGATTGTCCACCATGCATCATAGTTTAATGATACAATATTTAATAAACAACGCACTGTAAGCATGGTGAAGTTTTCATAACTATAGGGAAAAAAGAGACATTGAAAACTAATAATTAAAACAAAACATGAGATAATCAATGATATATTAGACCTGAACATATATTCTTATTTTTATTGCCCATTTTCACATTATTGGTATTAGGGATTTGTGAGCATTGTTCGGGTTAAATGTAACACATGGGAACGCCATCTTCAGTAAACATCCCCAGGCTTTGGCCTTCGCTTTAGTACATTTCATTCTTGTACATTTTATCCTACTTCGGTAAACTGCCTTGAACCTTTCCAAAGTGTCAACTCTTCTTACTAGCAAAACACACACAGAGAACGTGAGAGAGAAAGAGGAAAAAAAACATATATGTTCTATATAAATATATAGAAAGAGTGATAGATGGAGAGAGAGAAAGATGTAAATCTGCCAAGAGTTTGAAATGTATGAACAATTCATACATGTAAAAAAAAATTCAACAATACGAGCAGGATGGATTGCATCGGACATGTGTATTACAGCATCACTGAGACCTGCTATCCAGGCCACGGAGAGAAAGCGATGTTGGCAAGCGTAGTGACAGATATACACAGTGTCAAAATAAGAAACAGATTACTTCAGTTCTGCGTCCAGTACCGAAGGTGGGATTCATCTAGAAATGCAGAATATATTTGCATGTTGTCGGTTATAGCCACTAGTTTAATGCTGAAGTTGAATACAATCCTATAAAATGTTTCCATTTCCTCACCGTGTTTATTCATCGGGCAGATGCTTTTATTCAAAGTGAATAACATGAGAGACAGAATCCAATCTAAACACCATCACACAGCTAATCAAAAAAAGGTCTTCGTCACTGGCTTTATAGACGCTCTAAGACTTAAAAACATACAATTTGTTGTAAAAGGGGGCACGGTGGCTTAGTGGTTAGCACGTTCGCCAAACACCGCCAGGGTCCAGGTTCAATTCTCGTCTCAGCCATGTGTGTGTGGAGTTTCCATGTTCTCCCCGTGCCTCAGGGGGTTTTTCTCCGGGTTCTCCGGTTTCCTCCCCGTCCAAAAACATGCACGGTAGGTTGATTGGCACCTTGGAAAATTGTCCCTAGTGTGTGAATGTGTGTGAAAGTGTGTGTGTCCTGCGATGGGTTGGCATTCCATCCAGGGTGTATCCTGCCTTAATGCCCATACACGCCTGAGATAGGTACAGACTCCCCGTGACCCGAGGGAAGATCGGATAAAGCGGTAGAAGATGATTGAATTAATTTGTTGTAAATAGTTTAGTCACTTCCACAGGTACCCTTTTTTCAAGAAATGGGCCACGCATTTATGCTCCTTTATAAAAGTATAACGGTAACCATCAGATATTTACAAATGTATCCTTTTAACATAGAAGATTGTACTCTCATATGTTTCATGTCTGTACACACTACTATGAAAAATAACTCGATTTTTTGTGTAACTGTCGGACATATGTTTATTTAAAGTGATTTATCATGTGTATATCAGAATCTATTGTGTTTATGTATCTGGTGTCTGCATTCATTCATTCAGTCATTCATTCATTCATTCATCTTCTACCTCTATTTCCAATTTCCAATACACCCTGGATGGAATGCCAACCCATCGCAGGGCACACACACACACACACACACACACACATTCATACACTAGGGACAATTTTCCAAGGTGCCAATCAACCTACCGTGCATGTTTTTCGGACCGGGGAAGGAAACCAGAGAACCCATAGAAAAACCCTCTGAGGCACAGGGAGAACATGTCTGTGTTGTGTTCTTTTATTTTTAAATAACAACACGGACAATAACTGGCGTTTTCTTTCCCCTCCTGTGTGAAAAAAGGGAAGAAAAAATACATTTAACAATGAAAGAAAAACAGCATACCTGATAAAACAAAATAAAAAGGCTTTACAGTGTGTTTCCACCCTTATTTTCTTTCCTGTTAAAGGGGAAATTAAAGTGCACTGATGAGACATCAAAAGCAATCATGAGCCCCAAATACAACAAAAACATGAAAATAACGAAGCATCCATGAAAAATACAATTATAGAATTACAAATTATTTAAACAAGGATTCTAACTTAAAAGTGATTTTTAAACCAACGATGACAATGGGAGCTTAAAAGAAACCCATCTCTCCCATGTGGAGAAGAGGAGGGGCAAAGACAGGAAAATGATTAATACTGCTGAATAAATTTAAAAGGGGCGGTCCCCCCCCCCCCACACACACACACACACACACACAGTCATATCAGATATATATTGAACATTTTCTGTGTAATTCTATGTATGAGACTAACATTATTTTCTACACTCGTTACATTTACACACTCAAGGAATTGGATTTCAGCTTTTGGTGAAAGTAAAGTATTACACTATACATTTAACTTACAGAGAAACCAGACTCAAGAGGGAACCTATCTCCATCTGGATGGCACCGGGCGACATCGAAACAAGGCTGAGGTGTGCTGAGTGATGGTCATCAAACTTGGGCCGGAGGACCTCAGTGAGTGTGGCACCCTTGTACATATGGACCATGGTAAATAAGGGTTATTTACGGTCACAATAAACATTTCTGTTTATTGCTAATAGGCCTCTTATGCACTTTGGATTAGATGCTAACAAAAGCATTTGAATTTAATCATTGTCAGATGTCTCTGTAGACGTAGACATTTGAAAACGCCAAAAAAAAGATGAATTTTAGAACAAAAATACAGTCTGGTTCCACATGGATGAGGATGAATCCACCTCGTCTATCACCAACCCGAGTCTCATAACATCCACAGGCTTCTACGGGAGAACTAAATGACTCGACCCTTTGTTAGAGGTTGCCGTGTTTTATTGAAGACGAGGTTGCGTGCTGGGTGGCCGGTTTAAAAACGTAGAGAGTCTGCGTTTGTGTGTGTGTGTGTGTGTGTGAGTGTGTGTGTGTTAAAAGCACATTTAGAGGATTGAGTCATTTACGGTGCTGCAGGTGTAAGGAGCACATGCATACAAATGCTTTCTGACAACTCTGACTACCGGAATCATTAAAGTGGTTTGCATCTTTCCTTTTCTCGTCACAGCTGTATCACACACTCGCACTCACACATCTGCCAACATCCTTGCTGATGTCTTTGTTTCTGTAGTGTTGTGTTTACAGAGTGGCTGAGACTCAGTGGTGCAGAGAGAGAGAGCGAGAGAGGGAGGAGGAGGGTGGGGGGAGGAACTGCCGAAAAAACATCTCAGCTGTGACTTTACGCGTCACTTTTCCTTGTTTGATCTCTTCCTTCATCAAAGCCCCAGAGAGTGTGTCTGTGTGGTGTTGCGGTTCCAGACAGACACATTAAAACACAGCGGAGACGTTAAGTGGGCGACTTCAAACATCTTCGCTGTGGATGGCGTCATGCAGAAATCCCGCTTCCGTGGTCCGACACGGCGAGGCTTCAAACAGCTCTGAGAGGATGTAATGCGGCCTGGCATACGGCCACGGCTAGCTGAAGTCCACGCTAATGTAACAATGAAGGATTTCTTGAAAGGAAAGTCACACATTGTTTTAATACGTTATTATCCTCGTAATGCCAGTGCTGCTATTTACCCATTGTGTACTGCCAGGTTAGGTGTAGGTTGCTTTTTTGTCTGTCTTATTCTTCTGCCTTTTGATGTGTCACTATTATTTGGGATAGGTTCCAAAACTAGCTCAAGGTCATGAAATAACATTTTTTACCTGTTTATTTCCCGTTAGTCAAACAGACATGTTGATATCGAGGAAAAAATTGGTCATTAATGCCAAATTCTTGTTCATATAGTAGCTTAAAATGAAGCAGCTAAATATAACATTTGTTTTGGCTAACCTTTGCCACCACAAGATAAAGCTAAACATAAAGAGTCCTTTTGTTGTCATTGTAGTGACACAACAGCTCTCATAGACCAGCATGAATAATCTAAATCACACAATATGACAATACAAAAAGATGAAACAAGAGATAAATGCCCTAAAATACACCCATTAAAGCTTGGCATTGCTTAAGATGTTATCATGATGATTTATATGTGATATTCAGAGAGGCATTACTGGTCTTTTACATCTAACAATGCTCATAACACAGCACTTATTTCTTATGTTCTTTACATTTCCTGGTCTTTTCTATTTTGATATATATCGTGTTTGTTTGTTTTTGTGTGTGTGTGTTGTGTTGATTTGATATTATTATATTTATTAATCAAACTCCATTTTTTCATACTTGGAAGTTCGCTCGTACCAGTTAATATAGAGGGGATCTTTATATGTCCCACACAGACTCACCACAGGTGTTCCACAAGGCTCAGTACTTGGTCCTCTTCTTTTCCTCACTGAACACTCACTCTCGTGGTGAAGTCATGTCCTCGCATCGATTTTCTTACCACTGTTGATACTCAACCCATCTCCTTCCTTCAGGTACCACAGCTTCTGCTAGAATCTCAGATTGCCTGATATATCTCCAGGTCAGGATCTCAGTGTAACCCTTCACAACTCTCTGTGTTCTACTTCAGCCAATGCTCATAACCTTGGGGTAACCATGGACAATTAATTGCCCTTTTCTGCTTTCTCTTGTCGGTACCTTCTCTACAACATCAGAAGGATTCAACCATTTCTCCCTGCACAGGCTTCTCAGGTGCTTGCTACTCTCCCATGTTCTCCAAGTAACCCCAAACACTTCCCCACTGCTGTGCTCGCTCCACTGGGTTCCGGTAGCTGCACACATCAGATTGAAAATACTGATTCTAATCTTCAAGTCCAAATATGGACCTGCATCTTCTTCCTTCAGAGACCTCGTTACGCCCCATACCGCACCTCACTACATGAGATCATCTAGCACCACTCGACTGGTTCCACCTTCTCTCAGGGTAAGATGTAAGGTTAGTTCAAGGTCTGTTCTGGCACCGAGGTGTTGGAATGAACATCCCTTGGACGTCTGAACAGCAGAGTCGCTGGCTATCTTCAAGCGACGGGTGAAGACCGATCTCTTCCAGCAGCACTTCTTCCTCTTTGTAATTCATTCATTCATCTTCTACCTCTATATCCGATCTTTCCTCGGGTCACGGGGAGCCTGTGCCTATTTCAGGCGTCTATGGGCATTAAGGCAGGATACACCTTGGATGAAATGCCAACCCATCGCAGGACACACACACTCACATTCAAAGACACATTCATACACTAGGGACAATTTTCCAAGGTGCCAATCAACCTACCGTGCATGTTTTTGGACCCTGAGGCACGGGCGGAACCCAGAGAAGGAAAACAGGCAGGGGAACATGCAAACTTCACACACACATGGCTGAGACGGGAATCAAACCCGGACCCTGGCGGTGTGAGGCGAACGTGCTAACCACTAAACCACCGTGCCCCGACCCTCTTTGTAATATCTTGCTTTATTTATTTAAAAGAAAATCCTCTCAACAGGGTTCAGAAATTTGTATCTTGTATCTTAAGTGTGTAACTTAATTAACCAATGTTTATAGATGGAGACTCAAAGCATTTTTTCTTCACCTCTCTGGATAACGGCGTCTACTAAATGCAATGAATGTCAATGAGTAGATTTTTAGAATCATTTCCTTGTGTTTAAATTTAATGTTACGGGGAGTAACAGTACTTTTACTTGAGTAAACCATTTTATGCTACATTTATTTTATATTTTACTCTATCCAATTTCTCTGCCTCACATACAGCTAATAAGCCTGAGACACGGTACTTAACCGAGGTTCATGGCTTCAAGTGCATACAGGATTACAATATTAAAATGTATAACCTTTCACTGGTAGAAAAATGTAATAGTGGTGCAGGTTCTTTTTTGCATTTCATCTTCCAAGCATCCTGTGTTACACAACATTTACTAAATATTCTTAAAAAAAAAACAAAAACAACATTCTGCTTTCCCCTTTGTATTTTCTTTTCAGAAAAAAAAGTCCCAGAAATCATCGACCATTAACCGTGCAAAGGTCACATTCTTCTAATACAAAAAGACATCACATTGCGTGTTTTAGACACAATTTCACATTACCCACGAAGGCCGAAATGAATATGATGCTTTGATAAGAAGCACAAAGGCTTTGGGTATTTTCATTTCATGTAGCGGCAGGAGTTAAACCACACCAAAAGCCTTTTGTGTGGAGAACCGAAAAATTCATCCGAGCTTGTGTACACAAGAGGAAAAGAAGCCACACATTGGTTTATTGTGTCCCTTCACCCTACACCCCACATAGCCGATGGACATACAGGTGTGTATTCATCCTCAGTAGAGAAAAACGTCAAAGCTACAATTCAAGGAGCGCTCGCAGTGTTGCATAACTGAATATCCTTATCTATGCATGATATATATATATGGAATCAATAGATCCAAAGAATACAAATGGATGTCCGAAGGATTAAGACTAATACTCTGGGGCGGCATTGAAATGGTTATTCATTGGCAAATATGTCCTTGTGTTGTTTTCTTACTTCAAGGCTAACTTCTTGATAACAGTGTTGATTTGAAGTTTACAAAAAGAAAAAAAAAGGTTGTTGGCTTCATGACATCCTCCACAGCACGCAGCCAAAGCAGTAAATAGCTACAGGCATTTCTCAGGACTTAGCATCTTCCGCTACTTTATGATCTGGGACTTCGAAATAACAATCTCATGTGTGATTTCAACTCAATTGCCCATTGGGGGAAGTGAAGTGCATGTGAGTTTGTGTGTGTTGCAGGATTGCTGAGGCATTAGACCAAGCACAGGAACCCCTGAATGACGCTCCGGAGTCATACTTATAAAAGCTTTCAGTGCAAAAGATTTATGTATCTTTTTCACTCGTTTTAGTGATCAAAGCCTCGTTGGTCAACCTCAAATTTGCTGAAGCTTTACAAGTCATGAGCGCAGACAAGCACGGACAAGTCCATAGCCTGTATATGATCCATGAACGTAGCTGAAGCTCAACTATAAAACAGAAAAGCACTTTGAATAATGATTCCTCCTGATTTCCCGATGATGTAATTCTGTAAGACTAGGTTTGGGATCTGCTCATGGCAAGGCATCAGTACATTCGGAGTCTGCTAGAATTGTCAAAAAACGAGTCTTGTATACAGAGAGGGAGATGGAAAACCTGGCTGCTTTCCAAAGCTAACATTGACATTCTTTTCTCGATGAGCTTCCATAGACATGTGTGGACGGAAACTATGGATTAACTGGCTTTCCTCTCCTACCACGGACAAATACAATCTAGCATACTGTGGTTTTTCTCTGATGCTCTATAGCACTGATACTACCATGATTTTACTGTCATTACATTTATTTATTTATTTATTTTTTACATTTTACGGCATTTGGCAGACACCCTTATCCAGGGCGACTTACAATTGAGGGTTAAGGGCCTTGCTCAAGGGTCCACTAGTGTCAGCATGGTGGTGGTGGTAGGATTTGATCGTGCGACCTTCCAGGCCAGAGACCAATGCCTTACCCACTGAGCTACCACCGTCCCTGTCATGCTCCAGGGAAACTATGCTTGGTAAATTTAACCAGATTAACCAATCATTGTGGTTTATGGTAACTGCAGACTTTTTCTACCACGAAGTTCTACCATCGTACCATCTACCCTGATTGGTGTCTTGCTGCTTGCTTGGTCGGTTACGTCTTTATCCACTCATAAATAATAAGGAATTATTTATTTCCTAAATATATTCAAATAAAAAAAAGTATAATGGGAGACTTCAAAATGTAGTTATGTTAAATTCAAAGTCTCCCAAAAACCAAATGGAAATCCTTAATAAAACATACGTAGAAAAAAGGACAGTAATGAATTGAGAGCCGTTTTTCATTTGAATCTGTTTGCTCAAGTACATTGGAGGCAAAAAGTATTTGATCCCTTGCTGATTTTATACATTTGCCAACTGATCAAGAAATTATCAATCTATCATTTTAAATGTTATGTATGTATTAACAGTGAGATTCAACTAATTGAATTGCATTTTAATGAAGGAAATAATTATTAGACCCCCCTAATAATAATGGAAAATAAACCTTGTTGGCAATTACAGATTGGTCAGACATTGCTAGTAGTTGGCCACCAGGTTTGTTCCATTTGATCCCATTCCTCTTTGCAGAGCCACTCCAGGGTTTTGAGGCTGACTATTGGCAACTCCAATTATCAGCTCCCTCCAAAGATTTTCTGTGGTATTACTGTGTGGTGACTGACTAGGCCACTCCAGGACCTTAATATGCTTTGTCTTGAGCCACTCCTTTATTTCCTTGGCCATGTTTTTTTGGGGTCATTGTAATGCTGGAATACCCATCCACGGCCCATTTTTCAATGCCCTGGTTGAGATCTAAGATTTGATCCAAGATTTGACGGTACATCCTCCCTTTGTTGCCGTACAGTCGTCCTGTCCCCTTAGCAGGAAAAACACCCCAAAGCATAATTTCATTTACACCTCCATATTTGATGATCGGAATGGTGTTTTTGGGGTCAAAGGCAGCATTCCTCCTAGCCCATTCCAGATCTACATTCTTGTTCCTGACATCCTAGGACAGCTCTTGTTCTTAGTCTTGTTCATGGTAGAGATCAAATTCCATGGTAGAGAAATTTGATTGATTCATTGTTTCTGTGTCTTTTGTGCAGGTAACGAGCTGTGATTAAGAGCATCCCAGAGTTTGTTACCTGTCTAAGACACCCGGGAGCCAGAAATGCTGCTGATTGATAGGGGATCAAATACTTATTTCCCTCATTAAAAAGCAAATACATGAAAACTATTCACTTGTACTCACGCCGCTCTCGTATACAACCACAGTCTCACGCCTTGTGGGCACTCCTCTGATGCCCAGTCTTCGCCGGCATCCGGCTGTCTCTTGCCCTCAGATCAGCCCGCTTCCCTTACGTCTGCCCCGGGTCTTTTATGGGCCGGAACGGTGTTTCCCCTGTGTCCGCCCGAATGCACCCGCCGACTGTTTGGCGGCTTACCCCGACCGGAATAACGTTCCGTCTGGTATAACTTATTTTTTAATGAGAGTTCTGGATTTGTTTGTTGTTGTTATTATTCTGTCCCTGACTGTTCTAACAAATCTAGCAAATGCAAATTATAGACTGATCATTTCGTTGTCTCTTAGCAAACATACAAAATCAGCAGGGGATTGAATGCTTTTTTCGCCCCACTGTATCCGGTGGATTTCCTTTCATCTCAGTGTGTTATGCTGCATGTAAAGATGTCGCCGTATAAGTTCCCCCAATTTCTGTTTGTTTGTTGTCTAAAGCTCAATTTTATCTACTGCAATAGTATCGAGTTAATGCCATGCTGATGATAAAGAGCCACTAATATCTATAAAATTAATACCTTTTTCATTTCCATCCCTGTCCTGAAGAAGCATGCATCAGTCTATTCACACATTGGTTTTTTTTTTTCGTTCAAGCTACAGCGAACTAAACATTTATTTTATAAAGGTTAAGAAAATACAATTTTCCAAAAGCTGTAACTGTCTCTTTAAGTTCTTCACGTGCCCATTGGGAAGCACTGTGGCGGTATTATGAGCACAGGAGGCCTTGTGACAAACTACACTTTTATGAAAGAATGATAGCTCAAGCTAGTAGCCCCAGTTATTAAAAAAAAAAAGCCTGCCAGCACAGATACACATACATACACCGTTAAGGGCGAGTCCTGTATAACATTATCACAGGTCAGAAGAATGTACTCATAAAATAGCAGGTCAGGGAGTCCAAAAATGATGACTGAACATCATCTGTGCTTCGGAGGGCAGTTAGACTGACTCACAGGCTGCAGATATAACACCTGGTGCACGGAAGAGATCCTGAGGTAATTGAGGTAGAGACTGAGGTCATCTTTTAAGGGCCAATTATTTCTCAATATTAATATTCATCTATGTATGTCTGAAAGTGGAAATCGTCAGGGATATTAGGGAAGTTTCCGAATTATTTTGTACGATTTCCATGGATCTTAAAAGACTAAATGTTAAGGGAAAAGAAAAAGGAAAGTATCACATTTCATGGAGTGAAATATTATGTGTTGAGAAAAAGTTTGAAAGTAATTTTTGGAGAATGTTTGGTGAATGTAGAGGGGAAAAAAAAACATTCATCATAAATACGCACTTAAATTTTGATAAATAGAGTAAAATGTAGTGGGTGAAGCGGTGGAGCCAGAGCTGGTTGGAAGCATGGAAGGGTAGGATTTTATTAGTTTTAGCCACAAGCAATTATATTATTACATGTACATAAGTTTAAGAAAGCAAGACACAGCAATACCCGTGATTCACATAAATTCACTGAAGAATGAATTAGGAGAATATAATAGATAATAAACATGGAAAAGTCCAATTGCACAATAATACGTTTTCTTTTTTTTTTTTAGGTTTGTTTTTCAACTTTAATGGAAAAGGAATATTGCTATCAAGAGAGATTTGACAGGTAAAGAAAAAAAGCAGTATGTTTTTTTTTTTCTTTGAGCGTTTTATTGTTCTCTCCTGGCTCACAAGGCTGAACTTTAGGAATTCTCAGATGGACATTCTATATAGCTATAATAACATCAGTAAGAAGAAAAGTATCTACTATTGATTGTAAATGTATATCTTTATCAGCTTGGGATTTCCCCCTTTTCTTTAAAGAAAAACATTTAAAAAATGGAACCCTTTATTATTCAGATATTTAGCACTATATGTCCAATTTTACATACTCCATGTCACATATACACGTAAACGATAAATGCTAATTGCAATTGTTGTTTGTCACACCAAACCTACAATATTTCTTTTATGAGGAGAAATTCCCTGTGAGCACCAGCTCTGCCCTTGTCTGGTTAGCATTAGCTGGATAACTGGAACGAGGCTAACACTGTTATGCTAGCAAGATAAAAGGTTCCACACAGGATATTGTTTTCTCTTTTTATTTTGTTATCTTTCTTTTTTGTTTTGTTTATCTTTCTTGTTTAGGTCCCACCTATAAGACAACTACCAATTCAATTACCACCCAGCAATGCAAATACTGTGATAATGTGATTTCTTTTAGCTGGCTGCTAACATTAGGAAGCAGCATTAAATGTGCAGACGAATGTGGTATCTAAACACACACACACACACACACACACACACACACACACACACACACACACACACACACACACACACACACACACACACACACACACACACACACACAAGAGCACACACATCATCCGGATGATGCCATGTCTGAATACATTTACAGATTTACTAAATACTGGTTAAAAAACAAAATATGACACAAACAAGTAGCTGTTTGATCAGCACAGATGCACCTGTGCAACATCAGCAGTCCAAGAGCCATCAGTCAGACCAAACAGTAGTCAGACTGGAAAATATATTCTCACAACCACACAACTTTCAGAGACAACATTGTAATCCTGAGAAGGTTAAAACAACCCGAGTCGACAGGTATGACTAATGCTACCACGCAGAGGAGGGTTTACTGTTTTGACATTTACGTCAGAGGCCATCAAGCACAAGAACTGATCAAAATCAATGCGAGGCTTTGAACTGTCAGAGGAGTGTAAGCGATGGGCTTTTTCTAGCGAAAGACACGAGAGTGACAAGTCAGGTTGGAGCCAAGGGAACAGGGAAATGAGCGAAAAAAAAAATGACAGTGGCACTATACGCTCCGAGATGTGCGTCAGTGTGTCTAGGCCTGGCTCTTACGTAAAGCAATTCTCCCTAGAAATCGAACAAAGTCCTTCTAAAAGGTTGTATATGAGGATGTTCGGAAACTATAGGGGCATGATGAAATTGAGAAAGCAGAAGTTACCAAACTACGGGCCATGAGGAAGTTTTGCATTTTATTTAAGAAATAAAACACATGGAGGAGCTGTTACAGGAAAGCTCACTTCGGTAAGGGTTACTGTTTCTACAATAGCACTCTCTGGAGCGCCTTTCATTGATCATTACACCTCAAAAATGCTGGAACTGCAATGAATGAGTGGCAACCTAATGAGGATGTTTGAGTTTCGTTCCTCTCAAGGTTTATTCCTCATTATGGCATTTTCCTTGCCGCAGTCACCACCGGCTTGCTCATTAGGGTTATAACTTATAAGGAGCAAAGCTTTTTATGTCTGTAAAGCTGCTTTGAGACAATATCTGGTTATTAAAAGCACTATACAAATGAATGAGGTGCAGAACAGAGAGTGAAAACTGAACATTATGTGTACAGTGTACACATGTAACATTGTACAGATATAAAACAGACCAGGAAACATGATCTCAAATAATCTGAATGAAGTCGTAATAAATTGTACAGACGTTTGCCCCTTTACTTTAAACTTTGTTGGATTTGGAAGGGCTTGTAAAGAAGTAGATCTGTGCTGTAGCACGGCTCTCAAGTTCCTCGCACTTTGCAATAGTATGCATTAAAACCAAATTTGGTTGAGCTGTAATAATTGGTGTTTTTATGTTATTGTCCCTAAAGTAAGAGATAATGTATAGGACCTTTTCACTGGTCTCTACAGAAACCAAAAGACACTTTTTAAAAAAGTTTTATTATTTTACAAAGTATGTGATGAAACTTTTGGTAAGTCAGTGCTCATTTAAACATTTCTGGAAGGAGACTAGCGTGCCGGTGCTTTATAATGGTAATTGCTATTCACTGTGGCAGTGTTTATGGGACAGGGGACATTTTGCTTTTGTGTTGACGTCAAGTGAAAATGTGGGCGTGTGTGTTTGTGAGCCGCTGTAAAAATAGCAGGTAATAACTTGTTTCTGATTATACTATAATACAATGTTTCTCATCAGGCATATATATATATATATATATATAGATATATATATATATATATATATATATATATATATATATATATATATATTCAAGATAATGATTCAAGTTTTTGTTCACATAATTAGCAATCTGGAGTTTTTATTTGTAGTAAACAGATTAGAAGCCTTTATCCAGAGTAACGTTGATGTTAAATCAAGAGGTAGGTTTTTACCCATCGCTTAAAAACACCCATACCAGTTCAGACATCTATGAGAAGTTCATTCCACCACCCTTGATGTATATCTTCCTCTTACCCTTAGAAAAGATGGGACCAATCAAGCAAATTGCTCGAATATCTGAGGCAACATGTTGCAATGTGAATAGTGATAAAAGCTTTGACATAAGATTTGAATCTGATGCCAGTGGAGTGACTGCAGCAGTGCGATGGTGTCTGAGAACACGAGCAGGTTGAAATTAAGTCATGCGCTGTACCAGTGTAAATGGGAAAAATAGTTGCTGTTGTATTAAAGTCCTTCTGGATATGGTGTTATAGGAAATCTATCAAATTTTCAGCTATTTGATGTGGTTACAATAACTGGGCTGCGCATGTGGCCGTCCCATTATCAATTCGACATTGAAAGAATAAACGGTGATAAAAGTGGCAGGCATATTTTTCCCTTAAATGGAGAGACTGATACATTGAGCATTGAGACCCTACCCTTATAATGTAACACCGTTTCAAGCCTGACTCCCTCTGACAACCTCATCGGAATGACAGGGATGTGGGAGATGAAAGGAAAGGAGGGAGCAGGAGAAAGGGGCATTTCAATACATAGTGGGAGTTTCAGGTGTGACTGCAATGCAGCCACGCCGGGAAGTCATAGAAGTCCGAGAGGTTGACGTGAGTCAGAGAGGTGAAAAACACCGAGCGAAGCCGTCACTATGTCATTCTCCCTCGTCTCTTTCATCCCACACTCTTTCTGAGATCACAGACGTCAAATCCACTGACGTTCGCATAGATCTGAACCCGAGGTGCCCTGCGCGTGCTTCCCCTGCGGCAAGCCCTGAAAAACACACAATGGCGAAGGGCGAAGCAGACCGGACAAGGCGATGGCAGAAGTGTGGGTGTTGTTTTTCAACATGAATTTTTTTTTTTTTCCCTCAGTAGACAAAACCACAGAACACAGAACGTCAGACAGAGGAAAGTTTTAACGTCTCCCTTTTTAAATCTGCAATGTTATTCTGTTGCCGTCGTACAAACCCGTCTCCCAGCTGCTCTGCGGCTCGTATTACGACCCATCATACATCACTCACAAAACACAATGCGTCCGATTAAACAGAAGCTCAGGGGAAAGGTCTAAACACTGCACACTTGTCTGTATTCTGTAACTATATGACAGTTATTGATGTGTGAATCTGTAAGTGAATTGTTCAAAATGGAATCATGAAACGTGTGTATTTTCTTTAAATGTTTTTTTAAAAGGGAGACTCTAAGGAACAACAACAACAAAAAGATTCTGCAAGGGAATTAGCAGTTATAAAACAATGAAAGAAGACAAAAAGATACATGTAAGAATTATATAGACGTGTATATTATAGAGATGTCGGGCTCAAGCCTCATCTTTCGATATATTTGAATTATATGGGATTGTACCAAAAGCATCAATTCTCTGAGGTTAATATTGAATTAATGTGAATTATTTTTTTACCTTTCTTCTGCTCTGGCTGTGCTTTTCAGTTTAAATGCAGGAGAGTTAAAGAGTCATACTAGAAACCCGGCCAAGCAAAGAAGAGAAACAAGGGAAGGGAATTATTTTATATATATATATATATATATATATATACACACACACACACACACACACACACACACCACACACACACACACACACACACACACACACACAGTCAACAGTTCCCTGACAAAAGTCTTGTCGCTTGTGTACAAATTGACCTGAAGTGCCGCTGAAATATATTTCTAATCAAGATTTTTTTTTTACAAGAAATGGCTCATTTTAATCCCAACAGCTTTTGTAATAATGTTTCAGTGCAAAACGAAACTGTCAAAAAGTATTCTAATATTCACAGCTTGGTAAAGCCCATTGAGTCCATTTTTGCAAAGACATAAGTGTTGTCGCCTTGTCATATGAGCTTCACCGGTGACTAATAATGGATCAATTAGGTCTAAGATTCACCCTGAGACTAAAGTGTTGATTATCAAGAGGCTGAAGACCAGATCCACTGCTGATGTGGCAGACACCTTCAATGTGTCTCAGCGTCAAGTACAGAGGATAAAAAAAAGATTTGAAGAGACTGGAGACGTTTTTGACAAGCCCAGGTCAGGCAGACCCCGCAAGACAAACTGCTCGAGAGGACCGTTTGTTGGCTCGAAAATCCAAGGCCAGCCCATTTTCCACTGCAGCAGAGCTCCACGAGACCTGGTCACCTGAAGTCCCCGTGTCAACCAGAACAGTTTGTCGGATTCTATCTCGAAATGGCCTCCATGGTCGAATCAGTGCCCAGAAGCCAGCACTAAACAAAAGACGATTGAAAAACCGTGTGGCATTTGCCAAGGCCCACAGCCTGCTAAAAGGATGGACGCTGGAAAAGTGGCAGAAGGTGGATTTTTCAGATGAATCTTCTGTTGAATTACAACACAGTCGCCGCAAATATTGCAGGAGACCTACTGGAGCCCGCATGGATCCGAGATTCACCCAGAAAACAGTGAAGTTTGGTGGCGGAAAAATCATGGTCTGGGGTTACATCCAGTATGGGGGTGTACGAGAGATCTGCAGGGTGGAAGGCAACATCAATAGTCTAAAATACCAAGAAATCTTAGCTACCTCTTATATTCCCAACCATAAAAGAGGCCAAATTCTGCAGCAGGATGGTGCTCCATCGCATACTTCCATCTCCACATCAAAGTTCCTCAGGGCGAAGAAGATCAAGATGCTCCAGGATTGGCCAGCCCAGTCACCAGACTTGAACATCATTGAGCATATGTGGGGTAGGATGAAAGAGGAAGCATGGAAGACTAAACCAAAAAATATTGATGAACTCTGGGAGGCTTGCAAGACTGCTTTCTTTGCTATTCCTGATGACTTCATCAATAAGTTGTATGAATCCTTGCCAAACCGCATGGATGCAGTCCTTCAAGCTCATGGAAGTCATACAAGATATTAAATTTGGATCTCACAGCACCACTACTTAATTTGCTGACATATTTTTGTATTTGCAGTAAATTTGTTCAATTTCTCTATAGGCGACAAAACTTTTGTCTTGCCAAAAAGGAAAGACTATCCTTCAGTCATCTAACGAGACAACTGGACCTTTCTGTTTTGATTAAATGATAAATCTTTTTTCAGTGAAACTAATTTATTTCAGTGCATTAAACATCATTTGGGAGGGTTTTAGCTGTTCATACGAGCTATTTCTAACACCAATTGATTAATTAAAAGTCAATAATAGCAAGGTTAATAGCAGGTGTTTCTACAAAAATAGATAAG
Organism: Kryptopterus vitreolus; assembly: GCA_030449085.1. Lineage (NCBI taxonomy): Eukaryota > Metazoa > Chordata > Actinopteri > Siluriformes > Siluridae > Kryptopterus > Kryptopterus vitreolus. The sequence continues at coordinate 8,783,123 of JACRUU010000002.1, read as the reverse complement.
CGACAAGACTTTTGTATGTCAGGAACAGGACTTTGTTTGTGTGTATATATATATATATATATATATATATATATATATATAATATATAATATATATATATATATATGCTATAATATATATATATATATATAAATAACATTTTTTATATTCACAAAAATAAATAATGTCAAGTCAAGTCACCTTTATTTATATAGCGCTTTTTGTGTCAAAGCAGCTGTACAATAATAAATGACACACAGAAACAAACTTAACAAAATTCTAGAATTAAGTGTCTCCAACTGTGCAAGCCATAGGAGACAGGCGACAGCGACAAGGAACCAAAACTCCATCGGTGACACAAATGGAGAAAAAAACCTTGGGAAAAAACAGGCATAGTTGGGGGCGGGTAAGTTCTTCTCTGACCAACAAACTAGTAAACTGTATTCATGATGGTGGTCTATCAGTGCTGATCCATCATCTGGATAAGGACTTTTGGATGTCACCAAAAAAAACTAATAAAAAGACGAATAAAGGTGTCTTCTAAAGGCCCCATGAATCAGAAGTATAAGGGGGAAAAGGGGAGCAAAACAAAATTAGACAGGTGGACATAATAATAAGCCTGATCATTCATTCATTCATCTTCTACTGCTTTATCCAATCTTCCCTTGGGTCGTGGGGAGCCTGTGCCTATATGAGGCATCGAGGCAGGATACACCCTGTATGGGGTGCCAAACCTATCTCAGGGCACACACACACACTCATATTCACGCGTATTCATACACTAGGGACAATTTTCCAAGGTGCCAGTCAACCTACCTACCAACCTGCATGTTTTTGGACCGGGGGGTAATGTAAGTTTGTCCATGAGAACCTTAAGAGGAACCAGATTCAAAACATCTAATGATGTTGAGGTGATCAAATATAATGTCACCTGTAGCCTTGGGTCAATGAAGTGAGACATTTATAGTGACATTAATATCTAGCTGTGTGAATAAAGCTCTGTATTAAACTCTAAAGTGTCACTTTTGATTGATTAGTATTGATTCTCTGTGTGTAAAATATATTGACACAATGCTAGCGCTAATAGCAATAGGTATTGCTAACTATGGAGGGTGTAGCTCAGTGGTATACGGTGCTGGGTTACTGATCAGAAGATCTGGGTTCGAGCCCAGATATCACCAAGCTGCCGCCCTTGGGTCCTTGAGAAAGACCCTGAACCCTCTGTGCTGGGGTGCCGTATCTTGGCTGATCTGCACTCTGACACCAGCTAACAACTACAAGCTGGTATATACGAAGAAAGAATTTCACTGTGCAGTGTATATGTGACAAATAAAGACTATTCTACTATTCTATTCTATATAGCAGGACAATTTTTAACACAGGCCACTTGCATGATAAATGTAAACTCTAGGCACAATTTGGTTTTGACAGCTACCTAAACTGACAATTTTTTCACGTACTGTTCCAAGAGGTGGTTCCAGCTACGGCACAGCATAGCTCACATGGTTTGTTAGCATATGAAAAGTATAAAGATCTACGTTTTTTTTTATTTTTTATTAGTTCATTAGTCATTTTTCATCCGACAACTATATTTATTCGGACTTCAGTTTTTGCTGATCGTTATTTTTTTCTCAAGTAAAGAAGCCAATGGAAAAAATTGGTAAAAGTCGGGGGAAAATAAATCTGGGCACATACTGTATAATGTCTGAAGAAATCATTCCTGTCTTCCCCCCAAAAAAAACAAAAAAAAAACCATTCATCATTTGCTAAACAACTACACTTATAATACTTATAATAACAGGAAAAGCGTCTGTCTGTCTTTCTATCTAACTATCTGTCAGTCAGTCAGTCAGTCAGTCAGTCTGTCTGTCTGTCTGTCTGTCTGTCTATCTATCTGTCTGTCTGTCTGTCTGTCTGTCTAACTATCTATCTAACTATCTGTCAGTCAGTCTATCTATCTATCTATCTATCTATCTATCTATCTATCTATCTATCTATCTATCTATCTATCTATCTATCTATCTATCTATCTATCTATCTATCTATCTATCTATCTATCTATCTATCTATCTATCTATCTATCTATTCTTTATCTATTCTATCTTCTTCCGTATCTATCTATCTATCTATCTATCTATCTATCTATCTATCTATCTATCTATAATACAGTCTATTACATGACCAGGATTAGTGATATCTCCGACCAAAGGAAATGGATGTATAATAAACACGAGTGTTTCTGAAAGCATCTTTGATAACGCCAGTCATATCAAAAACACAGTGTTTCACAATGACACGAACCACAAATATGCAAAGTGGTTAGGAAAAGCGTCGCAATAAAGCGCTAGTATGCGCACAGCCTATGGGAGTATAGTCCTATAATTGGATTCATGCAGAAATACAGTGACAAAGCAGTTTCTGAGGAAATTCACGTCATCAGCATTGTGTCAGTGCTGTTGCTAAAAATTCCAGTCACGGAAGTGACATCATGACAAGATCTACATGACCAGGAACGGCCAAATATATACAATGAAGTAAACATGGGACAGAACCAGAATAAACAAAAGGGAGATTGCTTTAAGAAGACATGGGGTAAGTGTATGATTTTCATGAGAAAATTCTAGTTTCAGGTTATAAGAGTATGCTGGACAGCCACAGGGTTTAAAGGAAAATTTAGTGAGTGTTCTGTATATCATGGCTCAGCAATGAGGAAAGAACATTATTCACTTAATGCAAATTGTTCTTGTGATCCTGTCCCCTTCTTGGAAACGATGGCTCAGCGGTTAAGGCTCAGGGTCGCTGTGGAAAAGTCGCCGATACAAGCTGCCACTCTTAGGGCCCTCTTCAAGGCTCTTAACACCCCAGAGGTTCTGTATCATGGCCGACCCTGAGCTCTGACCCCAGCATTAAAAACATCACTGGGATATGCGAGGAAAAGAAATTCTCAGTGCTGTAACGTACATGTGACAAGTATAAAGCACCTTTTTCTTCATTTTGCCAGACCTGCTTGATTAATCCTGACACACTTTTTTTCTCATAGGAGGTATCTTCAATCCGGGAACCACACACTGTATCAAGACAATATCTCTTAAACGAAGGATGGTCTCTCTTTTCTCTTTCCATTAATTACTAGGTGTCTTGCCACAGTAAGGATTTACACACTAGTTACAGGTTCACTCTGTACTCACTATTTCTTCTGTGTAAAATGACTATTGGTCTAAAGCACATTAAGAAGGCGGGAAATGTCACAAATAAACTTTTGACCAGGACCACCTGTGAATGGAAAGCCAGTGTAGATGTCTACCTCGTGAATCTGACGAAAGAATTCCATGAGGTTGCCAAGCTTTCAACTTCTATGCCTATGTAGCTATTATTTTGGATAATGTAAAATATAGGTCTTCTAGCTTTTCTCATTTTTTCATTTTTTTAGTTTGGTACATTAATCCATAACTGTTTATTAATAGTGGATGTCTTCAATATTAATGTACAATGTTGAAAATCTATCTATCTGTCTGTCTGTCTGTCTGGTCTGTCTGTCTGCCTGCCTATCTATCTATCTATCTATCTATCTATCTATCTATCTATCTATCTATCTATCTATCTATCTATCTATCTATCTATCTATCTATCTATCTATCTATCTATCTATCTATCTATCTATCTATCTGTCTGTCTATCTATCTATCTATCTATCTATCTATCTATCTATCTATCTATCTATCTATCTATCTATCTATCTATCTATCTATCTCTCTGTCTGTCTGTCTGTCTGTCTATCGTCTATCTATCTATCTATCTATCTATATCTATCTATCTATCTATCTATCTATCTATCTATCTATCTCTCTGTCTGTCTGTCTGTCTATCTATCTATCTATCTATCTATCTATCTATCTATCTATCTATCTATCTATCTATCTATCTATCTATCTATCTATCTCTAACTGTCTGTCTGTCTGTCTGCTGCCTGTCTATCTATCTATCTATCTATCTATCTATCTATCTATCTATCTATCTATCTATCTATCTATCTATCTATCTATCTATCTATCTATACGTCTGTCTGTCTGTCTGTCTGTCTGTCTCTATCTATCTATCTATCTATCTATCTATCTATCTATCTATCTATCTATCTATCTATCTATCTATCTATCTATCTATCTATCTCTCTATCTGTCTGTCTGTCTATCTATCTATCTATCTATCTATCTATCTATCTATCTATCTCTATCTATCTATCTATCTATCTATCTACTCTATCTATCTCTATCTATCTCTATCTATCTATCTATCTATCTATCTCTATCTATCTATCTATCCTAGAGAACATGGACACTTGGTGAATTTTTTGTGGCTGTGTCAGGTCTCTGACTAGTACAGTACTGTGAGAAAAAAATGAGTGGGAGTCTACCATCAGTTTTGCCATGTGTACAAAACGACTCATCTGCGGGACAAAGCTAGATGCCAAAGCCATGGAGTGGCTTTGAAGTTGACGGAATTATAAAATGATGGAGAAAGTTGCATTAGCTGATCCAGAGCCTAATGATCGAACAACACGCTCTATGACAAATTACCAATCCAAACGGAAAGTACATGCATAAGCGGATATTTCCAACCATCATCTGACAGCCTCAACAATGCTGAAACTAGGTGGACGTTTGATGTCAAACAGATGAGGATGGGTTTGTTTTATGGGCCTGCTTACTTGAAAATGTCATATCGTCTCAGGGAGTTTTCCAACGTCACGCCCTTAGTCATTAGAGACAAATGTGTAAGCTTACATTTAGTGTTTCTTATCCTGCACACAGTAAAGGAACATTTTCCGCCCATACAATGAAATTCCTTCATTTGCTGTCCATAGTGAATTACACTGCACAAATATATGCATAAATATATGATACAAAAACAATAACAAAAGAAAAATATATGTATATACAGTATGTGTATGTGTATGTGTGTGTGTGTGTGTGTGTGTGTGTGTGTGTGTTACAAATGTACAAAAGGTTCACAAATGTATGTGACTGATTTTTATAAAACTAATATTTATATTCATAATTGGGACAACGGAATAAAAACAAATACCTACATAGACATACACACACACACATACACACACACACACATACACACACACACACACACACACACACACACACATACACACACACACACACACACACACAAAACACACAAATCAGATTGCTGGAATATAACCAATGGTTTTCCACCAAATCCTCTCATATACTACAGTCTATTCATAAGAAAAAATAGCTCCTCAATAAAAACTTGTTTGATTTATCTATAAAGCTGGGTAGACAGCTGTGCATGTCACAACGCATTGACATCATTTTACATTACCTCATAAATGAAAACGTTATAAATCTGAAGTGCCTAAAACAATCAGAATCATAGGCAATCAAAACGAGGAGAGCGAGCACAGTGTTGCATGGGATATATGTCAGTTTTATCAGTTTCCCATGAATTGTATTAGAAGTAATATGATTTCGGGTCATCGTGTATTGTATTACAATAAACGATTGATGATGAAAAGCCGACATTTTTCACTTAATGAGCAAAAGGAAAGAAAAAGAAGTGTTGTAATGGACTTGGATTCTTTCCCCAGCTATTGACAGCTTTATCTTCTTTTAGAAATGAATATGAAAACAATGACCGTGAATAACAACACTGCTGCACTGCTCTTCAGACGAAGGAAAAAAGAGAGAGAGACAGAGAGATAGGAATGTAAAGCTTAAACGATGATGATGAGGAGTGATAATGAACTTCTTTACTCTATACTCTGTTCTATACAGTGTTGAAGAAAATGAAGAATCTCGATGGATTAAAATAGTTCATTCTTATTTATGCTAAGCTTCGGAAAAAGGAAAAAAAAAACAATGATGTAGAAGACAACAAACAGAACGAGGCAGCTATAGAAAAAAAGAAGAAAAATGAAGTAGAAGATGATGAAGAAGAGACTCTGTTATCACTGCTGAAGATTGATTTCAGCTCACACAAAACAAGGCGAGGGGAATTTCTGCAAACACTCGCTATGGCAGACCTCATGCTCACACACACACACTGCTCCAATTAAAAACACACCAGAAGAAAACAAAAAAAGAGTCCAAAACCACAAGCCTGGCTTTATATGGTTTAAAACAGTCGTCTGTAGAAGAATCAGCCTCTCTCTCTCTCTCTCTCTCTCTATACTCTCCTTCCAACTAATGTTGCGTTATTTTCATGTATCAGTGCCTGACTCACAAACCCCCGGAATCCAGGAGGCAGTAAGTGAAGGGTTCCTGATTCACAGACCCCACCTAGAGTCAGGCCACATCTTCGTGAATCAATGAATCAATGATTCAGTTCGGCTTGCTGCCTTGTTACACGTCCTGCTGTGTGGCACGTCTGGCCTGCCGGAAGCGATATTAAAGCAGCTGTAGGCTTTCAGGAATGGTGAAAGGAAGATTACTGTGTATACCCTGACCCCTGCGTGATGCTCGGTTACGGCTGACTCTCGTGAGAACTTTGTATTCCGTCTCGGGGCTGTGAGTAGTATTCTGAGTGAAAAAAAAAAAGAGTTTAATGTCAAGGGTGGTGTGTCCGTAGCGAATCATCTGCAGGTCAAATTTAGGAATCGAACCGCTTAGATGATGAAGCTTTGAAGTTGGCAGAATTATGAGATGATGCAGAAAGTCAGTTTAGCCGAGCCAGAGCCTGACGAGGGAACAACACGCTCTATGACAAATTACAGACCCAAACGGAAAGTACATGCATAACGTAGACATTTGCAGCTAACCAAGAAAACAGATTTGATAAATAAGTCACACTTCGTAAGGAAAAGACATCAAACGCATGTCTGCGTGTGCGTGAGTCACTACATATGTGTAAATGTGATCAGGAGAAGCTTGTCATTGAGTTGCACAAACTGTTTTTAATCCATCTGGACTATTATTATATTTTCCCTGTTCTGGCTGTGCTTGAAAGAAGACTGACTCCAGGGGTAATTAAGAACAAAAATCGGCATGGGGCGTTGTTTTCCGATCGCCAGTAACAAATAAGCAATATGAACGAACATCTAAAATAGCCAAATCTCTTCTTGGTGAACGGCAACACCGTAGCAACACTGTTTATTTTCTATTGGAGTCGTTAAACTGTACTACTGGGAGGTTTCGGACTCGAGGCACTACATCCTGTTCAGGTCCAAGTCATTCACAAAGCACTTCTTAATATATAAACATCCAGGGAGCATCATTAATGCTGACGTTTTTCACCTGGTTCATGTCAATCCAACATGTAAATCTGGCAAGTGTGAGTAAAGCCAGAGACGCTCAAGAACGATCTGGTGCTGAAGTGAAGAGTCGTGTGGCACTGATTTCTACAGCTTTAGACCGAGAGGGTCGAGGCACGCCTGGAAACATAAATGTCTGAGGAATTGCAATGCCTCTACACTAGTGAACCAAAAAATGAAAGCTCTCAATTTTTACTGGTCGGTCTACGTTCCGACTCTCACCGATGACCATGAGCTTTGGGTCATGGCCGAAAGGGCAAGATCCCCGATATAGGCGGCCGAAATCAGCTTCCTTCGCAGGGTGGCTGGGCGCTCCCTTAGAGATAGGGTGAAAAGTTCAGTCACTCGGGAGGAGCTCAGAGTAGATCCTATGCTCCTCCACATCGAGAGGGGCCAGGCTGGTGTGGCTTGGGCATTTATTTCGGATGCCTCCTGGGTGCCTTCCAGGGGAGGTGTTTCGGGCATGTCCCACAGGGAAAGAGGCCTCGGGGAAGACCCAGAACACGTTGGAGGGACTATATCTCTCGACTGTCCTGGGAACGCCTGAGTGTCCCCCCGGGGGAGCTAGAGGAATTGGCCGGAAAGAGGGAAGTCTGGGCATCTCTGCTTAGACTGTTGCCCCCACGACCCGGTCCCGGATAAGCGGTAGATGGAGATGTAATTGCAATGCGATACGGTTATTGCTGATTACTTTGTCCTATGGTAAATAGTTAGAATTTTGTTGTTCTGCATTACTGAGACATGACCAAAAAACCTTCAGGGTCCAGGGTCTTGCTCAGATGCCCAGGAGTGGCAGCTTGGTGGGGTTGGGATTTGAACTCAAGATCCAATGTCCAATGCTGTAAACACTAAGCTACCTTAGTAGCCTTCCCGCATTTATTTATCCATTCATCCAACCCTTGCTCTATCCATCCAGCCATCCATTCATCCATACCCTCTTTCCTTATTCTCTCTCTCTCTCTTGCCAAATGAAGAATAAACCCTAACAAGTAATATTATGTGATTGTATATTATGTGAAAGCCATCGATCAATTGTTTGCAAAGCATTTGAATCACTGTATGTTGCTATATATATATATATTTTTTACTGATATTATACTCTCTTCTCTCACTTCAGGTGTGGTCTGTTCATCTTTTGAGGATGCTGTAATAATCCCAACACATTAGTTAATGATCTTAATAATTTAGCAAATTTCCCCCAATTTCCAATCGAACCCTTTCACCTGGTAAAAGTTGTTAATGATCTGCTGATCACTGTAACGATACTCATCTTACTCGTTTGATATGTGGCACAATTTCCCCATTAAGAAAGAATTCAGATCCTATCTCTGTGGGAAACACTCAGCTTGTCTAAATGTAAAAGTCCTCTTCCCTTATCGCTGGTGTTACTCAAGGCTCTGTTTTGGGCCCTCTTTTATTTATCATTTACTTATTATCACTTCGTTATATTTTTAGGAAATGCTTTCATTGCTTTGTGGATGACAACCAGCTCTATATTTACATTTACAGTATTTGGAAAACACCCTTATCCAGAGCATCATATGACTGATCAATTGAGGGTTAAGGGCCTTGCTCAAGGGCCCACTAGTGGCAGCTTGGTGGCCAACACCTTAACCAACACCTTAACCTCAGAGCTACCACCTCCCACTATCTATTTTTCCTCCAAGAAAAATTCTGTTTTTCTTTCCACTTCTCTTTTGACTTACATCCTGGTTCGCACACAAATTTCAACCAAATTTCTACTCGATATTTTGATTATATTCTCAGGTTAAAAGTCTGGATGTTGTCCTTGATTGTCCGTTTATAAGCACACAAACAATATTAGTCTGTCCACCTTCCATCTACGGATCATCAGCCGTCTTCGCCCGTTCCTCCCATTGAATACCACGGCTATTGTTCTACAAACTCCTTTATAAGCTTCAAATGGTCCAGAAGATGCCCATATAATTGCTAGAACCTCCTCCATCTCCCCAATTCTTTATCATCTACACTGGCTTCCTGTCAAATATCGTACAGAGTACAAGATTTTGCCTCATACAGTAAACTTGCCCCTTCACATCTCTCTGACTTGCTTCATACCCACATCCCAAATCAGATCTTCTTCAGTTGTTTCCCACACTATATCTTCTATCTGTTTATTCGCCATTTAGCTGATTGGTTCCTCGTCTCTGGAATTCTGTTCTATAATCAATGTGAGAAACTGATGGCGTGACCACTTGTAAAGTCATCTGTTCAGATTATCTTTCTCTGATCATTTTTTATTCTTGACAGTTAAATGGTGGTTTCATTATAAGACTTCACTGTAGTGTCCTTGAGTGCTAGGAAAGGCACCTTTAAATAAACTGTACCATTATTCATTCATTCATTCATTCATCTTCTACCGCTTTATCCAATCTTCCCTCGGGTCACGGGGAGCCTGTGCCTATCTCAGGCGTCTATGGGCATTAAGGCAGGATACACCCTGGATAGAATGCCAACCCATCGCAGGACACACACACACTCACATTCACACACCCACTCATACACTAGGGACAATTTTCCAAGGTGCCAGTCAACCTACCGTGCATGTTTTTGGACCGGGGGAGGAAACCGGAGAACCCGGAGAAAAACCTCCTGAGGCATGGGGAGAACATGCAAACTCCACACACATGGCCGAGACAGGAATCTAACCCGGACCCTGGCGGTGCAAGGCGAACGTGCTAACCACTAAACCACCGTGCTCCTTGTACTATTATTATTATTATTATTATTGTAAAGTTATGGTATTTGTCCATGCTATTTCGTAGTTCAATATATCTCCTGGTATATTGAAGTTGATGTCAGAGCTTACTCAAGAACCTTTTCATCGTCAAAGAGCTAGTTTTGTGCACAAGGACAGGTTTGGGTTATAACAGGTTTGGGTTTTGAATTAAGATTAGAATGAAATTTCATGCTAACAGTACCAACGATGTCTAATACAATTATTTTATGCCAACTTTGTAGTTTAAGGAAAAAGCACATGCAGTCTCAACACATTTGTTCACATTTAGACAGTATAGAGGGCTCGTTTCACTAGTGACTGTGAAAGGCATGAAAAGCCAGTACGCACTGTTATTTATTCTACACAGAGAGAAATGTTCCTCAGTCAACACAGGTGATGTGACCCGATCTGAACCTATGACCTTGAACATTCCCCTGGGTTTCGTCAGTGCAGCTGTGCCGCCTCACACATGGAAGAAGTGAACAGTCGATTCCTGTTTCAGATCACACTCGCCTCTCTGGGAGAACAAAACAGGGAGGCTGTGTGAACGATGGGGATGGGTTCCAAGAGGGAACCCACATGTAGAGAAAGCCTGACTCATTCATTCTACATTTCTCGCCCTGCCTCATGTGCTTCTTCCCATCTTTTTTTCCCTTTTCCCTCCACGTCACAGTGGAGAGGAAGCGGCGTGTCATCAAATGTAATGTGTCTCTTGACGTGAGGATGAGGATGGCAGGAAATTGTTCATTAAACATTAATTCAGAAACTATATTACATTACTGGTGGGGAAAAACTGGTGGGATTTGATTGTGTGGGCGTTTATTTAGTCTAATTGTGAGCGCACAATTGTTCATTCATACCACTGATGGATGATGGATGGCGCTATTAATGATGCTTATGTTGCAAACGACCCCAGAGAGAAGATTTTAGACATTTAAAATATAACACCAAGTAGAAGACTTGGACTATAATAGTTCAGTAGCAGACATGGACTATAAACGGCGTGTAAAGTGTGAGCTTTTGTTTTTTTATGACACATGACCAACAAAGAGAAACATTTATGAAGGCTTATAACAATTGCCATCAGTTGACATACGTCACGTTTTCCAGACTATGTTATAACCTCATCATAACCGCTTGGCAGGTCAGTGCAATCCCACAACAGTGATGATTTTACAAATTGTGAAACAACTCTAACCTTATAAACTGATAACATAACACAAGATCCACTGGAGGTCAACAAAAATGAGATCGTTAAGCTCAAAATTGGGCCCATATTAAAATCAAAAACTAAGAAATATGCAAAATACTGTGTAATGTGCATACATTGTAAATTAGATTTAAATCCAGTGCAAACCCAGATACAAACTTACAGTGTAAATAGCAGTGTATAGATAATGGGAAGGGCTCAAAAAGTCACTACTTGTTGCCAGGTGAAATCATTTTATTTTTAGTGATCATTGATTAATCATAGGGGGCACGGTGGCGTAGTGGTTAGCACGTTCGCCTCACACTGCCAGGATCCGGGTTCAATTCCCGTCTCGGTCATGTGTGTGTGGAGTTTGCATGTTCTTCCCGTGTCTCAGGGGGTTTTTCTCCAGGTTCTCCGGTTTCCTCCCGGTCCAAAAACATGCACGGTAGGTTGATTGGCACCTTGGAAAATTGTCCCTAGTGTATGAATGTGTATGAATGTGAGTGTGTGTGTGTCCTGCGATGGGTTGGCATTCCATCTAGGGTGTATCCTGCCTTATTGCCCATAGACGCCTGAGATAGGCACAGGCTCCCCGTGACCCGAGGGAAGATCGGATAAAGCGGTAGAAGATGAAAAATGAATGAATGAATGAATGAATCATAATCATTAAAGTATTCTTTACTCAACACAACATAACGCACACAATAAATAAGCTAGAACTATTCACTTAAAAAAATACAATTCAATGCATGTATTATTTCCCTTTTGACTGCAGTTTTGAGATATCGCAAGTAAAACATTTTCTTCTTGAAAGCTAAGAATCTTTATTATCCAATACATCTTTAAGGAGCATTTGATTTTTTTCTTGTTTTCTTTAAATGTATGGTTTAATAGGACAGTTTGCAGAGTTTGTTTTATTTCCTTCTGCAAAAAAAGACACATTTTTGCCTCATCGCTTCACAGTTTTGCTGAAATAATTCTGGAGAACTGCAATAACTGGTTTGGGGCTTTTGACAAACACAGACCACTTTTGTCATGACTCTTATTACTGACTATGCAAAAAATGTGCAATGTCTAACAGCATGACACAAATGAGCAAAATGCCTGAAGATTAAAAAAAAATTGGTGTTTTATAATACCTGATTACAGCAAAGAAATTGAGGATAATATTCAATTAACTTTCAGAAGATGTCTGTTGTTATTATTATTATTATTATTATTATTATTATATTATTATTCATCCATCTTCTACCACTTTATCTAATCTTCCCTCGGGTCGTGATAAACCTGTGCCTATCTCAGGCGTCTTGGGGCATCGAGGCAGGATTTTTTTTGCATTTTTTGGACAGGAGGAAACCGGAGAAAAAAACCCTGAGGCACGGGGAGAACATGCAAACTCCACACACACACATGGTGGAGGTGGGAATCGAACCTCGACCCTGGAGGTGTGAGGTGGAGGTGCTAAGCCACCGTGCCCCCTATTATTATTATTATTATTATTATTTTCATAATTTTATTTGTATTATTCATTTGTTAAACTAAACTCTTCATGCATTACACAAACGTTGATTGTTGATACGATTGAAGACACTGCATTTCGTGATGAAGCCACAAACTTTAATCTATTTATTCATGTCCCAGGACTTACACTTCCCTCTTTTTTGTCACGTGACTACTTTTTTTCCTCATTTTGTTCAGAGAATAAGGCAGCAAAAATAGGGTTGAAATAATGCTGTACTAAATGTATGTCTCTAATTAGCACAGTCCTCTTAATTATCCAGTTAGATATGTTCACTGTATTTTGACCGGTGATACTTATTATTGCCTATTAAAACACATTACATAGAAAGTCTTCCTCAGCAACACTAAAATAGAGGGAAATTCTTATCCATGAAAACAGATCAGTAAATTGCTTTTCGTGACTGTATAACTGATCCGGTTTGTGTATAATGCATTATAAAGATGGCTATTAAGTGTAAATGCAATCTTAGAAATAATGATATGAATTAAAGTCATTGTCACATATTAATTCTTAGGCCATGACTATAATGTTCATATAATTTTTACGAAGATTGCATTGCACTTAAAAGCCGTCTTTATAATTAACGGAGACAATTTCTGCCATAAAGACTGAAATATATGGGTTGTTTTATTAGATGACACTTTATGGGCTTATTGTTAAAAAAAATATTAATACAGTAAGTTTTTCTCAAATCTTCTCATGCTATATGAAAGTTACATAATTGTGTCAGCAAATACTAAATGTCATTCAACTATATAAATATTCTGTCATATGGTGCTCATGTCAATGACAATCTACTTCACAAAAATGACACCGTCCATAAGGGCAGAACAGAGAGCTACACTTTCGAGCTCCAAGTGCATTTAACTAGGGGCTTCATTATTTACGACCTTGAGCATAATTCACTTGTAATGCCCAAATAAAACGTCGATCTAAATCCCTGTCCTTAAGCATGTCATGGCTCCTGCCTCCACCCCACAGAGTACTGGCACTAAACACACATTCTCTAATCCGGTGGTCTGATTTGGCACAAATCCCTCCCTGTCCTTTGCCAGGACCCCACAGAAATTGTTTGTGTGAAGTGATCAAAGTGTCGCCTTCACCTGTGTTTGTAATATACACAGCTGAGGGAGGGATTATTAGATAGACGGAGATGGAAGAGGAGATGTTCTAAAACGAAAGAGGCAACCAAAGAAAGAAACAAAGACCTGTGTATGTGATATATCTATCTATATCTATATCTATATATCTATATAAATAAATATATTTGAAACCAGAAAAAAATAGTAGAGACACTCTAGTTTGACTCTAGTTGCAAGGATAAACGAACACACCACAAATCTCAACATTCATACACTGTTGATTTTGTTAAATACACAAACTATTAAATAATACACAAAATATTAAGCGGAATCCTTACGAGAAACGTCCATGGAGCTGCGACATGTTGTGTAGGAGGACCAAGATCCTGAGCAAGAGAAGCAATATGAGGCATGTAGGACAAAGAAAAAACATATTCACTGACCCTGACACAAGGTGGTAATGGGGGGGGGGGGCAACGACATGCATTTCCTTATTAACTTGTTGTTAATATGCTGGGTGCGAAAAAACAAACAAATATTTGTTTAAAAACTATTGCAGCCAGGTAGATAATTGTGTACGTGGGATAAAAAAAAAACTAAATCAATGCATGAGATCAATTATGGAATCAGGTGATTAGGACTACTCAGGAGGTTGAAGCTTAGGGGTTAAGATATAGGGGATGGGCCCTCATGGGCCCCTGAGGAAGGCCCTTAACTCTCAACTGCTCAGTTTTAGAAATGAAATGGAAAAGAACATCTGTCAAATGCTGTCCATGCTAATGCTACTAATCATGATGACATTGATGGTATTTATTTATTTTCCACCTTTTTTCTAGTACAGTATTTTTCAGTGTTTTTTTCTGGCATTGCAATAGTACTACATTAGAATTAGATCCATAAATGCAGATATTTGGAGCACTAAGGAAATGAATATCACTGTTTGTGTTATAACCCGTAATATATACACACTATGTCCGTAATACTAGAGGAGGAGGTGTATCTCAGTGGTTAAGGCACAGGGCTACTGGATTGGAAGGCCGGTGGTTCGAGCCGTGGTATCATCAAGCTGAAACTCTTGGGTTTTTGAGCAAGGCCCTTAAACATCTGTGTTTCAGGGGGCACGACAACAAGCTGGGATATGCAGAAAAAAAAACAACAAAAAACAAACAAACAAAAAAATATATATATTTATAATAACCAATAACCAGCAAAGTTTTGGGGCTACTGGGATTCCGGTTCATCCCAAAGGTGTCACTTGGGTTGAGGTCAGGACTCTGTCCAGAACACTTTGTTCCACTCCAAACTACACAAACTGTGTCTTCATGGTGTTCATGTTGTATACAGGTGCAATGTCATGCTGGAACATGGGTCATGTAATTTTTCCAAACTCTACACGTTCTACACAATTGTGCGCTGTTGTGCGTACGAAACACACATAAGTGTTCTGATGCACACACACACACACACACACATACACACTTTTGCTGGATACGTCGTGTAAAAGAGGGAGCACAGTAGTTATAGAGATGGATTTGTGATCAAAAATTTGTGAATTTACTTCCCAATCTGCTCCTGTTGGACCCTTTGTCTGTTGGAACCCTTATCTGCTCATCTGTACAATAAAAAAAGAGATAACTGAATGTTGTTCTAAATAGGGGCGTCTTTCAAATGCTATAGATTTCCTAATTTCAGCGTTTTTGTCCCATCCCAATATAACGTAATAATATATCATTTTGTAATTATGCATTATTATTTCCTCACTATTAAAATTTCAAGAGGAAAAATAGATTACATTTCGTTGCTATATGCCATATGTCCCACAAGAGGGAGCAATCTTCTACATATAGCATGATTTCCTAAGAGAGCGAGCACACGGTTGGTTTTTTTTTTTTTTTTTTTTTTTTTGTTGCATCTTATTAATCACATTCTTGAACTGTAATAGTAAAACACAAATGATAGTCAATAATAGTGATAAAATAAAAACAAAAATAAATTTCGGGTCCAATCTGGGAAAAAAAAAAGATACGCATGAACCAACAGGAAACGAACATCTGTGTGTGTGTATATGTGTGTATATGTGTGTGTGTGTGTGTGTGTGTGTGTGTGTGTGTGTGTGTGTGTTTATTAAAGAATCATTTTAATTTTATCTGCTTTATGACAGTCAGTGAAATAATCATGAAGATGTTTCGTATCAGACATTGTGAAGTGAGTAACCCAGTATTAGACGCACGGCCGAGAGCGTGTCTACGTGACGTGCACCACATGGTGAC
Source organism: Kryptopterus vitreolus (assembly GCA_030449085.1). NCBI lineage: Eukaryota > Metazoa > Chordata > Actinopteri > Siluriformes > Siluridae > Kryptopterus > Kryptopterus vitreolus. The sequence goes on along the minus strand of JACRUU010000002.1, from coordinate 8,767,053 downwards.
TCCTATAAGTGACTTTGCATGTATGAATTGACTAACTTTCAGACATACACTCACTCCAACCCCCCTTTTTTCAGACTTTGATGATGTCACAGGCATCGGCTCGTAACGAGAGGATCCCAGATGTCCAAGTTTGGCTAATTAAACAGGAAGTGAGCCTTCCGGGCACGTCCTTGTAATTTAGCACAAAGTGTATGTGTAGGTGTGTGTGTGTGTGTGTGTGTGTGTGTGTGTGTGTGTTTGTGTGTGTATGTGTGGAGAAAAGTAATTTTGATTTAGGAAGTGATGTTTTCTTTGGAATAACAAATCGGTAGACGTGATTTTATTCTTTGTCTTCCTTTGATTAATACCCAAAAAATGTTATATTTTTCCTGCCATCCTGAAGCATTAAAGCACCGTGGTGCAAACCTGTGTATTATCCATACTATTTGCAACGACAGTGATCCGCCTAAGGCTGAATATTTCTGCTTTCGGTATGTATAATCCATCTCGCTGCTACACAAGCGTGTGACTAAACTAGTGGATATGTGAGTGTGCAAACTGCGGGCTGTCTGATCTGACGACACGATGACTCGTAAGAGTAGGTAAGCACTCATTAACAAATCATGTGTCATGTCTGCCTAGCAAAATCCCTGTATGTGGATGGGGTGTGGGAGAAGAGGGGGAGTTCAAATAGAACACAAATAGAAAAAAGAGAAATGTGAGAGAAAGAAAGAGAGAGAGAGAGAGAGGGGGGGAGAGAGGAGGGCAGGAGAGAAAGGGGGAGGAGAGGTGAGGGGAGGGAGGAAAAGAAGTATAATTACAGTAAGACAGAAAGTGGAGTCAGAGTAGAGAAGAAGGAGAAAGACAGAGCGTGAGAGAGAGAGAGAGAGAGAGAGAGAGAGAGAGCCCAGCCCACTTGTTTAAAACCATTTACCTCGTGCATAGTGAGCAGTCCCAGAGCTCTACACTGCTTCCCAAGGGCTCGTCCACAAGACGCCTGCCTTTGCCATCCAAACTTCTCAGAGACCCTGAAGGGAGAGAGGGAGAGAGAGAGAGAGAAAGAGAGAGAGAGAGAGAAACACCTACAAGTGAAGCAACCGGCAGAACTATTCCTCCTCTTCAGTCGTCACCTCTCTTCACAGCAGCGTTCCTTCTATCCAAAAGGATACCCTTTTAAAAAAAAATAAAAAAAAAAAAACTTGAGTAAGTCAAACTTTTTTTTTTTTTTTTTTTTGTAAACCTGTCAGACTGAAGACATCCACAGGTAGTTCTTGGAGGAACCTTTTGCTCAGGAGGAAAACTTTTTTCTTCTTTTTTCTTCTTTTTACTTATTTAGACTGCGGCGGTCAGTTTTGCATCGTTTCTACGACCCTCCTGCTCAAAAGGATGACGCTACTGCCTGCTGCCAGTGTCGCCCTGCTGCTTCTTGCTCACTGCTATGCCCTTAACGCCATGGCCGCCTCGGGCACCTTGGCGTCGGCGCCCTCGTCGCCCTCGGACTGCCCCTCTTGTGCCATGGCGAAGCTGCGGAGGAGTGGCACGGAGTCACTGATGGAGGAGGAGGAGGAGGCACAGCAGGATGTGGTGGAGGCGGTGAAGAGGCACATCCTCAGCATGCTGCACCTGCAGGACCGGCCCAACATCACGCATCCGGTGCCTCGCGCCGCCCTGCTCAATGCCATCCGCAAGGTCCACGTGGGGCGCGTTGCCAAGGACGGCAGCGTGCTGATCGACGAGGAGCCTCACGGACGCCCCGAGGCCGAGAACAAGAACAACGAGCAGACTGAAATTATCACCTTCGCTGAAGCTGGTGAGTCCTAATCTGCATGTGTGTGTGTGTGTGTGTGTGTGTGTGTGTGAGAAACTCACTTGTATGTCAGAGTCAAGTTTGACAGCTGGATGAGAAGACGGCACTTTGAACTTTTTGCAAGGGAAACCTGTTGCCTCAAAGCAGGAGAGAGAGAGAGAGAGAGAGAGAGAGAATAGCTTGAAATGTGGTGCAGCCTTCCTCCTCCGCCTCCTCCGCCATGGTAACATCCTGCTGCTTTATAGAATTGCTGATTATCAGGGAAACCCCACTGAGTTTCCCAGTCATAAACGGCACTTACCTGCAGACTGACAGGCTTCCCGGGGAGCCGTCTGCATTGGGAGGGAAAAAAAGGGGAAAAAAGTGACCGTTTTTCAAGTCTAGGTTTTCTCCATGCTCCTGATAGAGCATTGTTTTGATTCCTAGCGGCGTTTAAAAGTGGTGTGGCATCTGCCAACATGGAAAGGGGGGGATGCGGTGGTTGGGAGAGAGGGGGGGGGGGCTCCTTCTTGAGTCACACGGCAGAAGCGATAGATCATTACAGAGCGACGCGCTGGAGCGCCCGGGCGGATTCTCTCATTCCTGAACAGCAGAGAGCAGAGCTACTATGCGAGCTTTAGCCGGCTGAGCGAACGACTGTTTGGTTATAATTAAGCTTGACGTGCCGTTTAGAATTAAATTGGAGCACAAAGCAGCGATGGAAAAGTTAATGAGACACAGGGGCAAACATAAGAGCGGCGCAAATAGCAGTCACTTCAAAACAGACCCGAAGTTTCTTCATCTTAGCCCAGGGTTTACACGAGGCTTTAAATGAGGGGAGACTCGGCAGGGATCCTTGAAGCACTTAAGTACCACACCAAAGCTGGAACAATAGTGGGCTTTTAAAAGGCACATCCCTTTAAGGCATCCTTCCTTAACTGAAGCCCAGCACAAATTTGCTCTCCAAAACGGCCGAAACGGGCACAAATAATGAACCTTTGCTTTGACACTGTACTCTGTACAGACAGACAGGTGACACACAGTCTGTGTTTACAACCCAGGAAGGAATGTGAGTGTGTGTGTGTGTAAGGGTTAAACAGCCAAGTTGTCAAGAAGCCTCTCATCATTCTGCATTTTCTCTTTTAAGACTGTCACTGCTGTTGTGCAAACACTCAGCCGCAGGACCCTCCGAACAAATTTGCAGATCGTACTTTAAGTTGCGCTAAATCCGTGACATCGGTAACGCTCACCATAGGCACTTGTCTGGACCATTCGCTTCCACTCTTGACGCAAATCGTTTCCATTCACGGCTGCGCTGCCTGCTTTTCTTCACGTTGCCGTTGGTGAAATTGTACCCAGATGAGCAGACATCCGCCGGGATCTGCGCGCCGGCCGAAAACCGCGATGGACTTTCAGATTTAACATTGATCACCTAATCAATATCCATCGAATACACACCTGATACTTAATTACCCCACTTTATTACACTGCACATAGTGTCCTGGCACTTTCGCTCACCTTTCTGTTAAAATCCCATCACCTTACCTGGATCATCGAATTCGCTTGACCGGGAGGCCAAATGACAGCTTTTCCTACACATTATTATGGGCTGCTCCCCTAAGTGACCACAAGGGGGGAAGAGGGGCGGGGTGTTTGGGATTGCCATTGAGATGTCACATGAAAAAGAGCCCTGACCATTCACAGAACCGCGGGAGCGCCGAGTGAATGAGCGGTTCGTGCAGACGATAGCTGAGAGGAATAAAAAGGGAAAATGGAAATTCAATTTCGGGTTAAAACGTTGCAAAATGTCAGCGTAGAGGAGTTTAGGTCGACCTCTTATGTAAAAACAAACCTGGGGGATAATCATTCTCGAGGAAAGTGCCAAATGGGAAATACTTGTGTGGAAATAGTGTGGTGCATTTGATTGTCCCTTAAGGTTTAGGATGATAAATATGACTGGGGAAATACAAGCGCCTGGAGCCAGCATTTCTTCACAAAGATAGATAGATAGATAGATAGATAGATAGATAGATAGATAGATATGCATATACAATGGATGGATAGATAGATAGATAGATAGATAGATAGATAGATAGATAGATAGATAGATAGATAGATAGATAGATAGATAGATATGCATACAATGGATAGATAGATAGATAGATAGATTGCATGAGATATAGATAGATAGATAGATAGATAGATAGATAGATAGATAGATAGATAGATAGATAGATAGATAGATAGATAGATAGATAGATAGATAGATAGATATGCATACAATGGATGGATAGATAGATAGATAGATAGATAGATAGATAGATAGATAGATAGATAGATAGATAGATAGATAGATAGATAGATAGATAGATAGATATGCATACAATGGATAGATAGATAGATAGATAGATTAAGACTAGATAGATAGATAGATAGATAGATAGATAGATAGATAGATGATAGATAGATAGATAGATAGATAGATAGATAGATAGATAGATAGATAGATAGATAGATAGATAGATAGTAGATAGATAGATAGATAGATAGATAGATAGATAGATAGATAGATAGATAGATAGATAGATAGATAGATAGATTGCATGACAGATAAATATAGATAGATAGATAGATAGATAGATAGATAGACAGATAGATAGATAGATAGATAGATAGATAGATAGATAGATAGATATGCTAGATAGATAGATAGATAGATAGATAGATAGATAGATAGATATGATAGATAGATAGAATGATCTACACACACACAGTCACCCCTGATGACCACAGTGACTAATGTTATGATTGTAACTGACTCCTCACTAGCATTGTTTTTCAGTGCCAGTGAATAAACACACGGGTTACGACACTTTTTTTTTTCTCTCGAAAAATTCAGCCTTTTTGTGATCAAAAGTAAAACTCCAAAACACACGTTCCAACTGTTCTGTTGTAAATTTTGCTGTATTACTATTAGCATGCGATCCTCTCAGTTTCTAGGTAATGTGAGGTAAAACAGGACCTTGATGTGGCTATCAGTATCCAGAGACAAGGACTTTATACGTTAGGAGCGGCAGGGACTTCAGCATGCTTACACTAGGGTGAATTATTGCCTTTTAAAGCACAGTGCTGTTTACAGTACTAAAGCTTTCATGTCATATTTCATATATTTGTTGAAACACATTTCAAGGGCCGCGCTGTCATTCGTTTTGAATTCATGTCCTCGGAGTCGTTGTTAGCGTGTCTGTGCGAAGGACACGCCTCCAAAACGTGACTCCGGGCCCGCTCCGTTACAGGATTGGGCCTTTGTAGGAATTGTAAACACCGCTGACAAGAGCGAGGCACGCTATAAATTTGCCAACATATATATATATATATATAGATATATATATATATATATATATATATATATATATATATATATATATATATATATATATATATATCTTAGGAATGCATTGCTTCTCCTTGACTTTGTCATAGCATAGGGCCAATCAATCTCTGCTCAGCACCAGAGGTCAGAGGAAGAAAAATACAGCCGTCGGGGTAGTTATCCATCTCTGAGCCTTTCAGCCCAACGAGCGTTTACGCTTAACGCCGTGAGCATGCAACAATAGCGAGAGCAGGAGAAAACATTTGGTTTACAGAAGCTATTCCGGTACCATGCCACGGAGCGAACAATCTGTAACCCAGCCGCTTGTTTCCAAGAGCCTGTCTACTGAAGATGTGACAAAGTCAGACCCCTATAAATATTTTCCCATATCTTTGGGGATGGCGAGATTAGCTTGGGAACTTGGTTTTGGAGCTGTAGCTCTGGTAGCATGAGGAACATTCATCACATTCCTTACTAATGCAGAGAGTGAAAAAAAAACATCTGAATACCCAGAACATTGAAGCCTATAATGAGAAACTAGCTGTAAATGATGTGTGTGTGTGTGTGTGTGTGTGTGTGTGTATGTGTGTACTGTTCGGACACATTACTCAAGCGTGAGCATGCTAGAGTACTTCCTTGAGATTTGACGTGTTAAGAATTAATGACTCAACTCTAATGCCTTTTCTGCTCTTCCTCTTTTTCCCCCCCTTGTATGTTTTCTCACAAAAACCTCAATATCCTGCATTTCAGGCGTATGACTGTAATTGTTACCAAACCGCCCCTATTAGTGCGTCAGCAAAGGCAGCTTTGGGGCGTTTATTTGCCAGAAACAAACACACATTATTTTGAATATTTTGTACATTTTTACCCCCCCCCCAAAATAAATAAATAAAAAAAATATATATATATTTATTTTTATAAATATATATATTCCTATCTCAGGCGTCTATGGGCATTAAGGCAGGATACACATACCTGGATGGAATGCCAACCCATCACAGGACACACACACACACACACACACACACACACACACACACACACACATTCATGCACTAGGGACAATTTTCCAAGGTGCCAATCAACCTACCGTGCATGTTTTTGGACCGGGGGAGGAAACCGGAGAACCCGGAGAAAAACCCCGGAGAAAAACCCCTGAGGCACGGGGAGAACATGCACAAACTCCACACACACACATGGCCGAGACAGGAATCGAACCTGGAACCTGGCGGTGTGAGGCGAACGTGCTAACCACTAAGCCACCGTGCCCCCTATATATATAATAATATAATATATAATATTAAAAAATTACTATAATATATATATATATATATTACTATATATATATATATATATATATATATATAAATATATATATATATATATATATATATATATATATATATATAAAAGGAAGTTCTCACAAGTGAATACATGATCATAGACCCAGCTTTACACATTCCCCAAACACTAACAAAACCTTGTATTGGAGCAGCGTGTTTTCTTATGAGCCCAGAGAGACCTTACATAGTTCAGTGAATATTTTTTTCTATTAATAGTTCAGACCAATTTGTATGAACTCAGAAGATGTGATTGTTAGCAGGAATCCAGGCTGTATGACTGCGACTGATGTCTCTGAGATATTAAGCGAAAGAATTCCAAGCACCCGTCCAAAAACATACTCCAGCAAACGGGATTACCCGGACAATTCCTCCATTATATTAATACGACATAATATAAGATTTGATGATATATAGAACTTAATTTACATACGGAAAATATGGTTTAGACACTCGATTCTTTTTTAACAAAATTTTTTTTTACAGCCCACAAAAGTTGAAGTCGTTACACTCGTTACTAACTGACAGCAGATGATCCACGGTTGTTTGTGTGATTGGTTGGATGGCTTGCAGATGCCGAGTTAAACAGATGACCAGTTCGGTTTGTCTCTCAGCTCCAGGAAGGGAACACGCATGGTCGCAGGCTAATCCTGAAACGGATATAATCATTAAGATCGGAGCGATAGTGATGAGTCACGGCTACATCGGCGGCTTTCTCTCCAGCGAAACTTCGTGGGCTTTTTTTTTTTAAGACCGTGTGGAAATCCGGGCGAGTAATTTCGATCGCTATGTCACATTAAGATCACAAAAGATCCAAAAAATGAAATAAATAAATAAAAAGGGAATCTTTTCTGTAGGGGCACTTCACTCCTTTACCAGAGTGTTTACACCTGATTACACACTCGTACACACAGTGCCTCTGAAATAAGCGTTCTGAATAAAATAACTTGATAGAGTGAACATTACATAGCAGAAGATGTGTGTCTTTGGTTCCTCAAACAGTGTCAGTCATTTTCCACTGGGCTTTTTTTTTTGTTTGTTTTAAACAGGAGGTGAATTCGGACACCGCAGCATAAAAAAAATAATAATTAATAATAGAGCCCTTGGTCTCCTTGTGAAATTGATATTTATGATACGTTTGGGGGAAACTGGGCTGCACTTCTGAGCGCTTTGGCTAATGCAATATTGTCCGCAAACACTTAGGAGACCACACGATGACCACACTGTATGTTTCGGAGAGATATAAAATAAGGACATCTGTTTGTTTTTGTTGAAACCTTTTATGCCATTGCTTGCTTTCGTTTGAAGCCCGACTAAAAGTCCGCCCGTGGAAAGTCTCATTCACAGCAAATTAAAAATATATAAGGCTTAGAAATATGCAGCAGACATAAAAGGAGGTTATGGACAGTGTTACTTTTGTTCGCTGGTTGCTTGAATCTGGCATCCTTAATACACTCATACCAGAGTTGTTTAGTCTCTGAAATTTGTCCTCATCGTTGCCACGACCGCATTCAGTTTCGAAATATGCCGTCTGGTATCGCGGTCATGGGAGCCAACATACACACACACACACACACACACACATACACATACACACACACATACACCAGCTCATTATTATAGCATTTTATAGCTCGTTTTAATTCACGGCCGGGGAAAGCAGAAATTAGTGTCACGCATGTCATTTAAACAGTAACAAAAATGTCCTCGCAAAGCCCTTAACCGGAAACGCCGATGTCAAAGCGCTTGTCACTAGTGATGAGTTCTCGGAGCCCTCCCAGCAAGCGCTCCCAACAATCAAACCGGTCTTTCGTTTGCCGACCAAAACGGTTTCCTTTAATCAGTACTGTCAACAAATTAGCTCAAGACGAATCAGAACTCCTCATTACAATCATCCCCAGGAGGAGAACAAACACAGAGTCCGTCCGCGAAGAAAGGCGTCTCCCGAACATCCTCTTACAGTACCTCTCTGAGGTTTGTTCTTTTTTTTTTTCTCTCTCTCCCGCTGCAAAATTTGTCTTTCGGGTTTGGTGCCGCAGGTCGTAAGAAGCTATACAATATGACAGGAGGCGAACAAGGAGATCAAAGCGCGTGATCATCCCCTCCAGCACCACCACGTCCCAAAGGTAAACTAGATAGAGATGAGGATTAGAGAACGCATTAACCAAAGCCGTGTTTAAAGAAAAGTCAAACCCCCCCAAACCTCCCCCTCCTTCCCCTTACACACCTCTTTAAGGTCCCAGGTGATCCTATATTGCTCCCTCCTCCCTGTTTGAAGACATGGATGTTAAGGAGAAGAATGTGTAAATGTTATTTTCTATCTTTGTGTGGGGGACAGCTGTGCAAACTACGCTCTCGTGGTTGCACCGGTGTTTATTGTTGAGGGATTATTGTATGTCTTTCAGCCCAGAGGTTTTTTTTCTCTCTCTCTCTCTCCCTCTCTCTCTCTCTTCTGCTCTCTGACAAACGTATTGAGAATCACGTGGAGCACGGCAGCTACGTTCTGCTACTCGACCAGGTGGGGGGGTGAGCTCTCTGTGTAGGCCCAAAAAGCCTTGCTGAGGAAGAGCTCGAGCCGTGTTCGCTCATCTCGCGAACGACGTGCCATTCTTTAGCAGACCGCAGATTAAAAAGGAAACAATGAGCGCGCCGATGCTGGAAAAGCCCATTATTTTTAGCCTTGGTTCATGAAGCGATTTCTGTGTTTGGACAGATGGGACTCGGGATGTGTAAACACATACACATACACACACAGGCACGCACACACAAACTGACATCATTGTTATCGTGTTGTAATCCTATAAATATGCAGCAGGGTACAATTGAAATCGGATTAAATAATGTCCTTCACAGGCGTACCGCTATGTTAAAACTGTGCACGTACGTTTAACTCCGAAACCGAACTGGGGCAGCGTATAAGCGCGTATAAGCGCCGGTAAGTGTCAGTTGACAAGTGATTGCCGACGACGCTGCAGCACGACTCGTAATTTACGGCCAGACACATCATCGGGCGACAGCTTTAAGCTCCTGACAAAGGTCTTTTTTTTCCCCCTAAGATTTGTCTCAGTGAGTGGAGGGAATTCGTTTAAAAGTTGGCCGCTCATCCACAACGTGAGACTAGCCAGAGACCTCGGCTATGTCTGTGAAACACAGCGGATCAAAGATCCGAGAGAGAGAGAGAGAGAGAGAGAGAGAGAGAGCAAGTTATTGAAAACACGCACACATCGAAGCCGGCAGCTGGACACCATGTACTGCGTGTTGTCACGGCCATCGTGTGTTACTGTACTCGCCTATTATGCGTTAGTGTACTCTGTTATTTCCATTTCAAGGTAGGACAGACAAGGCAGAGCTAAGTGGGAGGGATGTGTGTGTGTGTGTGTGTGTGTGTGTGTGTGTGTGTGATGTTTTCAGAACTGATTCAAATTTCTTCCTTTGATATATTGAAAAGAGGCGTCATTTACAATGCTGGCTGCTGCTCAAAATCCCGGTGAGCTGGTCAGTCCTGATATATGGCGTCACTGACAGAGATACAAAGAAACCCCCCCTCACACACACACACACACACACACACACACACACACACACACACACACACACACACACACACACACACACACACACACACACACATATTACTGCACTTCACACACAAAACAAACTACTGATGTTGCCACTCCCAGACGGTGCTCTCTCTTTGATGTGGTCGATTCTGCAAAATTGAATAATTTCCCCATTAATGAATGGAAAAAAAGAAATCACTCCTTTTTTCCCCCCTTCTTGTTTCTCCTCTTCTTTCATTCATCAGGTGAATCTCCAGGTTTAATCAACTTCCTCATCTCTAAAGAGGGTTATGAGATGTCCGTGGTGGAGCAGGCCAACGTATGGATTTTCCTCCGTCTTCCGAAGAGCAATCGTACCCGCGCCAGCGTGACCGTCCGCCTCTTCCTGCAGCAGACGGGCTCCGGCGAGAAGCTGGTGGCCGAGAAAACGGTCGACACCCGGCGCAGCGGCTGGCACACTTTCCCCATGGCATCTAGCATGCAGGCTCTGTTGGAACGGGGCATAAATGCCCTGAGCCTGCGCGTCTCGTGCCCGTCCTGCGCCGACGCCCGTGTGACGCCGGTCCTGGTGACCCCTGGAGGAGGGGGAGGGGAGCGAGAACAATCCCACCGGCCCTTTCTGATGGCCGTGGTGCGCCAAATGGAGGAGAACGGGACGAGGCGGCGGCGCAAGCGCGGCCTGGAATGCGACGGCAAGGTACGCGTGTGCTGCAAGCGCCAGTTCTACGTCAACTTCAAAGACATCGGCTGGAGCGACTGGATCATCGCGCCGACCGGCTACCATGCCAACTACTGCGAGGGCGAGTGCCCGAGCCACGTGGCCAGCATCACGGGCTCGGCCCTTTCCTTCCACTCCACTGTCATCAACCACTACCGCATGCGAGGGTACAGCCCTTTCACTAGCATCAGGTCGTGCTGCGTCCCCACTCGCCTCCGCGCCATGTCTATGCTGTACTACAACGAGGAGCAGAAGATCGTCAAGAAAGACATCCAGCACATGATCGTGGAGGAGTGTGGCTGCTCGTAAGGTTAAAGAGACACGCAAGGACAAGCAAAAAGCAGGGAAGGACGGAAAAAAAAGAGTGCCGAGTACGGCTTACAGGCCAGGGTGGGGAGGGAACAGGGACCTCAAACAATAAGGATTTGGGCAAAAAATAAAAAAATGAATAAATAAGGGAGTGAGGTGAAGGGATGAGGGGAAAGAGCTCCATCCATCTCTCCGTCACACTCCGAATCCTATACAACGACGGGCCTCTCTTTCGACACCGTGGCTGCTTGAACTTGGCCGTCAGAAAATCCAGGGGGTATCAGTTTCTGTGGCACTTTCAGAAAAAAAAGAAAAAAAAAAAAAGAAAAAAAAGAAAGAATATATATAATATATTTTTGCTACAAAAGCTGAGGGAAATGATGAGATGATATTTATGCGAGCGAGAGTGCAGTGCGGTCACTCCGAACATGTCGCGCATAAAGGAGTGACTGCGACGATAATGATGAGGTGCCTGAAAAAGCAAATCTCAAAACTATGCAAGTATTAAGATTTATTTTTCATCGATGTGTCGTTTGGTTAACTATTTACTTTTACAAACTTTGAAAAAAAAAAAAAAAAGGAAAAAAAAAAAGTCGACTTTTTATACTTTTTTTGAAAGTATATTTGATGTCTTATGCGTGTTTGTATGTGTACATGTACATGTATGTGCGTGCTTGTGTGTAAACTTATGTGTGCGTGTGTGTGTGTGTGTGTGTGTGTGTGTGTGTGTGAGAGATACTTGAAAGAAGTTTGACGGGCTGCTGGAACCAAACTTTTCTGTTTATAATTATAATTATTATTATTATTATTATTGTTATTATTGTTATTATTATTTTAATTATTATAACTTTTTGTTCATACTTTCCTTTCCTTTTGTTTTTTTTCTATTTTTAAAAAATGAGACGTTACGAACGTTTACAGTTTGCACTATACCATCAGCATATCCCACATATACAAATGGTATTTAGCCAGAAGACAAGAAGCACTTCAAAATGGACAAAACGTTGGTTTGACCGGATGAGGGAAAGTGAGAGAAATGAGGAACAGACAAAATCCTGGACACATCTGCATTTTTTTTGTTTAAATAATTAAACACCAAAGACTTTACGTTAGTTAAGTTTTTAAGCGATATATATATATATATATATATATATATATATATATATATATATATATATATATATATATATATATATATATATATATATATATATATTTTTTTTTTTTTTTTTTCCCATAGCCATCTTTTACAAAGACGTCCCAGGTCAAACCCGAGATCAACCCCATAATAATTCTCAATATTTTGTGCTTATATATATATATATATATATATATATATATATATATATATATATATATATATATAATATTATTTTGTTTGTTTTTTTTGTTTGCACTGCTGCACTCTCCATGTGTGTTTAAATTAACTATCTAAATGTTAAACACAGCACTTAAACCAACAATTTTGAGTTTCCTTCTTGCTTTTTTTTTTGCTCTTCGTAATGAAAATGAATGTGCAGCGAAGATATTTAAAGAAGAATTTAATTGGGAGATTGAACGATCTGTTTAGGTATTTATAAAAGGATTCACCAAATATTAGAACGACCCTGTACGGCTCAAACAATGTCATCATTTTGTTTCACAAATGTTCTATTTTTTTTTTCTTCTACAAACGGCAATGTTTCGAGAAAAAGAAAAAAAGGATGCAATTATTTAGTATAAAACTCCTTAATACGATACAAACGCTTATTGTCAGGATGTGTGTGAATGCATACGGGAAAAAAACAACAATAAGAAATACATTAAAAAAAAGATCAAAATATCAAACCTAGAAAAAAAAAATTTATATGTGGTATATGTTTTTGTTTCTCTTCATGCAGACGAAAAAAAAATGACACTGAAAGAAGTGGAGTAAGACTAAAAAGTAGATATATATTTTTATTCTGTATATATGGAAATAAAATACCAATATGTTGCATTGCTTTGTTGTACAAAAATGTGCTTGTGTTTTTTTGTTTGTTTGTTTCTTTTGTTTTGTTTTTTTTAAACCTAATTTATTTTACAGTATTTTCCCTATTTTTTATTTTTATTTTTGCTTCACCATTAAAGTTACAAGGTTGTACACTAAAACAGATGTGTGTTTGTTATTTTTGGTAGGAAGCAATTTGGTGAGAAAAATAGTTCTCGCATGAGACTGAAGAAGCGGCCGCAGTAAAGAGATGCACCAAACATCATTATATGATATTAACTGGACCACATACACACACACACACACACACACACACACACCACACACACCCACACACACACACACACACACACACACACACACACGCGGTCCACAAGATGCTCCATACTAAAAATGGTACAAAAATGCATTACTTTAATCTGTTCAAATAAATAGACGCATCAAGAATTCACATCATCTGTCCAATGTAATAGAACTTTAAATAAAATAAATAAAATCCTAAAGGACACTAATTTTGGTCCCAGCATAAAAAAAAATCTGCTCTATTTGGGACATTTTTCTAAAAAGGAAATGCTCTTTTATAAGGTTATCGGAGTTGTCCTAGAGGGAAAAGGAGAAAATAGACGTATCTTATTATTGCATCTTAAACCTTCCACTATATAACTGTTTATTTACTTTAGCTTATTAATAATAATAATAATAATAATAATGCACCACTAACAATGGACAGTATCACAAATTTAACATTGTCATAGGAAGGTTAAAAGCCCAGGATGGTCTATTTTTATGATTGGTACTTTATAATAGAATTCTAATAAGCAGCATAAAAAATATAATAAGAAGAAATATAATAATAATAATAAATATAATAATAATAATCTAAAATAATAATAATAATAATAATAATAATAATAAAGTTATTGTTTTTGTTTATACAAAGACGCCGTTCTAGTGTAAAATAGGACCACCTTGTCTAAAACGCTTGTCTAAAAAGAATTTCTACAGCTTTAGAAGAAGAAAATAAAATAAAATAAAATAAAATAAGTAAATTCTTACATTATAGAAGGTATCAAAAAGAAACTCTTACATATTACTTAATATTTAGTCATATAAAGAGAAAGCTTACAGGCTCTATAAACAACACACACACACACACACACACACACACACACACACACACACACACCACGCTACAAAAATCGTCCAAATTCTGCACTTCAGGAAATCATTGAATATGACTAAAAATAATTGAATTATAACATTAAGAAACCTATACGCTTATATTTCTTAGAGGAATTCTTAGAGTTACCGTTTGCAGCATGTAGGTGAATATCAAAAGCATTCCACATAGAAAGATAGGGACTGTAAAGGTCCACCCCTTAAATGAAAATCATCCATTTACTTCATATAGAAAAGAAAGGACATGCAAATGGGCCTGTAATGTTACCGAGTAGCAAATAATATGATGAGGATGATTATAATGAAATTTGAACCCGAAATATAGAATAGAATAGCCTTTATTTGTCACATATACATTACAGCACAGTGAAATTCTTTCTTCGCATATCCCAGCTTGTTTGTCGTTGGTATCTGGGGTCAGAGCGCAGGGTCAGCCATGATACGGTGCCCCTGGAGCACAGAGGGTTAAGGGTCTTGCTCAAGGACCCAAGGGTGGCAGCTTGGCCATACCGGGGTTCGAACCCGGATCTTCCGATCAGCAGCCCAGCGCCTTAGACCACTGAGCTACTACACTCCTCGTTATTAGACTTATAAAATGTATAGATTTTGCAAGGCCCTTAAACCTTACTTGAGCTAACCACCTTAGTGACCAACCCAGTTTCTCCAGAGTCCAACACCTTAAAAGCAACTCCCTTCCAATTTAGTTTAGACTTTTAAAAGTCATACAATAATACATCACAGTTTTTAGAGTAAGTTATTGAGGTACAAAATCCCCCCCCCCTCCCCCGACCCCCAAAAAAACATCTTGTACTATTAAGTCCTTTCATTTCTAAACAATAATTGTAAATACAGTCCTGGCAATATTGGCTTAATAATCCACTATGCCCGGTGACTGTTGTAAGCGTGTATTTATCAAACATAAACGTGTCGTACTAGTCGAGGAAACATGGTTTTAATAGTAGCGCACAGCAACTTCAAAGGAGCTCCTCAATTATATATATATATATATATATATATATATATATATATATATATATATATATATATATATATATATATATATATATATATATAAAAACCCTCCAGTGGCCAGTAAGGAAACGGGTCCCAAACCACATACGAGGAGGACGACAGTTTACATGTTAAATTGGCGTGATTATCTGCACACAAGTCCAGATGGCTGCTATATTAAGAGTTTTGCATGCAAAGGTTGAGCGAAGTCGTGGTGGTTTTATAGGAAGTGGACCAGCCGTAGTCACTGATCAAACAGCGATGGCACACTGCAAAACATCCTCTCGAGGAAGACGAACACCCAAACACACACACACACACACACACACACACACACACACACGCACATAGGCAAAACATAACATTTATAAAATTGACACATAGGCAGTTAGCATGTCTGACTTAAGATGGTTTCTTAGCGACTGGTTAAAAATAGAGCCGCCTTAAGCTAATGACAGAGGGGGAGACCGAAATGGCTGACACATGATAATACTCCTTCATGAGCCGATCAAAGGGCAAGACAAACCAAATGCGCAGGAGTTTCCTTTGAGGAAAGGACGGCGCAGGCAGGAGCCCACAGGATGGTCATTCATTTAGGATACACACACACACACACACACACACACACACACACACACACCACACTCGTTCCCACAACTCACCTCAGCATGTGAGGAGTTACAGGACCAATCAGCAGAGAGATGCTTTTATACATTATACGGTGGCGCACTTTAGTCTAATTAGAGTTGATTGTCTGTAAACACTTTCCACGTCTTGACCTCAGTCTCAACAAAAAGGCAGCGCAATACGTCGGTTTGGCACATCGTCCGTGCTCGTTGAAACTGCAGGCCGAACAATACCAGCGAGTGTGTGTTGACACTGAGGAGCTGAATGCGTGTCTAAATTTGGAATGTAGAGGAAACAATGGCAGAGTGTGTGTGTGTGTGTGTGTGTGTGTGTGTGTTTGAGAAGGAGGCATGGAGGGTGTTGTGCAAGGTGTCACTTCAAACACACCAGGCAAAGAAAGATCATCTACTGTAGCACTGCTTCCGCCTTCTCTCAGGGTAAGAGGTAAGTGTACGTCAAGGTCGTGGAATGACCTTCCCCTAGATGTACAAACAGAACAGTCGCTGACTGCCTTCCAGAAATGGTTGAACAAAGGACAAAATTGACATTTTCACGATTCTTTTCACCATTTTCTCCTGATTTATTCTGGAAAGGGTCCCCAAAATGGTTTTGACGTCCCGTCAGAGTTTCTCAATCTGACACGGCTTTGTAATTCAATCAGAGTTAAAAGGAAAAAAAAAAAAAACACGAAGCCTCGTTGTCTTGCCTGATTATATACCCAGGGTGAAAGGTTAACGGTTGAAAGATGGCGAGGGCGAAAATTTCAATCCTACATGTACCATCACTTCAATACAATAAAGGTAAGGTGACCCTAATCAAATCTGCGTGCATTTTTACATTGAAACAAGACAGCGGCCCAAGGTCTGAGTGATTAGCTGAAGGTCAGGGACCCGTATCAAACACAGCTCATTAGAAGTGCAAAAATAACTCATGACCTTAGCGTTGTACTGTTCTATCTGTTTACAATTAGGAAGGAATGACAAATAACAAGGTCATGATTTTGCACATGACATCATGGGGGAAAAACAATGTCTTTAGGAATGGGTCAGGACCTTTTTTTAAAAGACAAAAAGTGAAAAAAGAAAGATGCTTTATACTGGTCACATGTACTTTAGAGGACAGTGAAATTATTTCTTCACATACTCCAGCAATGTTAATAAGCTGGGCTTAGAGTGGAGGCTCAGACATGATACAGACCCCAGGAGCGAGGGTTAAGGACTATGCTCAGGGGTCCCAAGAGTGTCATATTGGCGATACAGGGCTTGAAGTCTTGACCAGACACCCAGAGTGCACTGGACTACCACCTCCCCAACAGGGTGGTCATTGAAGCGATGCAAAAATCAAGATGAATAGATAATAATGACCTTATTAAGATGTACACGTAGCATGATCAAAATCTAATGATTTTGGTCGGGGGTTCGAGCCAAGCTGCCACCCTTGGGCCCTTAACCCTGTTTAAAACTTTAGTATGTATAAGAAACAGCACAGTGATCAACAGGTTTCATGACCGATGGTTGCGTGACTGTTGTAGCTGTGTGTAGGTTCTAATGACCATCTCAAGGGTAGTTAAAGCCTAATGTGCATAATTATGACATTTCTGTGAGAACGGGATTGGAATTTTTGCAACATAAAATCAGAAGTAGAATCATTCTGTGTCAGGGGTGGGCAAACTGTTTGGTTCAGGGGCCACATTGACTTTTAAAATTTGACAGACAGGACGGAACCGCTGCCCCCACACCTCGGTACACAGTTGTCATCCTAGCGAACCCAAGTTCAAGTCTCCTACTGTATCGCAAATCATTGCCGAGGGAGCGGGGGTTCCAGTTCCAGCTTTACATGGACTTCGATATATTTCTACTCACTGTGCATACACAGACGATTGGAAGTTATACTTTGATTTGGATGATTCTGTACCGATATTCGGCTGGCCAGATTAAAAGGGCCCATGAGCTTTAGTCTGCCCATGTTTGTTCTATATTCTAGTTGCATGCAGCTATTGAATATAAGATAATAATAATAATAATAATAATAATAATATAATAATAATAATATACTAATAAATAAATAAATAAATAAATATGTATAATATAATCCACAGAGAGGGAAATTGCATCTAGAGTGATATAGGCATCAGTACTGCAATAAAACACAATACCAAAACCATCATCATGCCTAGACAATAAATAATCATGTGGAAGGATAATTATCTGTTGGTTTTAAGGTGCTTTTAGGAAGAAAGCATGTATTTAAACATGTATTGGCCAGAGTGTAGGGGGTCAGTGATTATCTCCATTCATTTCCTAGTCTAGAAGAGAACAGGTCGTTGAGCGATCTGTCAACTTGTTGTCTAGTCCGGCTCATTGCTGGGTGTTTTTTTTCGCTAGACCAGGCCGTTACAGGGCTGGTGAGGATGATAGAGTAGACATGGGTCGAGAGGTGTTAATCAGCTGTCAAAGGAAGCACATCCTCAGATGGCTCTTAAAAGTGGTCCACTTAACATTTTTCCCCCAATTCCAGTACTGAACGATACTTGTTCAAAGAAGGGCTTTAAGAAAAAGTCTGTAGGTAGACAAGTCATGTGACGAGTCATATTTCCATCGTGTACCTCTTCTACAGCAGTGTAATCGTCTATAAGACAAAGTAGGAAAAAGTCTCCCGTCGATGACCTCTATGTGTATGTATATATATATATATATATATATATATATATATATATATATATATATATATATATATATATATATATATTAATATATAAATGTAATGGGTTGAAATTCCATCCAGGGTGTATCCTGCCTTAATGCCTTAATGCCCATAGACGCCTGAGATAGGCACAGACTCCCCGTGACCCGAGGGAAGATAGGATAAAGCGGTAGAAGGATGAATGAATGAATGAATGATGAATATATTATATATTATATATATATATATATATATATAATATATATATATATATATATATTCTCTCTGGTGCCCTAAAATGCCCAAAATGCATTGCATTACTCTTCAGCTCTCATGCTTCTCAGAAGCAGCGTAGATCAAAGGTTGCAACTATGCACCCATAGAGAGCACTGGTTCTTGTTTTATTGTCATCCTCATAACTTCATACTGGTCAAGGGTGGAATTTTCATATGAATGTTAATAAAAATCTTTACAGAAGACAAGACACGGCCGGTGCATGCTGCGAACACAATTCTACCAGTCGTTCTTGGGAATCGGACATGTCTGAGATTTCCACTGAAAGAAATATTTGTAATGAACGCAAGATGACGAAATCCGTCCCGGGTCTCAGTCGTGCCTCAGAGCTTTTCTCACATAACTCTGATTTATGTGATTAGTGAAAGAATTGTTATTGGAGCTTTAAGGCTATGTGTGTTTTAACTATTGCCAGTAAAGAGTGTTGTACTATTAGACATGCCTGAGCAAACCAATTAGCTTGTACGTTTACTTTAGTGAGGTTCACGTAGTTCACCGTACTGTAGACTACATGCGGTCTGGATAAGCATAGCCACTAAGAAGCAACACGTTTATTTAGCAACAGTCTTTCGCCTTTCGCAAGGCAAGGTCATTCTTGTTTCCCCTTGTGAGTGCCACGAGGCCTTCTCAGTGCAAGATCTACTAGGGCCATTGTGGCTCAGCAGTTTGGGATTTTGATCCGGAGAAACAAAATGAAAAGATCTCAGGACCACCAAAGTTTATTCAATGGAGTGAACTGGATGGAAAACATATTTCTCTTGGCAAACAACTTATCCGAGTACCCTAATGAATAAAAGGAAAATAGCATGCTGGTATAAATAATGATTCTTCAGGGGTTTGTCTTAGTCTATATTTTTATCTATGTTGTACAATAGTATTCCTCTGGTTTTTTTTTTTTCTTTACTCTCCTGATACGGTGAATTGGCAAATGATGTTTTTTTCCACAGGTACAGAATGCATACCAATTTTCAGTGTACTGTACATTTTTTTTACACAGAAAATGTGACATAATGTGGTTCATTTCAACCGCAGCTAGTGGTTCAACATGACTTGGACACTTGTTTCAGCAACATCGACAAATCAGACGTTTCCGGGAATTTGCAGTGGCTCCTTTTTTTTCCGAACCCGGCGAATCCGCAATAAACGTGGAGAAAATCGATCATAAGCAAAGATAAAGCGAGCCTGTGGTTCACATCCCGGACATTTTCTCAAAGCAAAACATCCAGCGAGACCTCACATTTATCAAAGCCCTTAATTCATCCTCACTGCTCTACTGGATCTTTGATGTCAACCACCCACTACTGGACTGGACGATGGTCAAAGTCAACAACTCGATAAAGCCACACATGTTCGACCGTATATTATTCTGCACACAAAAGAAGTATGTGCCATCAATCCTACTACACAAGACGAGAGGAAACGAGGTTATAGAGTTATAGACATTTACAAGCATCTTGTTGCCTCAATGTGTAATTAAAAACATTTTGCCTTCTATTAATAAATGTAATTTACATGTTAATGTAAATTTTTCACACACAACACCTGTTAACCTATCGTTAAGCTTGGAATAATTTGCAATTATGCATCCAGCATATTTATGCATAAGATATTGGAGGGTGTAGCGAACCAATTTAGTCCAGATAGAGGCAAGTCGCCTGTGGCAAGCTACTATTAACTTACTTGTTTATTTAATAATCTTCAGCAATATTTATTAACCTTTATTAAAGTTGAATGAATATATGAATTAAACTATACTCTTCAGAATGGCCTTATACGTATCAAAATATTCTTATTTCTAGACTATTAAAATGGAAAAATGTATTCGTTTTTTAAAATAATTTTGCAATTGAGTATCTCCAAGAAAAAATAAATAAAAAGGTCCTTGGTTCAATGCTTGGTTTGGCTCGGGCTACAACTTATTTTGTATTCCTATCAAGACCAAGATACAATAGACTTATTATTCGATAATCCTCTGCTTACTTTGTGTTACAAGTAGAATTTCTCTAGAAGTGCTTCTAGTAATTCTAGGAAGTCGCATCCAAGAGCAAAGAACTTGTGTACGCGTACCCATTTTATCGCAGCTCTCCGCAGCCTATTGCATTTAGGGGCTCTTTTGAGTCTTGCATCAAATTACTTCATCTAAAAGAATGTAAATATTTTTCTGGAGCGTCTCCCATACAAGAATAGTACATATGGATATTGGCAGTCTGATTGACCTGTGCTATGTCTCTGGGAGCTGGGAACGATTTGCATGATTCTCTGTAATTGTAATTGTTTTTGTGGAACTCTTTATTGTCAGCAACTGCTGCCTGTAGCTATTTTGGCTTCCCCGAAACATTCATGTGGTTAAGACCTGAACAAAGCAAAGCCATTAATCCTGTAAACCTCTAATCCTACCAGCCTACCTTCCACCCTCAATTTGCAATTTGTCCAGACACCTTGATCGCGATACCTGATATATATATATATATATATATATATATATATATATATATATATATATATATATATATATATATAATATATATATGTGAATGAATGAATGGATCAAATGTTCTTTGTCCATCTGTATTGCTTACCTGGCTGTCTATTTAATATAGATCAAGTGGAATTTATTTACTTTTACAGAATGCTTTGTTAATGTTTTACACCTTTTCCCCATTTACTTGAGTTCATGTGCATTTAATTTGTTTTCTTCTATTTTGTATGATTGTATGATTTTAATTGTATTTTTTTTTCATGTTCATTCAAGTATTCTTTCTCTCTCTCTCTCAAAAATATAAGTATATATAATAAAAAGTATATACATACATATATAATATATATATATATATATATATATATTATATATCTATATATATATATATATAGATATATATATATAGATATAGATTATACACAACTGAGTAATTGAGGGCTGAGGGCCTGCCTCAAGGGCCAATGGCTTAACCACTGAGCTACCTGTTAGTAAGTGAAAGGAACAGACAAAATGCAAACTAGGTTTGTGGCACACACACAACACACACACACACACACACACACACACCACACAACACACACACACACACACATACACACACTGAGAAATTGAGGGTTGAGGACCTGATACCTGTTGGTATGTCAAAGGAACTGACAAAATACCAACTAGGTTTGTGGCGCGCACACACACACACACACACACACACACACGTACACACACACACACACTCACACATTCATGTAAACACACTCTGGGCTTTATCGTTAAGCTGGACACACTACTATGAGGTGGACCCGATACAGTTGGCAGCAGGCAGGTCTTGCGAGACGGAGAGACTCTACAATGATGGGATGTCAGCACCTGACCCTTGCCCTGTTCAAATCTACTCTGGCCTCACTGGGGGAAAAAAATCTACTGTGAGGATAGAGTGAGGAAGAAAGAAATAAAAAGAAATAAAAGAAATAAAAAAAGAAAGAGAGCAGCGTTAAAATTGCTGGATGATTCTTGCCAAAACAACTCATGTATCAAATGTTTTTTTGCGATTTGCGATTTCGTCAAGAAAGACGGAGAAAGAGGCCGAGCGCAGGAGTCATGAAACCCTATCCTTTTTTTCTGCTCTTTGAATAATAAAGCAGAGAAGCACACACACATGCAAACACCACAGGCCTCATAACCCGGCTGTTATTCTTAAGACCTTCTCGAATACAAACCCTGCACACCTGTAAACCTTTCGCTTCCCACAAAGGTCTGTGGGAGAAAAGCAATCTAAAATCCATTCATGTTACTTACAGACACTTGTGCAGGTGGTTCCTGTAATACTATTACTGTAATACATGGAAGAAACAGACACTGTAAAATGGGGCAGAACAAAATCCCTGCTTCAGGCCATCTTAAAATTGCATCTGCACGCCAACAAAATAAAACCTGAAAATAATCCGGTTTCACTTTTATAGTGGTGTTATCGGCCATCACATTTCACTTTCTACCAGTCACACCAGACTTATCACTGGTCAATCGCAGGTGCCTCAATACCGTCACTCCATGATCTATTGGCAGTCCTTTTTCATTTCCTGGTGGGATCTCACTATTCAATACACAAAAGCCCATCAATATAAGATTAGGATCTCAATAAGGCACAAGGAGGATCTCGTGACCCGGGATTAATTCGGCACATTACTTCACCGTCTGAGAGCTAGGTTATAATCCCTTCCATAGGGTGCACAAAATAAACACCAGTCCGCGGCTGAAAAGAACATCTGAGGAACAGCACTGCTTTAGAACAACATTTTTCATCACCCAAGACATGCAACCAGTCTTCTAAGGATACAAAATATTTTTCACTGTGGTAGTAACTCATATACACTATTTTTTCATCTCAAGCCAAATGGAGTCTTTCATTCTTGGCTGGTTTTGTTGTCTAGAATTAATCAACACACAAGACGTACAATATTTCCTGGTTTTGCACGAACCCCTGATAATACGGACACTAAAATCACCAGTATTCAGGATATTCATTCACTGTTTCGACTTCAGTAATCATTTTATAAGACCACTGGGGAACTAGTATAGTAATTAATTCACATACCTACTGGCATATTTGTGTGAAATGCATGGCAACTCGAAACTCTGGAGGAAACCATGCATACCCAAGGGTACTATACGGTTTGAAACTCTACAGACTATACAATAATCATGAGAAGAAAACCTGTCAGCAATGCAAAAAATACATTACTGAATTGCTAAAATTATATTTGTATGATAACGTTTGCCTCACACCGCCAGGGTCCGGGTTCGATTCCCGTCTCGGTCATGTGTGTGTGGAGTTTGCATGTTCTCCCCGTGCCTCAGTGGGTTTTTCTCCGGGTTCTCCAGTTTCCCCCCGGTCCAAACATGCACGGTAGGTTGATTGGCACCTTGGAAACTTGTCCCTAGTGTATGAATGTGTGTGTGTGTGTGTGTGTGTGTGTCCTGTGATGGGTTGGCATTTCATTCAGGGTGTATCGTGCCTACGCCTGAGATTGGCACAGTCTCCCCGTGACCACTGGAATTAGCATATAGATTTCGTTTAGTTTAGTGTGATGCCATCGTGTACATTTTTTGGGGAGGTGGTAGCCCAGTGGTTAAGGTGTTGGACTCTGGACCGGAAGATCATGGGTTCAAACCCCACCACCACCACCACCACCACCAAGCTGCCACTGTGGGTCCTTAACCCTCAATTGCTCAGTTGTAAGTCGCTCTGGATAAGGGCGTCTGCCAAATGTCAAAATGTAAATGGTGTCTAGCTGTGGAATCATTCATAGCAGCACAAAATGGAATTATTTTCATAAAAGGCTCAAATGAAGGTGGTACATCAGAAGTCGTGTACCAAGATTTTTTTTACCTATAAGGCATAATCCTTAAAATCCTCATCACCGTCTTCAGCTCTACAATTAATTAGAGCATTTCAAATCTTACAAACAAGTGAATGCTGTAATTTACACGACAGCACTACACGATGCATGCATTCATTCATTCAGTCTTAGTACCTGAGTGAATCTTGTGCAAGGATTTTTTAAATTGTATAAATTAACATATAACAAATATGAAATAAAATGTAATTAAGTATGAAATAGCTCCGTTCGCTCATTCTAAATCTGGTTTTGTTAGCAAGCTTGAGAAATGGTGCAGCAATGACATGAGAATGACTGGTAGGATATGATAAACATAACCCTGAGTGGCACTGACAGTCTTTGTTTGGGTTTGAATAAGCCGGCCTCAAAACACGAAAAGGGTGGGGGGAAGGGGTTGAATGAGTGACTGTGCGAAAAGATAGACAGCTCGACCGAGAGATAGAGATAGAGAGAGAGAGAGAGAAAGAGGCACTGTGGAGGCAGGGCAGGACATGGGAGAGGGAAAGAAAACACTCCGAGGAAGACAGATTTGGTGCTTGCAAAGGTTAGGGCTTCAGTAACACATGGTAAAGCGAGAACACTTGGAAAGACATCTCAGATAAAGTGAGCTTCGGCTCCTGCAGCCTCAGTTGTCATATCGCAGTGGGTGTAGGTGTACAAATGTGAGGAATCGGCAGGAGATGAGTTATGATGATCACCATCTTCCATTCTCCCCCAATCGCAAGGTCCCAGGGTAACGGTTTAAAAAAGAAAGCTTTGCATTCTTTAACATCAATACCCGAGCAGATTTAAAGTGCTAGCGGATCCTTTATGAACTGTTCAGGACTCAAGACTCGACACTGACCACTGTGAAGAAAAAGAAGAGCCGCGGCCCTATGTCAAGGATGTGCTGAGACATATGGCATTCAGTGATCATGGGTCATTCATCCTTCACTGGTTGGTTTGGTTTCACGGCTCTTCTGTGAGTTATTGGAAATCAGGCGAGCGGCTTTTGGCTGCTTCTGAAAAAGACCCGGAAAGTAACTTAGCTACGGCAGCAAGATTGAAATATATACGATTTTGACTGCACTTTCTCCTGCCATCATATATAATCAACTCATGTCAAAGCAGGACTTTTGAGTTTATAAAATAAAATGCATTTCAGGATGGAACACTGCATTTATTTAATCAATATAAAATATACATTATAAAACGGAGATGCTTGGCTTCTGGACCGGAAGATTGCAGGTTCTCAAATCCCACCATCACCTCCAACCTCAGGCCCTCAACCCTCTATTGCTCAGTTGTAAGTCGTTCTGGATAAGGGCGTCTGCTGAAATGTAAATACTCCCCTGTAAATGTATATTATATATATATATATATATATATATATAATATATATATATATATATATATATATATATATATATACATATATACAATTACAAGACTTTTGTCAGGGACTGTATATATATATATATATATATATATATATATATATATATATATATATAAGCATTCCTATTTAAAAGTGAGAAAGACGTCATGCATTATGATGCTTAGTAATATTTTATTTTTTACTTATCTAAGAATATACTGCACTTGACACCACTACAATAAAGCCCATTATCTGTTTGAGTCATCTGTTTTTTCAAATGAATCAGTTCCTCCCCCCTCTTACGTGATTATGATTTTGGAATGTCTTTTAAAAGTGCAAAATAAAACAGGGAGGAAATGATGCATAACGAATGAGAAACGTCACTGAAATTAAACACTTGGTTTGGATAACACGTTTTAAACACAAAACCATAGCGACCTCTTTGCCAATGTGTGTTTTTTTTTTCTTTTTTTTGCACCACACTGGGCACAATGTTCTCTTCCATTTCAAAGGGCAACTAATATTCCAGCTATTATTGAGATTGTGAGTCACTATAAGGGTCTTACGCAAAGTCGACTGATTGGCTAATGGGATTTTCATAGGCAAGTAAAGGAAGGTGGGAGGGGGATGGGGGGGAATTAGTGGACCAGAACCAGATTGTTAGCATACTGATGAGCAGAGCGCCTTCTATTATTCATCAGGATACCAAACCCTCCCCCATATCTTCTTTCTGAGCATAGTTAGAATACTCTAATCTGAGTGTTCACATGTAACGGAAATGGAATTGAAACCTCGAATGACGTAAAAAAAAAAAGAAAAAAGCTGTATAAACGGTGCTTGGGCCCATTTACGTTTCGACGTATGTCATCTGGAGGAACCTACCTTCATTACCTCCAACAATAAAGATTTTAATGAAAATTCTTCTTCTTGATCTGCGCAGGCTTATGCATGACATTTAGTGCCCATTACGACATGACTTTCCCTCTTAGTTTCTGGATGGTACGCTTTCCTGTTTGTTGCAACTCTCCGCTTTTGTGATTAAAATGTCAAATGGAAATGAAATGAATGCCTCATAAAGAATAAGCGTCTTTAAAGTCTTAAATACTGTTATCAGATAAAAATGAATATCCAGTGTGGTATGGCCTGGTACACAGTACACTTCCTGTTACCAACATTTTCCAAAACTAATTCAAAGTATTTTATTTCTCGTAACTCCATTTTATTCATTTATAATTATTACATTAGGGATAGAGTGGCTTAGCGGTTCACCTCACATCTCCAGGGTTGGGGTTAACACACACGGGGTGTGTGGACTATACATGTTCTTCCCATGTTCTTCCCATGTTCTTCCCATGGCGTTTTCTCCGCCCCCCCCCTTTACAAATATTAAATTAATATCCATACAAAACAAAATTCTGCATGATTTCCCATAAAATTCCAAAAAATATAATATTTCCCCCAGATTCCCAATATATTTTCCCCACAAAATTCCCCTATTCCCCATATATTCCCCAACAGTTTCTTCGATTTCTCAAGTTCGTTCAATTTACGACATATTTATTCAGGTTAAATGGTAAAGAAGAGTAAAATAGTGTCTATAAATAAACAATATATAGTCAATTTGTAAACTATTCAGACCCAGTACACTTTTTTCAATGATATGTTACAGTCTGATTCTACCATCATTCATTTTTCCCCCCTCTCATTAATGTACACTCAGTTACACTGTAGATACAAAGTGAACAAGTGAATGAGACAAAAGAAGAACTATTAAATAAGTATTCTGTCTCTTTACTCAGTCCTTGGTTGAAGGATCTTTGGCAGCAGTTACTGCCTCGAGTCTTTTTTTGGGGATGACGCAACAAGCTTTGCACACCTGGATTGTGGGATTTTCTTCCATTCTTCAAGGCAAATCCTCTAAAGCTCGGTCAGGATGGATGAAAAGCTTTGCTGGACAAACATTTTCAGGTCTCTAGAGATGTTATGTTGGGTTCAAGTTAGGGCTCTGACTGGGAGACTCGAGGAAATTCACAGCGTTGTCCTTGAGTCACTCCTGTTGTTGTTGTCATGTAGGAAGATGAACCTTCGGCCCAGTCTGAGGCAGCGAGAAACTTTGGAACTGTTTTTTTATGTCTATACTATTCTCCATTCAGTTTTTCCCTCGACCCTGACCAGTTACCCAGTGCCTTCTGCAGAAAAAACAACCCCCTGAGCATGGTGATATTTCAGGTGGCTTAGTGGTTAGCACGTTCGCCTCGCACCGCCAGGGTCTGTGTTCGATTCCCGTCTCGGCCATGTGTGTGTGTGTGCTCTCCCTGTGCCCTCAGGGGGATTTTTCTCTGGGTTCTCCCGATCCAAAAACATGCACGGTAGGTTGATTGGCACCTTGGAAAATTGTCCCTAGTGTATGAATGTGTGTGTGTGTGTGTGTGTGTGCCCTGCGATGGGTTGGCATTCCATCCAGTATGTATCCTGCCTTAATGCCCATAGACGCCTGAGATAGGCACAGATTCCCCGTGACCCGAGGGAAAATCGGATAAAGCGGTAGAAGATGAATGAATGAATGAATGTACTCCATACACTAAATTGTTTCTACATTGCACTGACTGCTGGAAAACCTTTCATATTGACAGTGGACTGTATTTTTGCACAAACGGTGCCATTGACAAAAAACCTTGAACACTTTCCGAATGCACTGTACATATATTTATTACAATGCACATGAATCTAACCCTGAGTTTTCTGCCGGAGTTGCTGCTATAGGAAATTAACCAACACCTTCCGACCAGTGAGATTCAATAATACAACACTGTTGCGCTGCAGACAAGCTCAAATCCATCCAATGAAAGCTAAAACCCTTGTATTTGTATTTCTGGGTGGTTTCACCTACACCATTCCCCCTCAGAGATGATCCTTTTATACAGGATGTTATCCTGGAAACAGATGCCATATTATATATATATATATATATATATATATATATATATATATATATATATATATATATATATATATATATATATATATATATATATATATATAACCAAGAGCAAAGACACATGGTGTAAGATTAAACCATATTCTTTAGGGATTGGAGGGTCGTTTTTTTTTCTTTTTTTTGGTCCAAATTTCCTGCTACCCTATAAATTGGCTTCCTCTCTTTCTTTTCCTGCAGTTATCTCCTCAGAGAGCTCCTATAAGTGCTGTTGTCTGGCAGCATCTCACAGAGTTTGGCCCTTTCATGCACACTCACATGAAAGCAAACATCTTCATTTTAGCGACGATGGCAGAAAAAGTAGTCGAAGGGTGGAAGCCCGATCCCTTCTTCCTTTCCCAGCATCCTTCACCATATGGCAAAGTGCTAGAATTCAGTCTGGACCATAAATTGTCTTGGAATTGCTGAATAGTCCTGGACACGGCTTAAAAAAACCCCGAGCAGGACCTTGACAATCAGAGCACCACATAGTCATATATTACTTACTAGGTCAAATGTGAGCTCTTCTAGCCTGATATGCAACAGATGGGTTATTTTTTTTTTTTCGATGTCCAGACATGTTTTGTTTTTCCCCCCTACAAAAGATATATCATGTGCTACTTTAAATAGATATGCTGTCATAGCATTTATTTGCAGGGTTTATACAGAACACCCGACTGGATTGTAAAGGATGTCATTTAGATTGAGATTATTCTTGTGCAAATAGGACAGGGTATGCTAAAATCTCATTCGGTTCGGTCCAACATAAGTTTTGAAATGATGAATAATCCCAGGTCAATACGTCAAACAGAGAGAAAGATCAGTTTATAGCCAGTTTATCATTCCGTGTTTTGTTAAGGTTGTCGCACTCGCGTTCTGCGGCGTGAAAAGAAAAGCCCCTTGTTTTCACAAGGACGTATAATATTGCTTCCTAAAAAGGAACCCACGGTTCGCACTTGTTTTCCAGGAACACTTTCGAGCCAGTTGTCAGCAGTCAGAACTCTAATGAATGGTGGTGGTTTGTATTAATACGCTGCCACGTATTTGGATCACAGTTGGACTCCGGTGTGTTCGTGTTGCAGACTTGGCTTCCAGCTCGGTCGTTGTCAGCAGTATTAATCGTGCCTCCTGACAACACCTGACTCAGTGCGAGCTTTCCACGCTGTAATTAAGTGTCAGATCCACAGGAGCGGCCATAGAACTGCAGCAGAGTTCCTGTAGAAGACCGCAGGTGGGAGGAGAGATTAGCTCACAACCGCCCTCCACCCCTCAAAAAAAGGTTATTAATGGAAACCATTTGCAGCAAAGTCGAAGGGAAAGAAACCTGAAATAAGATTTCGGGAGGGTTGTGTGTGCGTGCGTTCGCGTGTCGGAGGTTGAATCGGGCGTTCGGCAAAAGGAACAGCTTGATCCTGTTGAAAAAAATAAATAAATAAAAAAGAATAAATAATATAGATTCGAAAGATAAGAGCTGACGAGACTGGTTTCTCCATCATATTTCATTTTTGTCCAAAGAGGAGGAAAAAAAAAAAAAAAGAGGGGCGGAATATTCGTAAGCCCTTCGGAACACTTAACATAATGACATTGGAAAATGGAGGCCCACCTGAGCCAAAAGAGTGTGCAGAAATGAGACAACTCATAAGAGACCTGTATAATGTTTTTTAAATGTTTTTTGATGGTTCTGGGAATGCCATCAAAAGGTCAGCGGGAGACGAGCGCTCTGATCCGACTCGGCAGTCCGTCCTCGGTAATGAGAGTTGACCGGTCGCTTTAGCTTCCTGCGCCGACCTGTCCCCGGGCTGAAGGGAATCGCAAATTAGTGGCTCGGCAAACTCGGCCGCGCACGTCCCACTCCCTCATTCCGACAGTTTTTTTTTCTTTTTTCAAGAAGGGAAACCCCACTGTTAATCTCCAAAACCGTCCCCACCCATTAAGTCAGACCAAAACAAGAAGAAGAAGGAAAAAAAAAAAGTAAAACACAGCATTGTCCTCATCTAGCGTCCTTTTGTCTCGTGTTGTTGTTTGGGTTTGTCCGATGATAATAACAGATCGTGGCATTCACGGAGCACAGTGGAGAGTGTTTTGTCACATGGAGACGTTCCAAAGAACACGCCATCGGTAATTAATGCTGCCACATGCTAAGGACGGGATGGAGTTGTACACGGAAGAAAAAAAAAAAAGGGGGACGACTGCTGCAATGCATTGCCGGTAAAAGATACGCGATGGTGATGCTAATTAAAATGCGCTTCATTAAAAGTGAAATGAATATACATAGGGAAAATTAAAGATGGTGAGGGACACAATGAAAAAGCAGAAGATGTAATATAGAGAAGACATAGATACTCTAATCATTGTCACTGAGTGATAAATGAAGGAGATCGTCCTCCCGGTTCAGGCTTCATTGCTCTCAGGATTCTCTGATTTCCCTGTACTTCCCCTTGGCTTCCGTTTGCCCCACTGTTCCCCAACACAGCCCACGGGTTGCTGCATCCACACACACACACACACACACACACACACACACACACACACACACACACACACACACACACACACACACCTATCGCGCGTCAACGCTCAGGCAGAGTGAACGGCTGCAGCATGTGTGCGATTAGTAGAGGCATGCTAAAGAGTTCAGACAGCTCCCAAGGAACGAAGGAGGAGAGGAGGACGAGTGATCTGGTGGTGTATCGTATTTTAGAGAAGTTGTAGATCAGAGGGAAATGGCGGAGGCTGGAACGAGCTTCCACTCATTCTTTAAATCACAGGTTAATGACGCAGATGTGAGACGCAGACGTCCCGTAAACGACAGGATTAGAAACCGTAGATGTGGTGGGATTTTTTTTTTATAGGGTCGATGCAGAATGCTGCGAGAAACCTAACGCATCTCGTGGGTGGCAGGTCTGCTGGGGGAAATGATGAAAGAGGTCAGATGAGAAGATGATTTGTTTAAAATGGCAGGAAGTAAATCGGATAATCATGCATTGCATCCATGGTGACCAGAAGCGCATCATAGGAAGTATACACAAGACTACAAAGGCTCTAAGTCGGGGGATGGGGGGGCAATTATTTTCTTCCAAAGGGCCACATGAGAAACCTAATCTGTGTTCGAGGACCGAACCAACAATAACCTGAGATGATGTTTAACTATGTTCGATATTAATCTTCTTCACCTGTAAAGAAAGAGAAATTATTATTATTTACCTCTCTTTATTCTCTTTATTTCCTTCTCTTTAATATTATTATTATTATTATTATATTATATATCATTTTCAGGGGCACGGTGTCTTAGTGGTTAGCACATTGGCCACACACCGCCAGGGTCCGGGTTCGATTCCCGTCTCGGCCATGTGTGTGTGGAGTTTGCATGTCCTCCCCGTGTCTCAGGGGTTTTTTCTCCGGGTTCTCCGGTTTCCTCCCGGTCCAAAAACATGCACGGTAGGTTGATTGGCACCTTGGAAAATTGTCCCTAGTGTATGAACGTGTGTGTGTGTGTGTGTGTGTGTGTTTGTCCTGCGATTGGTTGGTATTCTATCCAGGGTGTATCCTGCCTTAATGCCCATAGACGCCTGAGATAAATGAATGAATGTAATTACCATTTTCAGTTATGCTAGCGGTAATCAAAAGAATAAGGATTCTCTTACAAATATACAATTGTGGACTGAGTCAAAAATACAAGTCATAAACAGGAAAACAATAAATACAGGTATGTTGTTTTATTTATAAATGCTAAGTAGTTGTTTTGTAAGTATAAGCAATTAATTAACAATGCAATATGCTTTAAATTGTACGCATCTTGTGCCTTTTGCTGTAAATATATAATTTCAGTATTCATATTCAGTATCAAACTTTCATTTTTCCGCATGAATTGACATTTTAAGGGGATGTAAATACCCGTGCACCTGTCACCTGCGCATGCGTCCATACAGAAATAAAATACTTGCAAAATAAAAGCAGCACGGTGCTCATGGTGTAAACCAGTTGGATAGCATCCCTATTATTTACTATTATTTATTATTATTATTATTAGTCAACTGGCCGGATGTGGCCCGCGGGCCGTAAAATGCCCAGATCTGCTCTAATTGACACTTAAAAGCCAGTGGGTTTGTGAATATCCATGATGCCCTGGAATAGACTGTCATTATAATCTAAGATTTATCCGTGTCCAGGGATTGGCGCTAGATCTAGGGTGACCCTGACTAGGAAAAAGCAATTACTGAAGATGAAAGCATGAACACTGTTCTTCTTTTACTCATTAGAAATCTCAATAAAGGGGGTATTACTTAATGGATACATTAACAGTTTAGGTCAAGGTGTATAGTTCTGTGCTACAGTTCAGCACATCATGTGCCTATATGATAAGCATTTGGTTCTTGCTGCTAAATTAGGCAGTAAGGAATGCACATATTTTACACAATCTCTGTATACATATTATATTTGACATTATAGTGAACAATAGTGGAAATGATAGCCCGGAGGCATTTTGTTCCTCTGGTTTCCTTACAAATTTTCCTCCTCGTCGTCATTTACATTTATTTCATTTGGGCATAATTTACACCTGAGCAGTTGATGATTGAAAGCCTTGTTTAGGGGTATCAGCTCGGTACTGCTGGGATTTGACCTTCTGGTCCAGAAGTTCAATGTTTTAACCTCTGAGCTGCCCCCTCCTGAGAATGTCATATTTACATTAACATTTATGGCATTTGGCAGACGCCCTTATCCAGAGCAACATACAACTGAGCAATTGAGGGTTAAGGGCCTTGCTCAAGGGCCCACTAATGGTAGCTTGGTGGTTGTGGGGTTTGAACCTCTTAAAGAAACCTGCTCTGGACCCATCAGATATCAACAACTACAGACCGGTATCTCTTCTCTCTTTCCTCTCTAAAACTCTAGAACGTACTGTCTTTAACCAACTGTCTGCCTATCTCTCTCAGAACAACCTTCTAGATCCCAACCAATCTGGCTTCAAAGCAGGACATTCCACAGAGACTGCTCTCCTGGCAGTCAGGGAAAAGCTTCATGCTGCCAGATCCGACAAATTGTCCTCCGTCCTCATCCTGCTCGATCTCTCAGCAGCTTTTGATACAGTGAACCACAAGACCCTGTTAGCTACCCTTAGGAGTCTCGGTATCTCTGGAGCTGCATGGAAGGTCGATCATTTCAGGTATCATGGAGAGGATCGACATCTGCTCCGCGCAGACTCACCACTGGTGTACCACAAGGCTCAGTACTTGGTCCTCTTCTTTTCTCACTCTATACTCTTTCTATACTCTTTCTCTCCTCTTTAAAGTCTTTCTCTCTCTGTAAAGTCATCTCCTCTCATGGATTTGACTATCACTGCTATGCTGATGACACTCAAATAATCTTCTCCTTCCCTCCATCAGATAAAACAGCGTCTGCTAGAATATCAGCCTGTCTATCTGACATCGCTTCGTGGATGAGCGTTCATCAGCTGAAACTCAACCCGAAGAAAACGGAAATGCTGGTGATCCCATGTGATTCATCTCCTGGTCAGGATCTCAGCATAACTCTCCATAACTCCCTACTTTCTCCCTCCACCACTGCTCGTAATCTCGGGGTAACTATAGACAATCAATTATCTTTCTCTTCCCATATTTCTAACGTTTCTCGCTCTTGTCGTTACCTTCTCTACAACATCAGAAGGATTCGACCATTTTTATCCACACAGGCTGCTCAGGTCCTGGTTCAGTCTCTCGTCATCTCGAGACTGGACTACTGTAACTCTCTGCTGGCAGGTCTACCTCAGAACACTATTCGTCCACTGCAAATGATTCAAAATGCAGCTGCGCGACTCGTGTTCAACCTGCCTAAATTCTCTCGCACCACCCCACTGCTGCGCTCGCTCCACTGGCTTCCTGTAGCTGCACGCATCAGATTCAAAACACTGACGCTCGCCTACAAAGCCAAAAATGGATCTGCACCATCTTACCTCCGCAACCCTCATCACCTCCCGTACTGCACCTCGCTGCCTGAGAGCGTCCAGCACTGCTCGTCCTGGTTCCACCGTCTCTCAGGGTAAAAGGTAAGACCAGCTCAAGGCTCTTCTCTGTTCTGGCACCGATGTGGTGGAACGAACTTCCACTGGAGATTCGAACAACGGAGACACTGTCTACATTCAAACGTCGACTGAAGACCTACCTCTTCCAACAACACCTATCCTAACACTCCTTTTATTCTCTTTTACCTCACTGTCCAGAAATCCATAAAAAAAAAAAAAAAAAAAAAGGCAACTGTCTATTCTTGTGTACTTGAGTTTGTATTAACTTTTCTTGAATAAATCTTATCCTTGGATCGAGACTTAAAGCACTTTCTGTACGTCGCCCTGGATAAGGGCGTCTGCTAAATACCGCAAATGTAAATGTAAATGTAAACCTGTGATCTTCTGGTCCAGCTGTCAACACCTTAACACCTTAAGCCACCACCTCCCTATCCCTCATATAAAGATCTATATTTCCACAAACCCCATTGTCGCAAAATAAATGTAATTAAATACTGCCGGCAACTCTTTACAATAGAGTCGTTTTATTGTTTATTCAGATATTTACACAAGTAAATCTCAAATAATGCTTTACAAAGACACCATCTTAATAATATCACAAGTTGAGACATGGGCTAGCCTACCCAGAGGGTAATATACTGTCATTTTTTAAGTAGTTTAACAAATTACATTACATAATTCAACAAAACAGGGGCACAGTGGTGGTTTAGTGGTTAGCACGTT
Organism: Kryptopterus vitreolus; assembly: GCA_030449085.1. Classification (NCBI taxonomy): domain Eukaryota; kingdom Metazoa; phylum Chordata; class Actinopteri; order Siluriformes; family Siluridae; genus Kryptopterus; species Kryptopterus vitreolus. Next base: position 8,731,783 of record JACRUU010000002.1, on the reverse strand, counting down.
CGCCTCACACCGCCAGGGTCCGGTTTCGATTCCCGTCTCGGTCCATGTGTGTGTGGAGTTTGCATGTTCTCCCCTCCTCCTCCCTCTCCTCCCCGTGCCTCAGGGGGGTTTTTCTCCGGGTTCTCCGGTTTCCCTCCCTTCCTTTCCTCCCGGTCCAAAAACATGCACGGTAGGTTGATTGGCACCTTGGAAAATTGTCCCTAGTGTATGAATGTGTGTGTGATTGTGAGCGTGTGTGTGTGTGTGCGTGTGTGCCCTGCTATGGATTGGCATTCCATCCAGGGTGTATCCTGCCTTAATGGGAATCAAACCGGGTCCCTGGCGGTGTGAGGCAAACATGGTAACCACTAAGCCACCGTGCCCTGACACCTACACTTTATTTCTTAATATATTTTGATAAGCAAGTACATATTATTTAAGGAGATCTCAAACTAAGCAGGCTTGAAAAGCAGTTAAATTGCTTGGATTTGTCTTTAGTGGATGGCACAAAGAAACCTGTCAAAAGCGACACGTTTCTGCTGTTCTATATCCGATAAGGACCATGAGTCATAGCAACAGACCTCAAACGCAGGTGTGTGTGTGTGCGTGCGTGTGTGTGTGTGTTGAGCAGGTGCATTATATATCTGCATTGAAAAGCACTTAAAAATTATAAATTGAATTGTAAATGTCCCAACATTTGCATAACTAGCGCAGTGCATCATCAATCAAAGCCACTACACATCAAATAACTGCCTCTACGAACAAAAAGAAGAAGTGGCCATATCAGAACTGGAGTTTTGAATGATGGAGGTTTTAGAGTATGGCTTTTGTTGGTTTGAATTTCAACAAATAATGTAAAAAACAAAATGCATTCACCTATATTAGTCAAAAAATAGCTAAAAAATAACCTTTATTGAGCACATAAACATTACAGCACAGTGAAATTGTTTCTTCACAAATCACAGATTGGATTGGAAAGTGGGGTCAGAGCGCAGGGTCAGCCGTGAGACAGCGCCCCCTGGAGCATAGAGGGTTAAAGGCCTTTCTCATGTACCCAAGAGTGGCAGTAGCCCAGCGCCTTAAACCACTGATGTGACAGGCTTGAGTTAATGATATTAGACTAGCGCATACTGTACATTTTTATTACGTATAACACAAAAGACTTTCCATGCATTAAACATTGAATGGATTCATGCATGAATGGGAAACAATTTGATTTTAATGAATATCGTTCAAGGTAAAGTGTAGGTATAGAGAATGAGAGGTGAAATTCTGATATAGAGACCAGCTGATATTCACAACATTTTATATTTGAAAATGTAAGTCGGGTTAATAGAATATCAAGGTTAAAATTGCTCTGTAGGTTAACTGGCATAAAGTACACCATATAGGCACACTCACTGTGTTGTGTCAGTTAAATCCTTTTTGTACACGTGCTATCTCATATGCTACATTGGAAATGGTACCATTTTATAGCTAGCTACAATGCTACCTACCTACCTTTGTTTGTCTTTCGTAGCGTGTTGTGTTGACGTTTATTATGCGCAGTATGTAACAAAGTGTCTGTTAGTAATCAAAGCTGCTACACTGTAATGCCCCGCTGCACATAAACAACTATTAAGGTGATATAAAAAGAAACAACAAACAACCCAAGCAACTATTAATGTAAAACCAAACAAAAGTATCGGTCATAGCTGTCCTCTTTGATGTAAACATTCTTACCAGAGCTTATTTTAAAAGGATAATATGACTAGTGTGAAAGGAGCTTGTTTGTTTTTAGCTTTTGTTTTCTTTTTTTGTTTTTAGAACATTTTAGCTTTGTTTGTATTGCAGATGCCATCATCCAAAGTGATTTATCTTATTTATACAATAGAGCAGTTGAGGGTTACATTCTCTCTAAATACAATTACTTCAATTTCGCTTCATTTTATTTGTATGGCACTTTCTACAATGGTCAGCTTCCCAAAGCAGCTTTACTGCAATGAATAAATGGAATATCTACTTCGGTTGCATCATATAAAGGCAATAAACAGTAAACTAGACCCACACAACACACACATACACACACACACACACACACACACACACACACACACCACACACACACACACACACACACACGTTCAACTTCATACAGTCATACATACAAGTTATTACAAACATCTTGTTCACACACTATTCACACAGGCATTCTACTGTTCTCCCTGGCTTACACGTTTATTGTATATACTGGTCTCCACTGTTTACATGCTCATTTTGCACATTCCACCATTACTACTGCTGCTCTGCTTTCTGCTTTTGCACATCACTGTCACACTGTTTACAGCTCTAGTACTGTAAAATGCTTTTTTATATGTTTTTCAATTGTGCATTGCACTGTATATAGACATGCAGAAGGTTACGTTATGTTATTATGTGTTGTGTACTTGTGTACTTGCCTTGCACTGTCTCGTGTTTGCACCAGGTTGCAGATGATGCACTTTATGTGGCTAGGACAACTTAGTCTAGTCCTCTGCTCTGTGTTTTGTAGATCTGTGTTGTTTGTTGTGAATATGTTGTTTTATGTTGCACCAAGGTTGTGGAGAAAGGTAGTATTATTTCACTGTGTACTATGCTGCGTCATATATATATATATATATATATATATATATATATATATATATATATATATATATATATATATATATATATATATATATATATATATGGAAAATGAAATGTAGTTAAATGTAGCTGTAGTTACCCTGTGATCTTCATGAATGCCATACATATGTCAATTGTATTTGCATTCAATACCATTTGGCCAAACATTACTCAGATATTAGCTTATTCTTTGGTGTATACTGATGATCCCAGTCACTGCCCAAGCCATTTTATGAAAATAGCATTATTACAGAGAAGATTTGTATTTTAATGAATTATTATTAGTTATATTATTAGTTTTAGTTAATATTCTAGTTCAATTTTGACCGGATTATTGTACTAACTTACTCAATAGACGTTATAGGAGGTGCAAAAAGAAACCCTTTAATCCTTTCTAGATGACCTTGATTTTATTTATTTTTTTACAGTTAAATTTCACATTGAATACAAATAAAGTGGAACGCCGAATTCCTGAGCCAAAACAAATTTCCCCAAAAGAAATAATGTAAATTCGTTTGATCCATTCCAGACACGCAAAAATATTACTTTTAAAATGATAACACAACTAGTAGCATCTAGCTACATGCCAGAGAAGGCATTACATGTTTGTCTGATCTATAAGTGAAACTACATTTCCCCATTAATAGATACTAACTTCTGGTTCATTAACTAGACAATTTCCTTATCCAACTTTATGGGTCATTGTCTGTTTCATATTAAACTCACAATAGCCCTTGGAAAATAAACGATTCCGCAAACCAGATGTAGTCAACAAAGGTCTTTGGCCACGAATACGCCTTGCAATAAATCATAGGCACCGGCGGCCGTTGGGCTCAAGACCGAGTGACGTAGGCATCCCGGTTGTTGTTGGGACGACGCGAGGGGAATAGCAGTTCACAGAAACCGTAAAAACCGATGACAAACTGTGTCCACGAAGCAAGATCTCTAAATCAAAAGGTAGACACAGAGAGGATTTTTTTCAGGCTCAGACGATGACTGTGATAGTGTCTGAATGAAGGGTGAGAAGGCGGTACAAAGAGAAAGAGTGAGTAAGCGAATTCTGAGTGACGCCTCTCTCAAGTGGAGTGTCCTGAATCATTTAAACAAAATCACTTTCTGCAGCATTAATCTCGAGAAGTGACCTCAGCGCTTTTCAGATAAAAGTCAAACATAGACACCATAGAAAATACCATAGTTTTTATGGGTCTCTTTTCACACACACAAACACACACACTCATAAGAATCACACGATATACAAAACACAGTGCGTATAAGACTTGCTTACGGCAGCAGTGAAATTGTTCCCTCACATGCCGGGACGTGTTAGCTTCGAAGGATAAGTGGACAAATCTAAGGAATGTTAGAGATTTCTCCGGCCTTGACGAGCGGATTTATTTCCCAATGAGAGAAAAAAAAAGACATTACGCCGTTATGTAATAGAAACAAAACGCAGCATTTCTGTGGTCCAGTATCGAATACGGATTAAAAGCAACTTGATGGATTTCACAAAGCATAACGCAACCCTCCAGACAATTATTAATTAGTTGAAATAATTGAATAATATTTAATATTCATTCATTCATCTTCTACGGCATTCATCTTCTATATCCGATCTTCCCTCGGGTCACGGGGAGTCTGTGCCTATCTCAGGCGTCTATGGGCATTAAGGCAGGATACACCCTGGATGGAATACCTTCTGGGTATGGAATGCCAACCCATCGCAGGACACACACACACACACACACACACACACACACACACACACACACACATTCATACACTAGGGACAATTTTCCACTAGGGGCCAATTTTTCCAAGGTTCCAAGGTACAATTGAAATGTAAAGAACATTAACCACATGTAAACAATTTTTTGTACAAATATTTCTACAACAACAAATGCTCAATTCTGATTGGTCAGAGATTTTCAAACTATTTCTACAAAAGTGTTGTGCGATTATTAATACTGTTGGCATAAAGTTTTCTGTAAGTAGGTAATTGTACTCGTGTGTGAATGCACTGTTTATGCTTTGTAAAAGTCTATAACCCATATACGCTTTCCCATATTGAAGACTTTTCTGCACTTTTCTGGTTCCTCAGTAACAAGCGACATCTTCTCATCACATCAACTTCAACGAAACGGATAAAAAGGAAAGAAAGAAAGGAAAAGTTTACAATGGATAATCTGGAGAAGTAATTGGAGACGTAAATTAAAAAAACCTTCCTTTCGCTCGTAAGGACAAACAAATATTCTCCACAAATATCAAATTCAGATTGCATTCATATTATCGCCAGACATGTGGCAAACAGCTAAATACACGCATATATCCTAATAAATAAATAAATAAATAAATAAATAAAACACACATAGACACACAAGGTTCATATTTAGACCGTGTTACAGAAGTACTAAGGAAGATGAATCAAAACCACCAAAACAAGCAACCACTTGTTCCAGGCCTTTATGGTACAGAATATCAGTCAGATATTTACATTTGTGTACTTAAAAAAAATACTGTGATCTTTTCACAATCCTTTTTTTTTTTTTTTAATATTTTATATAAAACCATGAGCTGTAGACAGACTTGATCTCATCAAAGGGTTCCTTGAAAAGAGAGTTTGACTTGTGAAATGCAAGCGACTGAACACAAGTTGATGGATGAATGTAATGTGGGTGCATGTTTCGGCCATCACCAGCATGCACTTTTCAGCAACTCCAGAAACATTCTTACCCTTCAGCGTAAGTTCAGCTAGTTCATCATCCAGCCAGGATTTTTACTGTGTATGTAAAGTAGATTTCGCATACGGCTCAATGTGCAAGCAAACCAGTGAAATTTACTCTCTCTCTCTCTCTCACACACACACACACACACACACACACACACACACATACAAAGTAGTCAGGTGGTGGTATTGGTTAAAGTGCGGTTCTCTACATTTTCCTAGAAAATTATTGCAGAAAGAATTGAAGAAGAATAGATCTTTATTGCCATTGTACACAAAGTACAACAAAACTGTGGATGCACCTTGACAACACGATACACAAGAAATAAAGATAAAAAATATAAGAAAAATATTTGAAAAATGTACCGATAACAGATAAAGACATACTGAAATGGGGCAATTCTTGATGCCTATCAATCTGGGAAGGGTTATAAGGCCGTTGTCTTATAATTCACTACAGTCTATCATTCTACAGTGAGAATGACTGTACTGCAATAATCTTGAATAAACAACTCATTCCAGTTGGGCATGCAGTGTTGTAGAGGAGAGATTATTGCAGGTTTGTTTTACGTAATGAATCGCCAGCAAATCTATCCCAGAATGATTTTAAAAATTGTATTGGCCCAGACAAACTCCAGACCCACAGAGAACTACAGAGAATGGTGCCGGCAATCCTCGATGAACTGAATCAACAATTGTAAAGAAATTCCTAAACAACAATGTGAGAGAAAGTCATAGAGAACATAATTACTAGATGTTATCGCTGCTGAAGGTGGGTCTAAAAGCAAGCGAATAATAAAGTGTACTTAATATTATTTCCACACATGGTTTCTTCATGTTGGCTTTATTTTGGTAAAATAAATAATAACACATAATGTCATATGTCATGTGTTATTCAAGTTTGTGTTTACCTAATTGTAAGAGCTGCCAAGGACCAGATGTTGTTATTTTTTTTTATGATGCCCTGTTCATAGCGGGTGTATTTTCCATCACATGTATATATATATATATATATATATATATATAACTATATATATATATATATATATATATATATATATATATATATATATATATATATATATATATATACAACTACACTCCAAAATCTAAGAGCGTCATACTAACTTTACAGCTTCATACAAACTTTACAGTATCTTAGACTGACTACACTGTGTTTCCTCTGCTCGGGTGAAAGTGGTTGCTACCCACAGACTCTTCGCCAAAGATTTGTTTACTTAAAAGAATTTTACAAGTATGTTTTCAGGCCAAAACACCCCTCAGCCAATATTTTTTTTCTTTTCTTTTTGCTTCATTTCAGTTTGTGTAGTGTGAAACCAACCCAAGACCATAAGTATAGATTTGCATCTAAATCGACAGACAGACAGAAAGATAGATTGATTTGTGTGGGTGTACAGACACCGTGACCCTATTTATCTAAATAAATAGATAATAAATACTAAGACATGAATCTCCCTCCCCTTCTGAGATAGATAGATAGATAGATAGATAGATAGATAGATAGATAGATAGACATCTATAGACATCTATCTGCCTCTATTGGGTCCTTGCGCTAGGTAATTAAATCTCTACAGAAAACAACAAACAATTTCACTTTGCTGTAATGTTTATTTGATAAAGTCTATTCTATCTATCTGTCTGTCTGTCTGTCTGTCTGTCTGTACGTACACAATGCCGTGGCATGTTCTATTCACCGCCTGTTTAGTAATGCAATGCCCCTAGGTCATGACTGGGTCACGGTGTCTGTACACCCACACAATCAATCGATCTATCTTTCTGTCTGTCTGTCGATTTAGATGCAAATCTATACTTATGGTCTTGGGTTGGTTTCACACTACACAAACTGAAATGAAGCAAAAAGAAAGGAGAAAAAAAATATTGGTTGAGGGGTGTTTTGGCCTGAAAACATACTTGTAAAATTCTTTTAAGTAAACAAATCTTTGGCGAAGAGTCTGTGGGTAGTAACCACTTTCACCCGAGCACAGAAAACACAGTGTAGTCAGTGGAAGATACTGTAAAGTTTGTATGACGCTCTTAGATTTTGGAGTGTAGTTGTGGAGCTTTGCTTTATATATACGAATATATATATATATATATATATATATATATATATATATATATATATATTCAATATTTCATCTTCTACCGCTTTATCCAATCTTCCCTCTGGTCACGGGGTGCCTGTGCCTATTTCAGGCGTCTATGGGCATTAAGGCAGGATACACCTTGGATGGAATGCCAACCCAATCGCAGGGCACACACACACACACACACACACACACATTCATACAATAGGGACAATTTTCCAAGGTGCCAATCAACCTTCCGTGCATGTTTTTGTTCCGGGAGGAAACGGGAGAACCCGGAGAAAAACATGCAAACTCCACACACACATGGCCGAGACGGGAATCGAACACGGACCCTGGCGGTGTGAGGCGAGCGTGCTAACCACTAAGCCACCGTGCCACCTATATACATATATAAGCAGCTATATAAAATGTATTTATTTATTTATTGTAGGTTCTGAAGCATTTTTCTACATTAAACACCATTATACAATAATAAGTCTTATAAGTAAATAATAAATGAAATTTACAAAAGTATTTTTTCTGTGTCTTGTGTACATCGTTCCTTTTCATATAAAGAACATGCATCACTTCGCCATTGTGTACGGTTTAAGCCTTCACTTAGAAGTGTTTTTTTTTCTTATCTGTTTTTATTTTATCAGGTCAGGGCAACACAGTAACTCTACCGGACATGGGACTGGCTCTATGATGCGCAAGTCTGTCTGCAAATTACACACACCTTTCGAAGACTAAATATAGGGCTTAAGATTAAGAAAGTTAATGCTCAGTTTGGGCGAACTGCTTGAGTCGTTGAGAAGAACGTGCACCCGTGATCATACTGCGCTCCCTGGAATAATTACACACTTAACCTGGATGAATCAACCTGACATCTCGTCTCCCTGTCGGCGAGCCTCGGCGGGTGTTAAGTGTGTATTGTGATTAACGTTCCAGATGATGCTATCGACAGTCAGTGAGAGTTCCTCGAGTCTAGTGGATAAGAAAGTGCTCCCCTGGAGACACATATTCTGACAGAATCCTGCTGAAATCATTCTTCGCGGCTATATTCGGCGTGGTACATGTGTGTGTGTGTGTGTGTGTGTGTGTGTGTGTGTTTACGCGAGGTGTGTCACCATTATTAAGAGTGTGTGGGTGTACAGACGCCGTGACCCAGTCGTGACCTAGGGGCATTGCATTACTAAACACGCGGTGAATAGAACATGCCACGACGTTGTGTATTAATGCGTGTAAGCATATTCGCCCACGTTTTTTTTTCTTCTCCCCTTTAAACCCCACCTTAATACCGTCTGCAGGAAAATCCTCCTAAAAAGGAGAAACAACAATCAACATCCTGGACTATGTATCATTAATCACTTCTGGTCACGTACAAGTCAGCAGGTATATACAATGCACTGTTGTACGAGAAAAAGAGATGGCTGGTGATGCATTAAGGAGAAAAAAAGAACAAAACAAAAACCCAGTCAAAACAGATGCCGTTTGCTTTGACTGAAAACGACCGGTGACAGATAAATACAGCCCTCACTGATATAAACAAACACCTCGAATTAAATCAACAGTCCTCGCCTGCAATATGGCTCTATACTACTGCTTGAATACCAGAGTTGTTTTGTCACACTTTGAACGGTTTTGATTTGTAGTTTGAACGAGAAAAGAAAAGGAAAGGGATTATTCGGAGTACATTTTGTCAACGTTGCTCATTAGCACCTCCAATAAATAACGCCGTAGATACAACTCTGATTATACAGCGTGTCAAATCATTCTGGCCTCACACAGCTGGAGAATTGTAAACATTTGGGGAAACCAAGCGATTTTGCGTCGTTCAACAAGCCAGGCTTAAAAGACTCTGATATAACGCCACCTTGTGTCGGAAAAAGCAAGACCCCCCGTTCATACCCGTATTGCCCAAACACCAAGAGGCCGAGCCGGTTTTTCAGTTTCCACCCACACACCTACGGTTTATTGTGATGAGGAAACCATGCTTTTCGATTCACTCCCTGGGGAAGCCCCATCGAGGATCACCCCCGTGGAACCAGCTGGGTTGAACTCCACGCTGCTTCACACACTTGTGTCCGTCATGGTGGAATCTCCAAAACAAACATGAAGTCGGGAATGACAGCCCGATCACTCATTGGCATGCGTTTACTTTTAGGCAAGCCTCTACTTGTTTCACTCCAGGCATGCTTGAGACAGACACCTGTAGAGATGTGTAAGTGTAAGTGCAATCCTATTTAGAGCGATTATTTGGGGTTCCATTAATCACTATGGAGGGGGCACGGTGGCTTAGTGGCAGCACGTACGCTTCACACTGCCAGGATCCGGGTTCGATTCCCGTCTCGGCCATGTGTGTGTGGAGTTTGCATGTTCCCCCCGTGCCTCAGGGGTTTTTTCTCCGGGTTCTCCGGAAAAATAAGGTTGATTGGCACCTTGAAAAATTGTCCCTAGTGTGTGAATGTGTGTGAATATGTGTGTGTGTGTGTGTGTGTGTGTGTGTGTGTGTGTGTGTGTGTGTGTGTGTATGCCCTGCGATGGGTTGGCATTCCATCCAGGGTGTATCCAGCCTTAATGCTCATAGATGCCTGAGATAGGCACAGGCTCCCCGGGAAGATCATATATATCGGTAGAAGATGAATGAATGAATGAATGATCACTAATCACTATGGTGTCTATAGACATGTATATTACAGTAATATTGGATTCTAAATGCTGATTGGTCGGAAAACGGGATTGTTATATTATTTACAGGTTTAAAATCATGATTTTAAATACAGCAAGAAACACAAAAGATAAACGATAAAAGCGAAGATTCTTGTGCTCAGGTAACGACAAAACTAATAAATCAATGCGAATGATTTTGGCTTTGGACTTCATCTATTTCACTCTGTTCAGTACTCTTTGTGTCCTGGCAAGTCGGGTAAAGGTGGGAAAGGAAGTGAAATTGTTTACTCGACTAAAAGTGCAATTAATCACCTCAATAAAAAACTACGGTCAAACCAAAAAAGTTTCCAAAGCAGGACTGCATGTGCTCTTAAATTTCCTTCGACATCTGCATCAAATCAAACCCTAATTGTAAATTTGCGACCCTGTCACCAGGAAAGCAAGTAAAGTAGGACAACATTATCTATGGCTAACCACGGCTCAAGTCCTCATTTCAATTCTAGCTAGCATGAGGACCCTAGTTATGTAAACTATTGGAATGATAAAATAGAAACACAACACTGTTGTTTTGACCAGTGGCATTGACTCTCCTTATGACTTCACAAATATATCGTTATAAAGAAACGTAGCAGGTGTAGTGTTTTGAAAAGGAAGCAAAATTCCGTTATATGTTTATATTGACCAGCAAATTAACTGGACGAAACGGAATATTTAGGAATATATATTTAGGAAATTATTCCAGGATTCAAATTAAATGCTGTAATATGGTATAGCATGTATAAAATATTCATTCATTCATTCATTTTCTACCGCTTTATCCGATCTTCCCTCGGGTCAGGGGAGCCTGTGCCTATCTCAGGTGTCTATGGGCATTAAGGCAGGATACACCCTGGATGGAATGCCAACCCATCGCAGGACACACACACACATTCACACACACATTCATACACTAGGGACAATTTTCCAAGGTGCCAATCAACCTACCGTGCATGTTTTTGGACCGTGGGGGAAACCGGAGAACCCTGGAGAAAAAAAACCCTGAGGCACAGGGAGAACATGCAAACTCCACACACACATGAGCGAAACTTGCCAGTAATTTGCTTGATATTTTTTTTTGCCATTTTTAACTTTGTCCATACCATATTTTTCTGTTTACACAAACAGAAATGGGCTTGATCTTGGGCCTGTTTCTGGACATAAGAACACCAAGAACTCTTGGAACACCAAACTCTGACCTCATTCCAAAGATTTTATTTCGGCCCATACACTTTGTACCAATAAATCAATTCCATTACTCTATATATCACCTTAACCACTCCACACAATGCACAAACAATGTCCCGGGGGATTTTTACTCTCCATTTAAGTATTTAGTGTTATTGCATATAGTTGTATTGTCTATGCAGTAACCATATGATATACACATGTATACTTAAGAATAGCCTTTATTTGTCACATGTACATTAAAGCACAGTAAAATTGTTTCTTTGCAAATCCAATCATGTTTGGAAACTGGGGTTAGAGCACAGGGTCAGCCATGATACAATCCCCCATGGAGGGCAGAGTGTTAAGGGCCTTTCCCAAGGACCCAACAATTCCGTAATCCACCTTAACCAATGAAACTACACCCCTCCATTTTCCCCTTTAATGGAAATCATACCATGGAGTTCTTGGAATTTGAAATGTGGCCTCAATGCACAGTTGTATTCAAATAGGCATCGAGGCCACATATAAAATCTAGTACAGTTAACTAAAATATTTTTCTTATCAAAGCAAGCCTTAAACATTTACAAGCTGTTTAACTGTCCGACTTATACAGTTTGTATTTACATTTATGGCATTCGGCCTATGGGGAAAATGGGAATGTTTTTACTATGGGAAATGGTGTAAATAAATAATTTTAAGATGGGAAAAGAAACACTGCATAGCTGATAAGTCACATTAGGCTAGATGACATTTTTTTGCAGATAAAATCTTTGTATCTAAGTGAGCATGGAATACGAGCAGTACACGGTTGTGACAATGTGAAAATCTGTCCATGTATAAACTGACAATGCAAACCTGTCATCTTTTTTCAGGATCATTTATTATTTGCTTTTAAAGCTGTGAGATTCCGGGCAGCTTTATAAATACTTTCCGCTTAGTTTATTTTCTGAAGACATCAAGCCATGACATATCGATGTTTTATGGGTCGCACATATTCATGCAGTAGGAATCTGCAAGTCTGAATTCACCGCTGAACGTTGCAGCACAGGGAACTCCCAAACTTCTGTACTACTGTTTGCATGCATTGAATGGAAAAAACTAAGGGGGAAAGTAACAGCTTAACACTCATAACACCCAATTATGAACATCCCGAGTATTTTAATTCTTACTTAAAAACACGATAAAAATTAACGTCACTAATAGATGATATCACCGGGACTGAGAATTTAAAACACGGTGGTGGAAAATCTAATTTTGTATCCATATCGGCCAATCCTTGGTTCTTGTAGTAAAACAGAATGTGTATATGTATATATATATATATATATATATATATATATATATATATATATGAGGAGGCACGGTGGCTTAGTGGTTAGCACGTTCGCCTCACACCTCCAGGGTCCAGGGTTCGATTCCCGTCTCGGCCATGTGTGTGTGTGGAGTTTGCATGTTCTCCCCGTGCCTTCGGCTTCTCCGGTTTCCTCCCGGTCCAAAAACATGCACGGTAGGTTGATTGGCACCTTGGAAAAATTCTTCCTAGTGTATGAATGTGTGTGTGTGTGTGTGTGTGTGTGTGTCCTGCGATGGGTTGGCATTCCATCCAGGGTGTATCCTGCCTTAATGCCCATAGACGCTTGAGATAGGCACAGACTCCCCGTGACCCGAGGGAAGATTGGATATAGAGGTAGAAGAAGGAATGAATGAATGAATATATATATATATATATATATATATATATATATATATTATTATTTTTTTTTTTTTTACATTTCTGACTAGCCATCCCTCTCTTTCTCACCCTCACTATTGTGTCAGTTAGACAATACAAGGCCTGGTGGCACCTCCTCTGGCTCAAGGAATTTGATAAAGGCTTTAACATCTTCATGCAACTGCTTCCAGCTTGGAGAGTTCAGCTGTAGGAGTTTGCTGTTTACGATATTGCATTGCTCCAAGAGTGAACAATGTGTCTGTTGTTTACAGATCTCCTCTTAATAAGGGCCACATTGAGACAAAAAGGTCTGGCCAAAAACAGACGCCCAGCCCACTAATGCCTCACTTCTGTTACCTCGCTTTGGAAACAAACATTGAGAGAAGGATACTTCAGTGGAAGCTATTTTACCAAGGTCAACTGTCTGCCTTGTGAAGTGTTCAAAATCTCTTAAAAACAAACATCATGTCCAACATTCGATCAGATTAACAGACCCTTTACTCCGAAAAATCATGAATGTTTACCCGTGAATTGTCAATGCTAAGGCCATGTACATGTGATCCAGATGTTATGACAACAAACACACCTAATCTCAGTTCAATTAGAGCATAAAATTATACTGTGACATGTTCATTACTGATAAGATGCAAGAATCTACTGCTTGGGATAGACTGACATAAGCACCAGCTTTAATCATTGTGTTCCATCCACTTCTGCTCTGTTTTACTGTCGTGGTCTTCTTCTTGGTTATATATATATTGTCGCGACTCGCTCGCCGCTTCGGGCTGAACACAGGCGCGGAGAGGCGTAACTGGGAGGACAAAAACAGTGTTTATTAAAAGTAAAGCAAAAATAAAGAGAAAAATGTTCGTGTCCAATATTTGGGGGATCAGGATCAGGTGAGTAGTGGCTGGAACGGGAGAGCGATTGCGCAACCCTTCTGCCTTCCTACGACGCGAGTTCGGAGCGCTTGCCCATCTCAGTAGATGGGGCTGAGGCGGGGGTAATGTCACGATGGGCCTCCGCCCCATCTACTGAGATGGGGCGGAGGCCCATCGTGACTTTACCCCCGCCTCAGCTCCAAACTCACCACAGGCGGCATCGAAACAACGGATCCACGGTTTGAGGTGAGAGCGTCTATCCCGTGGAAAATCCCCGGTCTGTGTTCGTGCCCGCATTCTCCACCACTGTGGTGACTCGCTCGCCACTTCGGGCTGAACATAGGAGTGCAAAAACAGTGTTTATTAAAAGTAAAGCAAAAATAAAGAGAAAAATGTCCGTGTCCAATATTTTGGGGATCAGGATCAGGTGAGGAGTGGATGAAACGAGAGAGGGAGCGCGGAGATCTCTCGACGCGCTCTCCGACGTTGGGTCCCGACCAGTGGGCGGCTTCGTTCTCCGGATCTCCATCGGCGTTCAGGGGTCAGGTTCGTTTCCTGCCGCAAGGCTGTGGAAGCTCCCAGCTATCAGGCACTGCGAGGGTCTGGCGGGTATTCCCATCCGTGTTTACCGTCTAACATGTAGTGGGAGGTTGGGAGAAAAAGGCACATACACACCGTTAGTCGGGAGCCCAAACGTTCTCCGATGACAACCGCCGTCCGACGGCGTTTTATAGACGCCGCCTGATTTTAGGATAATGAAGGCGCCACTCCGGGATAAGCTCCAGCCGTGTTTTGTTGATGACGCCCCACCTCTCTCTCATCCGTGCTGGGTTGCGTGGCGATTGCGCAACCCTTCTGCCTTCCAACGGCGCGCCGAGTTCGGAGCGCTTGCCCATCTCAGTAGATGGGGCCCATCGTGACAATATATATATATATATATAGACATATATATATATATATATATATTATATATATATATATATACATATTATTGTTTATTGTTAATTTCAATGTTATTTTTTTAGTGGTTGTTTTAATTATAACTATAAATGTAATAGTTATTATTTAAAATATGGGACGTGGCTCCTTTAAGAATTCTGTTCCGGTTGCTTTCCATATAAACTGGTGATACATTTAGGTTATACGGAAGCGCAAAAGAAAAATGTGCTTTATTGCGTAATACGTATTTGATAATGTGATGCAATTGTGTAAGGTTCCATACAGGTAATATACACTAATATAGTGAGGAGATCGTACCTGTTGTGAATGCGCAGCTAGTAGGTGTAATTCGGGGGAAATTTAGGAAGCGCGAGTGAGTGGATGCGCTAAAATTTCTTTATTCATTTGTTCTTTTTTGTTGGGTTTCGTTCATTCGCCAACACAATGCACTCACATAGTAACAATGCACACTTCGTTAATCACACGTTAATAGCATTAGTGCTGTTAAAGTGAAATTGCGTTGATGTATATATACAAAAAAATACACAAAATGCCTCCTTGAGACAAGCAAAATTCACTTATATCTACTTCAAATGTAATAGAATAAAGCAAAGTCCATAATACAATCTAGTAGATCCTATAGCCTATCCTATGATAAAAAAGCCTTTTTTAACCCAGATTCCTTTTCCTTGATGGTGGTGAGACAGTGGAATGTGAACGAAAAATGAATATATATATATATTATATATATATATATATATATATAATAGTGGTTTAGTGGTTAGCACGTTCGCCTCACACCAGGGTCCGGGTTCAATTCCCGTTTTCCCGTCTCAGCCCTTTTGTGTGTAGAGTTTGCATGTTTGTTGATTGGCACCTTGGAAAATTGTCCCTAGTGTATGAATGTGTGTGTGATTGTGAGTGTGTGTGCCCTGCGATGGGTTGGCATTCCATCCAGGGTGTATAACCTGCCTTAATGCCCATAGACGCCTGAGATAGGCACAGACTCCCCGTGATCGGATATAGTGGTAGAAGATAAATGAACGAATATATATATATATATATATATATATATATATATATATATATATATATATATATATATATATATATAATATATATATATAGATATATATATAAACATATACATAAAGTACATTTAAGTAAATTGCATAATTTGTTGCAAAAAATAAGCTTTATATCTTGAAAGCCTTGACAGGATTGTCTCACTGACAGTGTCTGTTGGATGGATTCAAGCAGCTAATGTTTAACGAGAGAATATTGTGGTCAGTGATACACCCTTTGCCCTTTTTGCAGCGTTTATTTAAAGACCAGAGGTGCTTGTGAATCACATGATACGTTCAGGATGGATTCCTTCTAACGATCATTTTTATATTTGTATTTCACCAGTCCTTAAAACATCTAGGCTTCTGACAGAAAGGATCCAGTACTGGCCCACTCGTGACTGACCGAATGATAAAGAGCGAATTTGCAGAGACTCGGGGAATGGTCTGTTAGTACTAAAAGACTTCCTGAAACCACACTATGCCAAAAACAACTGACTAACATCAACGTGAATGGATATACAATAACTTTCTGTGTAAAAAAAAAAGAATAAAAAAATCAATCATATGATGTCATATATGGAGGAGATTCAGAGAAGGGAAATCATCCTGGCCTGGAGTTTGGTGTCAGCTGCTCATCAGTTTGCGTAAGGGAACAACACTCTGTGAAGCATCACTCTCACTTAAGGACAGGGCAAAATCGATGAAAAATAGGAAAGAAAATGCGTTTTGACTGGCGGATAAGACGGGGCGGGATTGCAGGAAAACCTGGATTTTAAATAAGTTATAGCCCAGTTTATTTATTCAACCTGACATGATAAATGTGCGACGCTTTTGACGTTTCCATAGTCAGCCTTAATTAGGACTGTTTTGTAATCATAATATTTTTGGAAGGAACTGCAAACGATGCGAAAACCATAACGTTCTTCTTTCAGTTCCCATCAATCAAGATCGAATGATGTCTTACTGGAATGCAGATAAATAACAAAAAGTCATTCTATACTGCTTCTCCCAATAACTGCCTCCTGCACGCTAGCTCTGTTTTTGAGCTCACCTGGATACCAGAATGTTAAACAGTCACTTATGTTGATGAGCACACCCATTGTGTTTTCAAATCACTCCTTTGGAAACAGAGACCAGAAGAGAGAGAGAGAGAGAGACAGAGAGAGAGAGAGGAAGATGAAGACAGCAGGCAACGACTGTAAACACTTTGAGTAATGATTCTATTTTGGGATCATCAACTCCGAAACATTCAAACAGTCTCCTTCTACTTTGACCTCACTTTCCACAGCTCTGCGCTCACCTCACTTAAGATTTGAACCTAATACTAACATATAAAAGCACTTAAACACAAACTTACATTTGAAAGCCGCACTGGCCCTCACACAATGCAAACTCCCGAAGACATTCAGAGGCACTTTCCTGGAAAGCATGCTCGGACTCCCCTAATGGAAAAAAAAAAAAAAAAGGAAAATCACATTCGCATGACTGTGTAAGTGATAGGCCATAAAAAGGTGCATTTCCTTGTGTTCTTGGAATTCAAGTAAACACATGAGATCATGTGAGAAATATGCCGGCATGTGTAAAGTGTCACCTGTTGAAAAGTAACATGAGAAATACAAGGCGAGCGCGAAATATGACGCGATAAACTTTACATGTAAGTTACGAACGCGTGAATATAAAGAATTTGGTAGAGGAAAAAAGGGAGGCAAAGAATCATTCATTGCATTATGTGTGAAAATCACACAATGAAAATCACGATAATGAAACGTAATGCATCGAATAAAATGATTTGCAACGGTGTCATAATTCATTCATTCATTCATCTTCTACCGCTTTATCTGATCTTTCCTCGGGTCACGGGGAGTCTGTTCCTATCTCAGGCGTCTATGGGCATTAAGGCAGGATACACCCTGGATGGAATGCCAACCCATCACATGGCACACTCACACTCACACACACATTCATACACTAGGGACAATTTACCAAGGTGCAAATCAACCTACCGTGCATGTTTTTGGACTGAGGGGAGGAAACCGGAGAACCCGGAGAAAAAAACCCTGAGGCACGGGGAGAAGATGCAAACTCCACACACACATGGCCGAGACGGGAATCGAACCCGGACCCTGGCGGTGTGAGGCTAACCTGATAAGCACTAAGCCACCGTGTCTCCCTGTGCCATAACTATGGATTTAAAAAAATGTGTGTAAAAAAAAAAGAAAAAAAAAAAAAAAACAATGTATACATTTTTCGTAAAAAATAAATCAGAGGTCGCATATAAACTAATATCTTTATCCGTGCTTTTTGCCGAACCGCCACTTCTTCATATACAGATCTTTACACTTTAGTTATAAGGAACGGTTGAAGTGCAGAATGCACCATTAGCCCTGGAGGGATTGGCATGTTGTTGTTGTTTTTTTTTGTTTTTTTTTTTGTAGGTAAAAGTCAAACACTCCTGAGAGATACCGCTGCCAGAGGAAAAGCGTTGGCTCGCTACACCATTTTGTGAGAAATTCGATAAACACGGAGCTTTCCAAGAGTGTGGCACTATCATCATAACATATCATATTTTATTGATTCCCAGCACCGCTCATGTCGAAACACTTGGAATGTCACAATATTGCTGTTTCCCTGAGATTTACTCCTGGATATTGCGATTCCTAATGCCAAACCGAGATGGCGTCCGACAGAGTGAGAGAGAGAGAGAGAGAGAGAGAGAGAGAGGAAAAGCATTTTAAAACAAGAAAAAAATGAGAACAGAAGAGCTCAGATGCAGTAAATACCATATAGTGAGATCGAGGTTAGAGTGGTATAAATCACACATGGATCTCAATTAAGCATGGAGTGGCTAAAAATGAAGTTTTCACAGATTATGTATTTATATCTCCTTTAAACACTAGGGTCTCCAGTTTTGGAATGGTAATTAACTGTGGCGTGGTTATACACGTAGTAGTCTAAATGATCAGCAAATAATATGTTACTGTACTTGAGTAGATTTTCTTTTTCTGTTATCTGTGTTTTACTTCACTATTTATTTTCCAGGCAACTTTTTTCTACTTTCGCTAGTGGCATTTCTAACACAAATAGAGTTATTTTCTGCTTCTTACTTGTTTCTTTAGTTTTTGTCTATTTGGTGACACTATTTTATTTCTTTCCCTGTGCGTGTCGTTTTCATTCCATCAAGCTTTTTCAATCTATCATTTCCTGGTTATCACACACCGCAGATGTAGAATACTGTAGCTTTACAAAGCTAACAAGGCAGAAGGCAACAAGTAGTCTGGAGACTGTGGGTGAGACAGAGGTAGTCAGTGAACATAACTGAGAACAGAGACATTCCTGATCATCATCATCATCATCATCATCATCATTTTTTTCTACCAGGGTTCTACATGGTGGATGTTCATTAGCTTGGATGCATTCATTAGGGAACAACATTTGAAATTGGTTTTGTATGAATATATTAATATGATCCGAGGTCCAGTTACCAATGTGACACTAAAACAGATTGTACTGTAGTAATACGTACTTTTTACTTAAGTCAGAGTCCAAACTTCTTTACCTTGAGGAAAAAAGTATAGTCACTACTTCAACTTTTACCTTACAACATATTTCTTAAGAGAAAGATGTGTGCCTTTTTGCGAAAAATGTAGTTTTAGCATCTACCAGAATTGCAAATAGTAACAATGTGCAAATAGAACATGGGTGTATGTATAGTGAGTAGATATAAGTATGTGCGTATGTACAGAAAGTTGTAGTCGAAGTGTATATATATATATATATATATATATATATATATATATTATATATATATATATATATATATATATCATATATATATATACCACGGGAGCCTGTGCCTGTACCAGGTGCCTATGGGAATTTAGGCGGGACACACGCTGGATGAAATGCCCACACACACACACACACACACACACACACACACACACAACACACACACATTCATACACAAGGTGCCAATCCAACCTACCGTGCATGTGTTTTTGGACCGGGTGGGGAAACCGGAGAACCCGGAGAAAAACCCCCTGAGGCACAGGGGAGAACATGCAAACTACTCCACACACACATGGCCGAGACGGGAATCGAAACCCGGATCCTGGCGGTGTGAGGCTAACGTGCTAACCACTAAGCCACCGTGCCCCCACTGAGAACGAACATATATATATATATATATATATATATATATATATATATATATATATTATTATTATATAGGGGCATATAGTATGGCTATATCGGTATCCGGGTATCGTATCGCCATATATATATATTCTATCCTGCTCTATTTGAAAAAAAAACGGCCAAAAAATCATAAATAAGGCCGCACCTGCATACAAGCCGCATCCCGCTTTGAATTGTAAAGGTGTATGTACCTAAATAGATCCTTCCCTAACCTGTATTTTAACACGGTGTAACGGTGTGCACAGAGACGCGGAGATAAATTCATACAAGACTGTGGTGTAACGACGTGTGTAACGCGGAGACCGGGGATGGATTTATTAGAATAAAGTGTGTGCTCAGTGATACGGGAATATATCGAACGTCCAGACAGGCTAGGGTTGCGCTCTGCGCGCCGTGGTACCGGAGCCGGAGAGCAGGTGGGAGCCTATGTACGTGGAACAGACAAAGGTTAGTGAAACATATAGAGGTCCGTGTCCTCGACACTAGGTATGTGCTACGAGCCCGGACGGGGATGTGGGTGAACAGTCTTATATCGGGAGAGGGAAATCTAATCGTATGTGTAAAAGAGCAGTGTGTGAAATCATATAAGCGCTATATATTTATATTTCTCCTGTGTGTGAAATGCACGTCACCTTAACCTTGTAAAGATAGAGTTTGTCCTCCGCCTATCCGCTTCTACCCACTTATATCTGCTAAAGAGAACTAGCGCATTCTTCTTCTTTGCATTATTTTGTGTTATTTTTGATTCTAATTCCGGTTAGATCCCCTAGCGGTTCGGGAAAAAATCTGCAGAATAGCCGCACCTTATTATTAGCCGCAAGGTTCAAAACCTAGGAAAAAAGTAGCGGCTTATAGTCCAGAATTTACGGTATATGTACATATACACAATGTATGTACAGAAATAGATAATGGAATGTGCGACAGTAAGAGTACAAAGTTATGGCACATATATATATATATATATATATATATATATATATATATATATATAATATATATATAGCCCGTGACCTCAGGGGAAGATCGGATAAAGCGGTAGAAAGATGAAGAAGATGAATGAATGAATGAATGAATGAATGCATATCCAGGTAAACATAAAAAAATCATTCATTCATTCATTTATATTTTACTACTTGACTTCTCTCTCAGGTTATGGAGGAGTCTGTCTTCTCAGGGCATCAAGACAGGACACAACCTGCACTGAATGCCAACCCATTGCAGGGCGCACACACACACACACACACACACTCACATTCACACACTAGGGATAATTTTTCAAGGTGTCAATCAACCTACCGTGCATGTTTTTGAACCCGGGGGGAAACCGGAGAAAACCCCTCTGAGCAAGGGGGAGAACATGAAAACACACGGTGGTAGAGGTGGGAATCAAACCCCCGACCCTGGAGGTGTGAGACGAAACATGCTAACCACTAAACCACCGTGCCCCTTAGGTAAACAAAACTGAGTAGATTAATGCAAAATGTAAATATTCATCTGAAACATTTCAATTCATGCAAAAGTTAGACGCATGCTACATTGCCAGAAAACATTCTAGATTTTTAAATTAGATCATTATTAGTGGAGATGATTATGTTCACTCCTACATAACCTTGGAAGATTCAAATATGCTTGGTGGAGAAACGATTCTCGACCAGAATATAAAAACACCTCGCCATCTCCAAACACACATGACCTTAGTCGTCAATGTCTGATCCGAACGTCAGGCCGGGCCTGGATCAGATCTGACAGGAATGACAAGGTGATGTCATCCATCATCTTTCCACCAAACATTCATAGCATGACTGTGGCTATTCATGTAAAAAAAAAAAAAGAAAAAAAGACCTTTAAATACATAAATAAATAAAGCTATTACCTTCAAAAAAGATGTGTGTCAAGGATAAAAGATCACTGTTTGTGACGCACTAAACCGCACACACACACGCACAGACAAAAAAAGACAAAAGAATCCTAGAGGAAATGGACAATTGGATAAAATAATGACTGATTGTGTTGAAGCATTCAGGAGGGAGACGCACATCTTCTGATGATGCGGAAAATACTAAAGTCACGCCTTCATTTTGTGATCCTGTGAAAGTTTGGGGTTCTCATCAGCGTCCCTTGCGTCATGCATCGTTTGACCCGTGATTTTATTCAGCTTAATGGAAATGGGAGCATTTACTTGCAAATTTGGAAGATAATGTTTTTTTTTTTTTACGTACAAAAGGCGTCTATTTAAATGATAAAGAAGAAAGAAGAAGCTTTTATGAAATGCCCTTCTGAGCTTTTCTTTTTAGACCAGGATGCATCACCTGCTTTATAACTCCATACGCCACTTCAGCGTTCATCTCCTCTGACCCTTTAAGTAGTGCGATGGTTTTTGCATTGTCCAGCCACGGAAGGGAGAACAGGAAAAGAACAAGGAGTTCATGTTACTGGATTTATGATGAAGCTTCAAAGTTTATGTTTAGGCAAAGCTGTATTATCAGACAATTGTATTATAGAGACAATTTCAATTCAGATTATTATTATTATTATTATTACTATTATTATTATTATTACAACAATGTAGAATTATGTATTCTGATTGGTCAGAAGGTATTCATTGTTTTTTTTAGACATTTCATTTGACTACATATATTATATTCATTCATTCATTCATTCATTCATCTCTTCTACCGCTTTATCCGATCTTCCCATCGGGTCACGGGGGAGCCTGTGCCTATCTCAGGCATCTATGGGCATTAAGGCAGGATACACCCTGGATGGAATGCCAACCCATCGCAGGGCACACACACACACTACATTCACACACACATTCACATACACACTAGGGACAATTTTCCAAGGTGCCAATCAACCTACCATGCATGTCTTTTGGACCGACCGGGGGGAAACCGGAGAACCCAGAGAAAAACCCCCTGAGGCACGGGGAGAAGATGCAAACTCCACACACACATGACCGAGACGGGAATCGAACCCGGATCCTGGCGGTGTGAGGCGAACGTGCTAACCACTACGCCACCGTGCCCCATTTACATATATTATATATATTATATATATATATATATATATTTAGCTATATATATAGATATATATATATATATATATATATATATCATTAAATTCATTCATTCATTCATTCTGTGCCTATCTCAGGCGTCTATGGGCATTAAGGCAGGATACACCCTGGATGGAATGCCAACCCATCGCAGGGCACACACACTCAGATTCACACACACATTCATACACACTAGGGACTATTTTTCCAAGGTGCCATTCAAACATGCACAGTATATATATATATATATATATATATATATATATATATATATATTATATATATATATATATATATATATATATATATATACATATACTGTAATGAATGGACAGACTCATGAGCATGGGTTTCCCTTTTAACCCTAGTTCCACTCAAGGGTTCTTACTCATGCCATCTCATGGAGTTTTGCCAATTATACAATAACAAATATAGAGAACAAACTTGTAGGCAATACACATATACATTCTATTATACAACTTTGTAACCCCTTTACCTCTGTAAATCTGCTATAAGACAATGACCTTTGTTAAAACTGCAGTACAAATAATATATATATATATATATTAACCTACTCGGTATAATACATTTTTATTATAAGATGTATTATATATGACACATTTCATAAACCTAAACCATAATAAATAAACTTATTTTATATCTACCTGTCTGTCTGTCTGTCTGTCTGCTCTGTCTGTCTCTGTCTGTCTCTCTGTCTGTCCGTCTGTTCATGAAGACGGGTCCGGTAGTAGCTCCAGAAGTTTCAACATAAACGGTGTTCACCTTTGATTTAACACATTTCCAAAATGTTTATCCTCGTCCCCCCGCTCTAATGGGCAGCCTGCCTCGGTTATAAGAGGTACGAGGTGTGTGAAAGACGGCACGTTATGACTCACAGCCCCCCTGAGTCATACAGAATGACACAAATCAATGACAAGCTCGATGTTTTCATCTCGGCACCTTTGTGATATTAAATTCCCCTTCACTCACATCAAGGTTCTTTTCATCTCTGTCATTTCTCTCTTTGCTCTTTCGCTCTTTCTCCTCAGCATCTCTCTTTGTAATTCTGATAATATGCCTTTTAGCTGCTCCAACATGTGTGTATATATATATATATATATATATATATATATATATATATATATATATATATATATATATATATATATATATAGACATATATATATATATGTGTGTGGTGTGTGTGTGTGGTGTGTGTGTGCACCTATCTATCTGTATACCTCTACTCCGAGCATTTGTGAATGTGCCTCCGTGAGCGTACACCAGGCAGCGTCTGCACTCGGCGACCCTGGATTTATCTCTCCCTCGCTACGTCTGCACGCTGATGAACAGCCCAATGCGTTTCGCCTCCCTCTCCTCCGTCACCGGCGTGCCCAGGGGTGACAGATCCTCCGTGAAACACCGCTCTCCAGATTAATTAGCTAATTAGCAGGCCTGCTCAGCTGGCCGTAGCACTGTGACTCACCATGATAGGCCTGCCGCTCGCACTACAAAGGAGGAGTCAGGCAGCCACAAATTACCTCCTGACACCAAGGATAAAATATGAATGTGTGTGTGCGTGTGTGTGTGTGTGTGTGTGTGTGTGTGGCGATGCACTCAATAGCAGGCCGTAGATGGGCTGAAAGGTCACTGTGAGGTAGCACGTAATGAGCTGAGCTCGAAGGGCGCCTCAAGTTCTCGGCTAAATGCTTTCCGTTCTTAATGCCGCCTATATATGTACGTGCTCTTTTCGAACTCATGCATGCAAATCAGGCAGCGCTTTAATTAAGCCATCCACTTAATGGCAATAAGCAAGCGCGGATACCGTCTAAGGAGTCTTTGCCATTTTAGACCAAAAAGCCCCGGCTCATCAATGGAGTTCATTAGAAACGAATGTGAATCCACATCTGAAAATAGTTCTGCCTGCTTCTGCTTTTTTTTGGGGGGGGGGGAGGGAGGAGAGGGGGAGGGGGGGGGTTGCGTTTAATTCGTGGGAAGTGAGGCACGCATGAACGCCTCCACACGAACGACAGGATTCACAAACGTTCACTTTTTCTGTCACATTTCTCCGTTATTTATTGTGTACGTGTGACTAAACCAAGCATCGTTTACCTTACCACATATTGTTTTACCTCATCCTGTACATGATAAGATTCAATTCAAGACGGTTGAAGATAGACAGAGACACAATATTCTGGGAAAACCCGTCACGTAGTGAATTGTTCCATTATTTATTAGATTAGATTAGATTCAACTTTATTGTCACTGCACATGTGGGTACAATGCAGAAATACAGTTAGCATCCAAACCAGAAGTGTATTTCACGGTGCAATAATTAGTATCTATATAGTCAGCATATAACAATAAATACTGTTTGTATAGTTGCAGTCTGACAAAAGATATGGTAAATAGCATAGAATGAACAGTAAGAGAATGCAGTGAGAGTAAAAGAGCAGGGATAGAAGTGATAAGCATATACATGATATATATAAGATATCGATAATTGCATATATATATCTATATATATATATATATATAGATATATATATATATATATATATATATATATATATATATATATATATAGGCCCTCAAGGGTCGGAGTTCGATTCCCGTCTCGGCCATGTGTGTGTGTGTGAGTTTTGCATGTTCTCCCCGTGCCTCGGGGGGTTTTTCTCCAGGGTTCTCCG
Organism: Kryptopterus vitreolus; assembly: GCA_030449085.1. Classification (NCBI taxonomy): domain Eukaryota; kingdom Metazoa; phylum Chordata; class Actinopteri; order Siluriformes; family Siluridae; genus Kryptopterus; species Kryptopterus vitreolus. The sequence continues at coordinate 8,705,930 of JACRUU010000002.1, read as the reverse complement.
GTTTCCCCCCGGTCCAAAAACATGCACGGTAGGTTGATTGGCACCTTGGAAAAATTGTCCCTAGTGTATGAATGTGTGTGTGTGTGTGTGTGTGTGTGTGTGTGTGTGTCCTGCGATGGGTTGGCATTCTATCCAGGGTGTATCCTGCCTTAATGCCCATAGACGCCTGAGATAGGCACATGACTCCCCTGTGACCCGAGGGAAGATCGGGTTTTATAGCGGTAGAAGATGAATGAATGAATATATATATATATATATATATATATATATATATATATATATATATATATATTATACATATACATCTTACGGAAAAGTTTACTGTATAAAGTATATCATTCAAACAGCATGTTCATTTACAACACACCTGAGACGATTTATTCTTGTGAGATTATCAGTGTGAGAAGGTGCTATTGAAACGGAAATGCGTTCGAAATGCTGTTATTTTAACTACACATTTTTTCTCAGTAACTGTAACGGATTACTGTTACATTTATTTTGCAATGAAATTCCGTAACATGGAACAGGTTACTCTTCCAACACTGACCCTTTGTGACACCAAGGGAGTGGGGACTGAGAACGTGTTCGTAATGTATATGCTATTATTGTGATGATTATGCAACCAGTAAACCACTGGATTCTGGAGCACTGGAATCATGTTCTCTAACATCTGGTAGTCTGAATGATGAAGTTGGAACTGGTAGATTACAATGACAATGTAGTGTGAACAGTTAAAGTTTGTTGGAAGAGGCATAACAAGCTGATGTTTTTTTTTTTTTTTTTTTTTCGTATTTGGGCCCCTTAATACCCTCACGGCGCCATTAATGTTTTCAGCCTGTGTTCTACCCCCTGTGTACAAACCAAGGTCCATTAAGACATGCTTAAACATGTACAAATGTGATGTTAGGGAACTGTAGTGACCCTGAGCTCTAACTGACAACCGCTACAGAGCACCTTTTGGGATTAGGAGCCAAGACATGTTGTCAAACATAAGAGTCTGCCCTCCTAAGTGATTAAAACAGCTGGAATTCCCACAGACCCACTACACTTTGCCATAAAACGACTTTACAGAAATATGAATGCTGCTAAAGATGCAAAAATAAAACAGGTCGACTAAATATTAATAGCCTTGATATTGAAATAAGGTGTTATGTCAGATTTAGATGTGATTATAGTGGATTTCGGAACACAAATGATGTTCCTGGACTGAAACCATAAGTAGTTTTTTCTTTTCTTAAAAGTGAAAAGTGGCATAAAACAATTATAAAAAAAAGCATCCAATTGTTGCATTAATGAGTATTTAGTACTTAATAAGTATTATTGCAATATATATTTCCCTTTGCACTGTCATGATACATTTTTTTGTATATTTGTTTATTCATTTATTTATATATCATTTATATGATATGCTTGTATAACTGTATGTGTATGTATGTGTGTATGTTTGTACGTATGGATATACAGGTGCATCTCAATATATTAGAATAGAATGGAAAAGTTCAAATTGTGAAACTTGTTCATTAAATACATTCATTGCACACAGATTGATATATATTGATATAAATAAATAAAAAATAAATAAATATAATATAAATAAATATATATATATATATATATATATATATATATATATATATATATATATATATATATAGATATATATATATATATATATATATATATATATATATATCGGACTTGTGTATGAATGTGTCTGCTCATTTGGAACCTGTGCAAATATCTCAAGTGTCTTCAGGTATCAAGACAGGACCCACCCTTTACGGAATGCCATCGCAGAGAGCGCACACACTCACATTCACACACTAGGGACAATTTTCCAAGATGCCAATCAACCTACCGTGTGCATGTTTTTGGACCGGGTGGAAACCGGAGAACCCAGGAGAAAAACCACCAGAGGCACGGGGAGAACATGCAAACTCCACACACACATGGTGGAGGCAGGGAATCAAACCCCCAAACCCTGGTGGTATGTGTGAAGAGAACGTTCTAACCACTAAGCTAATATATCCCACCATATATATATATATATATATATATATATATATTATATATATAGTATATATATATAATTTTTCTCTTGACCTTTTCTATTTTTTCTCCTAGTGGTACACCTATATCTCTCCTATATATAATATATATATATATATATGAATAGGGTATATATATACTATATAATATAATATAAATGAACCGATAATGCTTATGCCCAGTGCTTTATGGCACAATGTTTTAGATACCTTAAAAAGATATGTTTAAACACAACAGATTTTTGAAGGAAGAATGTGAAATATTTGATTCACTTCGTGTCATTTTCCTGAAATATATTGCTTAATTGTATTTAAGTGTGTTTTGGCCAAGATTCAAGCTTTATGTCAGAACATTCTGCCTGCGGCTCAATCCACACCACATCACAAGACGAAATCTCAACTGCTGGCAATCACGAATACACATATCACATTTCTACCTCACTTTAATTTTCATCAGTGACCATCAGGGAAAGAATTTGAGACAAGGAAGCACGCTAAATAAAAACTAGGAGTGTTCTATTTTAATCTCTTACACACAAACTTCATTTGTTCATTTTCCATTCTCCTTTTCCCACTGGGAGTAACAGTAGCAACAGACTGAGAAGGTCAATTCAGTCTTCTCTATCCTCAGCTACAGATTCCAGCCTCCTATCAATCTCCAGTGGTTCTCCCGTGAGATATAATACGGCCTACACTGGGTCCCGAGTCCACCGTGGGTTTAGTGGATGGTGCCTGTAAATCATCCCTAGTGACTCTTGGTGACCTTACATGCCCTGATCATCAAGTAGCTCTTTCTCCTAAAGTCCAGGCTCCGATGGCTGTACTCAAAACCTCTCTTCTGTTACCCAGTACTCTCTACTATACAACTATATTCTTCCATTACCACAAACTCATCAGGGTGGATATAGATCCATAACAATGCACATAGAGCTTCATTCACAATCTGAGCTCATTTTGTACCATAACAGAGAAATACAACTATTATAAACCTGCAGTCTATTTCTCAATCCCTGTTATATCGTGCTGGCGCAATAAGCCGGGTGATATGTAATTAATAATGTCCGAGAAAATAAAACAAAAATATCATCATTGGGGCACGGTGACTTAGTGGTTAGCACGTTTGCCTCACACCTCCAGTGTCGGTGGTTCGATTCTCGTCTCGGCCATGTGTGTGTAGAGTTTGCATGTTCTCCCCGTGCCTCAGGAGGTTTTTCTCCCGGTTCTCCGGTTTCCTCTGGTATATATATATATCTATATATATATATATATATATATATATATAGATATATATATATATATATATATATATATATATATACACACACATATACATATTACGGAAAAGTTGACTGTATAAAGTATCATTCAAACAGCATACATATATATCTGTGTTCATTTACAACACACCTGAGACGTTTTATTCGTGTGAGATTATCAGTGTGAGAGGTTGTTATAGAAACGGCAATGCGTTCGTAATAAACGTAAACGTAATAACATTAGCAAAGCATAAAACGTTGGAGCTGCTTTTTATAGAAAGATGAAAGAGAACCTCCGGACCAATCGGATGTCGTGATTCACCGCATTTAATGCATCATGAGCAGTATTGAAAGTAACTTACAGAGAGCTCATGGTTCAGTTGACATCACGACAAATGGCAGTGCGTTACATTTTGTCAAAATGATTTATCCCTCAGCGCTAAAATAAAGAGAAAATATTTATTTTATAGTGCATCCAGTATATTAAGAGGGAGGTGATAGCCCAGTGGTTAAGGTGTTGGACTCTGGACCGAAAGATCATGGGTTCAAACCCCACCACCACTAAGCTGTCACTAGTGGGTCCTTGAGCAAGGCCTTTAACCCTGAATTGCTCAATTGTAAGTCGCTCTGGATAAGAGCGTCTGCCAAATGCTGCAAATGTAAATGTAAATGTAAATTAAGACAGGAAGGTGGTAGTCATTGGAAGGCATTGGACTTTGGATCCTGGGGTTGTGGTTCCAGTCCTGGTTTTACCAGGCTGCCAGTCTTGGGCTGCACCATGTGTGCTCAGTTATGGGAATAAAGCATAATGGATGGTTACAAGCCTGGCTAACAATGGAGGAGGGTGGGTGTTGTGCTGGTAACACAACCAGGTAACAAAAACTTCTACACAATACCATCAGGCTCTTACCTTATGGTGCAGGAGGAATTTATTAGATATTAATAAATATCTAATACGGAGATGCATCAGTTGGCGTGATATGTAAAGTAGCTTATCTTGTATTGGTTGTTCCCTGATCATTGTGAGAAGTGGTAGTTCAGTGGTTAAGACATTGGCCTGTGGCCCGGAAGATCACAGGTTCATATCCTGCCACCAATACGCTACCACAAGTGAGGCTGTAGAGTAAGACCCTTAACCCTCAAGTCGCTCTGGATAAAGGTCTCTGCCAAATGCCGTAAACATAAATACATGTTTACAGGTGTCAAACTCAAGGCCCACTGGCTAAACATGGCCAGTCCCATCATCTTATGCATCCCACAAGAGCTTAAAAGGTGTATGATTGCCATAAAATAAGGCTATAAAGCATACAATGGCAATAGACTACATCTCCCACAATGCACGTTACTATGTTATCCGTGAAGTGATGCCACTAGAGTGCGGAATTGAGAAATTTCTATCCCAAAATGTCCAGGAAGTGAACGAAAGTCGACGGAAGGCAGGAAAAAGAATGTTTGTGCTTTGTGTTTTGTGTTATGAGGTCGCTCATCAAACACTATGTACTGTCTTATAGTGGCCCTCAAAGGGCAACAATAATGCTGACGTGGCCCCCGGTGACAATAAGTTTGCACCCCCCCCGGTAAAAGATTAAGAGATGGACCACTGGAGTCAAACCTCATTCTTTCACACAGTGTGACTTCAGCATCTCAGCGGAGTCAATGCCAATTTCCCAAGCACAGAAGTAAAGGACATGAATTTGGGTGAAAAAGGAAGGTGTCTACTTCAGTCGACATTTACTACATTAAACAGGGTAGAAAAGGCCTTAAAGGAGTTAGCAGACGTGTGTTCAGAGGAATGAAACATCACCCGAATAATAAATATTTAGTTACCGCCATCTGAATTCACCTTAATGGGCTGCGGTACGTGTGCGTCCAATACTTTATAGAGGAGTCTAGAGTCTCACAGTCGCCTTGACTTGTGGTGTCACGTTCATCAATAAACATTCTTCTCAGTTTCACCGGCTGCTTGTGAAAGCTGTCTGTGTGTATACTATGTAAACACTGCGAGCAGACTTATGAACCGTGGGGAATTACAGGAAGCCGCTTGCTGCAGCTGGAAACGGAACAGTTTGTATTGTGGCTTCTCCGTAGCCGCGATACCCCGGGAATGCAGGCGTAAAAAAATAATAATAATAATTCGCTCGAGAATCTGGAAGCAGAAGTAATAAAACGTGCTCATAGGAAGTGTCATCTGCTGACAGAAGCGCTCCGGCCATCGCCCCTTCACTGCTCTTCCTCCTGTTACAGCACTCGGGGGGCGTCCGGTCTCAATCACGTTTTCTGGCTCCTGCCCCTGATTGGAAATGCACATGACGCATACGCACACTTGCATGTGTTTTGAGGCTTTGGCTCGGAAAGGCCGAAACCGCTCATTAGATTCAGTGACGCTACTACCACACGTCCCCCGAGTTCTATGAAGAAGGCCGATGATAAATGAGCGTATTCATCATTACACAGCTGGGGACCGGTGGAGTCCTGCAATATGAAGTTCGGCACGCACGAAAAGACGTGCCGTTGCAGGAACCCCGGGAGACGTCCGCGAGAGAAATGCACAACGGAGCAGCGTCTGTAAATGGGAAGACAAGCATGCAACGCGGCTCGCCGGATAGGGATTGAGGAGAACGGAAGGAGCGACGCTTTTTTTCTGGCCAGCGCTGTGTTCTGCGGCAGCTGGAATGGGTGTTTAGACTGCATCGTTCTCTCTTCTGGTCCTCTCCGAAAAAAAAAGGAAAAAAAAAAAAACATCGCTCCCACTGCTGACCCACCCCTCATTTCCCTCATCTACTAATAAACAGAACACACCCTTGGCGGGACTTTAGAGGGAGCAAAACAGTCCGTCTAAAACACGTATGCATGCGTACACAAACACGTGCAGAAGTGAGAAGACTCTTCGTCACTCCGGTGTGAGGTCTGATTATGTGAGCCCACGCTGTATTCGCTAGATTTTTTTTCTTCCCTCTCTTTTTTTTTTCTCTCCCTCTTTCCCATTCCTGTTTTGAAAACTTTTATCATTCACACTGTAGTCCGTCATCCTCCAGAGCTGGGACACTTTTATGCTAATGTAAGCAGGGGGATATCTTCTCCATTAGTAGAGACATTAGGGAATTTACAATGTTTACAGAACATGCTGGAGGAATTTTTATGGAACCACCTTCCGAGATGTTCTCTACGGGGAGATGAGCTGGAAACGCCGGCTTCGTTGGCCAATCTCTTCTGCTCGAGCTCGTGCACTCGGACCACACTGCACGCCTTCGAGTCGCTTGTAGGATGTTTAACGCGCCACTAATGTCGAGTTGATACGCTGGAAATAATTGGATCACCCGTGTTCAGAAAAGAGCTGTTAAATAAAGCACTCACGGAAGAAGGCTAAATAGTTTCGGATGAAATGCAGGAAAAAAAGAATAATAATAATAATAATAATAATAATAATAATAATAATAATAATAATAATATTAATAAGGCCCGGAAACCTCTGCGAGCAACCTCTGCAAGGAGACAGAAAGTGCGGCTGAGGGAGGAAGAAAAATGATTGAGAGCAGCATAATGAGCATTTAATGGATTAAACATATTCAGCAGAGTGGCGAGGCCCGAAGCTCAAGCATTAGGTGGGCACCAGTCCTGCTGTGCCCAGAGACTCATAAAACATCTAAAATAGGCAGCCTGCTGAGAAAGTAAGTGTGTTAGTATGTGTACGAGTTGATGAGTAGAGATAACGGCGAGGCACTAACTTAGAAGCGAGACAGAAAGTGTGCGAAAGAGGTTCGACGACCAAAGACGAGCATGCTACCAAAGAAACACATCTGGCTCCGGTTTTACAACTCCACCCCGGCCAACCCAGGCTGCCATGCGTGCGTCCCCGCGTACCGTAAAAACTTCTGTACAAACCGCCTAGATGACAATTATGTAACAGGATCCGTACATTTACTAAAGCAGCGAGAAGGAAGCCTCGGGCTCCGTAACAACGTGCTTTGAAACGAGCTTGTATCCTTTACGTTTCCACGAGGAGACCCGAGAGGTGCTGGGGTCAGTCCTAAGCAAAAGACAACCAGGTCTCCAAAAGTACCTCGTTGATGAAATTAAAAAAAAGGGGCCGATTTAACAGCCGAGTAAAGCCCTGCAGAAACACCTGTATACAATTGCATTGTAACATAACATCGCTTATTTCAGGTCCAGTTTCTGTGACAAAGCTGTGCCATTGGGTGATCAAGGACAGCTTGGGGCGAGGGGGCAGGGATTGGGGTGGAATAAGGTCAAAATAAACCTGCTTCAGAGAAATGAGCTCTTTCATGTAAATATGTTTGGGACTGCCGGCCAGATGTTCCTAACGCGAGGAGAGATACGAGGCAGCGCGGGTGAACGGGCGGCGATTGGATTGTGATGCAGAAAAGAATATCCTGTAGATTACGCAGATCTTACGTTTGAACCTCGAGACGGGAAAACGCATGCCTTTTGACTTAGTCGTTAAGACCGAGGACATCGTTTTCCCACCGGCATGTTCAAAAGCCAGAGCTGTGGAATTTCAAACATGCATTCCTGCAACAGATTTAGCGGAAAACTTATTTATTGCTTATTTATGTCGTTTATATTTGCCGCATTTGGTCGAATCCTTTGTCCGGGGCAACTTACATTAATGCCATTTGTACAGCTGAGTAGCTTTGGGATTAAGGACCTCGTCTCAGCGGCACAGGAGGGGCAACTTAATGTGACTGGAATTTGAGCTCAGTTCCACATCACTTTTATCATTCATTCATTAATTCATCTTCTACCGCTTTATCCGATGTTCCCTTGGGTCACGGGGAGTCTGTGTCTATCTCAGGCGTCTATGGGCATTAAGGCAGGATACACCCTGGATGGAATGCCAACCCATCGCAGGTCACATACACACACACACACACACACACACACATTCATACACTAGGAACAATTTTCCAAGGTGCCAATCAACCTGCTTGTTTTTGGACCGGGAGGAAACCGGAGAACCCGGAAAAAAATCCTCCGAGGCACGGGGAGAACATGCACAAACTCCATAGACACATGGCCGAGACGGGAATCGAACCCGGACCCTGGCGGTGTGAGGCGAACGTGCTAACCACTACGCCACCGTGCCCCTATAACTTTTAATCTATTTGGTGAAATGTCAATATTTTGTCTTCTCATTGTGCCCTGTTTTTGCCAACCTATTTCCTGTCATTGCACAGATTTTTCAATCTACCACTGGTGTGTCATTTCCTAGAGTGGGTGGTAGCTCAGTGGTTAAGGCATTGACTTCTTGCCCAGAAGATCTCAGGTTCAAATACCACCACAAATACTTGGGCTCTTGAGCAAGGCCCTTATATCCCAACTGCTCAGTTGTAAGTCACCCTGGTTAAGGGTAAGTGTGCCAAATGGTGTAAATGTAGATTTCCTGGCACCACAGACGTCGGATAGCTTACGTAGCTAACAATGAGCAAGGCAGAAGGCAACAAGAAGTCTGGCTAACGTCGATGAGACCGAGGGACTTAGTGATGACTGGGAACATCATCATCATCATCATCATCATCATCATTTCATCATTATCATCATCATCATTATCTTCTCTAGGCTGATCATGGCTAAACCCCACTTCCAAACAAACTAGCATATGAGAAGAAAGAATTTCACTCTTTCACACTTTATCCGATCTCCTGGGTCACGGGGAGTCTGTGCCTATCTCAGGCGTCTATGGGCATTAAGGCAGGATACACCCTGGATGGAATGCCAACCCATCACAGGGCACACACACACACACACAACACATTCACACACACACACATTCACACACACACACGTTCGCCTCACACCACCAGGGTCCGGGTTCGATTCCCGTCTCGGCCATGTGTGTGTGGAGTTTGCATGTTCTCCCCGTGCCTCAGGGGTTTTTTCTCTGGGTTCTCCGGTTTCCTCCCGGTCCAAAAACATGCATGGTAGGTTGATTGGCACCTTGGAAAATTATCCCTAGTGTATGAATGTGTGTGTGTGTGTGTGTGTGTGTGTGCCCTGTGATGGGTTGGCATTCCATCCAGGGTGTATCCTGCCTTAATGCCCATAGACGCCTGAGATAGGCATGAATGAATGAATGAATGAATGAATGAATGAACAAGATACAACCATCATATATGGAGAAAAAATCATCTGTCCAAGTTACCGCTAGTAGATCAAGAACTCTCTCAATCCTACTCTCATCTTCCACCCAAATGCATCCGAGCCCTTGTTTCATAAAACAGCGGGTTGTAACTAAACCAAGTGATACCATGTATTACCCTTTGTCCTCCTACTATTCTCCTGAGACAGAAACCCAGGTCATCATTTAACACTGAAGCAGGAATCAATCGGCTGGTCAAAATATTTACTAGCTCTTCATGTAGAATGTCAGACTACATAATGTAAAAGTGCTGTGTCAAATGCTTTTTATACAACCAGCGGGGGGTTTAGTTGGGATGGGGGGTGTAGGGAGATGTTTGCCCCAGGCACCTCTCTGTGGGCGTCCCGGCAGTGTGATGTGAGGAAAGACACAAATAACAATGTATTTAACAAAACACTCTTAATATAGCAGACTAGAATAAAATTGGCCAACATTGTCGGAAGACTAAAATAAGGTAAATAATGAATAAATGTAATACTGACAGCCATTTATACACATCTTACTTTTTAATGGGAAATAGCACAAATGATAGTTTCTTATTATATACAGTACTGTGCAAAAGTTTTAGGCATGTGTAATTAAAAAAAAGTCTGTAAACAAATAATGCATATAAAAATGTTTTTTTTTACTTTCATCAGTGAACAATGAATGAAGAATAGAGAAATTAAATCAATATTTGTTGTATATATACACACTTTACCTTCAAAACAGCACTAACACTTCTAGGTACACTTACACACAGTGTTTATGAAGGAAACACAGATCTGTGGATGGAGACGTTCTCACATCCTTCTGTCTCTTCATGTAAATCCCACACACACTCCATGATGTAGAGATCAGGACTCTGTGTGGGTCGTGCCATCACTTCCACTACTTCTACTTCTTCTAAACGTTACTCACAACAAATATTGATTTGTTTTTGATTTTTCTTTTGTTTGCTCACATATTTGTAAATTTAATATTTAATATTTATATATATATATATATATATATATATATATATATATATATATATAAACTGTGGATGGTATATAAGGTACTCTTCTGTATTAAAAGTGTGCTATCTATATATATATAAGTATACTATATATATATATATATATATATATATATATATAGATATATATATATATATATATATATATATATATATTAATATATATATATATATATATAATATATATACATATTGACAATTGACAAGGTTAGCACAAGGTATCTTATGTTTTAAATGTCTCTCTCTCTCTCTCTCTCTCTCTCTCTGTATTATATATATATCTCGATAGTATATATATATATATATGAAAATGCTATTATATATATTATATATATATATATTAATATATATATATATATATATATATATATATATATATATATATATATATATATATATATATATATATATATATATATATATATATATATTATATATTATATATTAATATATTTATATTTATATATATACATAGATATATATATATATATATATATATATATAATACAATTGAAACTGCGGAAGGATCATTAACGGGTTGCCGGAGGGCAATATATATATATATATATATATATATATATATATATATATATATATATATATATATATATATATATATATATATATATATATATAATACATATTACACGAGAGAGAGAGAGAGAGAGAGAGAGAGAGAGAGAGAGAGATACAATTAAAACATAATAATATACCTTGCCCTAACCGTAAAATATTTGTATTAATTATCTTATTCTTGTTTAAACATAAGAAATAAAAATTGAGTGATGAGTGACGTATCAAAAATGTCATATTGTTCAATAAAAATTTGGAGGATGCAACATGCAACTACATATACACTTTATTATGCGGTGAATCCCGATAATTATAGGAATGATTGGAATAATAAATACAAAACCTGAAGTAAAACCACATAACCTGGACCACGGAAGACAAATACGGGTCAAACCGTGAGATGCAAAGTGAAAATAAACTAATTAACAAAAAAAATATATGATTCAACTGTTGCAACAGCTATGACCTCAGACTGATATCCACTCCAGTATACACTATACTCTAATATATGCTGACAACTGAGCACCACACCTATTCAGTATCTATATGAAGATCCGATTTGGGATTCATTGGATGTTATAACAATCCACACTCTTCTGGGAAGGATTTGTCATTATTCAGATGCAGGAGTATTCGTACTGATGTTGAATGGGGAAATCTGGGGATCACACTGTTTTCCAGTTCCCCAGAAGGTGTTCAATGGGGTTAAGCTGAAAGATCTGTGGAGTTCTTCCTGGAGCCCTTATTTACTACAAGGACTACAACAAAGGTCTACAACAGTTTGGGAGAGAACCACTGGACTTAGGGTGCACAAACTATTGGCACTGGTGTATAAAAAAAAACATAGCAGTCTATGGTCACATGTGAATTAAAAAAACTGTTGCGAAACGACCATTAACCATATCACGCGACTAAAACTCGTCCTCTCGCATTAAATTATTCGGCAGGCTTACTTACATCTCAGCCAACGCATTAGGCATTTTTATTTTAAATCGCAGACGTAGGCGCTTTATACAAGCATTAATGCCAAGGCGATCACCTTATACTTGTTTTTGGCCATGTATGCACTTGTTCTAGGATGCAGTAGTGCGACATTTCACGGAGGACCTGTGGATTGAGAATTTCCGGATGAATGCGTCTACTTGTTTTGAGCTGTGCAGTGCAATGGCGCCTCTTGGGGCACCTGCAGCATCACGCCCTAGGCAAGGCAAAGGTAGATCATGTGACCTGGAAATCCGAAAAAAAAAAATTCCATTATAGTTTTGCGAATTATTCCTTTTTCGCAACGTCTAAAATAAACACCTCATGCGAGCGTAAAAACGTGCGTTTTTTTTGTGTTTTTTTTTAAGTTAACTTTAACTTAAAAAAAAAACAACACACACAAAAAACACACATTTTTATAGCCTTTATTTGTCACATATACATTACAGGACAGTGAAATTCTTTCTTCGCATATCCCAGCTTGTTGTTGGTAGCTGGAGCACAGAGGGTTAAGGGTCTTGTTCAAGGACCCAAGGGAGGCAGCCTGGCCATACCAGGGCTCGAACCCGGATCTTCCGATCAGCAGCCCAGCGCCTTAGACCACTGAGCTACTCCCTATTTTAGCGAATTTGACGCGTTTCCATTAGGAATATTTTCAATACGCTTTTGAGGAAACGTTGCAGAAAGAGTTATGGGAGATGGAGGAAACCCGAGGCCCAATTAACTGTGAAGAGAGCTTTGTGTGATTTACGAGGAGGAAACGCCATTTTGCTCTCAATCTGAAAGGTATAATTTCGCAAATTAGACACCAGCATTCCACATACCCTTCTGTACAAACGGCGTGAACGGGTGCCTTTTCTTTCCAAAGTTTTGAGTACTGCTTAAACAGAAAAAGAAAGGGTCGGCTCCATCTTTCCAAAAGTCCAAATGGCAGGGGTTCAAGTCTCAACACCACCGAGGTGCCCTTAATGAAGGCTTTTTTCCCTCTTTGCTACAGGTGTACCAACAAACAAATGATGTTTAACAATGCTTTAACAATGCATTAATGCTTAACAATGTTTAACAAAGTTCATTTTTACAAGTTACAATTAAATTCCATCGCTCATAAATACATTTCTGGCGTTTCATGGCACATTCGGTAGCACGTTAACGTGAGGTAATTGGATTCAGTACGGTATTGCGTAAGATTTTTTGCATTTAGGATCTGATAAACAGTTTGTTTTCGTTTTGCCTGAGAAACGAGGAAAAGTCGACTACACTGTTTCGATAACCGTGCCTTGCCTTGCCACGTCTAATTTTCTATTCCGCTCTCTCCTGGAAATGGCAGGATTTCAGTTCCACACATCTGGCGCACGACTCCTGCTGATAAGCTTTCTATTGTTCCTTCAGGGGGTTGCTACAGTACGATGGCTCTGTGATAGGGTTAGGAGCTTGACAATGAATCGACCGGCGAGCGTTTGGGAAAGCTTTGGGAGCCTTATAAGAACCCCCTCTGGACATTTTTTCTGCTGCATCAGGTGTGCATCACTGGGCGAAGACCATGAAACATATCAGGGATCTGCTAGAGTGATTATATCTTATAGTTGATTTGGAAAGGTCGCTCCAGAAGGAGCAGGAACCTCTAGCTAAGTAGGGTAGAAGTCCAGGATGAACTTCTACACTCGCCACTGGGAGTATGGAAGACAAATGGAGGTATATATTAAAGTAGATTTGTCAAACCGTAATAATAGTGTCTGCAATTTGGAGTTTTCGGCCATGCAGTACGCAAGTGTCGGGATGGTTACTTTGGAAATGTGATCGATTACAGATTACAACATGACCTTATACAAAATGTAATTAGGTAGCGTAACTTTTCAATTGCTTTATAAAATTGATTTCATTATTTTTTGATTATTTTTCATTCGTCCACTAGGTGGCACTTTAGGTTAGCATTGTAAGGGGAAAAAAATTCAAGCCCTCGGAAAACGTAGGTTATATTTTGAAAACATGCAATCGGGTTGAAGATTTGAATGTAATAGTTCTGAATGTAAGATATGAATGTAATAGTTGAGGGATGGGGGGGTGGACGAATTTTCTGTGGAGAGATTGGGGTTCTTGTGGAGAGATTCGGTATTGCGTAAGAATTTTGGATTTAGGATCTGATTTGCCTGAGAAACGAGGACTTTACTGTCATTCGTCCACTAGGTGGCACTTTAAGTTAACATTCTAAGGGGAAAAAAGTTCAAGCCCTCGGAAAACGTAGGTTATATTTTGAAGAGATGCAATCGGGCTGAAGATTCATCTGAATGTAATTGTTGAGGGATGTGGGGAGGGACTAATTTTTTGTGGAGCAATGGGGGTTGGGTGAGGGTATTTAACCCCAGTCTTTTTTCAAAAGTAACTGTAATTTAATTACACGTTTTTTTTTCAATAACTGTAACAAACTACTGTTACTTTTATTTTGTAATTAATTAAATTACGCCCCAACACTGGCAGTACATGTGTTAAATGTACTTAGTGGTATTGGAGTTTGATAGTCCAAAGCAAGCTACTACTCCCGGGCCCCTGAGCAAGGTCCCCCCGTCCCACAGAACCTCAGATGAATGAATGAGATCAATGTAAGTCCCTCTGAATAAGGTGAGAACAAGTGCAAATCATAGAAACACAATTGGAAGATGCTCGCTTGGGAAAACGTTTGCCTTTTTGTCAACGTAGTTTTATTTTAAGAATGTTTGGTTATGTGCAAAATAAAAGTCTCTGCATATGTAGAGAAAATAAACCCTTAATTATGTGTCTTTTCTTTCGTTATTCAGAGTAAATAGGATGGACACGGTTCTTATGTCTTCTAAAAGTCGGGTTAAACCTTGCCAAATACATTTCCCTTCGCATTTTCCCCTTGTGCACGTGCACAGGTGATCTCTGGTAGAATCCATTGGAATAAATAACTCACCAAACAAGTCAGCGCCAGATTTTGACCAGCTGAAAAGTTTCCTCAGTCATCTCTCTCTCTCTCTCTCTCTCTCTCTCTCTCTCTCTCTCTCTCTCTCTCTCTCCAGAGGGAGCAGCAAAAGCTTAAAAGTCAACTTCTTTTTTGCCTGTTTAACCAAACTGTGACCCTTCTCGCCAGGCAAAAGAATAAAGCGTATGGAGCTGATGGACGTGGTTGACCTTAGTTCTTTTAATTTCAAATGGCCAGTGCATGGAAGTACTATACTTGCAGGAAGGTGGTGGATTAGTGGTTAAGGCGTTGGCTTCTGGACCAGAAGATCGTAGGTTCAAACCCCACAACCACCAAGCTACCACTAGTGGGCCCTTGAGCTAGGCTCTTAACCCTGAATTGCTCAGTTGTAAATCGCTCTGGATAAGGGCGTCTGCTAAATGCCGTAAATGTAAATGTAAATGTTGTAGACAAATTCCAGTGAAAATGAATCAACCACAAAACACCAGGCATGTTTCATTACACCACGGCTCGAGGGGGGAAATACTACATTAGGAGTGAAAAGAAAAGGAAAAAAAAAACACAGTAAGAATGGATGAATGGATTGATAAAGTCCAGACTTACAGGGTGTGACCTGCAGGGATTTACTGCGAGCATTACGCCCCTGACCCTTCTCTGATCTGTGCAAACGACTTCCTATCAATATTCCCTTTTTCTTTTCGGATTTTCCGACATGACATTATGACCCGCGAATTACACTGATTAGCGATTCATCCTGGCAGTTGCTAGTGGGTGGGAAATATTTGGAAGCAAAAGATCATTTTGTCCTTGAAGCCGGAAAAATTGGGAACGCGTAAATCGGGATGGCTAGGCGACCGGGTCAGAGCATCTCCAAAACTGGAGCTCTTGTGTGGTGTTTGCTGTGATCAGTGTGATCTATCAAAAGTGGCTCAAAGAAGGAACAGCGGTGACATGGTTATGGTGGTCTTACCCTGGGGTCTTGTCTGATCCAACAGGCACCGAAGAAGTTAATGGATTGACAGATTAGGATTATTTTAGGGGTAAAAGGGGGGTCAAACTAATATTAGGCAGCTGGTCATAACGTTATGCCTAATCGGTGACCATAAAACTCAGCGTCAGATTGAAACCCAAAGTAGGTTTGGGACATGGTAGAGAAACCCTCAAAGTCATTTTTTTGCATTAATGTTATTTTACGAACAAATAAATTTGATTCTGTTTATTTATCTATTCTAATTTCATTCTGAATTTAAACCTTTTTTGGCAGGGACAATATTTTCACAGACTGGTCTTTAAGGTGTGGCGGATAAATACAGCAAAATAAACTGGTAAAAACTGGTACAGTGGTTCCTCGGTGTTAATTCAATCTTCAGAAAGCGACTTTGACTGAATCCGACGTTAACCGAACTGAATGATTAAATTTGATCGGGGAAGCAATTATCACGTTCCCCTAGAAGGCACTCCAGGCGAACGTGGTGGAAACTGAAGGAAGCGACGTTAACCGACGTCAAATTCCCGATTAAAAATCCGACGTCAGCTGAAGGCCACGTACACTGGGAGCGTTTTGAAACCTTTATGTTTACATTCGTGGCATTTGGCAGATGCCCTTATCCAGAGCGACTTCAATCTGAGCAATTCAGGGTTAAGGGCCTTGCTCAAGGGTCCACTAGTAGTAGCTTGGTGTTTGTGGGGTTTGAACCTGCGATCTTCTGGTCCAGAGGCCAACACCTTAACCACTAAGCTCATTGGTAAAGGCATTGGCCTTTGGAAGATCGGAAGAGCCAGCTGCCTCTAGTGGGCCCTTGAGCAAGGCCCTTAACCCTCAATTGCTCAGTTGTAAGTCGCTCTGGATAAGAGCGTCTGCCAAAATGCTGTAAATGTAAATGTAGAGAGCCGGTCGCGGCCGAGATTAGAGGTTTGGTAATAAATCCATATTTCAAATAGGACCACATATAATGTGACTTTCTTTTTCTTTGAATTAATCGGTTCTTCTTTTGTCTCGTCACTGGAGCTTTTACTCTGCGCAAAGAAACTTTCCAAAGACGTTTGTTTTTTGTTCTTTGTAGCGGATGGAGGTGAGACAGGTGACCGAGGCGAGCGTCTTGTGTGTGGAGGAGAAAATCTGTGAATTTTCCAAAACATAACCACATACATTCATCTTCTACCGCTATATCCGATCTTCCCTCGGGTCACGGGGAGTCTGTGTCTATCTCAGGCGTCTATGGGCATTAAGGCAGGATAAACCCTGGATGGAATGCCAACCCATCGCAGGGCACACACACACACACACACACACACACACACACACATTCATACACTAGGGACAATTTTCCAAGGTGCCAATCAACCTACCGTGCATGTTTTTGGACGACCGGGGGAGGAAACCGGAGAACCCGGAGAAAAAAAAACCCCCCTGAGGCACGGGGAGAACATGCAAACTCCACACACACATGGCCGAGACGGGAATCGAACCCGGACCCTGGCGGTGTGAGGCGAACGTGCCAACCACTAAGCCACTGTGTCCCCTAACCATATACGTTCTTAGTGAATGAGGGCTTTATCTGCACATTTTATACTCCCCTGCTTATGCTCACACAACCCTGAACAACCTTTTTTTTTAGAGATCTCTGACCTGATGCATATTTCTAAATTCAACTATATTCTTTACACATGACCTCCTACTGATTTCTCTACTTGTATCCATTTCAAACACATTATCTGTTCATTTACAATAAAGTGGTCGTATCCCGTTACAGCTGCACTACGCTGCGTTGTACGTCATGTGTCCAGCTGGACCTGTCCAACAATGCTCGAGGCTGCCAAGTGAAGAGAGCGACTGACTAATCCCAACAGTACTTAAGCTTGTCAGATGTGATGCCTTCACAAGCAAACCCTGGCAGCTCTGTGACTGTCTCAAGTAGAAGACTGTCAGCTCTGAAGTCTCTGTAAAGCACAGTTAATGCTCTGAGATGGGATAGGTAATAGGGTCAGATCCTCTCAAAGACACCAAAGAAGCCAGAAAATGGCTTTGGGTTTAACTTGACAAATCATTTCTTTTAATTAAAAAAACAAAAACAAAAAAAAACAACAACCAAAAAAAGCACCCAGAACCCAGAACCTGGATATATATATATATATATATATATATATATATATATGAGTTAACTTGTGCTCTATGAGTGAATTTGCATTAATGCGTTAATAACACTTTAAGTTAGACAGCACTAATATGTATGTATGTATGTATGTATGTATATATATATATATATATATATATATATATATATATATATATATATATATACACTGTGTGTGTGTGTGTGTGTGTGTGTGTGTGTGTGTGTGTGTGTGTGTGTGTGTGTGTGTGTGTGTGTGTGTGTGTTTTGTGTGTAAAGCAAAGCAAGGATAAATTAAATTATGTTACATTATTTAATTGCAGAATAAATGTAACCATAATGTGTTACAGTTGTGGAGAAAATAATGTGTAGTTAAATGACAGTTATTATTTAAAATGTTAAAGATTATAAATAGGGTTACATATTAACAATTTCATGTAAAATCAGTGTTTTAGATCACGGCATGATTTTCAACTTTTTTTCAAGAGTTAGAAATATTTTTTTTCTTAGAACATTAACTTAAAGTGCCACCTAGTGGATAAATGAAAGTAATCAAAAAGAAATCAAATGTAATCTATTACATTTAAAAAGTAACCTTCCCACACTGTATATATATAGTAATATAATATAATATATATATATTCCTAGTGTTTGTTCACGAGGCGACACATTCATTCATTCATCTTCTACCGCTATATCCGATCTTCCCTCGGTTAATGGGGAGTCTGTGCCTGTGCCTATCTCAGGCGTCTATGGGCATTAAGGCAGGATACACCCTGGATGGAATGCCAACCCATCGCAGTGCACACACACACACACACACACTCACCCAGCACACATATATTCATACACTAGGGACAATTTTCCAAGGTGCCAATCAACCTACCGTGCATGTTTTTGGACCGGGAGGAAACCAACTGGAGAACCTGGAGAAAAAAAAACCCCCTTAGGCACGGGGAGAAACATGCAAACTTCCACAACACACATGGCCGTGACGGGAATCGAACCCGGACCCTGGCAGTGTGAGGCAGAGATTCCCATCTCGGCCATATATATATATATATATATATATATATATATATATATATATATATATATATATATATATATATATATATATATATATAATAAATATGGGGATTAGCTTCAGTTGTGCTTTAACCGTTTTCTTATAAACACCCTCTGCTAAATCACTTAAGTGGTGAAGAAAGCAACTGATAAATACTGTTCATACTACTATCAGCAGGAAGCCGAACAGAAATAAACAATGAAAAACATTTGGGTTTTTGTTTTTTTCCCATTAGGTGACTTTTGCTATTTCTCAACAGCGACCTGACAGACACCATACTCCACACTGTGATCTATCAAGCACACTTGCTAATAAAGCACCAAGTGCATACAAACGATCTTGCTCATTTACTAGATTTATTCTCCCCAAGTAGAAAACCAGACCCGGGCCGTAGCTGCTACTCAAACACATCGACGTTACTGCAGCTGAACGCTGAGGCAACTCCTCACCTGACCTCTATGTAGCGAGGCCTCACCTGGCTTAACTCACTGAATAACACACTGCAGCAGGTTCAGGGTGGCTGTTACAGAGTGTGTGAGATTGTCATCAGGCCATAGCAATTTCCTCTCAGCACTCCCACACTTTCCTTCTGAAATTACACACACTCGCAGCCGATCCTCCCTCTGGACACTGGTGTTATAACCTCCGAGGTGCAAGCAAG
>JACRUU010000002.1:8613637-8671137 GCA_030449085.1 Kryptopterus vitreolus | reverse complement strand
AGTGACACATAACTGAGTAACGCTTTGTACGAAACCAGTATTCCCAAACCATTAATTACAAATGTGCTTTTAATTCATGTAGGATTAAAAAACCAAACAATAACGATGACTTATAAAGCTTTCAAAATCCTCTAGAAATAATGCGGATTAATATATAAATGTTACTGTGTCTATCTCAGGCGTCTATGGGCATTAAGGCAGGATACACCCTGGATGGAATGCCAACCCATCGCAGGACACACACACACACACACACACACACACACACACACACACACACACATTCATACACTAGGGACAATTTTCCAAGGTGCCCGGAGAAAAAAACGAAAAAACCCCTGAGGCACGGGGAGAACATGCAAACTCCACACACACATGGCCGAGGACGGGAATCGAACCCAGACCCTGGCGGTGTGAGGCGAACGTGCTAACCACTATGCCTCCGTGCCCTGTTACGATAACACTTACAGTATAAATAATAATGGACTGTGTGTAATTATAAAGCAACTGCATTTTTGTTGTTAATACTAAAAAAATTTATATATATATATATATATATATATATATATATATATATATATATATATATATATATATATGTGTGTGTGTGTGTGTGTGAATGTTGCGCATAATTAAACCTATTAATAATAACTGTAAAAAAAACCATATAAATATAAATAATTATAAACAAAATAAATTATTTACATTATGTTTGTATATATATATATATATATATATATATATATATATATATATATATATATAGTTTATAATTAATTAAATAAGATAAACACATACAATTATCGTCTTCACAAGTGATCAAAAACAATACAAATAATAAAAATATATATAAAAAGTTCTGTTGAAAACCATAACAAGGACACTTTCTCCAAGGACAGGACGTTCTCGGCTCCACATACAGCACGTCCTTGTCATTTTGTAAAACAATCAGTAAATACGTGTATTGGTTTCATTATTGTTAATGCACGCTATAACGGCCAATATTAGCTAAAACGTTACAAAGTGCAGTATATAAAATATAGAAGTATATAATCCAATAAGACAGTTAAGTCCATGGATGAATATGAAAGCTTTATGGAAGTGTTTGGCCAAATCCATTAAACCCCTCCAGCATGACGTTGTGTTAGAGATTTCTAACAAAGCTAAATGGTTAAGATATAAATGTGGTCAGCATGGTGGGCCTGTGAAGGCGTGTAAATATCAGCACGCAGCACGTTTGCCTCTCTTCTCCAATAGAGCATGATCTGAGCGTATACTCCAGCTCTCCCGTGCCATTAGTTACAGCAACACTGGCTCTTGTTCCTTCACGAGGTTAGATCTGAAGGCTAACACCGTTTCCATTGCCTAATACGCGGAGGTTTCCAGCTCGCTCAATGCCATCCAAGTCATGAGTGAGTCCGGAGGGTTCTGCATTGTTCCTCACACTCCGAACCAGAAATCCAACCTGAATGGGCTTTGAACTGAAGAAAAAAAAAACCCATCCAATTCTATCCAAACTACTTATAAGAAACGGTATATATTGAAGCCTACAGGGGATAAAAAGAGAAGGAAAACAGAAGTCGGGGGGGAGAATAAAATGAAATCACTAAATTACTCCCAGGATCATGAGGCTGCCTCTGTCTGGCCCTTTAGCTATTTGATGGAGCTGTGATAAAGATATTATCTGCATCTTTTTCTCACTGGCACACGCAAAAGGGAAGGACAAGAAGAAACATTAGAGGGTTTTAGATTCGCTGATTCATTATCAAGAGCAGGTCTAGGGCAATGAATGCTAGGAAATGATTACCCACCCCCACCCTTAACAAACCCCTCACCCCCCTCTTAGAGTACCGTTTGTTGTCTGGACTGAGTAAGTGTATAGCTATCTGTAAAGAATCATCTCTAGTTCTGCATCGGTGGCATAAAAGAAGAGCGAGAACGAACGAACTTCCAGGCAGGAGTGTTACGGCGTCGGCTCGAGGCGAAAGAGGAAGGATCTCTCGCATGCGAATAGTTAATCGATGGCAAATGAGTTCCTTTAATCTGAACAAAAATGGATAAAAACTCAGAAAAGAGGGGTAAACACCCCCCCCCCGAATGTATAATTAATGTACAATGTGGGTGGGTTCCATTTTACCGAATCCCCAGCAAAGTTTATCATCAACTTCCTGTAAGGAGATAAATTGAAACAAGGTTTGCTAAAACGATCAATGAGGCTGGACTTGGCGATTTTCCACTAACAACACATTCGGCCGGTGTTTTATTGCTTTTATATGGAAAAGAATTAGCAGACAGTTACACTTCATCATCGCTTATGTTACATAAACATACACCAACAATATTATTCATTTTTGTTTTACTTTTCGTCTTTTTTTTTAAGATTACCAGCAATTAAACCATGTGTAGGAATGTATGTACACACACACACACACACTTTGATTTTTTCTATATAGCGAAGATCTTAAGAAACATAAGAGATGTCATAAATAACATAAATGAAAAGCACCAATGACATATCATTATGGTATAAATATCCTTAATGTAGTATAACCAGTTTAATAATCAGATTTCCCTTGTTCTTCCTGACGGGATAAAATTCTCCTCCTCACTCAAATGGGACTTTATTACGAACCGAAGCTGCCAAACCGTGGTTGTGTAAGTGATGAGCGATTTTGCACAGCTACACATTCTAGCAACGACCAACTGGAAGATCAAACACGAGGCGAGCTGGATTTTCCCTCTCCACGTTACCTCAGCGCGTGAGAGACTGCATGACACTACTTATCCTTAAAAACAAAAACAAACAAACAACAACAAAGGGAATGAAAAGTGTGTGGAAATAAAAGAAGCCAGCGACAGCATAAAACCTCGTGGTACTTATGGCTTTGACAGTCTCTGGCTCAATGTTACACTTATTATTACACTTATTGCCAAGACTGTAGCCAAAGACACATCAAGAGACAGCGTTCCTCTGCCAAGTCTTACTACTATGTTGTTAGTGCGGATAAATTGGAGAAATGACGACTAAAGATCGAGCTAATGTATAAAACATTTCCTAAAAGGTATGCGCACACACACACACACATGTATATATAAAATAAACACATGAACTGTGTATATACAACGCACGCATATATATATATATATATATATATATATATATATGATATCTATATATATATATCTATATATATATACACACACACACACACGCCCTATACATATATACATATATACACAACACATATATATATATATATATATATATATATATATATATATATATATATATATATATATATATATATATATATATATATATATATCTATATATATATATTAGTGTGGTGTGTGTGTTCTCAATGAAACAATTTTCACACTATGAATACTTTTAATGTTTTTTATACTACAACTAATTGTGACATATGTATAAATATATATAAAAAAGTTTATTCAAAATTTATATCACTGATATTAAATTCTTGTTAATTAATTCAATTCTTAATTACTATGTAACTATTTTTAGTAGTTGTTTTAATGTATTCGTTGTTAAATATTGCACATGGCCCCTTTAAGAATTCTGTTCCGGTTTTGGTTGCTTTCCGTATAAACGTGGAGATACGTTTAGGTTCCACACGCCAATATAGTGAGTTGGTCCTACCTGTTGTGACATTATACACTGTAATATAATTTACTAAACTATTTTAATTTGATTCTGCGCTTGAGGAAGGAAAAAAAAAGCCTGCAAATTATTCTTAAAATAATAATAATGAAATAATGAAATAACTTTTACTAATAAGACAAACCTTTTATTTGTTTTAATAGAACTTCTGAACATTTTGCACAGATTACAAATGTTTCTGTAAGAGGTTGTTTTTAAACCCTTTCCTCATCTTTATTTTATTTATACACTGAGCAGTTGAATGTTAGGGGCCTTGCGTAAGGGCCCAGCAGCTTGTTGGCGCTTGGATTTAAACTCATGACCATCATCCAATCAGAGCATTAAAGTGTGAGCTCATAATTAAAAATAAGTAAATTACATAATGCAGGCGATTTTTAAAAAACGCTTTCACTTCACTTCACACACACACACACACACACACACATACACTCACACACACACACACACACACATTTGCCAAATGACTGTTAAATTGACAACAAATTCCTTAAAAGGTTTAAAATGTGTCTTTAATTAATGAATGATTGTAATTATTGGAAAATTGCTGTGGCATAAGCGGAATAAAACTCTTCCGGATGTGCGGTTATCAGAATAGAATCAACTACGAAGCGGAAACAGCGTTCCTCTTCGCGCGGCCACACGCCGTCGTTGATTATTTTCCGATAACGGCGTGGCCGTTGCGTTTTATTCCTTACTTATAGCTTGCTGCGGACAGTTAAACTTTATTGTGTGAGGGTATTGCTATTGGTACCAGTAATTCTGGGAAGCGCAGCAATCTGTCTTTTCTTTCTTTTTCCCCCCCCCCCCCCCCCCCCCCCCCCCCCTCCTAAATATCTTAAACGTTTCCATGTACAGTACATCAGGAGTTGATTAAAGTAATATTTAGGTGAATGACCTACATATACACCAGTTTCTCTCCACTTCTACAGTTTTAAGACGATCTGCTTTTCCTCTCTACACTGGCTCTTTTCCCAGAGCCGAAACTGCAGGAGGAAAAGAGCAGAGCGTTATTCATTATCCCTCCCTACATCCTCAGTGGCGACAAGGTCCATCAGCTCCGACCTAACATCTTCACCAGAGGCGTTTTGCATCCATGCAAAAAAAAAAAAAAAAGCTCACCCTCTGAAAATCTCTGTAATCAGCCAATCAGAGTCTTTTTAAACTGCTTATTTCACCTTTAATGGGCGTGCGAGCGGATCAAAGGTGGTATAATGGCAAGATGAGGACGACAGCAAAAAAAGAATAGAGGCTTTAAAAAAAAAACATACAAATAAATACCAAACCAAAGCGCTTGGGTTCGGGACGGCGGTACAACGTCGTGTTAGGAGATCAAAAGCTGTGGCGCGTGTATGAGGTTTTCTTGTACCAACTTCCAAGGTAAAATCTATGTGTAGGTGGTGAGGATTCCAAAAAAAAAAGGAAAAAAAAAGAAAGAAAGAAAAAAAAATTGCAACCAGATGAATTCATTCCTGGTATCTGGGAAAGGGTGAGTCAGTAGGGCTGTTCTCTCACAAAGGTTAAAACAAAACTCCATTCATTCGAGCCTGTGTGCTGTGCATAATGACTGCAGGAGTGGATGCCAAATTAAGAATAGGGGAAATCAAAGATTTCCAGAAGAGCAAAGTTCAAAGTTATGTTAACATTCCTTTGACGGCGGAAATTTTTATTTATTTATTTTTCTGGTTTCCCCCGATACAGGAATTCTATAATCTTTATCACAGGAATGGTCCAATAAATACATGTTTTGGGGAAAGACGACTAGAATATCCTCAGAGACACAATGTATACACCATTGGTCCTCGATCTATAGCCCACGGACCAAATAGGACCCTTTCAAAACCTTTGGAAAGACCCTCTGAACAATGGTAGAGACATATTTAAAAAATATAAACGAACAATTTTTGCGAACTTTCGCTGATCTGTCCGCAAAGTAAAATTTGTTCAAATTCGGAGAAAAACACATATTAATTCCATGGTAAGTACAGTATTCATTGTATCCATTAGTGTATACAATAAATACTGTACATACCATGGAATTAATACATGTGTGCAGGATATATTGTATACATTACCCTATTATTTTCTACTGTTTATTCATTTGAAATGTATTACTGTTATTGTTTTTTTATAACTCTTCTTAAGTGCGGCACTAACCTAGTGTTTTTATAGCTTATATCTTACCAACAGAGTTAGGAGGGATGTGCAATGAATAGCGAAGGCCATAAACAACTTATGAACACATTCATACTGCGAACAAACTCTCAGAATGTACCTCATTCGTAGGTTGGGGAACGTCTATATCTGTTTTTGATAATGAAGGTTATAGTTTCCCCTAGTTATTAACATTATTATAAATTGGGTATTTTGAAAAGTAAACACTTGCTTTTTCTGTACAATGCATAACAATATAATTTAGATCGAATTAAATCTCCACAACAATACACGTAGTCACTCCAACTTGCGTTGAAACGAGTGTCGAATGCTCGCCTCTGATTGGTCAGAAGATATGAGTGAGTAAATTATTAATGCAGTATTCATATCCAATTTTAATATCATACAAAGCTGCTTGTGTGAGATAAAAACAATATATGTTTAATGTAGTATTTTTAATGTAGGGTTTAAATTATAAAAATATGTACAACCAAAATTCACATTTGTTTTTGACTGTACACATTGTTACATCATGCTGGGTGTGCTAACTTTAAAGCCTGGTCAGTTCGGTTTTATCGGGGATTGTACTCAACTTTTAGATTGCGCAGGTTTCCTCTATGGCAGGCATGTCTAAAGTCCGGCCCCCGGACAAACGTGGCCCGTGTTCAAATTTCCCCCAGACCACAGTCTCCATCATGAAATCAAATATATGCGTCCCCCCAGTGAAAAGGTATTTTATATTTCACCAGAAGACGGCAGTAGACCTGTAGCCGCACTCTCACTGAAAAGTCAGAGAAGAAGGAGGCAAAGCGATAAAATTCCACTGTATTCATCAATGAATGCATTTTTATCGGCCCTTGTTTTGTACTTCTGAATAAGATAAATATTGGTGTTATTTTCCTGTTCACAGCATTTGGATTTAGAGGTTTACAGTGAGCATTTACTGCTGACTAGCTTTTTAAAGATGCTGATTTTACTTTACAGCAGGATCTGACTCCTGCCTACACGGCCAAAAGCACCAAAAGTTGGTTATATAACAGTGGTGTTGGTGTGCTTGACTGGCTAATAAACTCACCAGATCTGAACCCCCCCTAGAGAATCAATGGTGTATTGTCAAGAGTGAAAAAACGAGAAACAAAAGAACAAAAAATGCAAATGTGAAATAGTGAAGAGGGGGTGGGGGGCACGGTGGCTTAGTGGTTAGCACGTTCACCTCACACCGCCAGAGTCTACGTTCGATTCCCGTCTCAGCCATGTGTTTGTGGAGTTTGCATGTTCTCCCTGTAACTCAGGGGGTTTTTCTCCAGGTTCTCCGGTTTCCCCCCGGTCCAAAAACATGTACGGTAGGTTGATTGTCACCTTGGGAAATTGTCCCTAGTGTGTGAATGTGTGTGTGAATGTGAGTGTGTGTGTGTCCTGCGATGGGTTGGCATTCCATCCAGGGTGTATCCTGCCTTAATGCCCATAGACACCTGAGATAGGCACAGACTCCCCGTGGGAAGATCGGATACAGCGGTATGAATGAATGAATGAATGAATGAATGAACAAATTGGTGTTTTTTTTTTACATTTGAGCCAAAAGCATCAGAATCCAAATATTTCAGTCTGTGTGCATTGGATTTATAAAAGTTGAGTTGAATTAATGAAATAAACAAAGTTTTCTATGACATTCTGATTTATTAGGATGCACCCGTACTAGTACTAAAACCTATTTAGACTTTAACAGAATCAAAAACATGTATTGCAATCCAAACAGCAGCATCTAATCCCTGGTCTTACAAATCACTAAAATGCCATTAATCCTGACAGGAGATAATCACACAGCATGTTCAAGTGTTACAGCGTTCCTGAAGCATGGATTCATAGCCGAGTACAGAATGTCCCAGCTAAATGGGAGAAATGCCATTACTATAGAACACATCAATCCTGATGGCAAAAGCAGAGAAATCTCTCAAAGCAATAACATTAGTGGGGACCCTCAGTAGGTTAGTGCTATGAATGCATATGAACAGAAACACATTATAAGTCCGCAATGTATTCACTATGAACACAAAGGCAAATCCCATTGTGTAGAAAAATAAGTGTCATTTTAGTTTTACGCTTCAAAGCAGACAATCTATTTATAGACCCATCATCCATCCATCCACTCATCCATCTGTCTTAGACGCACACAAGCATTAGGTCATATCACCTCATCCATAGGAGCTGAACTTTAATGGATAGGATTCATAGCACCGAGAACCCCCGCCTAACAAGGTGCTTCTGCCAAGGGTGTTTTTCTTTTTGTTTAAATAAAGGGGTTTATTTAGGGAGACGGTCACTAAAGAGGCAGCATTCCACAATCAACGGCACGAAAGCACATCTAAAAGTGCATGCAGGGTGTTTAATGGGCGACAGCAAAATGATACACTTCCTCCTGCTGACTTGGTTATTATTCCTGCTTGATAGAGCGTTGCTGATTTCTCAAACAATAATAAAATACACACACACACACACACACACATACACATACATATATATATATAATATATATATATCCCATATATATATATATATATTTTCATAGCAAAAATCCACATTAAATATTCCAAGAACACTTATATATATATATACATTCATTCAGACAAAACATAATATATATATATATACATCTATATATATATATATGCGACAGAGCAAGAGGGTATATAGTGCTGTATAGATTTTATTAGCATATATATATATATAGCACAATAAATATATATATATATATAGACAGAAACTTGATATATATATAAAATATTTATATATATAAAAAATATATGCAGAGAAGGTTGGAGTGATCATAGCTTTCATAATATGTATATATAATATATTATATATATTATATATTAATATAGCATAATATAAATATCAGAAGCCGCTCTCTCTCTCTCTCTCTCTCCTCTTTCTCTCGCTCTTCCCTGCTCTTTCGCCACACACACACACACCACACACCTCCTTCTCTCCCTCTATCGCTCTCCCTGCATCGTTCGCCACACACACACACACACACACACACAACACACTAATCAGCTCAGGTGTTCCTGATCTTCTGCCCATCTCCATCTCCCTTATAAATAGCCCGGCTCTCCCTTCATTCCCCGTCCGGGCTCGTGACTTACACGTAGTGTCGCGGACCCGTTAGATAGCTATTTATATGCCTAACCTTTTCTCTGCTCCTGTTTTTTCCAGTTCCCGTTTCCTTCAGCTCCAGATTCCGGACTTCCAAGTCCGCTCCAGAACTCCGGTCCTCCTGTGACCACGGCGCGCAGCGCGCAAGGCTCCCAAGCCTGTCTGGCCACTCCTTAGAGCGGCGTCTCTTTGGTTATTGGACTATTTAAATAAACTCCTTTGTTTTTGAATTCCCGTTTTCCCCGTGTGTCTGTGCAGCGCGACTCCACCGTTACACATAGATCACAGGATGCAAATATGCAACTGTATATTTTGCTGATGCATTTTTTGTTATTTGTTTATTTTGTTATTCATTTGTGTTGTTTTTTGTGTATATATACACGATTTGACCTATATTTGATTTGAATCATAATCGACAATTTCCATTCAAAACTTTCCGTTTACGTCCTCTTTAACACGGTAAGCTACAAATACTTCTCTCAATTGTTTACCATAGTCACAAATTTAATAATGCATTATTATCAAATTTAACAGCAAAATATTCTCAACAAATTTCTAGAGAGATAAAACCCGTTGTGACAAGCGACAGGAAAAGGAGCTCGGCATTACACCAAGTCTGCTTTCACTGATATTTCTTTGTTTACTCCTATACAGCACAACTCCAATGATCCTATCCTTTACTCAGTATACTGACTAATACTGCTTTTGAGAATGAATGGTGGGGAATATCGGTTTACGTAATCAAATTTTACTAAATTAGTAAATTACTTATTAGTAAATACTAGTATTTATTAGTAAATACTAATAAGTATTTACGTAATCTAATTTTTTTTTTTTGCCTTTTGCTTTTTCGTTCATCTTCTGTAAGAGGGTGTTCTCTTCTGAATGAT
Organism: Kryptopterus vitreolus; assembly: GCA_030449085.1. NCBI lineage: Eukaryota > Metazoa > Chordata > Actinopteri > Siluriformes > Siluridae > Kryptopterus > Kryptopterus vitreolus. The sequence continues at coordinate 8,661,261 of JACRUU010000002.1, read as the reverse complement.
TTGGGTAAGAATTAGAGAATGGACACTATTCAGACTGTGGTCCTAATAAACATTTAAACACACACATACACACACATACACACACACACACACACACACACACACACACAAGCTTACACAATAAAACAGTGTTTACAACCTCAACAACCAGTAAAGTCTCTTGGATTAACAGATTGACGTAAAAAAAAGGGGGGGGGGGCGCTGATTGACTATGTGGTCCGGGCCAAATTTGCGGCAGAAGATTAGAAGCTTTGGGGTGTGTACTGGAGTGTAATGCTAGGACGTTGTGGAGTTGATGGGTCAGGGCCTCCGGGATGGAAAAAGGGTGCTTGTTGTGGTTCTTGCCTTGTGCTCTATGAGCCATTCTTCGTAATCACTCTCGATTCAGTTTGGTTAGCGTCAACAAAGTGTGCGCGGGGGTCGGAATGGCAAACAGCGGAATCAGGCACATCAAAGGGGACGACTGATTATCCAGGATATCACTCTGGGGACTTGATGACACGCAGCAGTTCCCGGAGCATTCCTTACGAAAACCACTCTCTCTATTTTGAAACAGGAAACTGAAACTCTTTAGGAAGTCAAAGCTTCCGCGGGCATTTACTTGAACCCGGCATCGCTGCTGGGAAAGCCATGGACTCGGGCAACTAACCGTGAAAAAACACCAGTGTGTTTTCTGTATGTTCATTGAAGACATTAAGCACAGACCATTAGCAGGGTTTGACCCATAGCATCGACATACGCAAGCAGGCCTTGTTTGTGTGCAGGAAGAAAACATCCACCGATTAGCTTTTAACCACGGGCAAAAAGGATCGCAGATCAAAATCCTTGCATTTTGGATTGGGGTTTTGTACTTGATTACCAATGCACACGTCTCCTTTCACTTTTGTTCCTTTAGAAATCCAACACCATTGGTAAGGTTCAAGACAAATCTCAGACACTGGCCTTCTCTGGTCAAGCTTCTCGAAAGGACGGATGTCCGATACATACACGCTAAGAAAAGCCATACACGCCATCAGGGGAGCAATAAAAGCGTATTTTGTATATATATAAGTGATTGTAAATGAAAAGGGTAAGATCATATATCGGCCTCCATGCGACTGTCAAATTCGAGTACCTGGGTTTGACTATGGTGCGAGTTCACTTTCAAGACAAGGTCAATTATATAAGACAAAGTGGTGGCAAAACCAGTGAGATGTGAGAGGATGTCTGGGACATTGCTGACTGGGAGGTGATAAATATGAAGCGACGGAAACGTTTTTTTTATATATATAAAGGCTTGAAACATCTCAACATCCTAAAGATAAGCATACGGCAGTAGCCAAACAAATAAGGTCCCACTGAATAGCTTTAATAAGCTTTAAATAGCTTTAATAAGCACCTATCCTAACATTTCTTTTTCTTCTCTTTTTATAAATCCAGAAATCCATAAAAAAGTCAACTGTCTATGCTTATTGTGTACTTAAGTTTGTATTTACCCTTCATGAATCAATCTGATCCTTAGATCGAGACCTAAAGCACTTCTTGTACGTCGCCCTGGATAAGGGCGTCTGCTAAATACTGCAAATGTAAATGTAATAATAACCCATATTTAGATTCCAGGAAAAGTGATAAAACAAATTCATTAGGCAAAACAAATGATTATTTATTTATTTTTTTTTTACAAATCCCGAGATAAACGGAATTACTCGTTTACTGGTACGCTTGTACGCAGAGGTTCCGCTGTACTCTATTATGGAGAAGAGTATACACTAGATAGAAAAGCATTTACAGCAAGGGAAAATGTGAAATACAATACACACAATAATGTTTTTCATTTAATGATATAAAACCAAAAGAGCCATAGTGAAATGTAATAACTTCACTGCACTGTCGAGGGTTTAAAACGTCAAGACTGCACTGTTTATTTGTGGTTAGCAGTATTGCTACACTGATCTGTAATCAGGGAACGCAAAGGTGGGATTGTAATCAGAGAAAAGCCATTTTTCCCAATGAGGAAAAGCCCTAGGACGTATAACAGATATGGACAAAATTGTTGGTACCCTTTGAAAGAAAGTCTCAGAATCACAGAAATTTTTCCAAAAAGTAATAATAAAAATAAAAATTCTATAATAAATGTTAACGAATGAAAGTCCATTGTTTTTCTCTGCTTCAACAGAATTAAAAAAATAAACTCATGAAACAGTAAAAAAATCCACATTGGGACGTAATAAAACGCAACATGAAAAAACAATTAACGTGCTTGGACCAGAGGAAGCAAATAAGGTTGTTTTCTAACAGATCAAACTGAGTAAACAAAACAAACACAGGTTAATGCTTAACAACTGCGTGTTGGGATTTTTCTCGCATAGGAAAGCCACAAAGGGGAGAATGTCCTGTGGACAGATAAGACAAAAATCGAAGTTTGAAGGAAAAACCTTTAACGTGGCTAATGTTTAATGTTTTAAATCTAGGACTAGGAATTAGAGAATTATTCATTTCATTCCGAGATTTCACGTTAAGATTAATCCTTATTAATAGTCTAAGGGAGAAAAATAACACGTAATTAAACCCTGCTTGTACATAGTATAATCATACACAGTACTATATACATGTTAACCGAGATTGTCCTCTCAAAAATGACGTAATAAAACGCAACATGAAAAAACAATTAACGTGCTTTAAGGTTTTTTCTAACAGATCAAACTGAGTAAACAAAACAAACACAGGTTAATGTTTAACAACTGCGTGTTGAGATTTTTCTTATCGCAATGTTTAATGTTTTATTATTCGTTAAGCCGCTTTCACATCAGAATCAGAATCAGATTTATCGCAACGTTAAGCCGCTTTCACATCAGAATCAGAATCAGATTTATTAGCCAAGTGTTGCCAAACACAAGTTTACAAGTTTGTTTAACACACAATTTGATTTCAGCTCTCAAAAACAACAGAAAAGTATTACGCTATACATTTAGTGTATACCCCCAGAGGGAGGGGTTTCGCTAAGAGGTCTAAGGCACGGGGCTGCTGATTGGAAGATCCAGGTTCGAGCACTGGTATGACCAAGCTGCTAAATACACCCATGTGTCCTTGAGCAAGACCCTTAACCCTATTACATTTACTACTAAAATATTTTGACATTATCCACAGCGACCTACAACTGGGCAATTGGGGGTTAAGGGCCTTGTTCAAGGGCCCACCAGTCATAGCTTGGTGGTGGTGGGATTTGAACCTGAGATCTTTTGGTCCAGAGGCCAATGCCTTAACCACCATTATAGTATGGGGTACAGAATACTTATAATACATACCCATAACATGTGTATACATTTTTGGATTAAAAAAAAGTGACAAACCTGGGACTGCGATCCTTCCTGAAGTTGGATGGTCCATCTCCAAAATGAGGCCATTATGAACCACCTGGGAAACACAAACACACATACACAAACCATAAGCATCAAAGCATCAATACCTTTTCCATTAAAGCACTCATGCAACAGATCGAACACACCTTTCAAAAATGACCAGGTTTTACTGTGAAGAAAACTGGGTCAAATTGACACCAAAAATGACGACAGCACCTCCCGACCCCCCCAACATCAGGGCTCTGAGAGGTAACATTCTGTACCGTTTTTTTTAAAGTCATTAAAAAGCTCTCACGTCTGTACAAGCTGCCCTGACCTTGTGAAATGGGCTTCTTATAGAAACATTGCTTCAAAGTGAGAAATCCTTGCGCGTCCACTTTTTTTTAACGGAAGAACAGTAAACTAACACTTCAGCTTCAGCACAACTTCTTTTTTTTTTTTTCTTCTTTAAGACGCGTTTTTTTGGGGCCGTCCTTGCCTTGATCTTTGTGTGTCCGGGCTATTAGCATATATTAGTCTCAGGACAAACTTTGTCTCGTCCTCAGCATTGTGTTGTTGTGTTTGTGTTATATGTTGTTTTGTGTAGCACCAGGGTCCTGGAGAAACGTTGTCTCATTTCACTGTGTACTGCGTCAGCTATATGTGGTTGAAATGACAATAAAAACCTCTTGACTTGACTATATATATATATATATATATATATATATATATATATATATATATATATATATATATATATACGCTTTAAATACATGTGCAAATACAATAGGGTCCCATTAAAAGTACAGCTTTTCAAACAGGTTTGTGGACACAATGACGACAGTCGCCTTCTATGGCATACGCAGTCGTTTTAGGATTTAAACATGCAAAGAGAAAATAAAGACATTAGCCATATTTGAATGTGTTGACCGAGTTCACCGCAAATGTCGTTCGGACACGACAGCATCGAGAAAGGATACAGAGTATGGATTTGGAGTCATTTCCCTACCGGTCTACTAATTCCTTACTTTCAGTCACTATTCATGTACTACAGGGATATTCAATTAGTTTATCATGGGGGGGGGGGTTAATTCGTGAAAAGCATCCCAAATGAGGGGCCGGAAAGATACGGGCTTATAATATGAGTGATGACACAACAGCAATATAAGAGCCTGTATGTTGTATTTTTTTTTGCACCTTAAGACACCCAAGTAGGCTTTTTCTACATTAAGACATGTTTATATGATGAAACTACATAGCATCTGTGTACAATACACTTGTACACGTGTATTGTAGATGCACAAGCTCAAGTTTTTTATTTGCTATATACATAGTGTACATAGTACAGAAAAAAGACTAGCACTAAAATGTTGGGCAGGTCAACAACAAAAGATAGGCATAGGAAGAAGAGAGAAAAAAGGGAAATAAATAACCTTTGCATGTATAGATTATATATTAAGAGTATATGACTGGTGAATAATTTAGTATTAAGGACTAGCAGTAATATATAAGGTGCAACGTCCTGTGACAAAGTTTATAGTCTTTAGTGAAGTGAGTTGTGCTGGGTTAGGAGTTCAAGATCCTAATGGCCTGGGGGAAGAAACGTCTCTCTGTCCTGGCCATCATGTTACGGAAGCGATACAAAGTCTTCTACATTCAAACAAGTACATTCATTCATTCATTCATTCATTCATTCATCTTCTACCGCTATATCCGATCTTCCCTCGGGTCACGGGGAGCCTGTGTCTATCTCATGCGTCTATGGGCATTAAGGCAGGATACACCCTGGATGGAATGCCAACCCATCGCAGGGCACACACACACACACACACACACTCTAGGGACAATTTTCCAAGGTGCCAATCAACCTACCGTGCCTGTTTTTGGACCGGGGGGGGGGGGGGGGGGGGGGGCAGAGAACCCGGAGGAAAACCCCCTGAGGCACGGGGAGAACATGCAAACTCCACACACGCATGGCCGAAACAGGAATCGAACCCGGATCCTGGAGGTGTGAGGCGAACGTGCTAACCACTAAGCCACTGTGCCCCTCAAACAAGTACATATAAGTGGTTATTCCGGATTCCGGATATTATAAGTGGTTAATCCGGATTCGATTCCCGTCTCGGCCATGTGTGTGTTGAGTTTGCATGTTCTCCCCGTGCCTCTGGGTTTTTTTTTCTCCGGGTTCTCCGGTTTCCTCCAGGTCCAAAAACATGCACGATAGGTTGATTGGCTATATCCTTATAGTTCGACACGCCGAAGAGAAACATATGCTAAAGTCGTGCGCGCACAGTATGTAGACTGAAGTAACAAACTGTCCGGCTAGACAGGTAAATGTAATGCATATAGACGAGGATAATACAGGAAACCGCAGGGATCCTTTCATATGCTTTCTCCATTTAGCACCGATTCTGTTACTACCGCAGCACCGGGTGGAAGAGAGTTAAACCCAGGGATATGGTGGAGCGATTTCTGCCAAAAACGTACAAATAATTCTATAGCTCGGAATTGCTATTGGCAGGATGTGTAATATGACCGGTTGAAAAGGAAGATGGATGGCGAGAAAATCCTGAGCTCTGTTACAATTCATCGCAAAGTCACAACTATGAAAACAAGAAAAGGACTATTATATTTAATTGTGATTATAAGGCAAAACAGAAAAAAAATCAAATTGAATGTACTGAAAAATTATTACCTGAACAACAATGACATTTTTTAACAAAACACCATAAAACAGCTTTACATTATTATTCATTCATTCATCTTCTATTGCTATATCCGATCTTCCCTCGGGTCACGGGGAGTCTGTGCCTATCTCAGGCGTCTATGGGCATTAAGGCAGGATACACCCTGGATGGAATGCCAACCCATCGCAGGACACACACACACACACACACACTCTCACATTCACCCACACATTCACACACTAGGGAGAATTTACCAAGGTGCCAATCAACCTACCGTGCATGTTTTTGGACCGGGTGGAAACCAGAGAACCCGGAGAACAAAACCCCTGAGGCACGGTGAGAACATACACACACACTCCACACACACATGGCTGAGACGTAATCGAACCAGGACCCTGGAGGTGTGAGGCGAACGTGATAACCACTAAGCCACCGTGCCCCTGCTTTACATTATTATTATTTTTTAAATAATTCTATTAGTCTCTGTATGTTTATTCCAATTAGACTAGCCAGAAGGAAATGTGGTAAGCAAAAAAAAAAAGGGATATGAAGAGGAACCAAGAAGGAGAGCGAAGAACATCCTCACCTGGATTCAGATTAAAGCCACCTGAGCATGTATTTTTGTGTTGGGAAGGTCACTTTAGAAATGTAATAGGTTACAGATTACAAATCTACCCTATTCAAAATGCAATAACTATGACTCATATGATATTCAATGAGTTTACATTTGGCCACTAGGTGGCGCTTTACGTTAACATTCTAAGGGAAAAAAAAAGTTTCAAACCCTTTTTCGGTTCTGTTTTTCGAAATGAAAAGTGTCAAAATCAAAATGACGTATCGGTTGACAATCATGGCGTCGCCTAAAGCACTGATTTTACACCAAATAAATTCATCTTTAACATTTTCATAAATATCATAAAGTGTCATTTAATTACACATTTTTTTTCTCTCCGTAACCGTAACGAATTACTGTTACATTTATTTTGTAATTCAATTACGTAACGCCGTTACACGCCCCAACACTGGGTGCTAGCGTAACAGAATAGTAGCGCGTCATCAGATCGCCGCCGTTACTTCCGTTTTATCCCCCTTTTTTTCCTCCAGTAAACAGCATGAATCCTGGAAGTAAGGATTAAAGGACCAACCCAGAGAGTAAACAAGCGCAAGGTTTTGACGCAACTATTTGTTTTTGCCACAGGAGGCTTGTTCCTGAAAGATCTACTAGATGCGTGTCCTTCAGGAAAGAAAAACAAAGCAGGATTCCAAAAGCTCCCGGGGTGGGGAGGTGGGGAGGTAGGGAAGGTGGCGAGCCACGAATTCACTCGTAGGAAAAAAAACGTCCGGCCGGCGCGCCAAAAGCTCTCAGGCTTTCAGCGAGACTTTTATCAAGCATATGCTACAACACTTAAACACCGAGTCGGCCGGCTCATAAACAACGTGGAGGTGATGTTTGAGAAGTTAGACAAGTTCTGTCCGTGCCCAGAAACATGCATTTGTTAGCACCGCTATGTTGTGATGAATGAAGTGAATTCCGCTAATAAATCTATTTAGTGTTTTTAATCTGTGACATGATGGAATCGCTCGCTATTAGAAAGGTTTGGGGGGAAGGGGGGGGGGGGGGGGGGGGGCTATGGACGATATATGTACGGAAGCACCGATGGACATTGATTAAAGACAGGAATTACTCATGTAATTGCCACAAGTGCATTGAAGATAAATGTTGGAAAGACAAACTCCTCTAGGCCTCGAATGGTTATTAAAGCCTAGGATGTGTCCTTCCTCTCTTTCTCTTTCTCTCTCTTTCGGTCTCTCATCAGAGATGCTGGAGAATCTATTAAGAGCTGGCCGGGGAAGTGATGCGTCTCAGTTTAAAAGTGATTAAGTCAGCTTGACTATAGATAGACCTGTTCTAATATGCATTAGGCTGCATTTTATGAGGTAATCGTGATTTTGAGGGCAGAAGTATTTGTGAAAACTCACCTTTTATTTAAATAAAAAGAAAGGGATGGAGATCAAAATATAATCACTAAGATTAATTAAGATATAATGGATTTTACATCAAATATTGTGTTTTTTTTTTCAATTCATTCTTACTTGTATTGTGATTTTAACAATGGACAGCTATACAGAATTGGTTCTGGGTAGCCGACCCCGGAAATTTTGGACGTGGGCAAATGATTGCGTATAAACGCCGATTTTTATCATTAAATATTGCCCTAAAACTGGGCTTAGTGGTTAGCACGTTCGCCTCACACCGCCAGGGTCCGGGTTCGATTCCCGTCTCGGCCACGTGTGTGTGGAGTTTGCATGTTCTCCCCGTGCCTCAGGGGGTTTTTCTCCGGGTTCTCCGGTTTCCCCCACGGTCCAAAAACATGCACAGTAGGTTGATTGGCACCTTGGAAAATTGTCCCTAGTGTATGATTGTGAGTGTGAATGTGTGTGTGTGCCCTGCGATGGGTTGGCATTCCATCCAGGGTGTGTCCTGCCTTAATGCCCATAGACGCCTGAGATTTGACAGACGTCACTTCGTAACTGTATCGGCCGTTTTACATTAAACTAAACTTTATTCTAGATGTTTCTTTGTCACACGAGGATATTTGGGGGAACTTTTCTTGTGCCAATCATAAGCGTGTTACATAATGATATCTTTATTCCCACAGAGGATTAAAAATGGATTTGGAGAGGAAAAAAAACACCCGTGCAAAACGAATTTATTGTCGTGTTGGGAAGGTCACTTTGGAAATGTAATAGATTCCAGATTACAAATGTACCCTATTTAAAATGTAATAAGCGGTGTAACTTTTCAATGAGTTTATAAAAGTAAAGTAACTGATTACATTTGATCACTTTATGTTTACTTTCATTTGTCCACTAGGTGGTGCTTTAAGTTAACGTTCTAAGAAAAAAAGGTTTTCAAAAATAGGATCCATTTATTGAAATGAAACTGCAGCAGTTGATCACATCAGTTTCACATCATCTTAATACATTACCCTTCAAAAAGAATGTTAAAGGCGTATACTGTACAGTACTGTACCGCTATTTCTCCAAAATACCAATGTTGTCTTTGATATTTATAAATTAAAAAAATTTAAAAAATAAAATAAAAAAAATAACAGTATAATGTATGGGTACTCAGTAATAATGAATAGTATTAATGAAAAAAAATGAATTATTTAGCGTTAAAATTATTCGTTAGTTTCCACGGGAAGAAAACCTTTATTCTAGATGTTTCTTTGTCCGAAAAAAACGAAAAAGAGAACCCATTGGTGTAGGTTTGGGGATTGAAAATTCGATTCCGATTTTGGAATCTGATAATAAAGAATTAAGAATTCTTATAATAAAATTTAAATTTCAATTCTTCTTATCTGATTTTCTTTTCACCTGGCAACCTGCTAGGACCTTCCACGCTTCCAGGACCTTATGTGGTATGTGGAAACAGCTCTTTACAAGATGAACCATGGGAAGCACTCAAAATTGATAACGCTAAGTGAAATAATCGGAATAAACTAATATGTTGCAAGCGAGGCCTCACGACCAACACGACTAAGCATCTGTGGTTGGTTCACCATGTCGAAATAACAGAATGCACCGTGTTTGATTCAATGCGCATCATTAGCCAACACTAGTAACACCATAGATTGCACAGAAAATAAACATGTTTGATATATAATTGTTTCACTTTTGTTGTTTTTTACTACATTGAAACTCCGAAACTGGGAATCAATAAGAATCAGAATCGATACGAATCAGAATCGGAGTCGATAAAATTGAAATGATTCCCCGACCATACCTGGGTGGCACCAAATACACTTCCTCGAGGAGAGGGATCCTGGCCAGGTCAATAGTCACCATGAAAAGCATAAATCTGTTAGTTGATGTCATCCCTGATCTCCACAAACTACATCTTCCCTGAATATCATTTCTGACTCGACACATGAAGCGGTGGTTTTCAAACTGCGTGAGTGTGTTTTCTTCTGGATCAACTCGCTCGCAGGACAAAAATAAATAAAATAGTTTGCGAATATGCAACGTGTCATAAATGATTCGATCAAAGAACATTCCCGGCATTCGGTGGGCGCCGTGATCCCAGAGCGATGAGTATCTCATTCATACAACTGAGCATTTAAGGGCCTTGCTCAAGGGCCCAGCAGTCTGGTGATGATGGAATCTGACCTGATCGGAACACATTAACCACTGAGATATGCCTCCCTGAGATATAGGTAATATTGTAATATATGTATGTATATACATATATATCATATATATATATATATATATATATATATATATATATATATATATATATATATATATATAATATATCGAGAGAGAGAGAGAGAGAGAGAGAGAGAGAGATTATATATATAAAAATATAAAAATATATGAGATGGGCAAGCACTCCAAACTCAGCGCCAAGTAGGAAGGCAGAAGGGTTGCGCAATCGCCGCACAACCCAGTGCGGATGAAAGAGAGGCGGGGCGTCATCAACGAGACACGGCTGGAGCTTATCCCGGAGTGGCACCTTCATTATCCCTAATCAGACGCGGCTTCTATAAAACGCCGTCGGACGGCGGTTGTTCGATCGGAGAACGTCTGGGCTCCCGACTAACGGCGGATGTCTGCTTCTCCCGACCTCCCACTACAGGTGAGACGGTAAACGCGGACAAGGAATACCCGCCAGGCCCTCGCAGTGCCTGGTAGCTGGGAGTATCCACAGCCTTGCGGCAGGAAACGAACCTGACCCCTACGTGCCGATGGAGATCCGGAGAACCAAGCCGCCCGCTGATCAGGACCCGACGTCGGATAGCGAGTCGAGAGATCTCCGCGTTTCCTCTCCCGCTCCCGTTTCCACTCCTCACCTGATCCTATGATCCTGATCCCCCAAATATCGGACACGAACATTTTTCTCTTTATTTTTGTGTCACTTTCAAGAAACACTATTTTATATATATATATATATATATATATCAGCCATAATACGGCGCCCCCTGGAGCACAGAGACTTAAGGGGGTGTGTATAAAAAGAACCTTGCTCAAGGACCCAAGGGTGGCAGCTTGGCGATATTGGGACTCAAACCCCCGACTTTGCGATCAGTAACCAAGAGCCTTAAAAGCACTGAGATACACCCGTCATTTAAATCAATAAAGACAATAAATAAATAAATACATAAATAAATACAACATTTTATATCTCAATCAATATAATTTCACTTTTGTGCATATTTCTAGATTTTCACCAAAACTAAACAGAACATAATCTTGGTCCAGAAGCACATTTGTTCCATTCTTGCAAATTCCCTAAACAATGAATTACTCCTAATCTGAATTGGCATTTTATTTATTTATTTATTTATTTATTTTAGGCCCGGGAGTACAACGCCACTCGTAAACGTGCAGTTATACTAAACAACGGCACATAAAGCTCGAATGAAGCACACTGCAATCCCGGCGATCAAACTTAACAGACTTTCTTGTAAACAAAATTTGATAATGAAGTGGAATTATCAGCCTTTGGACATGTGGACAACAAAATTGCAGCCTGGAGCCTGGGACTGGGTTAACCTCTTGTTCTGGAGAGCAATAAAGCCCCATGTGCCAGGGAACGACTGGCACATCAACAGCGCGGCCACATGTGTCTCGCTCGGAAAATACCCAGACTCCGGGCCTCAGCGTCTGCGTGCAGTAAAAGCCATGTTTATTTGTCTTTCTTGCACTTTTTAATAGCTTCCTCCGAAGGCCTTCTTCCATCGAAGGTCCTGCCTCATGCCTGGATCTCCTCCTGTACCAATTCGCAGTAGCTGGCAAGCTTTCCAGCTGTATAGGAGGAGGAGGAGGAGGGGATTCATAAATTGATCGATGGCTTTAATTTAAACTTCATACATGTGGTATTTCTGGTGCATGCGAATGTAATGTTTCGTGACGGTTCATTCACTACACCACGGTAATAATGGCATTAAAAACACTTAAGGCTGGATCTATTAAGGTCAGAAACGGTCCCCAAAGGAACCAGGATTATCCATTAGGCACATCTACGCGCCGAACCCGAAACATAACGCCTTGCGCACCATGTTTACGAGGTCGGCCGAGGGACAATAAAGCCGACACGTCCCATGTGCAGTGGCAACTCGGAGGTGCGCAATGTACGCTGGGAAATACTGTAAGTGTGACAGAATAATGAAAGCCAGGCGGCTAAGAGCGAGGGCCGAAAAATAAATAAATAAATAAATAAATCTTCGGATTAAAAAGTATGGGCTTTAATGCCAAATACGTGGGGTGGAAAGTCTGGAGCGGTAAGCAGCATGAAAAATAAAGGAAATAAAAAAAATGTCATTAAATGAATAAAGAAATAAATAGATAAATAAATAAAGGAGCTATGAAATTGGAAATTTCCAAGATTAAATGTAGGGAAAATAAGAGTGGGAAAAAAAGGAGCTAGCATAGCGATTAAAATGCTTTTGGTTTTTTGGTTTTTAAGTGTCCCCGGAACACACACACACACACACACACACACACACACACCCACACACACACACACACACACACACACACACACACACACACAACCAAAGTAATTAAGTAATTATTTGTCCATGTAATACAACAACTACCCACGTTTGAAAAAAAAGTGCTTTAAGGTGCTGGGCTACTGATCGGAAGGTTGGAGGTTCGAGCCCCAGTATTGCCAAGCTGCTACTCTTGGGTCCTTGGGCAAGGCCCTTAACCCTCCATACTCCAGGGGGCGCCATATTGTGGCCATCTCCCAAACAAGTTGGGATACACATTTACATTTACAGCATTTGGCAGACACCCTTATCCAGAGCGACTTACAACTGAGCAATTGAGCATTAAGGGCCTTGCTCAAGGGCCCACTAGTGGCAGCTTGATGGTGGTGAACTCGTGATCTTCCGGTCCAGAGGCCAACACCTTAACCACTGGGCTACCACCTCCCATATACGAAAGAAATAATTTCACTGTGCTCATATTCAGATCTACTGAGTGTAACACACAAGGCTGGCCTATGCAACAAACATTGTTTTTTGACACAAGCGTCGCCATAAGCGGAGACATCCGTAGCTCGGAGTCATAACCACCAAACGGCAGAGAAAATAGGCGAAGGTTCAAGCTGTGACTCGTGGTACGGCGCTCGGGCGTATTCAAGAGCAGACCTATGAGTAAAACTATGAGTTATTGTAACGAACGTCTAATGTGACACAGATGCACCCGCTCGCCGTCCGGACCGCGTGTATTACGCACAGCTTTTACTCATTCGCTCGGAGTAGCGAAAGGGGAGCAACGGCTCCAGATCGCTGTTCAAAGTCCAGGATAATTATAGCGAGCTGAAACATAAAATGCAGACAAGAAGGATAAGGCAGTAATTACATGACCCCCAACTCCCCCCTTAAAAAAAAAAACTTGTGAACTTGGAGTGTTAAATCAATGTATACAATAAATAACACTTCAGGGATCTGTTACTGCTAGCAATGTGAGAATAGGAATTAAAAAAAAGTTTATTTATTTTTAAAAAAAGCTCCACATTTCCCCCCCCCCAAAAAAAATGCCACCATAATGAACACAAATGAATCACACTTACAATAGCTTACAAGCGTAATTACACTGTAATCCAAGCCGGAATTTGAAACAAATGCTTGGTGAAAAAACAGGTTTATTATATTTCTTGCAGATGGCCCACTTAAGCTCCTGTTGTACCAAATTGCAACCGTATGAATACAATATGCCATGAATGCATCTGTTCACACTCTACAGGCCTTTACTGTGCCAGGTGTTCCTGACTATACTGACCCCAAGCATGCACACTGTACATTTTATTCCGATTACTGCTGCATTGTGTGCTATCCGAAGTTTTGCGAGTTTTATATATAGAAGTTTTATTCATTCATTCATTCATCTTCTACCACTTTATCCGATCTTCACTCGGGTCACGGGGAGCCTGTGCCTATCTCAGGCGTCTATGGGTATTACGGCAGGATACACCCTGGATGGAATGCCAACCCATCGCAGGGCACACACACACACACACACACACACATTCACACACTTTCACACACACATTCATACACTAGGGACAATTTTCCAAGGTGCTAATCAACCTACCGTGCATGTTTTTTGGACCGGGAGGGAAACCGGAGGAACCCGGAGAAAAAAAAACCCCCTGAGGCACGGGGAGAACATGCAAACTCCACACACACATGTGGCCGAGACGGGAATCGAACCCGGACCCTGGCGGTGTGAGGCGAACGTGCTAACCACTAAGACACCGCGCCCCCCCTATCAGTTTTATATATATATATATATATATATATATATATATATATATATATATATATATATATATATATATATATATATATATAGATAGATATATATACATACACACACACACAGTGTTACGCAACGTGTTACGTAATTTAATTACAAATAAAAGTAACACTAATGCGTTACAGTCAGTGAGAATAAATGTGCAGTTAAACATTATAACATTATATTAAACATTACTTTTTCTCAGAATGTTAATTCTACAGTAAGCGCCACCTAGTGGACATTGGAAAGTAATCAAAACGTACTCAAATGCAATCAGTTCCTTTCCTAAGTACAAAGTCACACTACTTATTACATTTTGAAGTATTATATGAACAGTATGAAACAGCATATATACAGATAGATATATAAAATAAAATAGTGCAGATGTAAATAAGGCACAGTGTGTAAAGGAGTTTTTATCGAAGTACCTGGTAGTATGTCGTGTACAATGTATGTACATGTATTATAATGAATTATAATGTATAATTATGCATACTTAATGAAGGTAAAGTCACCAGCAGGCTAACTTGAGGGAAATGCATTGACTAGAAATAACACACGAAACACTGACGGGTGAAATAAAAGAACGTTAGTTAGCTTGTTGTTCGGGAAAACTGAACAGGTTATAAATGATGGATGGATGGATGGATGGATGGAAAGATAACCAGTAAAACATGAGACATCCCATGAAGCTCCCGGAAGCAATAAACTCAATGGTAAAGGATAAAATAGGCTCAGAATGGTGTGGATGCGGAGGTGTGGATGAACCATTAAGGCAGGTGGATGTAATGTTGTTATGGCTGATTGATGCAAACACAACCCCCCCCACACACACACAAAAAAAGCTGTTCAAGGTTCAATTAACATAATATAAATGTCTGTGAAGCTTTACCTTCTGGCACAAATCTGCTCAAGCTGTTTAATAAATCATATCCATAGGAATGAATGATCGAGGCAAGTCTGTATAAGCAATATATAATCTCCGTCATGCGCTCCAAAAGAAATATATAGCCGTCAGATCACGGTTGAGGGTTCAAAATATTGATTGTATATACGTCAGATTTCTACTATATATATATATATATATATATATATATATATATATATATATATATATATATATATATATATATATATATTAATTCCCCGACCTGTGGTTGAACTTGTGGTTGAAACGTCCTATTCGCTAGTTAGATTCCTGGTGGTTTCCATTTCAAAAGGCAGCTGTGGTGTTGCTCACTTAGGGACTTGTGACGTGACCTCAGAAAACCAAATGTGGGTGTCTAATTCCGACCTTGCTCTTGCGGTCAGAACGAGTTTCCTCGCTTCGACGAGCAAGAAAGGACTTTTTCAAAAAAATTTCAAAAAAAAAAAAAAAAAAAAAAACACACACACACACACACACACACACCCCATCCTACCATATGTTTCACTAAAAGAATACACAAAGAGCATTAAATGCAAAGATTTTCATTGACTATTGATGGGCGAAACCTTCGTCCGTCGCCGTTCTTTTTTTTTTCGTTTTGGCTTCGCAACGAGCCGTGCTGTACAGAAAAGCTGCTAAACGAATCTCGAAAACCAATCTGTACGCAAGGTTATATGAGGCCGTGCAGAAATCCATCATCCCCTATTCGATACATTGAGCAAACAGGTGCTGAGGTGGACCGGCGCCATTAAATGCAGAATGAAGTTCTGACACTCAAGTCAACGATGCATGGGTTTCCTTTCTACTCGGAGCAAGACAAAAAAATAAATAAATAAATAAAAAAGAAAGAAAGAAAGAAAGAAAAAAAAAAAGAAAGCAAGTCTCCCCGCTGTGCAACAGGAGTTATTAAAAGCTACTCAACGTCTGGTATCGACTGTCAGTCAAACGAGGGGAGAAGCTGAAGAGGAGGATATCATTTATTAACATCACGCATGATGAAAGGCTTAACATATGCAGCACACTCTGGGAGGTGGTTGGGGGGGGGGGGGGGGGGGGGGTATGGTTTATCGTAGCAATCCGGCATGGGGCTTAGTCGCTAAAAAACATGCCGCGAAATTACATGGATTATACAAAGAGGAAATCTCTTCAGATCGCTGATCTCTTGATCCCAGTGCCGGAGACCCGACTCTCGCTTTATTACCATATTTTGTTTGCTCTGGCGAATCCTGGAGTCGTGAGCTGTGCGGCCTGTCCAAGTCGGGGAGAAATGATCTACCAATAATGATCTACCAGCAGATCTGTCAGGATTCGTGAGAAGACACAAAAAAAAAAAAAAAAAAACACGAAAGGAAACAAAATCTTTAACTGACGACTAATAACGCGAATGACGCGCTCGGATCGAGCAAATTAGCAGGAAGGAAGAGGAAATCAAACAAAAACGCATTGCTGGGAGGAAGGGGAGGGGGGGGGAAACCCCTTCGTCGGGCTGAACTTCCGCGGCTGGACGGGCCCAGGAAAATAAAAAAACGAGCGACGGTGTCCAAAAGGCCATAGCAGAGACAGGATCTACCTGGTGTTTACACAGGTGGGCTTCTATTCAGCCATATGGTTGGCAGCGAGCAGATAGAGGGAGTCTGGAAAAGAGCGAGTGCGATGGGAACGAGAGAAACGCCGGGGCCAGACAGCCGTGGAACAAAAAAGTGGAATGTAACTGGCAGCAGAATACAGAGGGGCTGAGATGGTGGGTGGAGAGAGAGTTTATTCTTTGTCCCGGTCCCTGTGGAATGATCAGGATCTGAGGAAAAGGTCTTTTAGCAATAATAATACAAAAAAAAAAGGAACGTGTTTTATTGCACTTATACCAAAGCGATATCGCTATTATGTCATAATTAAATAAAATAATTTTTATTCAATGTTACTGGTTGATAATGGATTCATTTTGTCCAGGAAAACTATTTAGTTCCTGTTTTCCATTAAAGCACTACAGCTTTAATACACACTCACAGACTCTTTCTTTTCTATTTTCTTTTTTTTTCCTATTTTTTCTTTTCTAAACCTAAAAAGAAAATGCAGATTTTAAGAAGTCCCCAAAGAATTATAAAAGACATGTAGTTTTCACCTCATACACACATTCTTCTCAGTGCTTCAATCAGGAAAACATTACCAGATCCAGAGGACCAACAGAGAGAGACACGCAAAAGGGAGTATTTGCAGTCAGACACTTGTGAGAGTCCATATTCCTTTCAGACAAACAGATTTTCGCTATTTATTTTGCACAATACTTGTTTTTTTTTTTTTTTTATGTGTTCGGTCATTTATTATGGGGAGCTGATCGCATAGTGGTCAAGGCATTGGATTTTGAATCATGAGTTAAAATCCCAGACACAACAGGTTTCCATGCCTGGGCCCCTGAGTAAGGCCCTTAATAACCCAATAGCTATTTAATCACTCTGGATAAGGGAGTCTGCCAAATGCAGCCAAGGTGTGACCGTGTTCCGTTTGTTATTGTCCTGTGAACTAAGTGAATGATAGAAATAAATAAATAAATAAATAAATAACTTTAAACCTAAAGGTATTCTTGTGTCAGATTTACTTCTGGCCCTGGGAACTCCTTCAAAAATAATCATTTTATATATCTATATATTTATATGTATATTTATATGTATATCTATCCATCTATCTATCTATCTATCTATTTATCTATCTATCTATCTATCTATCTATCTATCTATCTATCTATCTATCTATATCTATATATATATATATATATATATCTATATATATATATATATATATATATATATATATCTAGATATTATGTTGTGTGTATATGTGTGTATATATATATATATATATATATAGATAGGTCGATAGATAGATAGATAGATAGATAGATAGATAGATATGTTATAAGATATGTATAAATATATAAATGTTCACTGTAAATGAACCATTTTTTTTTTTATAATGAATTTTAGTTATTTGGATTTATTATTCATTTATTATTTGGATTTATTATTATTTATTTATAAATACATAGTTTTTTGGTCTTTGGAATGCTGACTTTAGTGTTCCCATATATTTGATGTATACATGTGAATATGTTTTTTTTTATTTTTTTATCTTATATCGAATAATGGTTTTATCCTGAAGGGACTCGATGTTTTAAACCCGAAAAGAAAACCAGCAGGTTATTTCAGCCACTCATTTCTGCCTAACCGCCAGCTCCCACCCGATAGGCTTTCTCATGTGCCTGTGTGTGAGCGTTGTGTATCCGTAAGTGTTCAGAGGTCACGATTACAAATCTCCAAAACCCAATTGTGCGTCCGAGTGCGCGTGAGACTGACCACAGGAGAAGCTCTGCCGGCTGTCAGATGGCCAGTCCGCTCTCTAATTACTCAGGGCAGGGTTCGGTTCACATGGTCAATTACAATCCGCCATTCTCCTCGCTCTATTGTTAACCCCCTCCTTTGCTGCATTCAAAGTGTGAGAAAATTGTATCATCTGGTGAGAATTGGCAGGATGAGTGCTCGATTGAAAAGATTGTACCGAATACAGAAATCCTTGGGGGCATAATCAGACAGGCAGGCATGATTTTAACATGCCCATGGCATTTCTGCTTGCATTAGATAGTAATATGAATTTGACAGAACTGTACACTAGGGCTGCAGGGATATATATATATAGATATATATATATATATATATATAATATAGATATATATATATATATATATATATATATATATATATAGATATATATACCGACACACAACACACACACACCACACACACACACACACCAACACACTACACATATATACACATTCATTGATTACATCTTGATACAATCTTCAACCGCTATATCCGATCTTCCCTGGGTTACAGGGAGTCTGTGCCTATCAGGTGTCTATGGGCATTAAGGCAGGATACACCGTGGATGGAATGACAACCCATCACACGCACACACACACACACACACACACACACACACACACCACACACACACACACACACTTATACTTATACTCACACATTTATACAGTAGGGACAAGAGGTGCATGCTTGTTACTCGTCACTGTATTTTTTTGTCACGTTACTCCCTGCACATACTCCGAGACTGAGAGCGCCACTGCCACCCACTGTAGTGGATATGCAATTATACTTTATTCTAGTACGGCAAAAAAGTATATTCCCCGGGGTCACACACGCCTTTCCCCCTGGTATCGTGCCACGCCCCAATATTTGAGAACCACTGCAGTAGTCTAAAGCGCTGATTTTACATGTAAATGTTCAGATGTTACCCTATTTGTAACATCTTTAACATTTTCACAAGTAACTGTAATTTAATGCCACATTTTTTTGTCACTAAATGAGCAATTGAGGGTTAAGGGCCTTGCTCAAGGGCCCACTAGTGGAAGCTTGGTGGTTGTGGGGTTTGAACCTGCAATCTTCTGGTCCAGAGGCGCTAAGCCACCACCTTTCATTTACTTGCCACACTGGATTTTGGGTCTCATTCATGGCTTAGTAAAGTCAGGTCGTGATGTAGGCGACGTGATGTGCGCAGCCAGCGTTCCAACTGAGGTCAGATCTCTTTAGCATTGGCTCGTCATGGCGCTGGCTGCGTGCACAGGGGTACTGTCATGCTGGAACAGGCCATGGGAAAATGTACAGCCAGTCTTTTATAACTTTGAAGCAACGGCTTGGAGAAGAGCAAAATGCTGTACGACAGGAAAAAAAAGTCCATAGGCTTTGTCCATAAAAGTCTACCGTACCTGGATTGAGCGGTCAGATGAAATCTCCAATGCTCCTGAGAGGAGGTTGGTCCACACCGCGCCATGACTTCGTTTTTACTAGCCTATAACATTTCCTGTACGATTAAAGCCAGGGGTAAGCCGAGGACAGGTGGCTAACCCAGATACAGATTAATGCTCACTTTGAGGCCACATCTCACTGGGAGTTTTCACTCGCTGGCCAACCGTTCAATGCAAAAGCACTTTCTCCGGGATGAACGAGTTAGCAGACGCTTTTAAAAAAAAAACCTATAGCGGTTCCGAACCGTCCATTAGGATGATAGAAAGTTATAGAAATGACTATAAATATTTATAATGGATCGGAAAACGCTTTGTCTGGAATTTGTTTTCCCTTGATTTTTGAAATGATAATTTAGAGGAAAATATATGAAAAAAGAATGATTTTCTACTGAAACGGAGGGAGGGGTTTAGCTCAGTGGTTTAAGGCTCCGGGCTTAACGATCGGAAAGGTCGGGGGTTCGAGCCCCGGTATCGCCAGCCCTTGCTCAAGGACTCTCTGAGCTCCAGTGGGCGCTGTATCATGGCTGATCCTGCGCTCTGACCCCAAAAAGAAGCTGTGAAGAAACAATCATTCATTCATTCATCTTCTACCGCTATATCCGATCTTCCCTCGGGTCACGGGGAGTCTGTGCCTATCTCAGGCGTCTATGGGCATTAAGGCAGGATACACCCTGGATGGAATGCCAACCCATCACAGGGCACACACACACACACACATTCATACACTAGGGACAATTTTCCAAGGTGCCAATCAACATACCGTGCATGTTTTTGGACCGGGGGGAAACCGGAGAACCCGGAGAAAAACCCCCTGAGGCACGGGGAGAACATGCAAACACCACACACACATGGCCGAGACGGGAATCGAACCCCGAACCCTGGAGGTGTGAGGCGAATGTGCTAACCACTAAGCCACCGTGCCCCCTGCGAAGAAACATGTATGTGACAAATAAACGTTGTTCTATTAAAGTTGCAGAAGTGAACAAATCGCTAGGCAATGGCATATGTTACAAAGTGAACAGAATTTCCTTTGCGCGCTTATAACCCAGAGCAACAACGCTAACGGGGTCCGTTCTTGAAACGCTCCTACGCCTGGATTTCTTTTTCGCTCTGAAGCGCATGGTGCAGGCTGACGCTTGACAGAGGCCCAGATCGGAAATGGCTAATTACTCATAGCGAGAAGGGGTTCTAAATGGAACCGTGTGCTGATATGTTAAGGTTTATAGATTCGTTCCAATTGGTGAAGATTGGATAACGACTGGGGTCTCGCTAATCTCGGGGATCAGTCAGCGTGTGACATGCGAGCCAAGGCAACAGACGAGTGAGCTCAGTGTTTGGCAGCCACGAGCCACATCTGCAGCTCAGTGCAACCCGGGAACGGTGACAGCTAATGCTCCAAGTGTGACCTTTTAGAGCAATGCCTCGAAATGTTGTATACATGTAAACATCTTTTTTGGTCATACTTTAAAAAACAACAACAAAATTTAGCATTTGCTACCAAAACTGCTTGAAGATTGTATTATTATTATTGTATCTAAATCCTGGGAACATCGGGCACTCTGTATGATTAGGGTAACTCCTTCATACCTCGGGGTAATTAAGAGTAGCCAATGCATGTTTTGGGGCAATGGACCAAATTCTATCAAGGACCCTGGTGCTGTGGGGTAGAAATTGACCTCCAACGTCCCTCTGATAAAGACATGTAAGTGTAGCACTTATTCCAAGCAGTGGTGGAGTGTACCGAATTATACGTACAATAATTCGTTACTGTCGTTAAGCAGCAATATCGGTTTTACTTTCACTTCAAGTTAAATATCTTACATCAAATGTCTTTTTATTTATGAGCGGATGTTATTAAAATGACATTATTAATGTTAATTGAATAATTTTATCGATAGAGTAGTTTTAAATGAAGTCGTGTGGGAAGTTTAAAGTCGTCTGGGATTTACCTTCAAAATAAAAGCCACAAATAAAGTGTAGGTATATATACCGGGCACGGTGGCTTAGAGGTTAGCACGTTCGCCTCACACCGCCATTGTCCCTCGTGTATGGAATGTGTGTGTAAATGTATGTGTGTGTGTCCTGCGATGGGTTGGCATTCCATCCAGGGTGTATCCTGCCTTAATGCCCATAGACGCCTGAGATAGGCACAGGCTCCCCGTGACCCGAGGGAAGATCGGATAAAGCGGTAGAAGATGAATGAATGAATATCATTCATTATCATTCAGGGTCAGACATGGTACCTCTGGAGCACATGGGGTTAAGGGTCCCAAGAGTGGCAGTTTGGTGATTCCCAGGGCTCGAACCAACGACCTTCCAATCAGCAGCCCAGGGCCTTAAATCCACTGAGCTACACCCTCTCCCATATACACACTGGGCTACCACCTCCCTACACCCTCTGTGCTCCAGGGGGCGCTGTATCATGGCTGAACCTGTGCTCTGACTCCCATCATACCAAATGCAAGCTGGAATAAGCGAAGCAGCAATTTCACTGTGTTGTATCATCACTGAAGTACATTTGAAGGCCTAAGTGAAGATTGTACTTGGTATATCTTTATATCAGCTTTGACCACCACTGATTACAAATAACAAATATCACATATATCCAGCACAAATATCACAAAATCCTACAGCAAATAATACATAAATAATTAGCGTTTCTATGTTCCGAATCCAGATCTTTGCTGAGATTCAAATGAGTAATAATACAGTAGACATACACACGGTTCATGAAAATCCCAGAGTGGGCTGAAGTTCACTCATCCTACTGAGTGGTGAGAGTTCGTTTGACCTGGGTGCTGGCAGAGTTATCAACAAGCATCACTCTTACAAATGCCAAATGTGTAATCACAGCATGAAGTAAAATCTCAATTTCTTTATATATATATATATAAAGTATGAGGCGGTGTGAGGCGAACGTGCTAACCACTAAGCCACAATGCCCCTCCTATATATATATATATATATTCTATATATATATATATATATATATATATAGGAGGGGCATTGTGGCTTAGTGGTTAGCACGTTCGCCTCACACCGCCAAGGTCGGGGTTCGATTCCCGGCTCGGCCATGTGTGTGTGGAGTTTGCATGTTCTCCCCGTGCCTCAGGGGTTTTTTCTCCGGGTTCTCTGGTTTCCCCCGGTCCAAAAACATGCACGGTACGTTTATTGGCACCTTGGAAAATGATCCCTAGTGTATGAATGTGTGTGTGTGTGTGTGTGTGCCCCTGCGATGGGTTGGCATTCCATCCAGGGTGTATCCTGCCTTAATGCCCATAGACGCCTGAGATAGGCACAGACTCCCCGTGACCCGAGGGAAGATCGGATAAAGCGGTAGAAGATGAATGAATGCTGCATCAATGATAATTGATGGGTGATATCACATGGGATTTGATCCACCGGGTTGAATATCTTGACCGCTCGACGTTTACGAATGTCTCACATAGTAGACAATTTTAACAAACAGAGACGGGGTATTACACTGTATTAACAAGATACACGGGAATGGTCCAGTTTTAAGATTAGATCCTGCTTATTGACAAATAATCTACTTAGAAATCTAAGTATGCTCAATTTATAAGTCAAACAGATTGATCCTCTGCACATAACTATATGCATGATGTGTGATAGCATCTTGTCCATTATTTTCGAATCTTTCGTCTTGTTTTGCAGGAGAAAACAGCCGCCTGATGTACGATATCACCGCTCAACCACTTTAGGACACACACTTTAGGATTTAGGGTACACAAAGAACAACAGAGAATGCTATGGTACCGTTTGCAAGCTTGGAGCATTCAACAAATATACTGTTGAATATTTCACTCGTGATAACGTGACAAATAGCACATTTTTGCAGCCAAGGAATATTTAAGAAGTACCATTTATTAGAGATCAGGATTCAATCAGGACAGGAATTAATAGGCGCAATAGTCGTTTGCTCGATCTATTATCAAAAATACACACTGATAGTTTTTCCGGGTTGCGTCGGATGCCTGGAGTGGCTGAGAAAACACCACTAGAGGAGATTTACTGACGCCACATGATGTGTAAAGCTGCTCTGAGACATTGTTAAAACTTCTGAAAGAGAGTGCATGTAGAGCGTGAGATTATATTTATTATTTAAATAGATATATGATTCAAAATATTTATGTCATTAAGCCCATTTTCATGATTAGGGACTTTTCTTTGGTAATAAAGTGTTCAGTACATGATTTTTAGTATTTATATTATCATTCAAAATAAATGTTGGCTGAATAACCGTTGATTGGAAAGTATGACCCAACACACACACACACACGTGTATATATATAGGTATATATATATATATATATATATATATATATATATATATATATATTATATATATATATATATAGTCACTGAGAGTCACTGAGAGTCACTGGCATTTTCCCAAGGCTCCTAAATACCAGATGTTTCCAGATGTGGAATCAGCATTAGAAAGTCGTCAAATTGATTCAGCCTCGACATATTATAAGGTCGCTGTAACTTTAGACTGTTTTGAAGTGCAAAAAAAAAAAAAAAAAAAACGAAAAAAAAAAAAAAGAAGAGGCACTGAAGTAAAGGAGGATCCAGGACTGTAAAGTCATTTAATGTCACTCCTGATGTTCCGCCCAACAAGACATCGATATTGACAGTGTCTGAGAGAGAGAGAGAGAGAGAGAGAGAGAGGGAGAGGTAGTGGGGGTAGAGAGAGTAAAGGTAGTGGGGGTAGAGAGAGTAAAAGAGAAGGCTAAAGCTCTCATAAGAGACTGGGCTTGTCCCATGGGGGGCCTGCCATACACACGAGGAGCTTTTAAAGTGCATGAAGCTTGTGTAAAATTCATCCATCAGACCACAGACATATGTGGCGGGAGAGTGGCAGTCTAGAGCTGAGGACATGGACGAGGCACTGGAGCATGCGTTTCCAGGTAGCAGGAGACGTCGGAAATAAATCCGCCCTGTTAAAACATGCATCTTAGATCATGTTTTTAACTATGACGTATAATTACAGAATGCATGTGGTATACGATTACGTAATCCTAGTAAAAATAATAGCTTAATTTCTACACTATTCAGGGTATTTTTTTAGCTGCAGAGTCTTTATGTGGATATAAGTATGTGTCAAGAAATGTGTAAAGAAATCTTGCGTACAAATTGCGTATTAATATTGAAGTAATAAAGCTAATCATTATGTACAAATGTGTTGTCTGGCTGGGATGCATTCGACGACTTGAGTATAAGGTTCGGACTTGAAAAATGGTACCTGAGAAAACATCTCTAAATTAGCAAACGTTACACTATACAGATAAAAGTCCATATAGGACACCTGACCCTAAGATACATGTGTGCTTTTTGAACATCTAGAAGAAGAATAGGATAGCCTTTATTTGTATACATTACAGAGCAGTGAAGTTCTTCCTTCATATATCCCAGCTTGTTTGGATGCCTTTAATCCATATCCATAGTGTATACTACTGTACAGAATACTAGCTTTTTCATTAGATAATCTGTAGAATAATAATATAAAAAAAGGAATAAGATGTGTATAGTGTTAATATTATATGTTGTTTTCTTGTTTAGAAGGTAATGAGCATTGTCTTCAATAGTGTTAAATAGTATTAACATATTTAATACTATTATCCGAACCAATGGGACTGTTCCATGAGAGAAAAAGTACATTATATATTTCCAAAATTATAGTTTTCTTATATATGTATATACAGGAGGAGGTGGGAGCTCAGTGGTTAAGGGATTGGGCTCTGGACCAAAATATTGCATTCCTGGTGCCGGTCCCAAGCCCTATAGAGATGGGAAGGGTTTTATATATAAAAAGTGTATATAATATATAAAGATATAAATATTTTATTTATTTATAATAATTAATTTATATATATATATATATATATATATATATATATATATATATACACATTCATTCATTATTCATCCATTCATCTTCTACCACTTTATCCGATCTTTATCTATCTCAGGCGTCTATGGGCATTAAGGCAGGATACACCCTGGATGGAATGCCAACCCATCACAAGGCACACACACACTCACAGTCACACTAGGGTCAATTTTCCAAGGTGCCAATCAACCTACTGTGCATGTTTTTGGACCGGGGGGAAACCAGAGAACCCGGAGAAAAAAAACCCTGAGGCACGGGGAGAACATGCAAACTCCACACACAACACATGGCCGAGACAGGGAATCGAACCCGGACCCTGGAGGTGTGAGGCGAACGTGCTAACCACTAAGCCACCGTGCCCCTTTTTATATATATATAAAAGGGGTTTATATATATATATTTATATATATATATATATATATATATATACAGACGTGGACAAAATTGTTGGTACCCTTTGGTCAATGAAAGAAAAAGTCACAATGGTCACAGAAATAACTTTAATCTGACAAAAGTAATAATAAATAAAAATTCTATAAATGTTAACCAATGAAAGTCAGACATTGTTTTTCAACCATGCTTCAACAGAATTATGTAAAAAAAATAAACTCATGAAACAGGCATGGACAAAAATGATGGTACCCCTAACTTAATATTTTGTTGCGCAACCTTTTGAGGCAATCACTGCAATCAAACGCTTCCTGTAACTGTCAATGAGACATCTGCACCTCTCAGCAGGTATTTTGGCCCACTCCTCATGAGCAAACTGCTCCAGTTGTGTCCGGTTTGAAGGGTGCCTTTTCCAGACTGCATGTTTCAGCTCCTTCCAAAGATGCTCAATAGGATTGAGGTCAGGGCTCATAGACGGCCACTTTAGAATAGTCCAATTTTTTTCCTCTTAGCCATTCTTGGGTGTTTTTAGCTGTGTGTTTTGGGTCATTGTCCTGTTGCAAGACCCATGACCTGCGACTGAGACCAAGCTTTCTGACACTGGCTAGTACATTTCTCTCTAGAATTCCTTGATAGTCTTGAGATTTCATTGTACCCTGCACAGATTCAAGACACCCTGTGCCAGACGCAGCAAAGCAGCCCCAGAACATAACAGAGCCTCCTCCATGTTTCACAGTAGGGACAGTGTTCTTTTCTTGATATGCTTCATTTTTTCGTCTGTGAACATACAGCTGATGTGCCTTGGCAAAAACTTCGATTTTTGTCTCATCTGTCCACAGGACATTCTCCCAGAAGCTTTGTGGCTTGTCAACATGTAGTTTGGCATATTCCAGTCTTGCTTTTTTATGATTCGTTTTCAACAATGGTGTCCTCCTTGGTCGTCTCCCATGTAGTCCACTTTGGCTCAAACAACGACGGATGGTGCGATCTGACACTGATGTTCCTTGAGCATGAAGTTCACCTTGAATCTCTTTAGAAGTCTTTCTAGGCTCTTTTGTTACCATTCGGATTATCCGTCTCTTAGATTTGTCATCAATTTTCCTCCTGCGGCCACGTCCAGGGAGGTTGGCTACAGTCCCATGGATCTTAAACTTCTGAATAATATGTGCAACTGTACTCACAGGAACATCTAGTTGCTTGGAGATGGTCTTATAGCCTTTACCTTTAACATGCTTGTCTATAATTTTCTTTCTGATCTCTTGAGACAGCTCTTTCCTTTGCTTCCTCTGGTCCATGTCGAGTGTGGTACACACCATATCACCAAACAACACAGTGATTACCTGGAGCCATATATATAGGCCCAATGGCTGATTACAAGGTTGTAGACACCTGTGATGCTAATTAGTGGACACACCTTCAATTAACATGTCCCTTTGGTCACATTATTTTCTGTGTTTTCTAGGGGTACCATCATTTTTGTCCATGCCTGTTTCATGAGTTTATTTTTTTACATAATTCTGTTGAAGCATGGTTGAAAAACAATGTCTGACTTTCATTGGTTAACATTTATAGAATTTTTATTTATTATTACTTTTGTCAGATTAAAGTTATTTCTGTGACCATTGTGACTTTTTCTTTCATTGACCAAAGGGTACCAACAATTTTGTCCACGTCTGTATATATATATATCACACACACACACACAACACACACACACACACACACACACACACACACACGACCATATCAAGCTTACTTCCTTCCTGAATACACCTGATCATCGTCAGCAAATCCCTCTTGATTTGCCATACCTTAAAAAACTAGTGTAATGGCTTCCAGCAACAACAAGAGCCCAATTATATGTCCGAATGCCATCTAGAGATCTCGGTATATCTCTCAAAATCTCTCTAAATCACAAAACACACTGCAGGGGTGTGTTGCAAGCTCAGACTTGGATTGAACATAATTGCGAACAACGATTAGACCAAAAGGCTATTGCCAAGTGGTGGAGCGAGCTATGCTCCATCCCACCGCCTTGCTTAAAAAAAAAAGGGAAAACAAAAAACAATTTGGGGGGCCAGGGGCCATAATTTACAAATCCAGATTAAATCCAACACCCATGGCACCACAGACCCAGATCTAATTAGGCTTAAAATTCATCACAAGGGAATCCTTGTCCTTGTCTGATTCTAGAGAAAAAAAATAAGACACCTCTCTAAACTCGTCTGCTTACCTCTGTTCATCATTACCGGATCAGAGCTGGGCTGCAGAGATGAAGAATAGATTTAAAAGACACCACATTTTCACTCCAACAAGGTTGGATTCCAGAGCAAAGGAGACCTCTATGGACAGAACTAAAGATTACAATCCCCTATATATGGTAAAGATAGCAGGAGAGGGGAGGGATATATATATATATATATATATATATATATATATATATATATATATATCTATATATATATATATATATATATATATACACATATATATATATATATATATATATATATATATATATATATATATATATATATATATATATATATATATAGCTATATATATCACACACACACACACACACACATATATATATATATACCTAAGGTATATATCAAATCATATCCTACTTAGCTACTTGTAATCTTTTATAATACATTTATTTTAAGGCAAGTAATTCTAGTAAAGAGCGATCCAAGCAAAGGGGAGCTATTGTGAATAATCTCAAATATTCTGAAACATTTTTTTTTATTTATTTCACAGTTTTTTTGTTTACTACGTAATTCTACACTTGTTCATTCGTAGTTTTTTTTTTTTTTTTTTAAATTATTATTATTTACAAATAGTGGTTGTCACTAATGATCATGACTAATGATAATGATTTATTATCATGACTAATAAAATAGTATAATAAATAGATAAATAATAATAATAGTATAATAGTATAATAAATAAAATAGTGATAATAAATATATCATGACTGAAAATAATAAATAAAAAAAACCTTTAGAAATGGGTAGGTGTGTCCCCAATTATATATATATATAT
Organism: Kryptopterus vitreolus; assembly: GCA_030449085.1. Lineage (NCBI taxonomy): Eukaryota > Metazoa > Chordata > Actinopteri > Siluriformes > Siluridae > Kryptopterus > Kryptopterus vitreolus. The sequence goes on along the minus strand of JACRUU010000002.1, from coordinate 8,631,845 downwards.
ATATATATATATATATATATATATATATATATATATATATATATACGCACACACACTACAATAACCAGGATTTTTATTTGGCTGAAACAAGCAAAAATAATATGAAATAGATATAATAATAATTCAATATTCATTGATTTCATTTATTAAATAATTATTAGATCCTGTAACAAATACAAATATATCTGGAAAGAGTAAATGTATCTAGACATTTTATGAATGTTATATAAAAAAAAACAATTTTGCAAGTCATGTTCCAGCAGTGTTTTTTTTGGGGAGGGGAAGATTATTATTTAAAATGCTAATACAAATTATTTTAACTTTTTAAAGGAAAAACAGGGTTTTGGTACCAGTATTTTGGCAAGGCACAAGAGAGCCCCAAAATGAAGAAAAGGGATGTTTTTACTATAAAAGTCAAAAAAATTACCTCACAACCCAGGTAAAAAGATACTTCTTCACTGGTATAAAATAAGTAGCTCTGACGACACCATCCCTTTCTGTCGTTTTTTTCCGAGAGCATACGGAAAGATCTGGCTGAAAAAACTACACAACACTGAACCAAAAACAAAAAAAAACAAAAAAAAAAAAAAAAAAAAAAAAAACAAAAAAAAAAAAAAAAAACAAAAAAGGCTCACTTTCATCTCTGTAACCTCAGAATTGTGTAACACTAAACAACTAAACACTGAACCTTGTCAAATAATGTTGTACCCATGTCTGAAACATCTAATGTTCTCTCGGGACACAAAATCTGGAAAACACATGTAAGGCCTGTGCCAGTACAACTGACTTGCTTATAAATATGTTGTTATGAGCCAGATTTACATCATCTCCTTTCTTAAGCCATCATCACATGATTTCCATAAAACACTCACACATACATTGCCATATAAGGGCATTTTGACAATACTAATAACTAAACGTGTGATAATATCATAATATGATGTATATAATATACATTAGATACACCCCACATTTAACTGTTAAGACCAGCCCTGAGCCGGCGTTAAGATCGGTCACCTGACTGGTAATATGCATACGCAGAACGCGCGTACGCCCCCACCCCACCCCACCCCCGCGCCTTCCCTCTTACAAACTGTTCTTGATGGATAAATAGTGACTAGAATTAGAACAGAAAACACAAAGGCTCGAACACATGTTCGTCAAATGACACAAATGTTTCCCAGGTGCCCTGGTCATGAGAAATAAAAGCCGATGGGGCATCAACAAGCTAAAGCGCCTTCAAAGACCAGCGGTATTTCAAGTGCGTGAGTCTTAACAGGACAATATCAGAGACGAGGCGAGGATTCTGCGGGACAGACGACGATATATCGGCTTTGTCATTTTTACTTATGTGAATAAAGCTGGTAAAAAAAAGTTTAAGCAATAAATAAATAAATAAATAAATAAGGGGCACGGTGGCTTAGTGGTTAGCACGTTCGCCTCACACCTCCAGGATCCGGGTTCGATTCCCGTCACGGCCGTGTGTGTGTGGAGTTTGCATGTTCTCCCCGTGCCTCAGGGGGTTTTTCTCCGGGTTCTCCGGTTTCCTCCTCGGTCCAAAAAACATGCACAGATGGTTGATTGGCACCTTGGAAAATTGTCCCTAGTGTATGAATGTGTGTGTGTGTGTGTGTGTGTGTGTGTGTGCCCTACAATGGGTTGGCATTCCATCCAGAGTGTATCCTACCTTAATACCCATAGACGCCTGAGATAGGCACAGGCTCCCCGTGACCCGAGGGAAGATCGGATAAAGCGGTAAAAGATGAATGAATGAATGAATAAATAAAATGAAATGAATGAATGAATAAATAAATAAATAATTGTCCTACATTTTTCTTTTCACTGGAATGTAACGAACAATGGACGCTTTCCTGTGCCCCTTATGCTATATTTAAACCTGAGAATAAATATCGTAATGACTCGCAGGCCGGCTTTGCTTTAGTGCCATTTTATTGGCTGCAGATGCGTTTGTGTCTGAAAATGTTCTGAGGAATTGAGATGTTCCATCTCTAGTTACATCACAGCACCTCATAGCTGTGTGAGCAAGATGGATTTTTAGAGTTTAAGGGTTTTTTTTTTCTTCTTTCTCCCACTTGAAACACAAGACCTTGATGCTTATGCTGAGTTATGAGTCACAGAATTTAGACGTTATGAGTCACGTCTTTTTAGCAACAGTGCTCCTGTAACTATTATCATTTCTATAAATAAAAACACCACGTTAACATTCGCTCGTTATGTTGAAAATGGTTACGTTTTTGCCCTAATAATCGTGTTAAAATGAGTTTCAAATGTGAAAATCTGAATGATAGTGTGTTGATAAGGGGTGACCAATTAATAATACCAAAAATAAATGGACCACCCCCACATCTGAAACGCCCCTCGAAGCTTTTATTTTGAAAATCGGTTTAACAATTATATCTCTAGCGGATAATAAAATTGCCATTAGCTATTAATGTAGCTTAATTGTCTCATTTTAATAGCTATGGATTTAAAACAACAATGTAATTTTGACAGCAACAATGCTCTTTTATTAGGCAATATAGCTCTTAAAACGTCATGCTCATATTTCCATATTTCTTTATGGTGCATATGAAAATAATAAAGTAACCGAGTATGATGAGGCATAATAACTAGATTAACTAGATCGTAAAGCCCACATACTGTTACAGTCCGACACGGGCGATCAGTAAAGAAAGGGAATTTCTGTGGTATAAAGAGTCACTCGTTTGTATCTGTGGTAGAATATATATATGGAATACACACATATATATATATATATATATATATATATATATATATATATATATATATATATATATATATATATATATATATATATATATATATAGGGGGGATATATATATAGGGAGCCAGCTACCAGGGCTCGAACCCCCGACCTTCCGATCAGTAGCCCAGCTCCCCACTGAGCTACACCCCTCCCATTGGATGTTCGATGCTCTGAATTTGAAATATTTACTGTGCACGACACTTGATATCGTCGTCAAAATTATTGCGATATCATCACTAATATTCGATATATTGCCCAGACCTACACTAAACTACTGCATATGAGAACGGGTTCCCTCTTGACTCTCAAGGTTTCTTTCTCAAACCATCTCAGGGAGATTTTCCTTGCCACATTCACCACTGGCTCACTCATTAGGGACAAAATTACACACTTGTTTATTAGGTTAAGGGCCTTGATCACGATCATATACCTCCCGAACCCCACACATGTTCCGAATTTCGGGAAATCCGCGACATTCCGGCCGCAGAGAGAATTAATGGGGAAATTTGAGGCTCGGCTGTTTCCTCCTCCCTCCTACATTTCGTACATTTCCACTCGTAGGTGGCGAAAATATGACTTCCGCATGGCGTCACGTGTAAACTCGGACAGAGGGTCATGTGACATGTCTAAACGCTTGGCACACATCGACGGGAGTTGGATGGTGGATAATTTGATGATCTTATGTGCGTCACTGGCCCCGCCCCCTCCGGAAAAAACGCCCAAAACCGGCGTTTTTGGTGTCTAAACACTCGTCTCTCCGAGCGAGCTAGCATTTCAAAGTCGACGCTAAATATTAAACGGACCAGGTTCCAAGGTGTCGCGCCCGGAGCTGCGGTTTGCATCTGCAATCATCACTTTCTTCATTTTCTTCAGGAAATGTCCCATGTCTAGTTTTATCTATGTTTCTGAGCATTGAGAGGTTTGAGACTCCACTACAGCTTTGTCTTTTCTGGTGGTCTTGCTAGTACATGTATGTTTTGCTCACCCCTGGCTCCTACTTGCTTTATATATCGGATTCCTCTTAAGTAAAAAGCGGATTAATATGTTTAAACAAACGTAAAAGTGTTTACATTCCATAATACGTCCAAACGAGGCCCGGTTGGCGCGTAGGACAAGTATAAAGCGGAACGCTTCGTAAATCACTTTAAACGATGAGAAAACACCTTCTGTTTCGTTACAAAGATCCTCTTGCCGTTCGCCCCGGTTTGTTTTGAACACTTTTCAGAAAAAAAAAAAAAGAACATGAGAGCTGGGAGGACTTTCATGGTGAGAAGTTGCCAGAAGTCATTAGAGACCATTTGAGAGAAAGAAAGAAAGAAAGAGGAGGATGGGGGGGGGGTATAGGGGGAGCATTGGCTGCCAAAGATCTCCACCTGTACCTCATCATGAAACAGCAGTGCACAGTTGTGCTAGTCGGCCCCGGCACCCAGGATCATTAAAATGATGTCCTCAAGCGTCCGGCGAGGGTGGAGTCGAAAGGTGAAACGAAGGCTAAAGGATGCAAAGCAGACTAGACAAGAAACCCAGAAGAAGAAGAAGAAGAAGAAGAAGAAGAAAGAAAGAAAAAAAAAACGCATTAGCAAGAAAAAGGGGGCACATCTAAAAGGACCTGAAGGTAGAAACTTCAGGTTTGCACATGCTGGACATGTGCTGACATTTACAGCACCACGAAGACACACAAAGCCTGCTTCCATAGAATGGTTTCACAATTTCCTCCACTCCATTTCCCCCTTTCTTGAGACAGTGGGAAAAAGAGAGGACGTTCGGATATATAAACGTCCTTACAACTAAGTGGAATACATAACTCCACTTTTGTAGGGCTTTTACGCCACTGCTTTCAAGTCGTCTCACAAACCCCCCCCCCCCTTCCTTACATCTGCAGTTGCAACTGTGATACCCATTCATGCTTTTTTTTTTTTTGCTCTTGGAATATTCTAGCACCAATATTACATTTATAATGGGTTACAACATGTCCAACGAAAAGGATCTGTTTATATAGAAATAACTATAGAAGAAAAAAATTTTTTTTCCTCAGAATTGTAACATATAAACTCGCAATTCTGAGAATAATGAGATATAAAGTTACAAATGCAGGTTAGAAAGTGGAATTCTGACCTTTTCCGTGGCAATTTGAAGTTTATAGCTCATTTGCGACACTTTCCAGCGCAGCAGCACAGGAAATCAGGCCAAAAAAAAGGCAAAATATACTTTTATGTTGCTTATTTAGTGGCGAAAATGGGCTTCCATCGACTTTGCATTTCATATAGAACCAACTAGAAACCATTAACGCTAACTCGATCAAGAAGCTGGAAACCCACCTTTGAATCAGTAACACAGAGCTTTAAATATAGAGACACTACTGCTGAAGAAATGAGACTTGCATCTAGAATCCACAGGCTGATGTTTTATAACACATGGGTTAATAATGTTCGCTTTTCCAACAGGACATTACGAGCAGTTCAATGTTATTGGGTTGAAACTCAGGTAAAAAAAAAAAAAAAAAAAAAAAATCCCCAGATTCCCTTGTTTTTCCCAAATTATAAAAGACGCAAGCACTCTTTATGGACATACAATAAAACTGTTTAAACTTTTTAAGGAATTTTAAGGAATTGTTTGTATATATACAAATCTGTAATATATATATATATATATATATATATATATATATCTATATATATTTGTTAGTGGGAGGAAATGGTTATATTTTTATGAATTATAAGTGTGGGGGTCACGGTGGCTTAGTGGTTAGCACATAGCCTCACACCACCAGGGTCCGGGTTCGAATTCCCGTCTCGGCCATGTGCATATGTGGAGTTTGCATGTTCTCCCCGTGCCTCAGGTGGTTTTTCTCCGGGTTCTCCGGTTTCCTTCCCCGGTCCAAAAACATGCCCGGTAGGTTGATTGGCACCTTGGAAAATTGTCCCTAGTGTGTGAATGTGTGTGTGTGAGTGTGTGTGTGTGTGTGTCCTGCGATGGGTTGGCATTCCATCCAGAGTGTATCCTACCTTAATACCCATAGACGCCTGAGATAGGCACAGGATCTCCGTGACCCGAGGGAAGATCGGATAAAGCGGTGGAAGATGAATGAAGGAATGAATGTTAGTGGAGGAAATGCTTATATTTGTCAAATTATAAGTGCTGACAGAACGGAAAAAATTTTCCGACACGCCATTATTTAGCATGACATCGTCGTATATTAACCATAACGTGCTTAAGAAACAAGATGCGATGCGCTATTGCACAAAAAGCGAAAAGAAAACAATATGTGTTGTGTTATTGCACAAAAACGAGGTGGTAACAGTAATTCTTCTGCTTGGGCTACACAGCACGAGCCTGGCATTGATCATTTAAGACGGCAGCAAAACCCCTGATGTTTTTTATTCCTTACAAGGACAAAGAAATGTGCATCATTGGCAGAATATTTTAAGATTTTCTTCTTTTTTTTTTTCCCCTCCACGGTCCAGGGCTATTCAAATACACATACGCTTTATTTTATTTACTTCTAGTATGAAAGCGATCTGTTAATTGTGAAAATATCCAATTAGCACTAAAGGGGCGAACGGAGATTTTGGTGATTCAATTCGGGATTTAACGGGGATGCATAACGAACATTTTACGTCGTCTCTTGCGGATTTCGTCCCGCACCCCACACTCGCATATCTCGAGCAGCAGATGATTTCATTTAGCGGCTCGTCAGGCTAATCGCATGCGACCGGTGGGTGGATTGGATTGAACTGTTTACAAGAGATGATTTTTTTTCCCCCCTCCATTTGTGATTCCCTCCGTTTTTACTCACGAGGAAGTGTTGAGACCTTCTTCCCCGAGACACCTCATCGGGGGAGGAAAAAAAAAAGTCCCCGTCAGATCCGATTAAGTGCGATTCGTCATCTCCGAGCGTGTTTAATTATATAGCTGTAGCGCAAAACAATGGGACTCTGTCCGCAACATGTGCAAATTGAAATCGCAGAAAAGAAACATTATGACAGCGCTGTGAAGGATCTCAGTCACGGCAGATCTCAGGAGGCAGTCAAAAAAAAAATAGTGTTTCATCAAATGGCTTAGAAGAAAGCAAATTAATGGTGTCGGTTTATAGATTGTATGCATTACGCAACTCTAATCTGAAGCATATGGTCAATGACAAAGGACCTTTTCGCACAGTATCTTCATTCATTCATTCATTCATTCATTCATCTTCTACCGCTTTATCCGATCTTCCCTCGGGTCACGGGGAGTCTGTGCCTATCTCAGGCGTCTATGGGCATTAAGGCAGGATACACCCTGGATGGAATACCAACCCATCGTAGGGCACACACACACACACACACACACACACATTCATACACTAGGGACAATTTTCCAAGGTGCCAATCAACCTACCGTGCATGTTTTTGGACCGGCGGGGAAACCGGAGAAAAACCCACTGAGGCACGGGGGGAACATGCAAACTCCACACACACATGGACGAGACGGGAATCGAACCCGGACCCTGGCGGTGTGAGGCGAACGTGCTAACATTTACATTACATTTACATTTATGGAATTTGGCACACGCCCTTATCCAGAGCGACTTACAACTGAGCAATTGAAGGTTAAGGGACTTGCTCAAGGGCCCACTAGTGGTAGCTTGGTGGTTGTGGGGTTTGAACATGCGATCTTCTGGTCCAGAGGCCAACACCTTAAACACTAAGCCACCGCGCCTGGATCTGTAGAGACTGAGTGAAATCGTATACAGCAACATTTTTCTTCTTTTGTATATACACAAGTTCTCCATTGCTTTGTTCACCCGCATAGAACGAATACAGAGGAAATACATTCTCATTATTACATAGAACTTCCTCGAGACAAAAAGTTTCCCCAAATCAACCTGAGATTACAAAGTCTGCGCCATCTGTTGCTGGAGCGAATGTGGCTGTGGGGCATAATCGCGCCGTCCAATCATAAGCGTCCGCGAGCTTGCGTCTATGGAAGAGCATATCCTCCGAGTGTTATACCAAGCCAAAAATGCTGCTATCACAGCGCTGTGTGTATCGGAGGAAGCACATGTTTACTCCACCTGCCGGGAGGTGTGAAATTGGAAATGGGAGCTGAGACCAGAAGAGAAGGAAACTTATTTTAGGGACATGGGACAGTTCCTGGAGAAAATGTGAGTGATGCTCCCCGGTGCAAACCTCAGCTCCGGGCGCGAGCCCTTAGAGACTGGTCCGTTAAATTTTAGCGGTGACATTCGAGACATGCGAGCTCATTCAGAGAGACGAAGATTTAAACACTGAAAATGCCCATTTTGGGTGTTTTTTCGAGAGGGGGCGGGGCCTGTAAAGTCACGTGACCTTATCAAATTACACAGCGACCAACTACGCTCGAGTGTTTAGACATGTCACAAGACCTCATAGTCTGCATTTCCCCATTCATTCTCTATGGGGCCGGAATATCGGAATATTTCCCGGAATGACGAACGGGTGTGTGGGGTTCGCGAGGTATATGACCGTGATCCACTCCGGACCCCCTACTAGTGGATATACCGTATGTACGAAATATTTCGGCCCCATTCATTTTCTATGGGGAAAAAATTCCTGCTTTTTGGCCCGGGTTCGGAATTCCACGGGGCGATTCCTTATAAAAGTAATAACACACCTCACACCATCGGGCCGCACGATATGAGGCAAGCCTCAGTAATTAAGATGGACGCAGGTGCGATATGAATAAAGGAATTTAGTAGGATTTTCTAACGTGCTTAGAGAATGAAAGCCCTTTCACTACCACCCACTTACACTATGTGGCGCTTTTTTTTTGTTTTTTTTTTCTGTTGTAATGCATTCTCCAAAGTGTCCCAGGACTACAACATCTAACCCAAGAGAAAGGTATCCGTTATTAATAAAACCACGGAGAAGCAGGTTAACTAGAGCTTACTTTGGCTGCCGTCATCGGAACACCGAAAAGGTATTTATGTGGGATTGATATACGCAAGAAGCCATAAATCATAGGGTCTGATCGATTTGTCTGTCTTTCCCCTTTGGGAATCTCGCATCCCGCAAAAAAAAAAAAAAAACAGCCCCTCGAAAAAAAACCTGCCAGAACCCCCCCCCCCCCCCCCCCCCCCTCCCCCTCCCACGAGACTCGGCAGCCTATTAAACGCGCCTCCTCGAAGACCTTCTAGCCGTTCTCCAATGGCGGATTGATAACTGAAAGAGTACAGGAGGTAAAACTCAATGGGGAGTTTTTAACAAAAGCTTTATAAACGTTTCGAAGTGATCAAGTAAGAAAACAGAAGATCTTTTGTTGTTTTTTTTGTTGTCCCGCACGAGCTCAGGTTCACCAAACGGATCCGGGGGCCGGAATTAGCGGCCAAGACATCACCGCTGGAGTGAGCGGCTTCGAGTATTTCTCCACGAGGTTAGCGTGTTCACACCCAGTCAGGTTCTATTAAATATGACAGGCTGTGAACGTGCCTCGCGAAGCAACGTGATGGAAAATAGCGTCACATCGCTAACGAGCGACGACTGGAGTCGAGGGGGCGACCAGGGATCCCGCGGACCGCGGGGAACATTAAAACCACCCGCCTAATATTGGGTCAATTCCTCTGGCGCCACTCAAAAAAGCCTAATACCCGGACATGCGCCGCGATATCTGATACTAGATCCTTTAATATTAATAATAATAATTCATTATATATATATATATATATATATATATATATATATATATATATATATATATATATATATATATATATTTAGCTTTTCTGGAAACTCAAAGCGCTTTACATTATGAGAGGGGGATCTCCTCATTCACCAGGCGTCACCGACTGCTTACTGGTGGAGAGGAGACAGAATGATGAAGCCAATCGGTTGATATGGGGATAGGAGGCCGTGATGGTCAGAGGCCAATGGGCGGATTTGGGCAGGATGCCGGGACACGCCTCGAAAGACATCCTGGGATTTTTAATGAGTCATTACCTCGGTTTAACGTCTCATCCGAAAGAAAGAATAGTGCCCCCATCACTATTCTGGAGTGTTGGGATCCACAGAGACCACAGGGTAAGCGCCCCCTGCTGGCCACACTAACACCTCTTACCAGCAGCAACCTAGCATTCTCACGGTGGTCTCCCATCCAGGTAGTCAACTGGGCTCATCCATTCTTAGCTTCAGTGGGCAACCAGTCTTGGGCTTACAGGATGATATGGCTTCTGGCTAACTGCAAAACCATAACATCTGTGGAATGGACCCATCCATCCATCCATTTGTCCATCTTATCCGGAACTGGATCACGGGGGCAGCAGTCTAAGAAGAGATGCCCAGACTTCCCTCTCTCTAGACACTCCAGGGGGACACTGAGGTGCCCTGGGTCTTCCCTGAGGCCTCTTCCCTCGTAACAATAGTCATAATCTGATCTTTGTCAAAGTGCAATTCAGTTTATTCCTGTAGCAGTTCATAACGGCCAGCTTTACAGGATATGAACCTTTGGTCCCTATTTCATTAAATATATCCTTAATGCTCCTATAATAAGGATACATTTAACAAAATAGTGACAAAAAGTAGTGTAGCAAGGGGACACGGTGGTTTAGCGGTTAGCACGTTCACCTCACACCTCCAGGGTTGGGGGTTCGATTCCCGCCTTGGCCATGTGTGTGTGGCGTTTGCATGTTCTCCCCGTGCCTCAAAGGGTTTTTCTCCGGGTTCTCCGGTTTCCTCCCTGGTCCAAAAACATGCACGGTAGGTTGATTGGCACCTTGGAAAAGTTGTCCCTACTGTATGAATGTGTGTGTGTGTGTGTGTGTGTGTGTGTTTGTGCCCTGCAATGGGTTGGCACCCCATACAGGGCGTATCCTGCCTCAATGCCCCAAGACGCCTGAGATCTTGAGATCTGAGAACACAGGCTCCTTGTGACCCGGATAAAGCGGTAGAAGATGAATGAATGAAAGTAGTGTAGCTCAGTGGTTTAAGGCACTGGGCTATAGGTCGGGGGTTCGAGCCCCGGTATCGCGAATCCTCCACCCTAGGGTCCTTGAGCAAGCTCCAACAAGCTTCCCAACAAGATGGGATATGCGAATAAATCCCTCGAAAAAACCTCAAAGAACATATGCTATTTAAAAAAGGAAACCCTGTAGCCATTTCCCTGAGAGAAAGGGAAAAAAAAACCCTCTAAACATATTGCTATATTGTTTTATATCGGCATTTAAACAATGGTTTGGCTCTTCGGTCATGCGAGTGCATTATAGAAAGTCCACGGGGGCGAAAAATCAAATTCCCACCGCTTGCTAACTGCTGTAGGAAAAATGTGCTGCGAGACACAGAGGTCAGTAATTATCTGTTATTGTGAGCAGCTGGAGGAAAAGTTCCTCTCCCTTCGGCCAGAGAAACAAAAAGCAGAGAGTAACGCACCAAAAAAACAACAAAACAAACCAAAAAAAAAAACACGGAGCTTTACGATCATTGGCAGCCCTTCAAAGTCGTATTATTATTCGTCGCCTAATTGGCCTCCATTTTCATTCAGACTATAGATAATAGGTGCCTCCCGTGTCTGATTGCTACATGCTGCATTTAGGAGAGCGTTAAAAAAAAAGCCATTCAGGCTGTAAAATACGAAACTATTAATTCGGGTGAGTTATCAGAGAGGGGGGGGGGGGGGGGGGGACACGGTGGCTTAGTGGTTAGCACGTTCGCCTCACACGGCCAGGGTCGGGGGTTCGATTCCCGTCTCGTCCATGTGTGAGTGGAGTTTGCATGTTCTCCCCGTGCCTCAGGGGGTTTTTCTCCGGGTTCTCCGGTTTCCTCCACGGTCCAAAAACATGCACGGTAGGTTGATTGGCACCTTGGAAAATTGTCCCTAGTGTATGAATGTGTGTGTGTGTGTGTGTGTGTTCTGTGATGGGTTGGCATTCCATTCAGGGTGAATCCTGCCTTAATGCCCATAGACACCTGAGATAGGCACAGACTCCCCGTGACCTGAGGGAAGATCTGATATAGCGGTAGAAGAAGTAGAAGATGAATGAATGAATGAATGATTTATGAGAGAGAGAGAGAGAGAGAGAGAGAGAGAGAGAAAAGGAGAAAAGTCATTCTAAATGTTGAAGGTCGATCGTACAATTGACTATATTAGCTTTAGAGTGCTTAGAAGAATCAAAATAAAGAATGAATTACTGTGCAATAATTAATCTGACTTAATAAACAGACACACAAAGATCGTTCTATTAATTACTAAAGTACACCCTTTCTTTCTTTCTTTCTTTCTTTCTTTCTTTCTATTTAGGAGGATTTTTTTCACATCTTCCAGCTATTCCAATCAAGTCCACCATCTGTGGCTGGCACCTGATGCAACAGCGCATTGGAAGCGTGGCTTAATAATATTAATATTTATATCCGTTTTGCTCGTGTCCCGAGCGCAGCTCGCGGCAATGATAATCGATACCTGGCTCATTCGCAAAAGGACCGGCGGCTCGGAGAAGACAAGATAAATCCCTGACATAAATAAATAAATAAATTAATTAATTAAATTAAAACAGCTGCCTGAGAAACATTGGGCTCAAGACGAGACTCGGCTTACGGGATGCGCTAAGCAAAGCGCTACAAACTTTTCAAAGATGATGCATCCAGACTAGATAAAAATGGAAATTGCTAAAAGAAGTGCGCCGTCGGGGAAGTTATTGTTGGACACAAAGACGCTTTACAAAGTGACGTTAACGGTTACACGGTTTAAAAGGAAAAAGATGTGGGTTTGATCATCATTAGGATTCATTATTGGGGCGTTAATGCTCGATTTACAAAACGGGGTTTGGTTCATTTCAGGAAATACCTAAAAACAAAGTTTAATTCTACTCATTAATAAACGATAATTCACTTTTTGGAGCGTCGGAAGAGACAAAACGAGCGTAAACGTTACATCATTGCTTGTTTGTGATGGCATTGTTTGCTGTAGCTTTGCAGTTACCATCCAGTGTCTAATAATGATAATATCCTTCCTCATGAAAGATGGGGAAAAAAGATGCTCAGGATGTGGCCTGTGTGGATTCGAATTTGCTCGCTCTTTCCTCTGTGCTCTCCGGTTTCCTCCGTCAAAACCAATCAAACCGTGCAGGAAGATCTCAAAAGTCTCCTAAGATGCACTTTGGCTGGAAGCATGAAGCGTGAATGCGTGCGTGTGTGTGTGTGTGTGTGTGTGTGTGCGCGCATTGTGCTTTGAGATGGTGTAGCGTTCCCATGACTGGGGATTTGTGTCTCACACACACACACACAGGCGCACTCATACATATATATATATATATTTATATGTGTGTGTGTGTGTGTGTGTATGTGCATACCTGTATATACATATATATGTATATATATATATATATATATATATATATATATATATATATATATATATATATATATATATAATATAGATAGATAGATAGATAGATAGATAGATAGATAGACGATAGATAGATAGATAGATAGATCATTAAATTGTGATACGTCATTCAAAATATATGTGTATTTTGAATACAGCATCGCTGCTAAAGTACTATGGTATGGGGCTTTTCAACAGCTGTCCTATAGATCCAGCGACTCTTTGCCAATACAAATAAAGATCTAGGAACCCTATTCCAACTGAGAAAATCCCCATGATCCTCCTGCTGTCCCCTTGTGTCAGCTGGAAAGGAAAGCGTTGAAGACGTGAGACAGGAGACGGAGAAGTCCTTGTGTAGGAATCCTACAGGTCACACCAAGTCAAACTGAAGACCTTTTTATAAAATCATTAAGAATGAAATGTAAGACGTATATCACAATATCAAACACACACACACACACACACACACACACACACACACACACAGAAATATGTTGCTGGAAACTGACGTCGTGGTGCCAATCAACCTACCGTGCATGTTTTTGGACCGGAGGAGGGGGGGGACCAGAGAACCCGTAGAAAAAACCCCCTGAGGCACGGGGAGAACATGCAAACTCCACACACACATGGCCGAGACGGAAATCGAACCCGGACCCTGGCGGTGTGAGGCGAATGTGCTAACCACTAATCCACCGCATGAACCATGATGAAATGAAACAACTTCTAACATTTCACACCGTATCCAGAGCGACTTACCACTGAGCATTTAAACGTTAAGGGCCTTGCTCAAGGGCCCACTAGTTGCAGTTTGGTGGTGGTGGTGCGATTTAAACCACTACGCTACCACCTAACTTCTTATTAGTAGCCCCTCCCTGCGATCATAATCAAGCTGGATATTTTTGGATTGTAAACAAAGTTGTAAACAAGTCCTCCCGGTGATTCGTTAGCCATTGATGTGCCTGTAATTGTGGTACATTATTGTGGTACACTGATTTTAATTACAGATTCATGGAAAGAATTAAGGTCGGTTATTTATTCCCGACAAAGGAACAAAAAAAATGGCACCCTATAAAAAAAAGTGTGTTAATGTATGAACGCCACTGAGCGATATAGGACGCAAACAAAAGCAAAAGGTCCTAAAACCGAGAGGAGACAAATCTTGAATAATGCTTAAGTTCAAGGACTCCACTTTATCACTCCTGGCTTCAGTGAAAGGACACACACACACGTGAGTTATGAAGGAAGCGCTTTGAGTTATAGGCTGTCTCCTACAGAGGAACTGATCTGACTTATAGTAGGATTTCAAAAGTTTCGAGTTACTCGCTCGTTTCTGACCTGTTTCCTGAGCAACAGCTCCTGAGTTACGGGCCGGAGTTCCCATTTGATGATGGAGCATATCGCGAGATAAATGATTCATAATGATAACCCGATAAGATCCCTGAATCAAGTCTAGTGCTTTTTTTTTTTTTTTTTTTTTTTACTTTTCTCAGGGAGCTCAGAAAACGTCCCCCCGGATTCGTCTTCATCTCGGACCGTGTGACAATCTTAAACCTCCTCCCTCTTTCAGCAGTTCTCTCTGCATCTGGTTTGCTTTCTGCCACTGGTGTTGTCCCTCCTCTGAACCGTCGTCTTAGCTTGATCTCCGCGTTCGCTGCATAATTTCCTCCAGGGCGGTATTCGAACCAGGCTCGAACAGACCTTCGCCAGATGCACTCGTTATTGGCAGCTGACGGAACTTTCCGGGGCGTTTCTTGGGACGCATCTGCCCTTAAACGCTCCGTCCAGTGCGACATGGATTCTTACTGTATGTCTTGACTTGTGATGGTTTACTCAAGGTTTGTCCCGCTATCCCGAATCTGATTGGTCAGAAGGTGTCTGTTCATTTTCCAGAACAGGAGCTCTGACACTTGTTCTTATGGAAGAATGGAAGGAGTCTCCAGTGCCAGAGCATTGCAATAGGGCTACTGTCCCACTTTCTCAAATCTGATTGGTCAGAAGTTTCGGTTCATTTTCCAGAACAGGAGCTCTCCACTTGTTCTCATGGAAGAATGGAAGGAGTCCAGTGCCAGAGCATTGCAATAGGGCTACTGTCTCACTATCTCAAATCTGATTGGTCAGAAGGTGTCGGTTCATTTTCCAGAACAGGAGCTCTGACACTTGTTCTTATGGAGGAATGGAAGGAGTCTCCAGTGCCAGAGCATTGCAATAGGGCTACTGTCCCACTTTCTCAAATCTGATTGGTCAGAAGGTGTCGGTTCATTTTCCAGAACAGGAGCTCTGACACTTGTTCTTATGGAAGAATGGAAGGAGTCTCCAGTGCCAGAGCATTGCAATAGGGCTACTGTCTCACTATCTCAAATCTGATTGGTCAGAAGGTGTCGGTTCATTTTCCAGAACAGGAGCTCTGACACTTATTCTTATGGAGGAATGGAAGGAGTCTCCAGTGCCAGAGCATTGCAATAGGGCTACTGTCCCACTTTCTCAAATCTGATTGGTCAAAAGGTTTCGGTTCATTTTCCAGAACAGGAGCTCTCACACTTGTTCTCATGGAAGAATGGAAGGAGTCTCCAGTGCCAGAGCATTGCAATAGGGCTACTGCCCTTCTATCTCGAATCTGATTGGTCAGATGGTGTCGGTTCATTTTCCAGAACAGGAGCTCTGACACTTGTTCTTATGGAAGAATGGAAGGAGTCTCCAGTGCCAGAGCATTGCAATAGGGCTACTGTCTCACTATCTCGAAATCTGATTGGTCAGAAGGTGTCGGTTCATATTCCAGAACAGGAGCTCTGACGTCGCATTAATACATGCATGATAAAAGCTGAATTAACACAGCGGGAAGGGGGGGAGGGAGCTCGGTGCATACGTTTCTTGACTTCAGATCAACATCTGAAGGTTATGGGTTCAAATCATAGCACCACTAAAGCTGCAGTTTATGGCCCTCGAGCAAGGCCCTTAATCTTTAACTTCTCAGCTAAGATTTCCAATGTTACTGTATGTCTTGACTTGTGATCGTTTGCTCGAACTTTGTCCCACTATCTCAAATCTGATTGGTCAGAAGGTGTCGGTTCATATTCCAGAACAGGTGCTCTGACGTCGCATTAATGCGAATGCATTATCAGGATGGAAGGAGTCTCCAGTACCAGAGCATTGCCGATTTAACACAGCGGGAAGGGAAGGGGAGCTCGGTGCATACGTTTCTGGACTTCGGATCAACATCTGAAGGTTATGGGTTCAAATCCCAGCACCATTTCAACTCGTCAGATGAGATAGGTAAGTCCTTCTGTATAAGGGAAGGGTGTGCCACGTGCCATAAATAAATTCTGCCATATATTAAAGTACCCCCCCCCCACACACACACACACACACATCCTCTTACCCACAATTCCCAATTTTCTTAAATAAAAGGTCCAGTGGAATTTACTTCCGGCATCACATGATCTTCCTCAATATAAAACCCTACTATCCTCATTCATCTGGGTTGCCAGTTCATTACATATAACAGTAAATACTACACACTTCAACACTTTGGACAAAAGCAACAAAATTCCATGCCCCCCCCATAGGCTCATTTCAGCAAGGCCCTCTTCCCATTTCTTTTCATCTTCCTAATCCTACATGCAATCCATACATCCTTCGCCTTGGGCTGGGCGAAAAGCGCAGGGCGTTTCGCATCCTGCCGCGTCGGCACATGTCTATTGTCTATTTTGTTTACTCGCCGTTTGTGCCATATGCTCGTGTTCCTTTGCTCTTTATAAACCGGAACGCCGGGCCGCGAGTCTGCCGTGTGTCACGAGCTGCCTTCGCGGCTACGGGAATTAGCATCGCGTTTGTCCTAAGATAGAGCGTCCCCCGAAATGACGGAAAACATATGCAACAAAGAGGAAGTGTGTTTCTCATCAGGAACAAAGATAAAATAAAACAAATACCTTTTTTTTTTCTCTTCTCATTCCTGCTTTGCTTTTATTTTTTCCAATAGATTTATCTCTCCGCCTCGGGCGCGAGTTAACATGTACAGGTCCGCGTTCCAGCAGTGGCCAATTACGCCCACTGGGGGTCAGTAAGTCTAATGGTGTTTGATTGTTTGGATTCTATTAGTAAGTAACGTGGATGAAAGGAAGGGAAGCGACTCCCTTGTCCTCCCTCTAATCCTGCTTCACTGAATGCAGGAACAATAATACTAAGTGGCAGGAAACTCGATCTCCTGCTAAAGTCGAAAAGGCCTGGTCCTAATTTACGATAGCAGATAATCGAGATTAGAGTGCAAGTCCGGCGTGGCGCTCGGCTCTAAAGTTTTACGCGGAGCAAAACAAACAAACAAACAAACAAACAGAATTCCACGCTTTTGGAAAGGGAGCAAGCAGGACACGTTTAGGAGGAATTGGAGGCCAGGAATGAGTGTCGCGTTTGCTAAAAGGGGACGAATCAGACTGACCTGTGGGTCAGAGAACACCTGCTGGATGGTGTTAATGGGGCCACAGGGGACTCCGGTGCCTTCGAATCGACTCAGCCACTCAGCCGTCGAGCGCTCCGAGAACCTGAGAGGAAAAGGCAGAGAAAACGTTGTGCTGAAATACAAACCAAAACGCTCCCAGTACATTGTTGTGGCTCTTTAAATCCTGATGGTTTCGCTTTTGTTACATGAAAAATCAATTACTGAGACCGGGGACGACCTGCACCGACCTAAAGATGGACGTGAGAATTACGCCGAACGTCGTAACGTTCTCCCTTCCAGCTGCATCCTGGATCGTTTTTGTTTTGTGAGATATATGAGCCAGAACATTCATTCATTCATCTTCTACCGCTTTATCCGATCTTCCCTCGGGTCACGGGGAGCCTGTGCCTATCTCAGGCGTCTATGGGCATTAAGGCAGGATACACCCTGGATGGAATGCCAACCCATCGCTGTGCACACACACACACACACACACATTTATACACTAGGGACAATTTTCCAAGGTGCCAATCAACCTACCGTGCATGTTTTTGGACTGGGGAGGAAACCGGAAAACCCGGAGAAAAACCACCTGAGACACGGGGAGAACATGCAAACTCCACACACACATGGCCGAGACTGGAATCGAACCCGGACAC
>JACRUU010000002.1:8581137-8611137 GCA_030449085.1 Kryptopterus vitreolus | reverse complement strand
ATTTAGAAATATCCCATGAATGTGAACGTCTCGAAAAGCATTGGACGCCCAAATAAACCAAGCCTTCCGAAGCCTCAATGAAACGAATCTGGAACGAACAGTAAATTGCTATCCTATCTATCTGTCCACACGAACTGGACCACATCAAAACCTGCTCCGGAGGATCCTGAAATAACTTCTTCCGAATGCGAGAAACCCACAACGCTTGCGTGTCAAACTTTATTTGTGCCTGTTCGGATTAGCGTCTTGTACACGGCGAAATATTTGTGGGGCTGCTCTGCCTGCAGTTTATTCAACACAGCGAGCCGGCGCTTCCAGCCGTCACGCGCCCGCGTCGGGAACGCCGGCCTGCTTCCGAACGTTCCGAGCTCGGAAAGGAAACGCAGATACGGCTTTAATGAGGGCCGTGACCTCCGAGAGGAAAAGGAGAGCTGTAACATCTGGAACAGTGGAATGCTGGGGGGGGAGGGGGAGCTTGTCATTTGTGCAGGTTGGATTGATGCGTGAGAAGGTCTGCTTACCTCTCGGCCAGGAGCTGCAGGAGCTCTTGGCGGTGCTGAACCCGTAACGTGTTGCTCTTGTACTTCGGATTCTCGGCCATGTTGCTGAGGTTCAGGACCTGAAGATGGGCAGAAATATATTCCGACGAATGTGCACTTGTTTATTACACACGTCTCTTTATTATGTGATATATCGAAAAATGAGAGGAAAATGCGAGGAGCCTCCTTACTTTACACACTTTGGCAAACTGCTGGTCGTTCCCAGCAGCGACGATAATGTAGCCATCGTTTGTTTTGAAGCCCTGGAAGAGGAAAAAAGAATCACGTTTTAAATCAAACATTAAAAACATTCATTCGTTCATCGTCTACCGCTATATCCGATCTTCCCTCGGGTCACGGGGAGTCTGTGTCTATCTCAGGCGTCTATGGGCATTAAGGCAGGATACACCCTGGATGGAATGCCAACTCATCTCAGGACACACACACACACATTCACACACACACACACACACATATCACACACATTCATACACAAGGGACAATTTTCCAAGGTGCCAATCAACCTACCGTGCATGCTTTTGGACCGGGAGGAAACCGTAGAACCCGGAGAAAAACCCAGCAAACCCAGGAGAACATGCCAAACTCCACACACACATGGCCGAGACGGGAATCGAACCCGGTGGTGCGAGGCGAGGCGAACGTGCTAATCACTAAGCCACCGTGCCCCCACATCAAAAACATTAAACATTAAAAGCGGTTCTTATTTATTTATCCCATAAACATTATCACACACATATCCCTTATTTTCCTTCCCAGATTCCCATTTTTGGAAGCTGGGGTCAGAGCGCAGGGTCGCAGAGCCCATGATACGGCGCTTCCTGCAGTACAGTGGGCTCAAGTGGCAGCTTGGAGGTGCAGAGACTCGAACCCACAACTTAAATCACTGCGCTCCGCTTTCTTTACATTGTATTAAAGGGCATGTGGCGGACGCCCTTATCCAGAGCCACTAATAACTGAGCAATCAAGGGCTAAGGGCCTTGCTCAAGGGCCCACTAGTGGCAGCTGTCCGATCTTCCCTCGTGTCACGGGGAGTCTGTGCCTATCTCAGGCGTCTATGGGCATTATGGCAGGATACACCCTGGATGGAATGCCAACCCTTCGCTGTGCACACACACACACACACATTCATACACTAGGGACAATTTTCCAAGGTGCCAATCAACCTACCGTGCATGTTTTTGGACCGGGGGGAGGAAACCGGAGAACCCGGAGAAAAAACCCCTGAGGCACGGGGAGAACATGCAAACTCCACACACACATGACCGAGACGGGAATCGAACCCTAAGTTGCTACATTTTCGACAAAATTGTTCAAATTGTTCAAAATCAATTTAAGAGAAAATTGTTTTTAGTTATAACTAGCTATCTAACGGTATCGCTACACACCACTTTGTTCTGATCGCCTACTGATTTAAGCGATCGCTACTCGATAAGCGAGGAGGGAATAAATTGCGCAAACAATAGACAAAATGCGCAAAAGCAACGTGATTTTGAAAAAAAGTTACCGAAAATATTTTTTGATAAATGTAAACAAAACTTTAAAGAGGCAAACAAACAACTCCGATATCCCATGACTGATATCCCATAACCCTGACTTTCAAAGTCTGGAATAGCACATGACTTCCATGATATTCCAGAGATTCCATGACCAGAGGCGACGCTGGCAAATGAACCCGTGATCTGAAGGTTTTTGTTGCACCCTTGGTTTTTATCGGTCAAATTATCGGTCGGCTGCTTTTCCGACTGGGATTTGAGGATCAGGATCAGGAACATGAGAAAATCCAAACGTTTTATTCTTAAAATAATGTATATGAAATGGTGTTTTATTAATAAATAATTAACAAAGTTTGTTTGATTTTCCACTTGGCCTTCATTAAAACCCGCTGCTCCGACTGCCGGCCGGAAAAAAAAAGGGTCCCAGTGTCGTTCGGGAATGTGGCTGAACGTACGTACACAACCCGGGTGTTTAGAGAAGATGCGCTCAAGCTTGTGATGCATTTCCAGGACGGGGATGAGCAGTCGCAGAGGCAGCGTAAACAAGGCAAAATCAAGGTGAACAAATCAGGAAGAACGCCCATGAGGGGTCGAGCGGAGCGCCGATGCCAGAGCGAGCCGCGTGGGAACTCGCCCGAGGGAGAGATCTAACCATCATGGAACGCCACAATTACTCCTCCTGTCATCAGATCGGCTCGAGTGATTTTCCTATTTGGGGACAGATTTTGCTAAACAAGAAGACGAAAAAAAAAACAGCCCCAAGAAGCACGTCCTCTTTAGACTCCACGACCCTTCATTCCATAGAACTCATCAAGCTTGATATGAGGATCGGGATGAGTGTGGGACGTCATGTCAGATACAAAAAATCCCAATTTATTTTTCAGTCATTTTATAGACATTATAGAGAGGCTAGTGAACCATCAAAAAAAGAGAGAGAGAGAACAGACAAGAGAAGGAAAAAAAGATAAGAGAGAAAAAGATCAGAAAAGAAACTGAAAAAGAGTTGAAGAGAAAAGAAAACTAAAAACAAGAAAAGAAAGGTGAAAGAATTTAAGGCAGGAAAAAGAGAAAATGGAAAAAAGAGAAAACAAAAGGAAAGGAAAGAGACAAGAATTTAAAAAGGCAAAAAGAAAAGATGGAAAGAGAGGAAAAAGAAAGAGAAAGGGAAAAAGAGAAAAGGAAAGAATAAATAGATAAATAAAAGGAAAGAGAGACAAGAAATCAAAAGGGGAAAAAGGGAAAAGAGAAGAAAGAAAAGGATCAGAAAAGAAAAGGAAAAAGAGCTGAAGAGAAAAAAAAAATGAAACACAAGAAAAGAAAGGCGTATAAAAGAAAGACAGGAAAAAGGAGACAACAGAAAAAAAGAAAAGGAAAGCAAACAGAGAAAATAATTTAACGGGAAAAAGAAAATATAAGATAGGAAAAGATCAGAAAAGAAGAAGGGAAAAAGAAAGGGAAAAGACTTGAAGAGAGAAGAAAGACAGGAAAAAGAAACAAAAGAAAAAAAAAAGAAATGAAAAAGAAAAAATAGAAAAGAAAAAAAAAAGATTAGAATAGAAAAATAAGACCTAGGAGACTTTACATCGCATGTGCATTTACATTTACGGCATTTAGCAGACGCCCTTATCCAGAGCGACTTACAACTGAGCAATTGAGGGTTAAGGGCCTTGCTCAAGGGCCCACTAGTGGCAGCTTGGTGGTTGTGGGGATTGAACCTGCGATCTTCTGGTCCAGAGGCTAACACCTTAACCACTAATCCACCACCTCCCAGTAACAGAAATCTTTCTTTTTAAGCCAAGTGCAGGGTCGACCCTGATGTGCTCCAGGAGCACCAAAAGTTAAGGGCCTTGCTTGAGGAGCCCCAAAAAGAGCCATTGCGGAGCCCTTGAGGAGCCCTTGCTTGAGGAGAGGCAGTTGGCAATAAGGGGACCTTCTCATCAGCGAAAAAAAAAAATCGGAAAAAGTTATTGTGTAACCTTTTTTAACCACTAGGGGCAGTGTGGTGGTGGTTTTATTAGTGACTCTTGCCCTCTATTCATTCATTCATTCATCTTCTACCGCTTTATCCGACCTTCCCTCGGGTCACGGGGATCCTGTGCCTATCTCAGGTGTCTATGGGCATTAAGGCAGGATACACCCTGGATGGATTGCCAACCCATCGCAGTTCACACACACACACACACACACACACACACACACACACACACACATTCATACACTAGGGACAATTTTTCCAAGGTGCCAATCAACCTACCGTGCATGTTTTTGAACCGGGAAGGAAACCGGAGAACCCGGAGAAAAACCCCCTGAGGCACTCCACACACACATGGCCGAGTCGGGAATCGAACCGGGACCCTGGCAGTGTGAGACGAACGTGCTAACCACTAAGCCCCTCTTGCCCTCTAGCTTCGGTAAAATTTTCGGTGCGTATCTCGTCCCGTAGTTTTTGTCCGATCGGCCACCCATCAAAAAATCAGGTTTGGCAAGAAAGGAATACAAAAAAAAATGCAACATCGATTTACAAGTAAAAAAACCCGCTGTAAACAAACACGGTGAAACAATAACACTATTATTGTATTTCTTTAGGAAGCTGGCGAGGCCATACAGCCATACATGTGAAGGAATGTAAAGGAGCGTGACATTTACAGCGTTTGGCTGCGAGCAGGAGGCTCGGTGCAGTCGCTCCTTCCCGACAGTGTATAGTGGACGCTATTGCCGCCCTTCCCATATGCTCATGATAAATGGCTTTCAGTGCTATGACCGAGCCCCATTTGTCACAAGGATTTGTGGGTGGGTGACGGCCGATTTTAAATTGAAACCCCCCCCCCCCCCCCCCAAAAAAAAAAAAAAAAAAACTGTGTGTTGCAAAGATTAACTATTAAGATTTCAGTACATGTATTATATAATAGTATATATTATATATACTTGTATATACAATTATAATATTGCATATTATATATTATATATTCACGGGGCACAGTGGCTTAGTGGTTATCGTGGTACACTTCGCCTCACACCTCCAGGGTCCGGGTTCGATTCCCGTCTCGGCCATGTGTGTGTGGAGTTTGCATGTTCTCCCCGTGCCTCAGGGGGTTTTTCTCCGGGTTCTCCGGTTTCCTCCCCTGGTCCAAAAACATGCACGGTAGGTTGATTGGCACCTTGGAAAATTGTCCCTAGTGTATGAATGTGTGTGTGTGTGTGTGTGTGTGTGTGTGGCCTGCAATGGGTTGGCATTCCATCCAGGGTGTATCCTGCCTTAATGCCCATAGACACCTGAGATAGACACAGACTCCCCGTGACCCGAGGGAAGATCGGAAAAGCGGTAGAAGATGAATGAATGAATGAATATTATATATTCTTGTATATATAATTATAATATTGTACATTATATACACTTGTATATACAATTATAATATTGTATATTATATATTATATATAATTCTATACACAATTATAATGTTGCACAATTATAATATGGTATATTATATATTACATATACGTGTGTATACAATTTTACAATTATAATATTGTATATTATATATACTTGTACATACAATTATAATATCGTACTGTATATTAAACATTATATATACTTGTATTTGCATATAATATTAAAGCTAGGATTCAGACTGACAGGCGTTTACAGGGAATTTGATGGCGAATGTGTTGTTTTGTGAGAAAAAAAAAACAAAACAAAACAAAACAAATAAACAGCTGCTTTTCTTTAACTTAAACACCATGTAAAAGGTCAGTGTCACTTTACTGCCTGTATAGTTCCTGTTGTGCCTTTTAAAAGCTTTGCTGAAGTGACAAAAGACCAAGTGTAACCAGACCAGGCTCGGAAGGGGTTTCGATTCTGGAAGATCACGCTCAAGTCGGAGACATTTGAACTCTCGGTGACTCCGCGCATGAAAGTCTTGAACTCCGCTTTGCCTCTGTGCCACAAATCCCATTGAAGCTAACATGCATGAAATGCAGCGGTGAAGTAAATTATGTGAAAGACGCTTTACTATGGAGAGAGAGAGAGAGAGAGAGAGAGAGAGAGAGAGAAAAAAACCTCTTTGCGGTTATTATGTTGAGCCACGGACTCGGCTCCGCCCGCGAAACCACATCTGAAACGTCTTCCGTAAGATCAACATGACAGAAATGTGTCATGAATGAAAACTCGAATCCGCGGGATTTTCCACGGAAAGAACCTCGAATCCCGAATTGCTGCGAATCAGCGCTAAAAAACGTCCGATTGCTTTTTTTTCCCCTCTTCTTAATAGAAATGTTCTTTGTCAAAGAACGCGCAATTAACGCAAACGAACCGATTTCCCGTCCCAACGCAATCTAAAGTGTCGTAGGGTCACGGTGTTTGGTTCACATTGGAAGGTTGGCTGTAGCCTTTGGCTGACCCTGAGTGATAAACACTGCTTAATAATGGGCTCATGATAGACAAAAGCTTTGGGGCTTGTATGGCCCTTTCATTCCCTTCTCATCCGAGAGGAAAAAAAAAAAGGAAAAGCCTGGCAGAAAGGCTGATATGGAAAATGGAAATATAACTCTGACCACTGAAACAGACCGGATTTTTTCCTTTTCTTTTTTTTTTTTTTAAAAAAAAAGATCAACAACAAATCAACTTGATCAGATTCCTGCTCTTGTAGATCATTCGCACAACATTTTGACCTGCGTTCTGAGATGCTTTTCTGCACGTCTGGTCAATTCCTGGCTTTCCAGGGGAATGCTGAACTGATTACTGACGCACCACCAGCTAAACCCCGAAATGCTGTGGACAGGTAAACACCAAAGACGCTGCAGAATGAAAAAAACAGATGAATGGAAAGAAAACAGCAAGGGAGAAGACTCAGGCCAAAGAAAACAACAAAGATTCCAAAACACTATACCATGCACTAATTTAATTTACCATTTTTTGTTTTTATATATACATATGTATATATATATATATATATATATATATATATATATATATATATATATATATATATATATATATATATATATATATAGTTTATATGTTTATATAATGGGCCCTTGAGCAAGGCCCTTAACCGTCAATTGCTCGGCTGTAAGTCGCTCTGGATAAGGGGTTTGTCTGCAGAATGCTGTATATATATATATACTTTCATAAATGAATGAAATGCAGTGAATGATAAATCAATCAATCGCAATGAATGTCATTTGTTATAATATTACATCGAGGCACGGTGGCTTAGTGGTTAGCACATTCGCCTCACACCGCCCAGGGTCCGGGTTCGATTCCCGCCTCAGGCCGTGTGTGTGTGGAGTTTGCATGTTCTCCCCGTGCTTTAGGGGGTTTTTCTCCGGGTTCTCCGGTTTCCTCCCCCGGTCCAAAAACATGCACGGTAGGTTGATTGGCACCTTGGAAAATTGTCCCTAGTGAATGAATGTGAATGTGTGTGTGTGTGTGTGCCCTGCGATGGGTTGGCATTCCATCCAGGGTGTATCCTGCCATAATGCCCATAGACGCCTGAGATCGACACAGGCTCCCCGTGACCCGAGGGAACATCAGATAAAGCGGTAGAAGATAGATAGATGAATGAATGAATGAATGAATAATATTACATCGAAAATGTGTGTATAGGATATACAGGAATGTGCAAACGTTTTAGGCAGGTGCGAAACATAGAATGCTTATCAGTTTGCAAAATGCAAAATGAGCGAATGAAAGACAATATATATATATATATTATTTTTTTTTCTCTTGTATATATTTAATAGGGCTATCAATCAATTCAATGCGATTGAATTTAGTTGATTCATCATTAATCGCACATCTATCTCACGCTTTCAATGTACAAATGTACAATGTTTCTAATGCTCTACCTGTAACAGAAAATTATATACATTTCTCTCAAAATCTCTCCCTTTAATAAAACTATCGATTGTTTAATATTGATTTTACTCTGGTAATTACTCTTTGAAATGAACAAGAAATTAATATTAATGTTTACTGGTGGTTTTAATTGTAAAATATGGGACGTGGCTCCTTTAAGAATTGTGTTCCGGTTGCTTTTTCCATATAAACTGGTGATATGTTTAGGTTATACGGAAGCGCATTGCATTCACAAAAGATAAAATGCGCTTTATTGCAGTAATACGGATTTGGGAATGCGATGTGCTTGCGTAAGGTTCCATACGGTAATATACGCTAATATAGTGAGGAGATCATACCTGTTATGAAGGCGTAATTCGGGGGAACTAAATTCGCCAACACAATGCAGAGTGAAGGAGCAGATCACTCACATAGTAATGCACACTGCTTTAATCACGCGTTAATAACATTATTGCCATTAAAGTGAATTTGCCTTATTAATATCTTATATAGCTTAGAATAAAGAAAACGTACGTCTTATCCGATTAATCGATACAACAATCGGCAGAATACTCTATTAATAAAATCCTCGACAGATGCAAGCCGTAAAATCTTCAATAACACTTTGAATGTAAAAAATCTAATGTAAAATTAGAATCGAAATCCTGAATAAAATAATAAATCAAATATATGAAATGATTTATAAAAATAAAATATATTTATATATAATAAAATAATGAATTATTACACTCAAGGGACTTCATTTATCTGGATATTTCTACATTTCTTCAACAACTTTTAATCCAGCTGTCAAAGCACATGAGTAAATACTTAATCCCATATCTAACTACCTTTTCTTTTCTGTGTTTTTATTAACGTAACTGCTTTTCCCACCATTAATTCAATGTGTTATGCATGTGCACCAGGAGTAAAACAGCAGTGATGCAGAGGAAAGAAGACATAGGACATATTTAACACTTAATCATGGTTATGTATCTATGTCTTTCGCTGTCCCTCTCTCCAGGTAATAGCCATAAACAATTCTCACACTTTATTGATTCCGTTGATATCCCAGCTTGTTGGTAGTTGGGGTCAGAGCTCAGTGTCAGCCATGACGGTTTTCTTTCACAGCATCTGCCCGTCCGGATCTGGTAATTACGACTGCTCTTCGTTATAGTTTTATTATTATAGATCCAAGATGGCGCCGCGGATGGCAGCCTCGGTGCTTAGCTCTCCAGTGTTTGTATTGTTTTTGTTAGTTTTTCCTGTTTTTTGTTTTTCAAACACGATCAGTTATACCAGGGACGAACTGCTCAACATTCGGCAGATCACTCCAAATAATCTTCTACCGGATTTCGATTATTTCAATATTTTGTTGAGCGGGGTAGCGGCGCTGATCAAACGCCACAGGTCGCGCAAACGGGGAAAGCGAGCCGGCGCGCTCGTGAAACTCAGACAGCGTAGTTTTCGAACAGCGCTGCCTAGCATCCACTTAGCAAACCTTCGCTCTCTACCTAACAAAATGGGCGAACTCCTTCTGCTCTCACCCGGATTAACAAGGATTTTTCAAACTCTGCAGCTCTGTGTTTCACAGAAACCTGGTTAAAAGACGCCATTCCAGACAGCGCGTTATGTCTGCCGGGCTTTCAGCTGTTTAGAGCGGATCGCGACGCAGAATCAACGGGGAAATCGCGCGGCGGCAGGATGTGCTTTTACATCAATGAAAGATGGTGCAGAGACGTAACAGTGTTAAAGAAGATGTGCTACGCTGATTTAGAAACACTTTTCATTAACTGTAAGCCTTTCTATTCGCCGCGGGAGTTCTGTTCGTTCATTCTGGTGAGTGTTTACATCCCTCCACAAGCACATGTGAGCCTGGCTTTACAGAAACTCGCTGATCTGATCATAGAGACTGAGCAACAACACCCAGACTCTGTTTTGATTATTCTCTGGGACTTTAATAAGGCTAAACTCTCACGTGAACTGCCAAAATACAGACAGCATGTTACTTGTCCAACCAGAGACAGTAATACACTGGACCACTGTTACACAGTAATAAAGAACGCATATCACTCTGTCCAACGTGCGGCTCTGGGACTTTCCGATCACTGTTTGGTTCATCTTATACCGACCTACAGACAGAAACTGAAATCAGCTAAACCTGTCTTAAAGACTGTAAAAAGGTGGACTACTGAAGCTGAGCTGGATTTACAAGCTTGCTTCTCTCTCACCGATTGGACTGTTTTTGAAGCTGCTACCACAGATCTGGACGAGCTCACAGAGACTGTAACATCATACATCAGTTTCTGTGAGGTCTTGTGCATTCCTACAAAGACTTATCTAACCTACAACAATGACAAACCATGGTTCACTGCAAAACTCAGCCAGCTCCGCAAAGTCAAAGAAGATGCTCACAGGAATGGGGACAGAGTCTTGTATAAACAGGCCAAATACACACTGGAAAAGGAGATCAGAGCGGCAAAGAGGAACTATTCTGAAAAGCTTCGGATTCAGTTTTCTTCTAGTGACACAGCTTCTGTGTGGAAAAGTCTGAAAGACATCACCAACTACAAGACACCATCCCCCAGCACTGTGGTGAATCAACAACTGGCAGACGACCTGAACGAGTTCTATTGCATGTTTGAAAAGACACCATTAACACCTCCTGCAACCCCCCTCTCCCCCACACCCTCCCTCCAACTTAGTGAAGACGTGGTGCGCCAGGTCTTCAGGAAGAACAAAAGAAGAAAGTCATCAGGTCCAGACGGTGTGACTCCGGCCTGTCTGAAAACCTGTGCTGACCAGCTGGCCCCCATCTTTACCAAGATCTTCAACATATCTCTGGAGCTATGTGAAGTCCCTTCATGCTTCAAACTCTCCACCATCATCCCCATCCCTAAGAAACCAAAAATTAGTGGACTTAATGATTACAGACCTGTGGCTCTAACTAACGTCTGTGGTTATGAAATCATTTGAAAAACTGGTTTTGGGTTATCTGAAGGACACAACTGGACCCTTACTTGACCCCCTGCCCTCTGCAGTTTGCTTACCGTGCAAACAGGTCTGTAGATGATGCAGTCAACATGGGACTGCATTATATCCTGCAACATCTGGACAGACCAGGACCGACCAGGGACTTACGTGAGGCCTTTATCCTGTCCCAAACCTTGTGGACTTCAACTCTTTGCTCTGCCTTTAACACAATCATCCCAAACCTCCTCCATCACAAATTAACCCAACTCTTTGTGCCAACCTCTATCTGCCAGTGGATCAACAGCTTTCTGACAGACAGACAGCAGCTTGTGAGGCTAGGAAAGTTCTCATCCAGCACCCGCACCACCAGCACCGGAGCCCCTCAGGGATGTGTCCTCTCCCCACTGCTCTTCTCCCTCTACACCAACGATTGCACATCTAAAGACCCCTCTATCAAACTCCTTAAGTTTGCGGACGATACCACTCTCATCGGTCTCATCCAGGATGGTGACGAGTCTGCTTACAGACAGGAAGTTAAAGAACTAGCTGTCTGGTGCAGTCTGAACAACCTTGAGCTTAACACGCTCAAAACTGTGGAGATGACGGTGGACTTCAGGAGGAACCCCCCTACTCTCCCCCCACTCACCATCATGGACAGCACTGTGGCAGCAGTGGAGTCCTTCATTCAAGTTCCTGGGCACCACCATCTCTCAGGACCTGAAGTGGGACACCCAGATTGACTCCATTGTGAAAAAGGCCCAACAGAGATTGTATTTCCTCCGTCAGCTGTGGAAGTTCAACCTGCCACCGGTACTACTAAAACAGTTTTATTCTGCGATTATTGAATCCATCCTCTGCACTTCAATCACTGTCTGGTTTAGCTCAGCCACCAATTCTGACCTCAGAAGACTACATAGGGTAGTCAGGACAGCTGAGAGAATCATTGGTACAACCCTCCCCTCTCTACAAGAACTTTACTCATCCAGAGTAAGAAAAAGGGCTAAGCTGATTTACCGAGCAGCATGCAAGAACGACCCAGACACAGACACAGTGCAAACATGTCCACAGTGCAAAGAAATCAGTCCAAAAAAATAAACTGCTAAATTTTATATCCTAAATATTAGAAACAAATTCTATGACAAATCTGCCCAGAACGACCAGACACAGGAACAGTTTCTTCCCCCGGGCAAAACACTTTATAACACTAAAACGCTACGATTTATTTAAACACACAACTAATTTATATTCAGTTTGCATATAACTGAAAACACATACACCTGACCTTAAAATATCCTAATATATTGTATTGCATTTTTTGTAAATTTGCTCTATTTTGTAAATTTTCTATTTTGTAAATTTTATATTTTGTATATTTGCATTTTGTCCCCGAGCACTGAAGTTTTTGTCCACAAATTCCCGTATGTGCAAACATCTTCCCTGATTCATAGAATATACTTACGATAATTACGCATTAATGCCCTTTAAATACAGCATTCATTCATCTTCTACCGACACGCAAAAAACACACCGGAATGCCAACAAATCGCAGGACACACCACCCATCACACACACACACTCACACACCATCATGGGACAAGGTGCCAATCAACCTACCGTGCATGTTTTCGGACCGGGGGGGACCGGATGAGGCACGGGAGAACATGCTAACATTATATCTTATGCTTTTGTTTCCTAATTGCCCTTTCTGGTTTGGTTCCCCTTCTTTTTCGCAACACAAATTTGGGGGAAAAGAAGGATCAGAGCGAAAGAAAAGAAGAAGAAGAAGCGGTATGCAGCTGAGACAGAGCACATAAAACAGAAGGTCAGCCAAGGCAGTCAGCAGGGAGACAGATGCTTGGAGCATATTACTTTATCACGCTGCTGCTGATTTCAAAGCTAAAAAGAAATCGTCCAAAAAAATAAAGGACAAATTCAAAACAGCAGAAATCCCCCAAACTCCCCCCCGAGCGAACCACCCCCTTTCCCCATAGTCGCACAAATGGAGCAAAAAACACACCGATCAATAACATAAAACATCTGAACTTTATTATTTCAAAGTTATCCTATTGGTCAATAACAGAGAAATCTTTCACACGAGATCACGAGCGAGAACATACGCCACTGAAGATGAAACCTGTTTCAACAAATGTGTTAAAAACACACACACACACACACATGAAAACACACGACATTCCATCACTTATAATTCAGTGCACACAGACAGACACGTGCGTCGACACTAGGCTTCATTTCAACCCAAATTCTTTTTAAATAATAATTGAAAAGATTGATGCATTAATATAAGATCTGACTTTGCCTTCTAGACGATTTAGAGTTAGAATGCAACTTTTATTTCGAATTTTTTATTAATTCATTTCTTCGCATATCCCAGCTTGTTTTTTGGAAGCTGGGGTCAGAGTGCAGAGTCAGACATGATACAGAGTCCCCGGAACACAGAGGGTTAAGGGATTGCTCAAGGGCCCAAGGGTGGGAGCTTTCGAGACTGGGGCTCGAACCCCCGACCTTCCAATCAGTAGCCTATGACCTTAAACCACTGAAGCTACACCCTCCCTAATCATTATATGGATATAACTATAACTATAACTATATATATATATATATATATATATATATATATATATATATATATATATATATATATATATATATATATATATATATATATATTCATACATATATAACTCACATTCATAAACACATTCACACACTAGGGACAATTTTCCAAGGTGCCAATCGAACCTACCGTGCATGTTTTTGGACCGGGAGGAAACTGGAGAACCGGAGAACCCGGAGAAAAACCCCCTGAGGCAACGGGGAGAACATGCAAACTGCACACACACATGGCCGAGACGGGAATCGAACCCCGACCCTGGAGGTGTGAGGCGAACATGATAACCCCACCGTGCCCCGACGACCTGTCGCAATAAATCCATATTTAAAGTAGGGGTATTGTCTATATACTATTGGTATTGTCTGTTAAATGCAGCTTTCAAGTCGCTTCATGTCGCTAGCTTGGGTGTTTCAATACAGCGGTAATGTATTATGTGTTAGCGGCCGGAGCAGCCCCTTTAAGAAGGTAGCGGATGGAGGTAAGTCATGTGACAGAGGGAAGCAAGATCAGTGTTGGGAAGGTTACTTTGGAAATGTAATAGATGTACAGGCATAATTTTTTCCCGTAGAGAAGAGGGGGGGCGGGGGGGCGGGGAGGGGAAGGGTTATGGGGGGGGGGGGGGGTTATGGTACACACTTGTTATTCTTCGCTGTATTTTTCCAGCATTTTTTTCTCCCTGCATATACTCCGAGAATAAGACCACTACTGCCACCCACTGTACTGGATGTGCAATTATACTTTATTCAAGTAAAAAAAGCATATTCCCCGGGGTCACACATCGGACCACGCCACACTATTTGAGAACCAATGCAGTAGTCAAAAGCACTGATTTTTACATGAAATTATTCAGATGTAACCCTGTTTGTAATCTTTAACATTTCCATAAGTAACTGTAATTTAATTTACACATTTTTTTTTCTCAGTAGCTGTAACAAATTACTGTTTGTAATTAAATGATGTAACGCCGTTACATGGAACTAGTTCCTCCCCAACACTAGTCCAGAGTGAGTCGTACACAGATGTGGCGGAGAGAAAATCCGGTAATTTTTCCCAAAAAAAACATCATTCAGAATCAGATAATAAATAAAACGGAAATAATGTAAGTTAGGTATTCTTTCTGTGTGGTCAGGGTTCTGGTCCGCGGCCCGGTGAAATCCTTTTGTTGTGTATCCCAGCTTGTCTGGGAGCTAGGATGTAGTAACCTAGTAACCTTCCCAACACTGCATGTGTGTGTGTGTGTGTGTGTGTGTGTGTGTGTGTGTGTGTGTGTGTGTGGTGTGTATATGTATATATATATATATCTATATATATATATATATATATATATATATATATATATATATATATATATATCCAAGTTTATTTTTAACAACAAGCCAAAACCAACTATCCAAGGTTAGGGTCAGAGTGCTGGGTCGATTGGCGATACTGGGGCTCAAATCCACCACCCTTCCAACCAGTAGCCCAGCACTTTAACCCCTGAGCTACACCCCTCCCAGAAGATCCTGAGGATATGCTTCTGGACAAATCTTTCCGCATTTAGTCCCCATTCACTGTTATAATAATCTCCCCTCTTCTGGGAAGATGTTCCACTAGATTCTGGAGTGTGCTTTTTAGAGATTTATGATCCACAAAGCCATTAGTAAAAGTCAGGCACTGCTCAAGACGGGTAAGATCAGAGCTGCACAGATCTTCGACTCCAGCGTATACATAAATCATATCTTCCTGGAGCTTGTTCTATAGGGCTCAGTCCTTTATCCTGTTGAATACCATTGAAATACCATTTTAATCTCTGTAAAGCTCCTTTAGACAATGTTAAATGCACCAATCAAATAAGAATAAATGTAGTGTAAGCAGACTGCCGTAGGCTCCCACTGTGTTCATGTGTATGCTGCTCATATGTAAAAAATGGCTCTTGGCATCATATATTATATTATTATTATCACATGCATGCTTTTATTCGCCTTGTATGTTAGTTTTGTGATTATATTTGTTGTGTAAATCAGATCAATGGACGTGTTGGTACGGT
This sequence comes from Kryptopterus vitreolus, assembly GCA_030449085.1. Lineage (NCBI taxonomy): Eukaryota > Metazoa > Chordata > Actinopteri > Siluriformes > Siluridae > Kryptopterus > Kryptopterus vitreolus. The sequence continues at coordinate 8,595,614 of JACRUU010000002.1, read as the reverse complement.
AGAACTACTGCGATTCTGTCTAGACAAGCAACCAGCACGGTTATCAGTTGTTGCTTGATGATGGCATTTTGTCTTAGTACTAGACACATTGATGGCCGTGAATTCGCTCAGCGGATAGAAGGGTCAACATTTCACAAACAGGAACTACTCCACAGCAACAAAATGCGTAGATGACAGCAGTGTTGTATTATTATTTGTTAATATACGCAGCAGAGGTGTAACAGTACACATTCATACTGAAATCTTGATATCTATATATATATATATATATATATATATATATATATATATATATATATATATATCGATATATATATATATATATATATCTAAAACAATTTCTTTAAAAAACCTGGGCTATGTTGAATAATAATAACAACAACAACAACAACAATAATAATAATAAATTGTTGCGCTCCCATCGTTTGAGCAGTTAGCACGTTCGTATTAGAAACTTAAACGTAATCAGAAAGTAAACAGTTATTTTACTTTTATGTGTGTGTGTGTGTGTGTGTGTGTGTGTGTGTGTGTGTATGTGTGTTCTGCGATGGGTTGGCATTCCATCCAGGGTGTGTCCTGCCTGACATAGACACCTGAGATATGTATATAATGTTCATAGTTTCAGTGTAAACACCTGACCAATCTGGGACAAATCTTTTACCGCTTGCCTGGACTTGCGCCTTTGTGCCTCACACACACACTGTTTAAAAAGAGTACAAATGTTTAGAACTTATGTTTTTAACTAAACACTCCTTTATTCATTCATCTTCTACCGCTTTATCCGATCTTCCCTCGGGTCACGGGGAGCCTGTGCCTATCTCAGGCGTCTATGGGCATTAAGGCAGGACACACCCTGGATGGAATACCAAACTGATCGCAGAACACACACACACACACACACACACACATTCATACACTAGGGACAATTTTCCAAGGTCCCAATCAACCTACCGTGCATGTTTTTGGACCGGGAACGGGAAACCGGAGAACCCGGAGAAAAAAAACCCTGAGGCACGGGGAGAACATGCAAACTCCACACAAACATGGCCGAGACTGGAATCGAACCCGGGACCCTGGAGGTGTGAGGCGAACGTGCTAACCACTAAGCCACCGTGCCCCTGCCAACTAATATATGTATATTAATATTAATATTAATGTTTTTTGTAAATCAGTGTTGTATTTTTTTTCTTACTAGCTAACATTTTTCCATATGCCCACGAACAGCCATGAAGGGCAAAGGTGCAAGTGTGACCACACATCAAGCCAAAAACAACCAACAGCAAAACAATAAATAAATAAATAAACAAAATAAAATAAAATAAATAAAATAAAAACTCCACTCATGGAAATGTGCTAGTTCTGAAGAGCCGTGTCAGCCTGATCAAGAAAAGTCAACGCTCAACACTTCACACAAACATCGGCTCTAGTGCAAACCAGCTTTTTCCTGACTGCCACGAAGGCGACGGGAAAATGAAAAGCAGTCTGATTTAGGTTTTGCTGGAAAGCTAGTATTTCACCGCATGTCATCGCTCATAACAGTCCTGTGACGATCAGACCGAATCGCCGAATAAAGGAGACACGGCGTCTTCGCCGGGCCACAATGCAGACGCCGAGAAAACCTTTTCTTTTCTTTTTCGTCTGTCCGACATAGACGCCATCCACTGAACCGGAGGAATAATCGGGACTTTTATTTTTTTCTCCTTCCATCTTCACTCGACGGCAATGAAGAACACGGAAAGCGATTCCTGTTCCGTGTCCTGAGGGCCAAAGGCTACACAGGACGTACTGTTCCCTCGCTATTCTGCCCTTAAAAGTCCTCTTTTTTTTTTTTTTTTAATAAAGACCAAAGGAATCAAACAGCTCGGTACGTCACACAGCGAACATCTGGGCCACACAACCACACACCCTGTGAAACCGAGAGAATGCTGCCATTCCACATGGAAACTTCACAAGGAGTATGTGTGTGTGTGTGTGTGTGTGTGTGTGTGTGTGTGTGTGTGTTGTGTGTGTTTGGTGTGGAAAGTGCAATCCTAATATCTACTAGCATTTCGAAGTATATATATATATATATATATATATATATATATATATATATATATATATATATATATATATATATATATATATATATATATATAATAACATCTATACATATGTACATACGTATAGGAGAAATGATTTCTGTCTCAAAATAGAAAAAAATATATTCTATAATGTAATAATCAAAGTATATATATATATATATATATATATATATATATATATATATTTTTTTTTTTTTTTTTTTTTTTAAGGAACCTGGCAGTCACATGCATTGTGGGAGATGTAGTTTATTATCAATTCACGCTTTAACGCAGCATCGTCTTATTTTAAAACCGTCACACACCTTTTAAACTCTTATGGGCCGCATAACATGCGTGTCTTATCAGAACATCATAATGGAAGGAGAATCTCATTCATTCATTCATCTTCTACCGCTATATCCGATCTTCCCTCGGGTCACGGGGAGTCTGTGCCTATCTCAGGCATCTATGGGCATTAAGGCAGGATACACCCTGGATGGAATGCCAACCCATTGCAGGGCACACACACACACACATTCACACACACATTCATACACTAGAGACAATTTTCCAAGGTGCCAATCAACCTACCGTGCATGTTTTTGGACCGGGGGGGGGAACCGGAGAACCCGGAGAAAAACCCCCTGAGGCACGGGGAGAAACATTAGAAACACACACACATGGCCGAGACGGGAATCGAAGGTGATTCTGCCTTCTAAACATTCATTCTCCCTCCTCCTCCGAACGTCATCTCCATCATCCTGTCTTCTAATAGGTCACGTTCTCAGTAAAGATAATGCTATAGATATTAAGGCACCGTTATTAAATGCTAAAAAGCAAATAATATTAGTGCACATTAGTGGGTGTATTTCATGATATTTTTGCTGGTCTGGAACGCATTATTTGACTGTACATTGTTCCTTATGGGGAAATTCGTTTCGGGTTACAAATATTTCAGTATACGAGTCTGGGATGAACTTAATTCATGAGTTTCGATGTTTCCTTTGCTTACGACTGTGTCTACTTCTTTATCTTAAAAAAACATCTTACAACCACAGTCTGCTTTGAAATCTGTGCCTGGCAGAGAAATGTTGATACAGTATAATTATGTCTTGATGTGATCATGGAGGGAAGACGGGTGTAGCTCAGTGGTTAAGGTGCTGGGCTAACGATCGAAAGGTGTGGGGTTCATCGGCAAGCTGCCACTCAAAGGTTTTAACCCTCTGTGCTCTGTAGGGGGCGTTTTTTTGGACCGGGAGGAAACCGGAGAACCCGGAGAAAAACCCCCTGAAGCACGGGGAGAACATGCAAACTCCACACACACACACACATGGCCGAGACGGGAATCGAACCCGGACCCTGGCGGTGTGAGGCGAACGTGCTAACCACTAAGCCACCGTGTCCCCTAAACACAGTTTCATTATAAAAAAAACAACAACAACAACAAAACAAAGATATTTATGTTATAGAAGCACTCGTCTCGTACCTGATACGGGACGATGCTCTCATGCGCCGTCCCCCATCTCCTGGCTTCTTTTCCAGCGTTGAGGTAGTTCGCGGCAATGTGCGTGAGGCAGGCCACCTGAGGACGTACACACCGGGAAAACCCGTTTAAACCGGCGGTAAACGCATTACGCCCCGGACAGCGTTCTGTAAAAAGTGCTCAGCGAGAGTCAAGCCAGTATACCTAACAAATCCGAACCAATCAAACTTTAACTGGACAATACACTGACCAGAAACACCCCCCCCCAGTAAACGTTAACTTTACTATCTCATCTGTGTGAAGAACAAAGGAGCATTTTATAATTACCCAGGTGAGAAAAAGAGAGAGAGAGAGACGCCGCGGCAGCTGAAATAATATTATTGCGATGTGAAGCGGGGGAAGAAAAAAAAAAAGAGGAGAAAAGTTCTTTAGCCACGAACACTGAAAGGAAGACGGAAAACTTGCAGAGATTAAAGGAGGTCTGTGAAGATTTGATGCAGTGTCGCATGCAGAGGCTCCAGGGAAGAAAAGGAAAAAAAAAAAAAAAAAAAAAAAAAAGGCCCGTCTTGTTCAAGGCCAGACAGACCTCCACAGTGATCGTGTCTGGCTCAGAGCCTTGCGTTTAGCCCGTGTATGACATCGCGGCTGCTCGGATCCACTGACCACCTTGTTCTGTATTAAAAAAAAACAACAGCACCTTCTCCTGTATTAGGGGGTATTTTTGAGTTTCGACAGAAGTGCTTAAAAAAAAAGGCAAGACACTGGATTACCCCAAAATACATTATTCCAAATATTGCCGACTCTATAGATCAGGGGTGTGAATCTCATTATCACCGTGGGCCACATCAGCATTATGGTTTCCCTCCAAGGCCCAGGTGTGTAACTATAAGACAGTACAGTATTGTAACTATAAGACAGTATAAGTGTTTGATGAGCGACGTAGTCGCCTCATAACACAAAACACACGCCGCTTTTTCTCCTTGAAGCACAAACGTGTTCGTTTTCCCGTCTATCCTGGAAGTGCCTTCCATCAGCCTAACCCTTCCTGGACATTTTGGGATAGAAATGTCTCAATTCCGCTTGTTGCAAAAACCGCCCTCTGTAAACATCGATAAACTGACCTCTAGTGGTGGGATGCGGTCACTTCATGTAGTCGCATGAATTGTGGAGGATGTAGTTTATTGTCAATGCACGCTTCAAAGCCTTATTTTAAGACGAGCGTACACTTTTTAAGCTCTTATGGGCCGCAAAGAATGACGGAGGGGGCCACATTCAGAGCGGTTTGACACGTGTCCTGTAGATGGTGCGGATGGTGGTGGATCAGTGGTTGAGGCATTGAAGATTCAGGTTTAAAGCCAACCACTACCAAGTTGCCACTAGTGGGCCCTTGAGCAAGGCCCTTAACCCTCAATTGCTTGGTTGTAAGTCTCTCTGGATAAAGGGCGTCTGCCAAATGCCGTAATTGTTGAACAGCTCTAATTGTACTTTCTGCAACACACAGTTAACACACTCAATCCATTACGGCCGCGATAGATAGATAGATAGATAGATAGATAGATAGATAGATAGATAGATAGATAGATAGATAGATAGATAGATAGATAGATAGATAGACAGACAGACAGACAGACAGACAGACAGATAGAGGGAAGGAAAACAGAGAGATATGAGAGAGAGGCATAGATAGATAGATAGATAGATATATAGATAGATAGACAGACAGACAGGCAGGCAGGCAGACAGACAGACAGACAGACAGACAGATAGATAGACAGACAGGCAGACAGATAGATGGAACTACTGGAACTGCTGGCTATCAGCAATAATCAATAATGATAGGTTTTCCAGGTTGCATCAGAGGCTAAAAGGGCCGACAGTCAGTACGCGGTACTAACAGCGGCCTCTAGAGGCAAGTCATTAATTACAGGTGATGTTTGCAGAAATGCTTATTTATTTATGTATTTATTTTTATTATTTGAATGAATTTCTTTTATTCTCCGTAATATCTTTTAATATAATGAATACATGTATATTTATACATATTCCTTGTAACACGTTTTCTGTATTGTGTACTTTTTTTTTTTTTTACATTTTTTATTTCGCAAATTAACTTCACTGTTATTTTACATGCCTTGTTTTTTTTTAATACAGTTTTAAAAAACTGTAATTTTTTTAACAGTATTAAAGATCAGTTGATTAAACAGTTCTCCAGAAGAATAAACCAACCCGGCTTCCTGCTTGGTTTGATCCCTACTCTCAATGAATTCATAAACGTCGTTAAAATGCCTTTGTGTAAAATTCCTTAGTGAAAGCAAGCGTAACAACATGTTTTTGGCAAGTGTGTGTGTGTGTGTGTGTGTGTGTGTGTGTGTGTGTGTGTGTGTGTGTGTAAAAAATGTTCCCTACTGTGCGACTATTCCGATTTATAAAAACCCTCTCCTTTCAACGTGCAACAAACAATTGCATCAATACTATACATATAAACAACTCTCCGACAACATGCAGGAAGAAAAAAAAAAACAAAACAAAAGAGAAAACAGTTTTATTAAACCCTCTTATGCAGAAATGTAATTACTTTTTCTCAATATATGATTTTTTAACATGTTTCTGAATTTGTTATTTTGTTTTTGGATTTTTTTTTTATATGTTTCCAAATTTCTTCTTTTGTTTTCAGATTTTTATTTTATTTTATATTTGTTATTTTCTTTTTGGATTTGTAAATATGTTTCCTTAATTTGTTATTTTGTTTTTTTTTATATTTGTTATTTTGTTTTTGGATTTTTATTTTGTTTTTGGATTTTTATTTTGTTTACAGATTTGTATTTTGTTTTTGTATTTTTATTTTGTTTTTGGATTTTTATTTTGTTTACAGATTTGTATTTTGTTTTTGGATTTTATATTTTGTTTTTGGATTTTTATTTTGTTTACAGATTTGTATTTTGTTTTTGGATTTTAATTTTGTTTTTGGATTTTTATTTTGTTTACAGATTTGTATTTTGTTTTTGGATTTTTATTTTGTTTTTGGATTTTTATTTTGTTTACAGATTTGTATTTTGTTTTTGTATTTTTATTTTGTTTTTGGATTTGATTTTTATTTTGTTTACAGATTTGTATTTTGTTTTTGGATTTTAATTTTGTTTTTGGTTTTTGGATTTTTTTTGTTTTTGGATTTTGTTTTCAGATTTGTTATTTTGTTTTGATTTTTATTTTGTTTTCAGATTTGTATTTTGTTTTATATTTGTTATTTTCTTTTTGGATTTGTAAATATGTTTCCTAATTTATCTTTTTTTCTTTTTATATTTGTTATTTTGTTTGTATATTTGTTATTTTGTTATTTTGTTATCGGATTTTTTTGTGGGTGTGTGTGTGTGTGTGTGTGTGTGTGTGTGTTATGTTCCCTCCTAACTTTCCCATTGTTTACTAACGACAAATGCATTACTATACATATAAACAACTCTCCGTGTAGGAAGAAAAAAAAACAAACATTTTGTTAATTATTTGTTTTTTAACATGTTTTGAATTTGTTATTTTGTTTTTGAATTTTTTTTTTATATGTTTCCAAATTTCTTCTTTTGTTTTCAGATTTTTTACGTTATTTTATTGTTGTGTTTGCTATGTTTTCCTAATTTTTTTTATTTTATGTTTATATTTTTTTGTTTTTATTTTGTTTACAGATTTGTATTTTGTTTTTGGATTTTTATTTTGTTTTTGGATTTTTATTTTGTTTACAGATTTGTATTTTGTTTTATATTTGTTATTTTCTTTTTGTTTTATTTTTATTTTTGTATTTGTTGTATATTTGGTTATTTTGTTTTTTGTATTTTGTTTTTATATTTTGTATTTTGTTTTTTGTATTTTGTTTTTGGATTTTGTATTTTTATGTTTTTGGTATATTTGTTATTTTCAGATTTGTTTTTGTTTTATATTTTTTTTCTTTTTAATTGTTATTTGTTTGTTATTTTGTGTTTTTGTGTTTTTGTTTTTAATGTGTGTGTGTGTGTGTGTGTGTGTGTGTAAATGTTCCCTACTGTGCAACTATTCCGATTTATAAAAACCCTCTCCTTTCAACGTGCAACAGACAATTGCATCAATACTATACATATAAACAACTCTCCGACAACATGCAAAACAAAAAAAAAACAACAAAACAAAAAAAGAAAACAGAGTTATTAAACCTTCTTATGCAGAAATGTAATAAGACGACTTGTACATAAGCAGTGTATATGAGCAGCGGATCGGTAAAGGAATGATTTATTTCACCCTCTGCTGGCCGGTGACACGGTGAAGTCTTCAGTAGGGACATGTTTATTTAATATCCATGGAAGGAGTTTCCTCCAGGATTAGTGATTTATAAAGCGTGACCCAAGCATGGAGGCCATCCTGATTTACCGTTTCCCAGGAACATGACAAAGTGCAGTTTTCGTCCGATTAACTTCAAGACAGAGAGAGACCGCGCGAGAGAGAGAGAGAGAGAGAGAGAGAGGAGAGAGAGAGAGAGACAGAGAGAGAGAGATACGAGACACTGGTGTAGTAGTGCGAAGTGTTTACAGGTGTTTAACATAATTAATACCAGGATCTGACTTCTTGTGGGTGTTCTGGTATTAGACTGTAACTACAAAATAAATAAATAAATAAACAAACAAACAAACAAACAAATAAATAAATAAGTACACACAATAAAAGAGGGAAAATAAAAATAGTAGTGGCGCATGAGAAAAACACGTGGTGTTGAAAAATACAATCGAGAAATTCCTGCAGATATTGCAGGACTACACAGAGCAGTCATGTGATCACGCGGAGGCGTTAATGAGTCGACGACAGCGGCGAGGGGACGAGCAATAGAACTTTAAAAATGTACTTTAACCTTACTTGTTTTAAACGCAAAGCAAATTATTTCGTTCCTTATATGATCCAAAATGGTTCACGAGGAAACGCAACGCTCCGTGTTCTATTAAATGGACTGAATGAATCATTGAGGCACGTTCATCTGCCTCGAGTCGTTTTTTTCGAATCGAGGAATCGTTACAGTCCTGCAGTTTAGGTGCATGTTCATGTATATTGCTCAATATTCATTTAATATTCACATGTAGCTTTATTAAGGGCGCACAGTGGTTTAGTGTTTAGCACTTTCACCTCACACCGCCAGGGTACGGGTTCGATTCCCGTCTCGGCCATGTGTGTGTGGAGTTTGCATGTTCTCCCCGTGCCTCAGGGGGTTTTTCTCCGGGTTCTCCGGTTTCCTCCCTGGTCCAAAAACATGCACGATAGGTTGATTGGCACCTTGGAAAATTGTCCCTAGTGTGTGAATGTGTGTGTGTGTGTGTGTGTGTGTGTGTCCTGCGATGGGTTGGCTTTACATCCAGGGTGTATCCTGCCTTAATGCCCATAGACGCCTGAGATAGGCACAGGCTCCCCGTGACCCGAGGGAAGATCAGATAAAGCGGTAGAAGATGAATGAATGAATGAATGAATGAATGAATGAATGAATTACTTTTATAAAAACTATCGAATAGTTATTGGCAAATATCAAGCCATTTTAAAAGCGACATTGTGACATTTCCGGGTTGTCTAATTGTCGTTGTATTTTCGGATTTGCTAATGCGTTTACGAATTAGTTATTTTGTTTTTGGATTTTTTTTTACATGTTTCGGAATTTGTTTTTTTTTTATATTTGTTATTTCTGTTTTTTAACATGTTTGCAAATTTGTTATTTATTTATTTTAGATTTGCTATTTAGTTTTTTTTTAGATTTGTTATTTTGTTTTCTGATTTTTTAAAATATGTTTCCGAATTTGTTATTTTGTTTTGAGATTTTTATTTAGTTTTATATATGTTATTTTGTTTTTATATTTGTCATTTTGTTTCCAAATTTGTTATTTTGCCTTTAGATTTGTTATTTTGTTTTCGGATTTATTCATATGTTTCCGAATTTGTTTTGTTTTTAGATGTCATTTTGTTTTCAGATTTTTTTTTACTATGTTTCTGAATTTGTTATTTTGTTATTTTGTATTTTGTTTCAGGATTTGTTTGTGTGTTTTCTGTATTGTTAATGTGATTTCCCATTCGTTGTTTTGTTTTATGGTATGTCATTACTTCTGAAGGCATGCTGTAAACAATTTTTTGATCATAAGGTCCTTATCCTTTATTGGTCACATATACATTACAGCACAGTGAAATTCTTTTCTTCGCATATCCCAGCTTGATGTTGGTAGATGGGGTCAGAGCGCAGGGTCAGCCATGATACGGCGCCCCTGGAGCACAGAGGGTTAAGAGTCTTGCTCAGGGACCCAAGGGCAGCAGCTTGGCCATACCGGGGCTCGAACCCGGATCTTCCGATCAGCAGCCCAGCGCGTTAGACCACTGAGCCACACCCTCCCTTCATTACCAACATACCTTCATCTCCAATGCCTTAACCACTAATCTACCGTAGTACATACAGATGTGTTGCTCTGTTTTTCACCACTCATTTCTATTAGGCAGCGCTTTATCAAAATACCACAAAAAAGATCTCGTGCATCCTGTACAGATCTCCCAAAGTCATTATCACTTCCTGTTCACTACTGTACATCTTTTACATTCATCCCTACTACGAGGCACCAGCATCTAAGCGGCACAGCTAAAGCATATGCGCGCTAGGTTCAAATCCGATTTCACCCTGAACTGAACCTACCCAACGATTACTTTTCATCACCATCGCATTTTTCTTGTACGCCTCCGAAACGGCAAAAGCAACATCTATATTCATTACACGATCATTTAAATCTGTTCGCCGGCTTTGATCCACAACTGCTTTCAATTTCGTCCAGCGGGGAAACGTCTCCGTCAGGCGGCTCTCGGTGGTTGAACACGTTGTCCCTTTAGAGTTCGCACCAATAAGCTGCACCCGCCAAAGACCCCACAGTGGGAGCGCCGAAAAGCCTTCGTTCATGTGCACTAATCACGCCTGCCTCGTTCATTTAAACGCCATTATATTTTACGACGTAGCCATCGCCAAGAAATCGCCACGAAACAGCAGATATCGGCGATAAATCTGCTACGCACATGTTTTTCCAACCTCGTTATTCCCAATTAAGACGGAATCGCGGGAATCAAAGAGACACATCGTGGATCTCGCCCTCCCCTCCTCCTCCTCCTCCTCCTTTCTTTCTTTCTTTTTTTTTAAGATTAAGTCTTGTACTTGGCATCACATCTAAGTGAAAATCTTCCAAGCTGTTTTCCCTTACCATGAAAAGGAGCTAATCCACTAGAAACATAAACAAATTTAACTCGGGTCCAAGAACGTGGATTGTTTTTTGTCTTATTTATTTATTTATTTACCCCCCCCCCCCCCCCCCCTCCCCCCCCCCCTCTTCACCCGACCTGTTTCCGTTTAGCATCAGTAGCAGCTCGCTCATTGCCGTAAAATGTCCGGCTAACGCCAAAAATAAAACTCGCTCCTCAAAAGTCTTAACTAGTACCTTCCTGAGTTACTGTTTAAATGAGGAAATTATCGACAACAAAATTCCTACAATGTTTGTTTTATATTCGGTTTAACATGGAGTGGAATTTATTTAATAGATGTATACTAGTAATAATACTAGTATAATAGTATACTAGTATACTAGTAATAACTAGTGGGAGGTGGTAACCCAGTGGGTGGGAGGTGGTAGACTCCCAGAGTGGTTAAGGTGTTGGACTCTGGACCAGAAGATCATGGGTTCAAACCCCACCACCACCAAGCTGCGACTAGTGGGCCCTTGAGCAAGGCCCTTAACCCTCAATTGCTCAGTTGTAAGTCTCTCTGGATAAGGATCCAATGCTGTAAATGTAATAAGTGGGAATACAAGCAGGAGGGGGGGGTGGGGTGGTAAAAAAAATAAATCTCCATAATGATCACCTTCTAGGGTCTTCCATTCCCCAAGCGGATCAGTGGTTAATCTACAAAACAAGAAGAAGGAGGTCCGGGATGCTTCGATACGTGGTCGCGACCCCGCCGCCCCGTGGCACCGAGATAAACCCGATACACTTCGCGTTCAATACGGGGCCCGCTAGCCGTTCTGAGAAAGCGAGGCCAATCGTAAACAGCAGAGCCTCAGAGCACCTAGCTTTAAAGTCGGGGCCGAGGCAAGGCAAAACAGAATAAGGCGGACAATTAAAAACGCATGAGGAGTAAGAAGGGCACGGGTCCAAGAAATTCTTCACAAAACATGGTGCAAGAGGGAAAAAAAAGAAAAGAAAGAAATAGGGGAGGGATGGGAGTCCAAGGAAAAATCCAAGTAAACCACAACAGACAGGCTACAAACAATTGAATTATGGGAACACTTTCTTTAAAACCACATCCTTAAGTTGAAGCGGTATCATCCAAGAGACACGGTTTAGCTCTGTGCAAAAGTGCCAAGATGTCAGGTACGGGACAAGAGGAAACGGAAAAAAAAAACAACACAAAAAAAAAACGCCGTGCTGACATGTTCCAGGGCGTGTTTTTTTTTTTTTTTCCGGGCACATTCGATTCCAAACTCTCAGTGAAGTTTAACAGACGAGTTGCAGGATTGAGGCAGGTCTTTATCTGAAGCACTGATGTGAAAATGTCAAGTCTGATTCAAGTTGAAGAGGAAACATACGTATTACTGCCATATAAAACGTATTACCTAACTCCCTGTGGCAAAAAAATTAAAACGTCCATCGCTACTGCACCCATTTAGTCAAAGTCCCAGCAGCTTTACTGAGCAACACTTAATCATAACCATTTATTTCTGTCTGGATGAAATATGGATGCACTCGTGTCTATAGGTGTGGTAAGGATTCATTCACAGGGAGGCTGAATGAGGGATCACCTTTAATATATTTGACAAGAATTGCAAGTTAGATTAGATCCAACTTTACTGTCATTGTGTAAGGTACATGTACAGAGCCAATGACATGCAGTTAGAATCTAACCAGAAGGGCATAAGTGTCTTCATTCATTCATTCATTTTCTACCGCTTTTTATCCGATCTCTCGGGTCACGGGGAGCCTGTGCCTATCTCAGGAATGCCAACCCATCGCAGGACACACACACACACACACACACACACACACACATTCACACACACATTCATACACTAGGGACAATTTTTCCAAGGTGCCAATCAAACCTACCGTGCATGTTTTTGGACCGGGGAGGAAACCGGAGAACCCGGAGAAAAACCCCCTGAGGCACGGGGAGAACATGCAAACTCCACACACACATGACCGAGACGGGAATCGAACCCGGATCCTGGCGGTGTGAGGCGAACGTGCTAACCACTACGCCACCGTGCCCCCGCATAAGTGTCTTATTTACAACAAATAGGAGTGTAATAAATAAAGGGATGAGGTTCATATATAGGTTCATATTCATTCATTCATTCATCTTCTACCGCTATATCCGATCTTCCCTCGGGTCATTAAGGCAGTATACACCCTGGATGGAATGCCAACCCATTGCAGACACACACACACACACACACACACACACACACACACACACACATTCATACACTAGGGACAATTTTCCAAGGTGCCAATCAACCTACCGTGCATGTTTTTGGACCGGGGAGGAAACCGGAGAACCCGGGGGAAAAAACCCCCAAACATGCAAACATCTCCACACACAAATGGCCAAGACGGGAATCGAACCCCGACCCTGGAGGTGTGAGACGAACATGCTAACCACTAAACCAAAGTGGCCCCCATATATATATATATATATATATATACAGTCATGTGAAAAAATTAGGACACCCTTTGAAAGCATGTGGTTTTTTGTAACATTTTTAATAAATGGTTATTTCATCTCAGTTTCAACAATACAGAGAGATTAAAATAATCCAAACTAAACAATGAAAACTGAAGAAAAGTCTTTTCAAGATCTTCTGTAAATGTCATTCTACAAAAATGCCTATTCTAACTGAGGAAAAAGATAGGACACCCTTGCCCCTAATAGCGAGTGTTACCTCCTTTGGCTGAAATAACTGCAGTGAGACGGTTCTTGTAGCCATCTACCAGTCTCCGACATCGGTCTGAGGAAATTTTACCCCACTCCTCAATGCAGAACTTTTTCAGCTGTGAGATGTTTGAGGGGTTTCTTGCACGTACAGCCCTTTTCAAGTCACCCCACAGCATCTCAATGGGATTCAAATCTGGACTTTGACTTGGCCATTCCAGGACTCTCCATTTCTTCTTTTTCAGCCAATCTTTGGTTGATTTACTAGTATGTTTTGGGTCATTGTCATGTTGCATGGTCCAGTTCCGCTTCAGCTTTAATTTTCTAACTGATGGTCTCACATGTTCTTCAAGCACCTTCTGATACACAGTAGAATTCATGGTGGATTCTATGATGGTGAGCTGACCAGGTCCTGCTGCAGCAAAGCAGCCCCAAACCATGACACTTCCACCTCCATGCTTCACAGTTGGTATGAGGTTCTTTTATTGGAATGCTGTGTTTGGTTTACGCCAAAAATGTCCTCTGCTGTTGTGTCCAAATAATTCAATTTTGGACTCATCTGTCCAAAGAACATTATTCCAGAAGTCCTGGTCTTTGTCAACTTTATCTCTGGCAAATGTCAGTCTGGCCTTGATGTTTCTCTTGGAAAGCAAAGGTTTCCTCCTTGCACACCTCCCATGCAAGTTAAAGTTGTACAGTCTCTTTCTGATTGTAGAGGCATGTACTTCTACATCAACAGTAGCCAGAGCCTGCTGTAGTTCTCGAGATGACACTTTAGGGTTTTTGGAGACCTCTTTTAGCATCTTGCGGTCTGCTCTTGGGGTGAACTTGCTGGGGCGACCAGTCCTGGGCATGTTGGCAGTTGTTTTGAAAGCCCTCCACTTGTAGACTATCTTCCGGACAGTGGAATGGCTGATTTCAAAATCTTTTGAGATCTTTTTAAATCCCTTCCCAGACTCATAGGCTGCTACAATCTTTTTTCTGAAGT
>JACRUU010000002.1:8568637-8576137 GCA_030449085.1 Kryptopterus vitreolus | reverse complement strand
CACTTATTATTTTAAAGCTGCCATATCTGCCAAACATACCATGCATTATCGTTATTTTTACTTCATTCCTATACACACTATTTTTTTATTTTTCCATTTATTTATATTATAAATGTCTTTCACTATTTGCAAGAAGCATTTCACTGCATGTCCAACTATGTATGCGTACGTGACAATATGAATTAAAATTTTTTGTTCCGTTAATGAAAACATTATAATATAAATATTACATAGAATAAGAAGCTATTCATTTAATAGAAGTTATGTAATATAATAAATATTATAATATAAAGAAAAAAAAACAATAATTTACAGAATGACTAATATCTTCTGGCCCATGTCTTCTGTTCCTTTGTCACTTATCTCTAATAAGTGTAACATTCATTCATTCATTCATTCATCTTCTACCGCTTTATCCGATCTTCCCTCGGGTCACGGGGAGTCTGTGCCTATCTTAGGTGTCTATGGGCATTAAGGCAGGATACACCCTGGATGGAATGCCAAACCCATCGCAGGACACACACACACACACACACACACTCACACACACACACACACATTCACACACATTCATACACACTAGGGACAATTTTCCAAGGTGCCAATCAACCTACCGTGCATGTTTTTGGACCGGGAGGAAACCGGAGAACCCGGAGAAAAACTCCCTGAGGCACGGGGAGAACATGCACAAACTCCACACACACATGGTCGAGATGGGAATCGAACCCGGATCCTGGAGGTGTGAGGCGAACGTGCTAACCACTAAGCCACCGTGCCCCATATAAGTGTAACAATGATGTAAAAAATAAATAAATAAATAATTAAATAATGTGACGAAAGAAAGGAACGGCACGTCCCGGCGGATTCGCGTCACGGACTGCTCCGATCTGTTTCCTGTGAATGCTTTGCCAGTAGAAAATGGGCAAACCGCTCCTCGAAAAGAGTCGTTCGAAACGACTGCTATCATTCGTTCCGCCGAAAGCAAACTTAATGCGCTACGCGTGAACGATTGCAGGAGGAGAAAGGTAATAGGAACAAAGCAGGACAATCAGATACATCTATAAAAACCGTATCCGATATATAAAACCCTAACGAATGAGAACAATCTGGAACATCGAGTACATCTGCAAAAGCGAAATGCAAAATAATCTATTTAGGCGTAGAGAACAAGAACAATGCCTCCAGAAGAGTGCACGCATGAAACAAATCAAAACAACAACAAAACAACAACAACAACAAAAAAAACCCTTCTATCCCCGTCTGACGAGGCGCGATACTGTCCAAAGATACACAAAGATGGAGGGTTTTGGCAGGCTGGAGATATATAATCACATCCGTCTGGTCAACGGTTCAGGAGCTTGACCACAGAACGGTCGGAGATACGCCTGAGCCAAAGTGGAAGTTTACAAAGCACAGAGCGGCGCATAAAGCATTCGGTAACAGCAACAGTGTCGACGTCTGCCTCGCACATCGCCTCGTCACCTAATGAAGCTCGCTCCGGAGTAAACTTGCCTCCGGGATCGCAGCAACGTCCTGTCACGAGACAGCCCCTTTCACCTGGCTACATGTAAACTGTATGCTGTTTCGCACTCTATTGTTTTGAAAGGCGCTGGTCCTTATTTGCGGCGCTAAAGTGTAATCTTTGTCCTTTTTACATTTACATTCACAGCATTTGGCAGACGCCCTTATCCAGAGCGAATTACCACTGAGAAATTAAGGGTTAAGGGCCTTGCTCAAGGGCCCACTAGTGGGGTCTGAACCCGTGATCCTTCGCATCCTTAACCACTGGGTTACCGCCTCACCCCCATTTTTACTTATGCTAGCTGTCTCCCATGATAATGTGCCAATTTATGAGGCAAACGTTGCGAGACACGGCCTTCACCCGAGCGATTTATCTCCGCTCACATTCTAAAGGAGAGAATTATCTACCATTTAGAATGCAGGCCAAGCCAAAAACAAAAAAAGCGCTGACTACAGTAGGAGCATTTCCACTCATCCAGCACCAAAGCAACATTTCTCATTTCTACATCTGAGCGGTTGAGGGGGTTAAGTGCCCAGCAGTTGCAGCTTGGCAGTGCTGGGATTTGAACTCGCGACCTTCTGATCATTTCAAACCAGCGAGCCTGCCTTGCACATGTACTGTCTGGGAAATAGATGTGAATAGAAAATGTTGGCAAACCAGAAAGGATTCAATCGAAAATGAAGCCTGTGGGGTTTTTTTTTTTTCTTTCTTTTTTTGGCTCTTGCAGGGAGTTTTACTCTTGAGCCAGTTCTTTTCCTAAACCTCTACCTCAGTCTCAAATAGTTTGCACAGTGCAACAAGTCCTTCACTACGATTTTGCATCCGGCTATACTGAAACGCATCCCCACATCACAATGCTACCACCACCATGCATGGTTTTCTCAGAATGTACAAAAAAAAAACAACAAAAAAAACATGCTTATTGGGCATTAATCATGAGCCATTTCACTGCGGAGAATTACTACCTTAAATCCACGCCGGAGACCTTACGTAACTTTACAACGGCCATCTGTCGGATTGGTTTCCCATGCTTTTCCATCTGCGCAACCGATGTGACAGCTCACTTAATTATCATTAAGGAAACTAACACTCAGGCACACAACAATGTCTGTGAATGTATGAGGGATGGGGACAGTCCATGCTGGACCAGCTGTATTTACAACACCGATCACTTAAATAGACAGAAAACAGGGCGATGGAAAATAACGGTGCGTATTCCACATAGTTTGTGTGTATTCTGTTTACTGTGTGGATCATTCGCATACTTTGCTGTTCAAATGCATTATTATATTATTATGATTTTTCCCCCCTTCATTATATATAAAAAAAGCAGTGTGGGCTTTTAAAAGCACTTTAAGGGACCTTAATGGAAGACACTCTCTTGGATTAAATAGAAGATCAGATGGATTTTCGTTGTATGAGATTTGTTTAACGAACTTATGATGGCGTTTAAAATGAGGATTAATGGAAATCACCATCCACACGTAGCCAAAGTTATGATTAAAGATAAACCCGTAGCATGCTTTGGTTATTGTGGCATGTGGCATCAAAGAGATGATATTTGTATGGAGGTAAACGAGACTTCTTAGAATGTATTAATTCTAAGTCTAATTCATTAATTAGAGTTTATTAGAATGTGCATATGCAGATAAGAATAGTATGCAAACCCTTGTGAAATAAGTGGACAATGTTAAACAATTAAGGTGGAGTTATGAATTAAACTATGTACATTTTTCTGATGGGCACGGTGGTTTAGAGATTAGCACATTCGCCTCAGGATCGGGGTTCGAGTCCCGCCTCTGCCATGTGTGTGTGTGGAGTTTGCATGGCATGTTTTTCCCCTGCCTCAGGGTTTTCTTCCCCAGTGTTCTTTGGTTTCCTCCCTAGTCCAAAAACATTGTCCCTGGTGTATGAATGTGTGTGTGTGTGTGTGTGTTGGTATTCCATACAGGGTGTGTCCTGCCTTGATGCCCTAAGACACCTGAGATAGGCAAAGGTTCCCCAAGAGAGAAAGAGAGAGAGAGAGAGAGAGAGTCGGATAAAGCGCTAGAAGATGAATGAATGAATGAATTAATGAATAAAAATGGGGGCGGGATTTTTGCACCCATCCTTGGACTCGATCGTTGGCTCGCTGTTTTGGTGGGATTTCGATCTGACCGCGCTGACCTGACAAGCTCCTTATTGGATTTGTCAGTGTCTTATTGGACGTTTCAAAACAAACGGAACCGTAAATAAACAACAGAGGTACGACAAACATTATTTGAATATTTTATATATGCAAAGCCTGTTACAGTAAAAGAAGGAGCTCAGTGCTTAAGCTGTCAGATATCTGATCGGGAGGTCATGAGTTCAAATCCCGGCAAGCTGCCATTCGTAATCTCTCCAGCTAAAACCCTTAAAATCCCAGTTGCGGAAATGCGATACAAGCTGATCGAGCTAAAGGCAAATATTGTACATGCGCGAGTGTTCGATGAATCGAATGAAACTGACCTGTGACGAGAGCAAATTGCAGTCGATGTGAAGACCTCTCCCTGTCCTCTGTCTCTGCAGCAAGCCAGCCATCACTGCTCCCTGTGCATACAGTCCAGTAGCCAAATCCGTCATGGCGACTCCAGGCCTCACTGGATCCCCATCCTTTAGGGCACACAGTCCATGATGGCGCTAATGTTTGAGGTGATGTTTCTTATACTTATGCAGTTACATATGGCACATTTACATTCATTCATTCATCTTCTACCACTATATCCGATCTTCCCTCGGGTCACGGGGAGTCTGTGTCTATCTCAGGCGTCTATGGGCATTAAGGCAGGATACACCCTGGATGAAATGCCAACCCATCACAGGGCACACACACACACACACACACACACACACACACACACACACACATTCACACACACATTCATACACTAGGGACAATTTTCCAAGGTGCCAATCAACCTACCGTGCATGTTTTTTTTGGGACCGGGGAGGAAACCGGAGAACCCGGAGAAAAACCCCATGAGGCACGAGGAGAACATGCAAACTCCACACACACATGGCCGAGACGGGAATCGAACCCAGGACCCTGGCGGTGTGAGGCGAACGTACTAACCACTAAGCCACCGTGCCTCCTACATTTACATCCCAAAAATTTGACCAGAACAAGGGTTTTTCATGTCAAGGAACCCATAAGATAGAGATAGAGATAGACATTTATGGCATTTGGCAGACGCCGTTATCCAGAGTGACTTACAACTGAGCAATTGAGGGGTTAAGGGCCTTGCTCAAGGGCCCACTAGTGGTAGCTTGGTGGTTGTGGGGTTTGATCTTCTGTGATCTTCTGGTCCAGAGGTCAATGCCTTAACCACTAAGCCACCACCTCCCTACCAGCTATAGGGCATGGAGTATTTATTTATATAATTAATTTATTTTCATACATTTTCAGGTGGACGATTATACATTGATGTGCACAATTGATGCAATAATTATAATCATTGTTTATTAAATATTTTTAACTATGTTTATTTATTTATTTTTTTTAACAAAATTATATTTGAGACTCGTCTCCACATGTGTATGTGTGGAGTTTGCATGTTCTCCCCGTGCCTCAGGAGGTTTTTCTCCGGGTTCTCCGGTTTCCTCCCCGGTCCAAAAACATGCACGGTAGGTTGATTGGCACCTTGGAAAATTGTCCCTAGTGTATGAATGTGTGTGTGAATGTGTGTGTGTGTGTGTGTGTGTGCCCTGCGATGGGTTGGCATTCCATCCAGGCTGTATCCTGCCTTAATGCCCATAGACGCCTGAGATAGACACAGGCTCCCCGTGACCCGAGGGAAGATCGGATATAGCGGTAGAAGATGAATAAATGAATGAATATTTGAGACTCAGCATTAATTAATGGACCCCCTGTAGTACCACCGCACACCACTAGTCTTAGAAGAACATGATAATACCTACCTCAGGCCCTGTAATGTGCATCATCCCAGACATAGCAGATGCTATAGAGTCATATCCTGGTTTTTGTGATTTGGGACCAGTCTGACCATAGCCTATAAAACACACACACACACACACACACACACACACACACACACACACACACACACACACACACACACACACACACACACACACACACACACACACACACACACACACACACACACAATGATCCATTCATTAGTATAAAGGAAACAATACCAGACATTCTGAAGCTTTGTATAAATCTCCAATGCCTTGTGGGCAGCTTTAGTGTCTTTAACCTGGATGTGTACAAAGCTCTAGAAGTATCTTTTCTTCTACACTTAACTAAACCTCTCCAAAAAAAAAGGCCTCGTTTGTGGCAGTCAGGACATTAATATCGTTTTTATTCACGAAAAGCTCCCTGAAATTCATACGGACCGAAAAAATGTGCGTGCGGTCTTGTTTTAGACCGTTTAACCCGCCCTCCCTTTTACATAGACTCGGGCTGTTGATATGCACGATTAAGCGGCGTATTCCCCAATTCCCCCAAACAGACCTTCGCCAGGCTGTCAACACTGCAATCTTAACCCGGCTGAGCAAAACACGCCCAAAACAATTTAACGACGGCTCGGATCCAAGCTAATTTAATTGGCCTTCACAACTACTGGCGATAAATCACATTTTAACACCACCAGAATGCAATAATCGGCAAGCCAGATATATACACTGGGAGGGGAAAAAAAAGAAAAAAAAAAAAAAAAAGAAAAGGTCTTGGGAAACACTTGTTGCTTAAAGGAAACCGGGGAGAGAAAACGTTCCAACAAAAATGAGCCTTTAATACAAGATGCCCAAACCAAAGCTCCGACTGCCAGAGCAAAATAAACAGGCGAAAGCCTCAGGCGGGGCAGAGCTGGCTGCTTCAGAAGCTTGAGAACAAAACTGATGGAAGGAAAGGAAATGAAATGGGGTTTCATTGGGGTTTTTCGACCTTAATGAGACCGGAACGGAATTCTCGGTGCAAATCAGATAACGGGTTAAAATGCACAAACAGGTTTTTGCGTTTAAATGTATCTACCGTAAATTCCGGACTATAAAGCGCACCGGGATATAAGCCGCATCTGCTCTATTTAAAAAAAAACCCCAAAAAATTCATAAATAAGCCGCACCTGCATACAAGCCGCATCCGCTTTTGAATTGTAAATGTACATGTATGTACCTAAATAGATCCTTTCCTAACCTGTATTTTAACACGGTGTAACGGTGGACGCTGCACAGAGACGCGGAGATCCGGAATTCATACAAAACAGGATTTATTAAATAAAGAACTCAGAGAGACGCCGCTCAACGGAGCGGCCAGACAGGCTAGGGAGCCTTGCGCTTCGCGCCGTGGTACCGGCGAGTACCGGAGACAAAGGTTAGGCATAAACATATATCGAGCGTCCGTGTCCGCGACACTAGGTATGTGCTACGAGCCCGGACGGGGATTGTAGGGAGAACCGGGCTTATATCGGGAGAGGGAAAATCAAGAAAAACTTTGGCTGATTTGTGCGCGCGCATCTCTGTGTGTGTGTGTGTGTGTGTGTGTGTGTGTGTGGTGTGTGCGTGTGTGTGTGTGTGTGTGTGTGCGTGTGCGCGTGTGTGTGTGTGTGTGTGTGTGTGTGTGTGTGTGTGTGTGGGGGGGGGAAGCAGGGTTTGGAGAGAGGGGAGGACTGAGCAGAAACTTTGCTGATTAAAACGGGACAGAACCAAGAGAAAATAAGCGCTATTTACAGTATTTATTTCATTTCTCCTGTGTGTGAAATCACGTCACCTTAACCTTGTAAGATGAGTTTGTCCTCCTTCTTCCGCTTCTACACCACTTATATCTGCTAAAGAGGAACTAGCGCATTCTTCTTCTTTGCATTTATTTTGTGTTAGTTTTGATTCTAATTCCGGTTAGAGCCCCTAGCGGTCGGGAAAAAATCTGCAGAATAGCCGCACCTTATTATTAGCCGCATGGTTCAAAACCTAGGAAAAAAGTAGCGGCTTATAGT
>JACRUU010000002.1:8553637-8566137 GCA_030449085.1 Kryptopterus vitreolus | reverse complement strand
AAACCAATGCATGCCCTGATAGACGCCTAGATAGCACATGCTCCCTGTGACCCGAGATGAATGAATGAATGAATGATGAATGAATATATATATAAGGTTTTGGCCTCTGGACCAGAAGATCTTGGGTTCAAAACCCACCACCACCAAGAAGCTATATATATATATATAAAAACCACTACCACAAGGTAATGGCCTCTGCCGAAGATATGAACACCACCACCACCAACAAGCATGGCCCATAACTTTGAGCCATATAACTTGTATTGTAAAAAAAAAATATATATATATATATATATATATATATATAATAATATATATTATTTTTATCCACGCATAAATTACAACTGACTTTGTGTAGTTCATGACAAAGTCAGAAATTTGTTTTTGAAATGTAGTAAAAAGTAAATTAAATTAGAGTGATGACTTCCATGCACTTCTTTACTGCCCTCTATTAGTGCGGAGGATGAAACCACGAAAGAAAACCTTGATTCAAAAGGGAACCCGATTCCGAATCGTTTATTAACGCTAATTTTTCCTTTATTCACCATACCACAATACTTTGGGGAAAAAGAACACAATAACGCTCGCTCTCTCTAACTCCGCCTCGCTAAAGTTCATCAAATGTTGTCTTGGTTCTACCCTGGAAAGTCTGACAGCACGAGAAAGGAATCCCGTACCAAACCTCAGCGTGGCTGAACGTGTACGCCCGCTTAACGAAGGACACGTGTTGACAATAACGGCTGCTCTCAGACGCCACTTAATCGCCGTTAATTTGCTGTAAAGAAATTAAACCTGAACAGGGAAAAAAAAAAAATAAAAAAAACAGGCACAATCTCGCTTCTGTGGAACAGGGGATTCGGTCTCAGAGGGTCACGGAGACCTCAAAAATGAAAAAAAAAACCAACCATGTGCCGCATTGACGTCGTGTCCCGGAGCGCCGTGTACACTCGGTTCTCACGTGACCCACTCGGTGTCGGAGAAGACAAGAACACAAGAAACACGACACAACTCAATGAAAGCCATCTTTTAACCCGGAGGCTAAGTATAAAAGGTTTAATAGTGATCACACTGCGAGGAAAATATTACATATTGTGAACAATGGTGCCGTAAAAGATCAGATATATAAATGTCAAGGCTACGTAGCATACAAAGATAAATAAAAATAAATAAAAATGCAACTTAGTACCAGTTGTGCTACATAATTATCTAATCCACTAAAGCAAGGCAGTGGTGGCTTAGTGGTTAAATTCCTGGAGAGATATATCATGACCGACACAGTGTGTCCTATAAAAGTCACAGATGTAAAGAAACTTGTTAAAGATGTGACCAGTTTCAACCCCAGAAGTGCTCCCCCCCCCCCCCCCCCCCCCCCCCCCCCACCCCAACATACGATTCTTTAAGTTGGGACAAAAGTCTATTATGTGATATTGTTTCGAGAGCACACACTTTGCTCCAATATGTAGTGTATAACAAAGACAAATACATATCTTGTTAATAGAATAGAATAGAATTGAAAAGGATAGCCTTTATTCATTCATCTTCTACCGCTATATCCGATCTTCCCTCGGGTCACGGGGATCCTGTGCCTATCTCTCACCCTGTTTAAAAATGTTTAAAAATGTTTAAAAAAGTACCAAGTTTACTTGATAATTGCTGAGTGTTAAACCAACATACTGTATCTATCTATATATATATATATATATATATCTATATATATATATATATATATATATATATATATATATATATATATATATATATACACACACGTAACAGTTATATTGTATCTCTCTCCTTGTGTGTGTGTTTTTTTTTGGTATATCTATTTTTATTATTATTCTTTTTTTTTTCTCCTCTCTCTCTTATCTATCTCATTCGTTTATTTAGTACTTATTGCTGGTCTTCTGTTCGCTGTTAAGCAAATAACAAGTTTTCAATACTTCTGTTTATATAATACTACCCTTTGGGAAGCCTCACGGTCCTTTGCCGCTCCGATGTTATTACCAGGCGTAAAGCAATCACCGAGAATGGATTCTCCTGTGCCGTTGACGGAGTTGACGAGTATCGTTTGCAGCAGCAGCCGTATTGAAGCCGTCTAGGAAAGTCAAGACGCTGTTATGCTTTCGTGATGATAGCAGTAATACGATCTGCTCCTGGGTCATGGCCATTCATGGGAATTTAATCTGCTGATCCTTTCCAGAGTTTTGTTGTTCCTTTTTGTTTTCCACAGACACGTAGACAGGGTTAGGATCAAGCCCCTTTACCTACTGATTTTGTTTGTTACCCTTATAATATTAATATGAATTAATATTTGCATATTTCTGTCTATTATTTGCTTTAAAAATGTTGTTTTTAATTCATTGAATATAGACGACTACGAAGGAAAGGCCCGTGCAAAATTCCATGTTGTTCCCAGCCTTCTTTTGTCCTTGCCTTGTTAAAGTGGTCATGTGGTTAGGACTCGGAAGGTCGGGAGGGTTCAAGCCCCAATATTGCAAATGTGCCACTCAGGGATCTTAACCCTTTGTGCTCCAGGAGCCCCTCTATCATATCTGACCTTGCGATCTTCCTATTATCACTGTGAATACAGTATATTTTGTATGGACAAAAGTATTGGGACACCTTCCATATGTAACTCATCTCCAAGTTATTGCCACAAAGCCAGAGCTACACAATTATACAGGATGTGTTGTTTTTTTTCCCCTCATCCCGAGGTTTCCTGAGTTCCCTCCAGCGCCAGTTGTGTTCCACCCCTTAAGAGTGAGCAGACGCTGGAATAAACAAGACCCCGAACACCTGCACCTACAAAACAACTAATCTGAATCCCATTTCATGCTGAATTTGATACTGCACCTCTTTAGATTCCATATCAGAACGGCAGAAGGACAGTATTCATCACACACTCCACACTGTTCTGTATCTCACACACACACACACTCACACCCTTAATAACACCCAGATGAGGATGGGTTTCCCTTTTGAGTTCGGTTCCTCTCAAGGTTTCATCCTCATTCCACTAAGGGACTTTTTTCTTGCCACAGTCGCCCCAGGCTCGCTCATCAGGGACAAATATACATAAAAGACATAAAGCTTCTTTGACATTGTGAAAAGCACTATATACATAAAAGTGAATTGAATGTGGTACGGCCATGTGCACAACATGAGCTCAATGAAGATCTGCTTTACATGGTTTGGGAGAGGAAGATCCTACTGAGAAGAATGTGAACAATGACAATGTACCCTTAGGCCACGTGACTTCACCTCCATCGGTACCTGGAGCCATTGTGACTGAGGAAATCCCAAAAGCTCCCAAAAGCATGGAGGGGACAACAAGAATGGACGAAATGGTACCTGCAAACGTTTGGTAATTAAGTATGACAAGGATCAGGCAAGGATCTTTGCTTTTGCCGTGTATTCTTGCCCTGCTGTGTGAATATATGAGGCTTCATAGCATCACGGACTACGAATAAGCTCTCAGCACTGAACAGCAACCGTGGCGAATGCGAACACTTGTAGCCTCGCGCGTTTCGGGCTCGGTGCCAAGACTGTCACCGTATGGCTTTCGCAACGGCTGCGCAGACAGGCACATGAAGGACAGTGGTAAGCGTGGAGGATGTGGTCTCGCTGTTTCTGTGAATGACACATGGTGCAACCCCAGACGTCGCTGTCAAAGCAACGGGTTTTGCAAGCGCAATGAAAGCCGCTGGACTCCGGCCATATTTCATGCCCCAGAAGATTTCACATGCTGTTGTTTTGGTTTGCGTGTGCCCGTCCCGCTGCTGACGCGGCGACCACAACAGAGCGGATGCATTCTGCGGTTAGTAAACTAATGGCAGTTTGGCCGAATGCATCCACAACAATCTCGGGAGAGTTTAATCCTCTATTCCTCTCTTTTATGCTCAAGTTTCTCACAGTATGTGGAATGTAAAGCAGGACAATAGGATATTTCATTCTGGTACATATCTATATCTATATCTATATCTATTTCTATATCTATATATATATATCTATATATATATCTATATATATATATATATATATATATATATATATATATATATATATATATATATATACAAGAATGCCGATCTGCCATTAGTTCCTGTGCATTTTATCCTTAAATACTGTGTGAACTTTACCAGCTCCGTGTTAACATAAGGACAGTGTACAAATGAACAATGGATACTGGGGAGGCTTTGCATTATGGAAATAAGGACAGGAAAATGGAGGAGTAAAAAAAAAAAAAGACCGCATGAACTTGACCAAATGAGGACAGAAAAGGACACAAGGCTGTGAGGCTCTCATGGAATCGCCTCCAGAATATGATGTGGTATGTTTCCAGCACCTGTTCTATGGCTCCATGAGTACTGGATGAGTTAAACGTATAGTCTTAAGACCGATCTTAATATCTACAGACCTGTTGCACTTAAAGCATAATAGAGACATTTCACAGGCTACCACTTAAGAAGCTCAGGACGCAAAGGCCAGAACGTCTTGAGAATTCCCTTCCAGATACATTTATGCATACGAACGATATTCTGATGTACATGCTGCACAAAACGCCCCAAAATAGATGGTAGACCATTGATGACCAGCTCGTCTTTCAGGGACTCTTTGATTATGGGGTGCATCCAGAACAAAAAAGATGAAATCAAATTACAAATGACTACAGGATTTGGATCTTTTTTGGGTTAAGGGTCGATCACTTGCAGCTTGACTTTAACCGTCCAGGGATTGGAACACCTGAAATGCAGATGGATTTGGACAAGCACCCCTATTACATAATAGGCGTGAAGGCCGGTGGAGATTCTTCGTCCAACAAAGGGCCGGATCCTTCAGCAAACTCTTAATTCATTGTGACCAGCATGTATTTCTATAGTGACTGTGTAGTAATATCAGTTTAGGAGAAAGACACCTCATTCAAGTATGAAGGCATAGTTCGTTCAGCAACTCTGGATTCACCAACTCTGGATCAGGACCACAGGGGGTGTGAACAGTTTTGCATTCAAGCGCCTGTCACTACACACCTCGACGTTGATGGAACTGCCTTGAATGGACATTCGGTGCAACCCAGAATAAGGATGGGTTTTCTTTTTAGTCTGGTCCTCTTAAGGTTTCGTTCTTTGGTAGAGGTTTAAGGTGTTGGGCAACTGATGGGATGATCAGGGGTTCGAGCCCTGTTCCTAACCCTTTGCTGGCAAACCCCAGCTTCCGAAAAACAAGCTACGATATGCGAACAAAGACTTTCAATGTGATGTAATGTATACATGACAAATAAAGGCTATTCTCCTTATACCATTTCAGATAGGTCCTCTTAAGGTTTCGTCCTTTGGGGAGCGGTTTAAGGTGCTGGGCTACTGATGGGAAGGTCAGGAGTCCGAGCCCCGGTATTACCAAGCTGCTGCTCTTGGGTCCTTGAGCAACGATCTTAACCCTAGGCTCCAGAGACACTATATCATGGCTGACCCCAGTTTCCACAAACAAGCTAGGATATGCGAAGGTTACTGTGCTGTAATGTATACAAATAAAGGCTATTCTTCTTGTACCATTTGAGTTTTGATGGCCGACAGTAAAGCAGGGAGATGTTAGCTCAATGGTTAAGGATCGTAGGTTTAAATCCCATCACCACCAAGCTGCCACTAGAGGGCCCTTGAGCGAGGTCCTTAACCCTTAATTGCACAGTTGTAAATCACCCTGGATTACGGCGTCTTCAAGACATTGTTAAAAGCTCTATGCAAATGTAAAGGAATCAAATTGAACTTAGGATGTACTAAAAACATTTATCCCTTAACTAATACCGCTTTTTTTTTTTAATTGTCCTTTTTACCAGCTGTCACGAACAATTTACACAAATCCCCTCAAGTACCAGTGGTGACAATAGACCTTGGCTCTGAAGGTTGCAAGTTCAAATCTGAGCACGCCCAATCTTCGAGGAAGGTCCTCAACAGTTCAGCTGTATACATGAAATAACTATGAGTCACTTCGGATACGGATTTCCAAAATGCAGCCAATGTACACTGATTGCGTTGCATATGTATATATGATTATCATCCTTTACTTACATGAATGAACAGCAGCTTTGAATTTTCTTATATAATAACATAACACTTATAGATTCTATCAGGTGTTTTCTGATCAAATCTCAGTAACATGTTTGTTCCATGAGTATATATATATATATATATATATATATATATATATATATATATATATATATATATATATATATATATATATATATATATATATATATATATATATATAGATATATATATATATATATCATGCAATTCCCTCATGCCTTCATGTGGTCTGGGAAGAGTTCATCCGGAAATGCACATCTCCCACTCATTTCTTGCTCAAGGTTTCCGCGAGCTTCCCATGGATTAATGAAAAGCCATCCAGCTGGATTGCCATGCCAGGTGCAGATCGGCTAAGCCGTGTTTCGGAGAAAAACAAAGCACGGAATTTCCTCAAAACCGGACCGAGTTAGCCAACGATTACACGTGGACCTGGAAAATACTTGACATGTCGCTGTCTCTTGGCTGGCGGTGTCGCTTCTCTTCACTCCTCACCTCTTTATGGCTTGGCTTTGGTGTGCATCTCTCCTGTGTACGAGCTGCCAATGATCTCGCAGCTTCTCAAATGGCAATGATATATCGGCGGCTTTTGCTCTAAGGCTTAGAAATCTATAGTGATTGAAAGTAATTGCGGTGCTTAAAGTACAGACGGACACTAACAAGACTTATCAAATACAAGAGTCAAGTCCGCCCGGGGTTTCCCTAATTATTCCAACCACATGGCTCGTGCTGTCGTTCCGAGGCTTACTAATTCTTTTTTAAATGCACTCGAATTATGATGGAGAACACAATAGTCAAACAGCCAGCACACTTAATCCTTTGACCTGCAGAGGAGAAATTTATGCGACATCGAGCCTTAAGAGAAGGAAAACAGACTCTCCGGTTCACCTTCCCCCCCTTCCTCTTGAGGACGCACTGTGGCCACACTCCCTCCATTCATGATCTACCTCAATGAGCTGAAAACAGTGAGGTCAGCGTTTGATTAATCGCCCTTTTTCACGACCCGTGTCTCTGGAGGATCAGGCAAATTATGTCTCGACTTGTTCTGCATGTCATCTGCCAAGCCGTGGGTTTGAGATCGCCTTGGGGGAGCTCTGACGGTTACATAAGCAATCAGGTTAGCGACTGGGCAGGTTATTCACTACCTGTTTGCTGACATCTGGACCTGAATGAAACGGGGTCACTCCAAATTGCCACCGGATCGCTGTCTCGCCCCCTTTGGGGTTGAAGCAATCAGCAAAGTGATGACAGTAAGTCATGGGAAGATGTGGCAAAAACGTGGGGCCCGTGGGGTTCATGGTTCAAATCACACAATCCCCGGGACCCGACTAACAACCTCGGCGGAGCTGTCACGTAGACTATACATCAGCTGGCCATGAACTAATGGCTTCCATCCTGCTGATTGTGGTCTCTAATTAAAAACGCGTTAAAATGCTACTTACTCCGGGAATACGACAGGAGATCGGGAGTGGTTTTGTTTTGTTTTGTTTTTTTAAATTAAGTAATCAGGAATGTTTTCCTCTACCTAGAGAACAAACAACTTTGACACACACTTTTATTTTTTTTATCTATCTATCTATCCATCTATCCATCTGTATCTATCTATCTATCTATCTATCTATCTATCTATCTATCGATTGATAGATAGATAGATAGATAGATAGATCTATCTATCTATCCATCTATCCATCTGTATCTATCTATCTATCTATCTATCTATCGATAGATAGATAGATAGATAGATAGATAGATAGATAGATAGATAGATAAAAAAATAAAAGTCTATTCATGAGTCTATTCTATTCAATATAGACAAACAAAGTCTATTCTATTCAATATCTATCTATCCATCTATCCATATATATATATATATATATATATATATATATATATATATATATATATATATATATATATATATATATATATATAATGTGTGTATATATATCTATAGATAGATAGATAGATAGATAGATAGAGTGCATGCATACACACATAAATGCATACATTCAGACAGACAGACAGACAGTCAGATAGAAAGATAGATAAATAGATAGATAGATAGATAGATAGATAGATAGATAGAGTGCATGCATACGGACATAAATGCATACATTCAGACAGACAGACAGACAGACAGACAGACAGACAGACAGACAGACAGACAGATAGATAGATAGATAGATAGATAGATAGATAGATATGAAAACAGGGTATTTGTATGTATTTTTCCTCCTCATGTTGATGAAATGAATATTATAATGCACAATTTGCACACATTTTGTATCAAATACGTCCAGGTCAAGTCTGATATGCATCTGATGAAAGAGTGGATCGATCTGACGCCGGTTATAATTAAAAGACGTTGTGATGTGTGTGATGTCATAATCGTTTTTATAGTAACGTGTGCTAAACGGAAAATTCGAATGCTGTCTTTTATGGTGAACGAGATAACTGTATTGTCGCATGATAGCTGACTTTTTTGACGACGAATGACTTTTTTTATACTGTGTTTCAATCGAACTGACCCGGCGCCAGATTTGGAATTTGTTCCGCATGTGCATCGGCATTTGGGAATCGTTTTTTTTTTTTTTTTTTTTTTTTGTGCGGCCAACTGTGGCTTGGAGAGAAGAGCGGTCTCTTAGTGGTTAAGGCATCGGATTACCGATCGGCAGGTTGTGAGTTCAAATCCCGGCACCACCAATTTGTGCATGCTTGGCCCTTCAGCAACCTTAAAGCCGTTGTTATGAGAAAGGAGATCTATTAAACGAATAAGGACATTAAATGTAAATGAGTGGCATTTACTGTTCTATAAAACATGGATGCGTTGCGTCTCCGAAAACCTGAAGTGGTTTGAGTGAATAAAAATCCAGCTTACGATTTGGCCGGCTCTCTTGTTAGCGTTTCAAGCTTCATTCAGGAGTCATAATAATACTTAGATTAAAATTTAGGAACACTTTGTACCCTTTCGGCCTAAATTGAGGACTTCATGCAACGCAGGGCAAGAATAAAGTGCTTAAAATGAGTAAACAACCTTTATATAAGTCAGAAGTGCATTATAAATCCTCAATAAGTGACTCCCTGTGAGTTGCTATGGGTTTTCCAATAGAGCTTTTTACATGCCGCTAAGGGCCTTGATCAGGGGACCTGCTTGGTGTGGCTGGGATTTGAACTCACAACCTTCTTGATCCAAAGTCCAGAGCGACCATTATCGACCCACTATAGCAAGATGATGGTTCAAGGCATTAAAATGACTAAAGCCATAAAGGAATTTGTTTTACTGTTGATAAAACTTACAGTATTGGTCAAAACTCATTCATCCATTCATTCATCTTCTACCGCTTTATCCGATCTTCCCTCGGGTCACGGGGAGCCTGTGCCTATCTCAGGTGTCTATGAGCATTAAGGCCGGATACACCCTGGATGGAATGCCAACCCATCGCAGGACACACACACACACACACACACACACACACACACACACACACACACATTCACACACTAGGGACAATTTTCCAAGGTGCCAATCAACCTACCGTGCATGTTTTTGGACCGGGAGGAAACCGGAGAACCCGGAGAAAAACCCCCTGAGGCCCGGGGAGAACATGCAAACTCCACACACACATGGCCGAGACAGGAATCGAACCCTGGCGGTGTGAGGAGAACGTGCTTAACCACTAAGCCACCGTGCCCCCCAAGAAATCATTACATTTACATTTACATTTACAGCATTTGGCAGAGGCCCTTATCCAGAGCGACTTACAACTGAGCAATTGAGGGTTAAGGGCCTTTCTCAAGGGCCCACTAGTGGCACCCCAGGTGGTGTCATTATTTATGCTTAATTAAAAAAAAAATACAAGATGCAACTGATCATAAATGTCCTGTTTACGCAAAGCATGCAATTTCTGTGCAGTTTATACATGAAAACTGTCACATAGGGTACACTATTTATTTATTTATTTATTTATTTATTTATATACAAAATCCATAGTCCTTAGTTTTGATTACCGATCAACACTGCTAATTACAGGCATCTCGGTCTCCCGCAAAAGCAGGAAAAAAAAATAGAAATGACCCTGAGGAGGAAGGAAAAAATAAATAAATAAATAACTTAAACAGCATGAAATGAGTGCTGTAAATCACTTCAATTTAACTGTCCACTATCCACAATTTAATGAGGTCTCATGGGCTGCGTCTGCACGATTTTATAATGAGACGGAGCTTGGGAATTGGGCTGCAATTGTAACCTTCGCATGAAGAGAAGCAAGCTAAAAATAAACACATTAAGAGAAAAAGGAAAAAAAAAGACAGAACTATTTGCATGCATTTCAGCACTCCCAACGAAAAGACATAACCACCATCGTGAACCGGTGTCGCATCCTCTCGCCGCAGACACGGCGGAACGGAAAAGTGCGGCCGCCTTTGTTTAAGAGTGTTTTTCTATGTGGTTCGCGAGACCGCCTGAGAGTCGATCTATCCATTCCGCAGTGGTGTCTGGGTCTGAAACAACCCTAAACGTGCTGAGGGTAATGTTTGAAGTGTTTTTACACTATTTTTACACTATTTACACTTATTAGGACACCGAGCTTTTCCATCACTGGGTGTTTTTTTTTTCGGGGAAGATCAAGTTGAGAGGGTGTAGCTGAGGGTGTAGTTAAGGTGGGCTGGGCTACTGATAGGAAGGTCGGGGTTTGAGCCCCTGGATTGCCAAACTGCGCTCTGACCCCAGCGGATAAACAATCTGGTCTAATGTATATGTGGCAAATAAAAGGTTATTATTCAAAGGTGGTAGCATTCAATGTTCCCTTCATTTAAAGTAGGAAATCCGAACCTATTCACAGATAGTATGAAGATATGCTAGAGCTGGGCAATATATTGTTATTATTGACTAATTCGAGTTTATGGCTTATGTCGTCATTGAAAAAACGATATTTTACCATTTCACCTCGGTTTGGCACAGAGGGCTTCCGTAGTTCTCCGCCTCCCGCCCCGTGTTACACTTGAGAAATACGAAATACGACATGGCAGCCTGACCAATACAAATAAGTCGTTTCTAAGAGGGGCGGGGTTCCATCAGTCGTATGGAAACGCTTCGGGTTTGCAAGTTCAGACGTTCGGCAAGCCAAATCCCCGCTGTAACAATTGTCTAAGGTTTGTGGCGACTAAAGTTAGCAACACGACTCATATATTCCAGCAACTCAAACACAACCACGTTGTTGAATGGTGAGGTGTGTGTGTGTGTGTGTGTGTGGTGCTGCGGGATAAACATGACGGCGTAAAAAACACCGAAACACCCACTATAAACAGGTACAAATAGCGCCTTACATGGGTTGGAACCTTCTTAATCTTGATTTTGACCTTTATGTCTAAATGAGCACAAATATTCCACTCCAAAATCTAGTAGAACATCTTCCCGGAAGCAAGCAATTGAGGGTTAAGGGCCTTGCTCAAGGGCCCACTAAGCCATCGCTTCCCAGTTGAGTAAAGCGGAATGTTCACAAGTCATATATGAATCGTACGGGTGTCCACAAACATTTGTCCATACAGTTATTTAAAAAAAAAAAATACAAATGAAACGATTACCGTAAATTCTGGACTATAAGCCGCTACTTTTTTCATAGGTTTTGAACCATGCGGCTAATAATACGGTGCGGCTATTCTGCAGATTTTTTTTCCCGACCGCTAGGGGCTCTAACCGGAATTAGAATCAAAACTAACACAAAATAAATGCAAAGAAGAAGAATGCGCTAGTTCCTCTTTAGCAGATATAAGTGGGTAGAAGCGGATAGAAGGAGGACAAACTCTATCTTTACAAGGTTAAGGTGACGTCATTTCACACACAGGAGAAATGAAGATAAATAGCGCTTATTTTCTCTTGGTTCTGTTCCGTTTTAATCAGCAAAATTTCTGCTCAGTGCTCTCTCTCCTCCCCTGCTCTTTTCCCCACACACACACACACACGCACACACACGCACGCACGAACACACACCCACACACACACACACACACACACACACACACACACACACACAGACACGCACACGCACAAATCAGCCAAAGTTGTTCTTGATTTTCCCTCTCCCGATATAAGACCGGTTCACTCTACAATCCCCGTCCGGGCTCGTAGCACATACCTAGTGTCGCGGACACGGACGCTCGATATATGTTTATGCCTAACCTTTGTCTGTTCCCGATTCCCGGACTCCTGCTCTCCGGTACTCCCGGTACCACGGCGCGCAGAGCGCAAGGCTCCCTAGCCTGTCTGGCCGCTCCGTATGAGCGGCGTCTCCTGAGTTCTTTATTCTAATAAATCCTGTTTTGTATGAATTCCGGATCTCCGCGTCTCTGTGCAGCGTCCACCGTTACACCGTTACACCGTGTTAAAATACAGGTTAGGAAAGGATCTATTTAGGTACATAC
>JACRUU010000002.1:8523637-8543637 GCA_030449085.1 Kryptopterus vitreolus | reverse complement strand
AGCTTATACAACACTTATACAAGCCTCTTGCACTATTTCAAGCGTGAAATAGTGTAATAATCTTTTACTGGCATATAAATCTGCTTAAAAGAAATAGGTAATAATGTCCAACAAGTGTAATGTTTAATGAACCCATATTTGGTTCCATTCATTCATTCATTCATTCATTCATTCATTCATCTTCTACCGCTTTATCCGATCTTCTCTCGGGTCACAGGGAGTCTGTGCCTATCTCAGGCGTCTATGGGCATTAAGGCAGGATACACCCCGGATGGAATGCCAACCCATCGCAGATCACACACACATTCATACACTAGGGCACATATGTCAAGGCCAAGGCCCGCGGGCCAAATCAGGCCCGCGAGTGGGTTTTATTTGGCCCGCGTGATGATATTAATTTATTATTAGATCCGGCCCGCGGGCTGCTGCAAGCCAGCAGCCCCCAAATATTGTGTACGCACCAAAGCTACATTTCCCACAATGCAACGGTGACGCACCGAGCGGGAGGCGGCTTAATTTCCTTATTTATTAGCGGTCATTAGCATAACAGCAAAAAGCCTACTCATCAACAATGGCAAAACGGAAGGTGGACACTGAGAAACGGGGGTTTCAAACAAGGTGTGAGTCTGAGTACATGTTCACGGACGTCGCTGGAAAACCCGTGTGCCTTCTGTGTGGAGAAAGTGTGGCGGTGATGAAAGAGTATAATCTGAGACGGCATCATGAAACAAAACACGCAGACAAAAACGAGAATATGGACATGGAACAAAGGCTACAGAAGGTGGAGGAATTAAAACGAGGCCTCAAATCTCGCCAGGGTCTGTTCAGAAAAGCCAAATCACAAAGCGAGGCTGCAGTCAAGGCCAGTTTTATTTTAGCAGAGGAGATCGCTAAATCATCCCGGCCGTTTACAGAGGGGGACTTCATAAAAGACTGTATGCTTAAAGTTTGTGACGAAGGAAAACGTCACAGCCTCAAAAAAGTGTGTAACTGTGTGTGTTACTGTGCAATAACATATTTAGAGTTTTGCTCTGTTCAAATTTAAAAGTTAAATAATATTTGTTTTCACTGCACATATGACTTTTCCTTGAAGAAAGTCTTGTTTCTGGTTCATAGATTTTTGTACTTTATTTTATTGTATTTCAATGCAATATATATATATATATATATATATATATATATATATATATATATATATATATATATATATATATAGATATATATATATATATATCAGTGGAGTGAATGGCAGAAAATTGCTCATATTATTTATTTCTTTGAAGTTGCTTAAATTCAGCCCACTTTTGCTAAATGAGAAAATATAGCTGATGGTGCCTTGAATAATATCACTTTGTTCATTTAATGTTCATGTTATGAGGTGTTTTTGTGAGATGTCTTTTGTGCCAGCCTGTTGAAAATTAAATATTACTGACAGAGTCATAAGAAAATATTGCTTTATTTATCTAATCGTAATATATTTGTTAGGTTTTCAGTAGGTCAAATTTTGATTGCAATGAACATTCGGACAGTCCGGCCCTCGACTTGTAGCAAAATGTTTTATTTGGCCCTTCCGTCCATTTGACTTTGACACCCCTGCACTAGGGACAATTTTCCAAGGTGCCACAACCAACCATGCATGTTTTTTGGACCGGGAGGAAACCGGTGAACCCGGAGAAAAACTTCCTGAGGCACAGGGAGAACATGCACAAACTCCACAAACACATGCCACACAAACTCCACACACACATGGCCGAGACGGGAATCGAACCCCGACCTTGGAGGTCGTGGCACTACCTACTTTTCAGAAGGCAAACTATTGTGCTCTAATATTAATACATTTGGTACCAAATGGCCAAAATATTACTTTTATATTGTACTATTATTGTAATCCTGTACTATTGTAGTGTTTAAACAGCTTCACTGCTAAATTCTCTATTGTATTGTATTAAAGATGTATTTCAACAAACATTACGCGGTACATCCATGATTGAGAAAGCCCAAATCCAATTTTTGAAATGATCAATAATAAAATAGAAACAATAAAAATGTTACTCGCGCATAAATGTGTCGTGGTTATGATGTGTTAAGTATGCTCCTTTTACTCGTCTGACGTTTATAACAGCTCGTGTACGTGACACATGAATCACATGCTCTAAACTCACCCGGTCGCTCAATTTTGATGACCTCTGCCCCCAAATCTCCCAAGATCATTGTGGCAAAAGGACCGGCCAGGACCCTGCAGTGGATACGAGGACTGGGTTGAATGACACTGTGCATTATTATCACTGGCTACATTTCATACAATGACTCATGGAATCTCCTCAGTGCTTTTTTTTTTTTACCCCAAGGACTTACCTAGTGAGATCTAATACTCTGATGCCATCTAGTGGTTTAATCTGCTTCACACCTAAAAATCAAACAAACAAAAAAAACATCAGTTAATGAATATTTAGAGACATTTAATTTCTTTATTATCTTGTTTACATGCTTGGGACTGTATTGACTGTATATATGAAAGTGTCGTTCCACTGTATATAATAGAACAAATGTAGATTTAATCAAATGCGGAAGGGGCGTTTTAAACATCCTATTCCACATTTAGTCCATTACAATACATTTGGGAGACGCCCTTATCCAGAGCGGTTGAGGGTTAAGGGCCATGCTTAAGGGCATACTCAAACTGTGACCTTCTGGTCCAGAGGCCAATGCTTTAACTGCTGAGTAGCACCTTCCCATTTGTTATTATAATAACCTCCACTCTTCGGGCAACATGCACGACAAGATTGTGTAGTCTTTCTGGAAATCTGTGCTCATTCAGCCACATGGGGGGGGGGGCTATATAACTATATAGCTATATAACCGGCCATTCAAGATCTTCCACTCCAACCCATGTGAAGCATATCTTTATGAAACTGGCTTTGTGCATGGGGGCATTGTCATGCTAGGACAGGTTTAGGTGTCACAGGTCAACTGTGGGGGAAAATATCATGCTTAAACCGCCAAT
Organism: Kryptopterus vitreolus; assembly: GCA_030449085.1. Lineage (NCBI taxonomy): Eukaryota > Metazoa > Chordata > Actinopteri > Siluriformes > Siluridae > Kryptopterus > Kryptopterus vitreolus. Next base: position 8,540,633 of record JACRUU010000002.1, on the reverse strand, counting down.
GACCTGGTACAATTGAGGTGTAACTAGAATTGTATGCTCATTACTTTGGTAAGAACCACATACTTTCTGGTGAGTCAATTTTTTTTTTCATATAGTGTACATAATTAATAGGAATGCTAAAATGATAATAGGGGGAAAAAAGAAGAAAAAACTAAATGTGTGCAACAAGAGCAGGTAAGAGAAAAGAGTAGTATGTGAAGGTATGTAGCAGCATATATACAGTGGCAAGAAAAAGTATGTGAACCTTTTGGAATTTCATGTTTTTCTGAATAAATTTGTCATTAAATGTTATCTGATCTTCATCTAATTCATTTATTCATTGGTATTGACAAACACAATGTGTCTCAAAATAATAACACCAAAAAAATCCAATCTTTCTTGTCTTTATTGAACACAATCATTCAACATTCAAAATGGCAGTGGAAAAAGTAAGTGAAACCTTGAGTTAATGACCTCAAAAAAGCTAATTGGAGCTAATTGGTTTTAGCACACCTGGAGTCTTGTTAAGATAATAAGTTTGGAGGTGTGGACTACAGATACTTTGACTGATAAAAACCCCTCAAACCTTTGGAGTTTGCTCTGCACAAGAAGAACATGATTATGTGAGCCATGCCTCGCCAAAAAGAGCTTTCAGAGGACCTACGATCAAGAATTGTTGATTTACATGAAGCTGGCGAGGGTTACAAAGTTATTTCAAAGACTTTAGAAATTCACCAGTCTACAGTTCGGCAAACAATCTACAAATGGAGACAATTTGGGACTGTTGCTACTCTACCTAGAAGTGGGCGCCCCGTCAAAATGACACCAAGAGCACAACGAACACTCATCAATGAGGTAAAGAAACAACCTCAAATGACAGCCAAAGATTTGAAGGCATCATTGGAACTTGCTAACATATCTGTTCATGAGTCTACAATACGTAAAACACTGAACAAGCAGGGTATCCACGGCAGGACACCGCGAAGGAAGCCGCTGCTTACTAAAAAGAACATTGCTGCACGCCTTAAGTTTGCAAAAGAGCACATTGACACTCCACAGCGGTATTGGCAAAATGTTTTGTGGACTGATGAAACTAAGATTGAACTATTTGGAAAAAACACACAGCACTACATCTGGCGTAGAAAGGGCACGGCATATCGTCATGAAAACATCATCCCAACTGTAAAGTATGGTGGAGGAAGCATCATGATTTGGGCCTGCTTTGCTGCATCAGGGCCTGGCCAGCTTGCAATCATTGAGGGGAAGATGAATTCCCAAGTATATCAGACAATTCTTCAGGATAATGTGAGAATGTCTGTACATCAGCTGAAACTGTGTAGAAAGTGGGTGATGCAACAGGACAACGACCCAAAACACCGGAGCAAGTCCACAACAGAATGGCTTCAGAAAAACAAAATCCGCCTTTTGGAGTGGCCAAGTCAGAGCCCAGACCTCAACCCAATAGAGATGCTATGGATTGACTTGAAGAGGGCCATACACATGAGACGTCCAAAGAATATGACAGAGCTAAAGCAGTTCTGCCAGGAAGAATGGGCTAAAATTCCTCCTCAGCGATGTGCAGGTCTGATCCACAGCTACAGGAAGCGCCTGGTTGAGGTTATTGCTGCCAGGGGGGGTAAGGGAAACAACCAGGGGTCAACCAGTTATTCATTCTAAGGTTTCACTTACTTTTTCCACTGCCATTTTGAATGTTGAATGATTGTGTTCAATAAAGACAAGAAAGATTGGATTTTTTTGGTGTTATTATTTTTAGACACATTGTGTTTGTCAATACCAATGAATTAGATGAAGATCAGATAACATTTTATGACAAATTTATATATATATATATATATGGAACCGGAGAACCCGGAGAAAAACCCCCTGAGGCATTCCCAGATCAGTTACACGGTCACTGCAGAGGAGCTTTAATGCACCGACTGTATTTGTGTTATGTTCGCAACAATATGCTGTTATACACACACATTATGTACAGTTAATGATATGCAGCTTCTCTCTTAACATGGCATAACAACTTCACCCACATACAGTAAGGGAGCGCCCTTAAGTGGCCATCACATTTCACGACGTTTATCCCGAATACATTACATATGAATTTTGATATGGCAATTAAATACAATAAATGCGTTTTTTAGCAGTAAAATGCAGGGTAACTGTGGTGTAACTAGATTTGTATGCTAATAACTTTGGACAGAACCACATACTTTCTGGTGACTCAATATATTTTTTTATATAGTGTACATAATTAATAGGTTTTTTAAATTATATATATATATATAATATATATATATATCGATATTTATATCTATTATAATGGACATATAATATCATATATAGATATATATATATCATCTATATATATATATATACTCTATATGGTCCATATCTAATAGCTATCATATATATATATATCCATATCCATCCAATACGCTAAATGCGTTTAGTTTACACCGATACACTTGTATTCAATTTTAGCAGTAACATGCAGATTTTTCTAAAAAAAAAAAGAAAGACAAATTACTTGTTAAATGTAACAGAGCTGTCTTATTTTCTCCCTCTTATTTTGTATTGCTCTTTAATAAAGGATAAAAACTATTTAATCCGATTACTTGATTAATCCGATGAATAATTGCTAGAATACCCATGTACTAATATATATATATACACATAATACAAATGACCCTATTCAAAATGTAATAAGTAAATTTTCAATTACTTAAAACAACTGATTTTACATTTGATTATTGTTTGATTAGTTACATTTTTTTATTTGATTTAGTTTAACTTTGAAACTGAGCTGCATTAGAATCAAAATGTTGACACTGTGTATATATGTGTATACACGGCATTACTAGAACACTATCTGTTTTAATGATTTAATGAAAGGAAGGATTTTATATTACCACAATTACAACATTACAGCAAGGTCAACTGACCTGTGTGTTACGCAAACATACAAGTACAGAGTCCATTACACAACTCCACAGAACATTGTAACTGGCCGATTTTTTCATCCTATATTTTTTGCCCTCTATTTCATCACTTTACGCATCGATCGGCGATAACCTTAAAACCACATGCCTAATATTATAAAGGTGCTGTCCGGGTCCATCACCAAGACCTAGACGCTAGATGTTAGTCACATAAGCTGTGAGGTGAACCTCTGTGGATCGGAGATACCAGTGGCTGGTTAATCCGTTCTTGAGCTAAAGTTTTTAGGTACCTCATTAACCATTATAACGACCGTATAATCCGTTCTTGAGCTTTTAGGTACCTCATTAACCATTATAACGACATATATAACGAAGCACTGTGGCTGACACTTGAATGCTGTAAATTCTGAGCTTTGACCTGAGTCAGACTTACTGAATTATAAGTTCAGCTTCAGTGAATGTTCACTGATATTTGTCTAGTGATCACTGGTCCTGGCCCCTATGTGTTTTTAGATGCCCTACCTCTGGATGGAGTTCATATCATTTGGAGACACTCTGTGTGGCTGATAAGTGGTCCATGTGACCAGCTTAAAGATTCATGAGCAACTCAAGAACTAAAGTATAAAGATGGTGTGTAATTTGCATGAACAGTTATGCATTTAAACACCCATCACCGATCAGTACACCTCAACAATGATGGAACTGTAATGACATTTGGTGCCAAACAGAGTAGGATCGGTCTTCTTTTGAGGTTCCGCTCAAGCTTTCTTCCTCACACTTTAGGAATAAACATAAATATCTTTAAAAGGTTACATTTTTCTTTTACCAATATATTTGCACCAATAAATGGTTTTAAAGTTAACAAGAATGTATGCACTTAGTGTGTATAAGTTTATTCCTTGTAAGTTTATCCCTAATGAGTTCCTTGAGAAGAACCTTTGTTACATATTTCCACATTATAACACATTATTAAGCCTCTTAAAGGAAATGTATGTATGAATTACGAATAAATCAGATATATTTGAACGCATATATATATATATATATATATATATATATATATATATATATATATATATATATATATATATATATATTCTGTGATTGTTCACACCCACGTGACCTGCTACATTATATATATATATATATATATATATATATATATATATATATATATATATATATATATATATATATATATATATATATATATCTATATATATATATATCATATATATAGTATAAATATGTAGCAGGTCACGTGGGTGTGAATAGTGACCTATGGACTGTCACTAGGGACGTTATAAATAATGAATGAGCATTTCATAACGGACATATTCACTATGCATTATAGCAGCAGTGTCATGTGGCGTACCTTTCAGTCCGGACGTGAAACGCCTTATGACACACGGACAGCCGGTCTTTATGGCAGGAAGACACGCTGCTAGTCTCCTAACACTGGACAGAAGTCTCGAGCAGGACTCCAGCGACATGTTTGTCCCGCTGCACTCCACTCACTAAAAGGGGGCGGGGACAAACATGACGCGTCTTGTTGTGGCCCCGCCCACTAAACACAACCCGGAATAGATCTTCTCGCCATGCCTTTTCTCCTCTCCCAAAGCTGCGCGAATACTCGAATACTGTCACCGATTGATTTCAACTGACATCGATTTATTTGAATAGTTTAATTGGTCATTTTTATTCCCCCGCCAACATAAAACAAAGTAGATGAAACATTTCCTTTAAAGAGACACAGAAGCTCCGCCCACATCCGGCAACTGATTCCCACGTTTGATTGGTTTATTTTTATTTTTATTTTAGCGTGGTGTAATTTTTTGTTGTTGTTGCGTGTGTGTGTGTGTGTGTGTGTGTGTGTGTGTGTGTGTGTGTGTGTGTGTGTTAGCAATAAAAAAAAATCTAATAGCAAAATGAACAACTAATATTTAATATTTAATATTCATTCATTCATTCATTCATTCATTCATTCAAGGGGCACGGTGGCTTAGTGGTTAGCACGTTCGCCTCACACCGCCAGGATCCGGGTTTGATTCCCGTCTCGGTCATGTGTGTGTGGAGTTTGCATGTTCTCCCCGTTCCTCCCCGGTCTCTCCGGGTTCTCCGGTTTCCTCCTCCCGGTCCAAAAACATGCACGGTAGGTTGATTGGCACCTTGGAAAATTGTCCCTAGTGTATGAATGTGTGTGTGAATGTGTGTGTGTGTGTGTGTGTGTGTGTGTCCCTGCGATGGGTTGGCATTCCATCCAGGGTGTATCCTGCCTTAATGCCCATAGACGCCTGAGATAGGCACAGACTCCCCGTGACCCGAGGGAAGATCGGATATAAGCGGTAGAAAATGAATTCATTCATTCATTCATTATTTTATTCACTCATTATGGCTAGAAGAAATGGAAAGGATAAGTAAAGAAAGAAGGAAGGAAGAAAAAGAGAATATTAAGAGGGATTATTAATTTAATGAAACAAAAATAGAACAAAAAAAGAATCAGAGAAGAATAAATGACACATTTTACCAATAAATAGGGAATGCGAGTTTCTCATAATTCTGACAAGTAATTTTTTTTTAATAAATCAGTGAATTAAAACAAAAGAAGCCTTATTTCCATAAAAAAATAGTTGATTTAATAATGAACACTTACCAAGTGGGCAATCCTTGTGTAGTGTATGAATGTGTGTGTGTGTGTGTGTGTGTGTGTGTGTGTGTGTGCCCTGTGATGTGTTGGCATTCCATCCAGGGTGTATCCTGCTTTAATGCCCATAGACGCCTGAGATAGGCACAGATTGTTTATAGCGGTAGCGGTAGAAGCGGTATATATATATATATATATATATATATATATATATATATATTATATTATCATTCATTCATCTTCTACATCGCTTTACCGCTTTATCCGATCTTCCCTCGGGTCACGGGGAGCCTGTGCCTATCTCAGGCGTCTATGGGCATTAAGGCAGGATACACCCTGGATGGAATGCCAACCCATCGCAGGGCACACACACACACACATTCACACACACATTCATACACTAGGGACAATTTTCCAAGGTGCCAATCAACCTATCATGCATGTTTTTGGACCGGGGGGAAACCGGAGAACCCGGAGAAAAAAACCCCCTGAGGCACGGGGAGAACATGCAAACTCCACACACACATGACCGAGACGGGAATCGAACCCGGATCCTGGCGGTGTGAAAGCGAACGTGCTAACCACTACGCCACCGTGCCCCTTATATATATATATATATATATATATATATATATCGAATGAGATATATATAGATATATATATAATATAGATATATATATATATATATATATATATATATATACACTTTTTAAAAATATATATATTTTATATGCACTACCCACATACTGTATAAAGCAATAAAGTGTGAGCTACTTTTGTGAATAAAATAAAGAGTCGACGCAATGTATGATGCTACTCCCTCAGCAGTCGCTCGATTCTTTTCTATCTATCTGTCTATCTCTATCTATCTATCTATCTATATATATATATATATATATATATATATATATATATATATATATATATATATATATATATATAGCGAGAGAGAGAGAGAGAGAGAGAGAGAGAGAGAGAGAGAGAGAGATACATACACATAGATACCACTTTTATTGTCATTGCATAGTACAGGTACACAGCAATGAAATACAGTTTAGCATCTACAAGAAGTGCAAATAGTAGAAATGTGCAAATAGACAAGGTTAAATATACACTGTGTCTATGTAACCGTATATTTACGGGTTCCTTTAACCGTGTCTATTTGCACATTTCTACTATTTGCACTTCTTGTAGATGCTAAACTGTATTTCATTGCTGTGTACCTGTACTATGCAATGACAATAAAAGTGGAATAGGACATGCTGGTATTGCTATTGATATTGCAATATATAGTGACGTATCTTTAGAGACATAAGGTCTGTAGCCTGGGCATCTCTACTCTAGAGAACAGTACAATATATTTAAAAAAATCTATCTATCTAACTAACTAATTAACCAGATACCGGATAATGAGAATAAAATGGGAGTCAGTAATTGAAATAAGATTCGATCAGTGATTGGGGTGATGAGAGCAGTAGTGATCATTAATTGCCGGGTGATGCTGTTTCAACAATGTCCACACGGTGTCAGCAAAACACTGTGAAAAATGATGAATAATTAAATCTGGATTAAATCTTCAACTGCTAAAAAATAAAATAAATAAATCCCTTCTTTGTAAATGATTGTAGCTGGAACTATAGTTGAATAGTGCAGTGCAGATGAAGTGAAGTCCAGTCATGGCTTTATGTAGCGTTCTTTATTTGATCATTTCTAAAAATAAAAAATAAATAAAAAACAAACAAAGCTGTTATAAAAGTGTTATATCCAATACTTGTTTTTGACTATATGCTGGATAAAAGAGAATGTATATATGTATATATGTGTATACGCCCCCCCCCCCCCCCCCCCCCCCCCCGTTAATGCCTAAACCCCACATACTGTATAAAGCAATGCTCCAGCAAAGTGTGAGCTAGTTACAATTTTTTGTGAATATAATAAAGAGTAGACTCAATGTATGATGCAACTCCTCAGCAGTCGAATACTTTCTGTGACCAAAAAAAAAAAAAAAAAAAAAAAAACACTTTCATGCAAATTTAATGCAATGCAGACGGGTCAGTAAGCTAGAAACGTACGTAGCACAGTAGCGCAGCTAAAGATGGAGAATTTCAGTGCTTCATATGTCAGAAAACGAAGGGTTCTAGTATGTCATTAGTTGTTCACAGCCCAAAGGGTGACATCCATTTTCCGATGGATGAAAAAGTAATGCAATAGCATGCAACGGTATTTAAATCAGGATTCTTACCATTGTTTACTCTATCCAAGTTGAGGCACTGCAGTGACTGAAAGGGGCATAATGTAGTCTATGAGTGCTTAAGGGAGAGAAAATGAAAAGTGCATTTTAAATCTACTTGATTATGTGCATCTTCACATAAGAATATATATATATATATATATATATATATATATATATATATATATATATATATATATATATATATAGCTGAAATAACAATACAATACACATCTCTTTACTACGTCACGTTCTTACGTGAAGATGCACAAAATCAAGTACATAAATAAACAGGCACCACAATCAACTACTTTCATTACAACTTAAGCTATTGTGCAAAAACGTGTCAGACCATTGATCATATAAAAAACTAATTAGAATAAACCAAATTAAAGTATCCGACCGAATGTCAATTGTAAATTCATTCATTCATTCATTCATTCATCTTCTACCTCTTTATCCGATCTTCCCTCGGGTCACGGGGAGCCTGTGGCTATCTCAGGCGTCTATGGGCATTAAGGCAGGATACACCCTGGATGGAATGCCAACCCCATCACAGAGCACACACACACACACACACTTTCACACACACACATTCATACACTAGGGACAATTTTCCAAGTTGCCAATCAACCTACCGTGCATGTTTTTGGACCGGTGGGAGGAAACCGGAGAACCCTGAGAAAAAACCCCTGAGGCACGGGGAGAACATGCAATCTCTACACACACGTGGCCGAGGAATCAAACCCCGGCCCTGGAGGTGTGAGGCGAAAGTGCTTACTACTAAACCACCATGCCCCTGTCATTTGTAAATTGTGAAAGTTACATCCAACGTTGTTATGTACAAAAGGATTTAAAAGCTACAGTAGTGTTAGTACAGTCAGATACTGGTGTAGGTGAGGGCAGGAGGCATTCCGGGGTGCAGTCAGCATTCCGATATATTCATTCCATAGGTGCCCAATAGGGTTGAGGTCGAAACTCTATCTTCACACAGTCCACTACAATCAATGTGAAGCATATAGTCATGGAATTGGTTTTGGGAATGAAGACACTGTCAAGCTGAAACCGGTTTAGGTCTCCTAGTAAATAAACAAACAAAAAATTTATATACTGCTAAAATACATCCTGTGCTATATTTTAACAGTAAATTTTTTATGTGGATAGAGTTTATGCTTTTTTTTATAAGATGAGCAAAACAACATCAATTTACCCCACACAACCATCCTGGAGGGCCTCACTTTATTTATAAGTGCTTTATTTATCAGTGCTTATATCAGTGATATTTAGTGCTTAATTGTAAACCAATAAACCAATGAACCGCCATTACTGCCTGTACAATACACAATTATAATAACTGTATAGTATTATATAAATGCTGTTTAAGATTTACATAGTATGAGAACAGTCACACGTGATATGTCTATTAAATAAAAACCTCTCAATCCTGTCTCATGAATGCCTGCTAGCTGCACTTCACGCTACTGACCAGAAGATGTCGCCACTGTGCATTGTGTTGAAACCATTTCTTGTAACACGTTATTCATCCGCAAAGAACATGAATCAAACAAGCATTTTCCAAACTTAAGTCTTCTGTGGTTATAGCGCATATATTTCATGGTGAGATGATTCACACCTCAATCTACAAATGTTGTAAAGAATTACTTTAATTATTATAAACTTTTTACGCCAGCATGTTGACCTCTGTCATCGACGTATGTTTTGCACTATTCACTATAAACCCTGTATATTTTATGTGAGGTTTCCTGGTAAATCAGCAGTTTCAGAAATACTCATCCATCAACCATGCCATGATTAAAATCACTATCGCAAAAAAATGGTGTGTTCTGTAGCTGCTGGATTTGATATATAGCTATTGATTAACTGACTGGATAACTGGTACAGTACAGTACATAATCACTATAACACTACCCATAATACTTATTCTGTTCAAAAGTAATAAACATTAGAGTTATCACCGCAAGATACACTGATTAGATTGATGCTAAGCTAAGCCACCACAAGTTTTTGTTGTTGTTGTTGTTGTTTTGCTAATGATACTGCCTTTAGTTGTTTGAACCGGGTCAAAGTGTTACATCAATGATTAAAAGTCACAATAATAGAACAAAACCAACAGCCAATGAGAAAATGTAGTTAAAAAAAAGCTTTTTATGACCTACCATAGGGGGAAAAAAACACACCTTTTATTTTAGCATCAACTTTTATTATATTTTTTATGGATTTTATCTTTAGTGTCACTTTATAGCAGCACCCTTATTTTTCTTGTTGAGGTGGTGTTCCTTCCTTTGGGCATCGTGTTGTGAAATGTTTATGTGTGTGTGTGTGTGTGTGTGTGTGTGTGTGTGTGGTGGTGTGTGTGTGTGTTGTGTGTGTGTGTTATTAAATTAAATTCTTTATTTGTATATCCCATCTGGTTTTTAGAAGCTGGGATCAAAGCACTACTGTCAGCCATGATACAGCGCCCCCTGGAGCACAGAGTGCTAAGGACCTTGCTCAAGGACCCAAGAGTGAATGTCCCTCAGTGAATGTCTTACTTCGGAGGCATCTTGGAATTCCACAGTGACCATTTGAAATTGCTTGTTTAAATTCCCAATCCGTATATAATAACGTTCCTTTGTCGGCTTTGTTTAGTTCCCGGGTTTATGTAATGTAAATAAGGTGACCCTGTATCGTATGGTCTGTCTGCCAGGGTTATTGGGTTTGGAATTTTTGTCTGAGTGTACAAGCAGGGAGATATGGTGTAAAGTGTGGTAAGTAGACAATGTGTCAGGATAGAAGTAAACTCAGACCTCATGACAGGCCTCATAGCACACAGCAGCAAGGGGGGGGGGGTATAAAAAAAAGCCAATTAACACAGAACAGATGAACACAATGAACAAACCCATGACAGTAAGTAAGTGTGATAATGGCGGTGTTTTGGGAGGCGTGATGACGTGTCCTGATAGCCAGGAAAATACTGTTTTGACAGTTTGTCTGCAGTAACTTGTTAAAAAGTGTCTCTCTCTCTCACACACACACACACACACACACACACACACACACATACACACACATGCACGCACAGAAAAAACACAGGCACATGTGGCCATCAAAACCACTGTCAGGCTGTACCACTGACTACTAGACTTTAAATAAAAACCCTGCATCTCGGCAGAACCCTCATCGCCTCCTGGTGTGTGAGTGAAGTGGTGAGCGCAGAGACTAACTGGTCTGGCTGGGTTTCTACCCCAGTTGTTTCTGTCACGTTCGTCCCCGATTGGGGAATAAACTGGACCTAAATAATGTTTATACAAGATTCAGGCTGCTTGTTTTGGCCTTCGCAGACGGCCCCGTGTGCTTTCGGGAGGCCATTCTGTTTCGATCAGTGGAACAGCTGAATTCCGCTTTTATAACTCCTCAACGCATGGTTTTAATTTCATGACGAACCAAAAATATTACATGGCCTTTTCATTAGTGCTGAGATAAAGTACACTGAAATATAGCTGTGCGTTCACTCGCAAAGGAGCGCGTACGGAAAATGTATGATAAAGCTTACGTTATTTGTTTGATTAATCGTTACTGAAAAAAGTAACGTCGGTTATTTATAACGCCATTATCCTCATCGCTGAGTAAGAGTAAATATGTGGCATTAGGCTATTCCTACTGATTTCACTGAGATCATGTTACTTACATTATCTGTGTAAATCTGCTTTCAAATAATATCTACTGTTTAAAGTGCTATACAAATAAAAATGAATGGTTAGCACGTTCGCCTCACACCGCCAGGATCCGGGTTCGATTCCCGGCTCGGCCATGTGTGTGTGGAGTTTGCATGTTCTCCCCGTGCCTCAGGGGATTTTTCTCCGGGTTCTCCGGTTTCCTCCCGGTCCAAAAACTTGCACGGTAGGTTGATTGGCACCTTGGAAAAATTGTCCCTAGTGTATGAATGTGTGTGTGAGTGTGTGTATGTGTGCCCTGCGATGGGGTGACCCGAGGGAAGATCGGATAAAGCGGTAGAAGATGAACGAAGATGATGATTTGTAGTGTCCTTTAAACCATATGTCGCTAATGCAGTACACAGCGAAATGACACGGCGTTTCTCCAGGACATAAGTGCTATATAAACAACATAGAGCAACATCAAACAGCATAGCACTACATAACAGAAAAGATCACAGAGTTAAGCACTTAAAGCATGTTGTCCTGGCCGTATAAAGGGCATCGTGTGTGCAAACAGCACAGGACAAAAAAAAGGGTGGATTTTACAAAAGAGGACAGATATACCAAATACACAAAATAGTGTATATTCTTTATAGCGTGGCTGCGAAGGCTGAAAGAAGCTATTTGAAACGCACAGTCTGTAAGCTCAGGTAAGTAACTGTTGATCCTGGCTTTATCTCCGGAGACAAACTGAGGATATAAACAAAAGGTATTCTTCCAAAAGACATTAGTTGTTGCTTTATGTTTGTTTTTTTTTGTGTAGTGTGAAGATATGTTACCATATATGTATACCATAGCATATGATTTACATGGACCAAATCATTCTTGTGACCTGTGGATATCATGAAAGTGAACATTCCTCACACAGCATCTAGTTTTCAGCTTAAGACCTGAAGAGTGGGGGGGGGGGTGGTACCTCAGACTTTCGACACCAACAAAACCACTTACGGACCCTTAAACAAGACCCTTTTATGTTTGTAGGTAAAATTAATAAAGCCAGTAACACCAGTTATTGGTGCCGAACGTCCGAGGTACCTTTTCCCTCCCCCACACTCTTCAGGTCTTAAGCCGAAATCTAGATGCTGTGTGAGGAATTTTCACTTTCATGAGTTCACAAGAATAATTTGGTCAGGTGGGAAACCATGTAAATCATATGCTATTGTCCTCCTGATCAACAGATCTTCACATTGATTATGATTATAATTCCTACACCAGGGTCTAAGACATACAGGTTTCCATGGCATGGAAAATAGGAGTTGTTTTATGTTATTCTTGGTTATGGAGGTCTATATAGATGTAGACTTCTCTCTGTCTCTCTCTCTCTCTCTCTCTCTCACACACACACACACACCACACACACACACACACAGGACATTCCAGGTAACAACCCCTTCATTAGGTTCAGCCAACCTGTCAATGCAAGAAATGGTCAAGTGTACACAAGGGCTAAATAATAAAAAGCCCATTGCAGTCTTCCATTGTAGGAATACAGATGGCAAGAGTGTATATCTATCTATCTATCTATCTATCTATCTATCTATCTATCTATCTATCTATCTATCTGTCTATCTGTCTATCTATCTATCTATCTATCTATCTATCTATCTATCTATCTATCTATCTATCTATCTATCTATCTATCTACTACACACACACACACACACACACACACACACACACACACACACCCCATATATATATATATATATATATATATATATATATATATATATATAGATATATATATATATTATATATATATTCCTGATTTGAGACTCAAGATTGAAACATTATCATGAGGTAAAAATCTCATCTCTCTCTCTCTCTCTCTCTCTCTCTCTCTCTCTCTCTCTCTCTCTCTCTCATCTATATATATATATATATATATATATATATATATATATATAGAGAGAGAGAGAGAGATATATATATATATATATATATCTATATATATATATATATATATATATTCATTCATTCATTCATTCATCTTCTACCACTTTATCCGATCTTCCCTCGTATCACGAGGAGTCTGTGCCTATCTCAGGCGTCTATAGGGCATTAAGGCAGGATACACACCCTGGATGGAATGCCAACCCATCGCAGGGCACACACACACACACATTCACACACACATTCATACACTAGGGACAATTTTCCAAGGTGCCAATCAACCTACCGTGCATGTTTTTGGACCGGGGGGGAAACCAGAGAACCCAGAGAAAAACCCCCTGAGGCACGGGGAGAACATGCAAACTCCACACACACATGGTCGAGACGGGAATCGAACCCGGATCCTGGTGGTGTGAGGCGAACGTGCTAACCACTACGCCACCGTGCCACCTCATGTTAATGTTTCAAACTTGAGTCTTGAATCAGGAAAAATCAGAAATAGAAAATTCGGATCTCATTAAACAAAATTGTACACGGTGACATTTGTCTAATCACACAGCAAATTAAGAACAGTTATTTTGCAGATTTGTCAGCCTGCTCCACATACTATAAATGTACACATGATCCTTCATTATAGTGCTCTCTCTCTCTCTCTCTCTCTCTCCTCTCTCTCTCTCTCTCTCTCTCTGTTCCCCAAGCAGCTCAGGGCCCTGACAGCTATTACAAGCCTCATTAGTGTGCTGCAGTGGCAGAGAGGCTCAGCGGAGGGGGCTCGAGTCAGCACCCCAGCTGTCAGGAGCCATGACGGGAAGGAAGAAAAAGCTCTCCTCCCTCTCTCCGGCATCACTTCATCATGACTCCGAAAAAAACACAAGGCCAGGGTTTTCTCCGGCCTAATGAGTGGGAAAAACGGGAGGCGATTTAACATGGACCCCAAGCGCCCCAGAAACAGTACCCGTGCAGCCACACAACACAACACCACACGGGCGACTGCTGACACGCTGGATTCAGGAAAAAAAAAGAAAAAAAGAATGCACCGGTTCACCCCTTAAACACATATTTATATGGTTCCGCGTTTAGTCTTTGAGGCCCGTTTGCGAGGAATGCGTCTAATTGAAACAAGCCTGACATTTTCGGGCGAGCGCATGAGGGAGACACACGGCGTTTACTCGCAGGAATAATCCACTCTCACCTCACTAACCGCACAGCTGGGGACAGCCTAATGAGGTCACCATGCACCGACACATCGTTTTGTGTCAACAGCTTGCAAATAGCACAGCACACTGGAGCGCTTAGTGTAGCTGCAAAACGAGGGCCAAAGGAATGAAAAAACTATTTCCTGTAACTCTGAGGTTGTAATTCTTCGCAATACACACTGACACGTCAATCAGGAATTTGCTTGACTTTACAGCAGGTTTTTTTTTTTTTTTTTTTTACACACTGTAAGTTTGCACTCTTAATAAGGTAGACATCTTTTGAAGGGGTAAAAAGTTATAGAGAAAGTATTCAGACATGTAATAATGCGATTCGGCTTCGGCGTAAATCACAGAGCACGTTGTGGGACATATGAAAGAAAGAAATAAAGAAAGAATGTGGTACAAAAAGAAAGAAAGAAAGAAAGGTAAAGAAAGAAAGAAATGGAAGGGAGAGAAAGAATGAAAGGAAGAAAGAAAGAAATCGGGAGGTACAGAGAAAAAAAAGAAAGAATGAAAGAAAGAAATAAAGAAAGGAGTGGTAAGGAGGGAGTGAGAGAAAGAAAGAATGAAAGAAAGAAAGAAATAGAGTGATACAAAATGAAAGAAAAAAGAAAAAAGAAAGAAAGAAAAAAGAAAGAATGAAAAAAAGATAAAAGAAAGAAAGAAATATGGATGTACAAATAAAGAAAGAAAGAAAGAAATTAAGAAAGAGGGAGGTGGGGAGGGAGAGATGCTACAGTAGCAGTTGTGGGACATGTGTGGATTTAGGGTTTATAAGATTATAGTAAATAGCTTCACCTACACACACACACACAAAACAAACACACACACACACACACACACACACACACACACACACACACACACACACACACACACACACCTTGTCATGTAACCAAGATATTCTTGCCGTAAAATGTACTGCCTGTTACTACCATATCAGACGAAATCACAATCAGCGCTCACTTGATTTAGTTTATTATTATTTGTGGAATCTGTATGAATGATGATTTTATTTATTTTATTATATATAGATATATAGATATATATCATATCTATATATATATAATATTCATTCATTCATCTCTACTCTTCTACCGCTTTATCCGATCTTCACTCGGGTCACGGGGAGCCTGTGTGCCTATCTCAGGCGTTCTATGGGCATTAAGGCAGGATACACCCTGGATGGAATGCCAACCCATCGCAGGGCACACACACACACACACACACACACATTCATACACTAGGGACAATTTTTCCAAGGTGCCAATCAACCTACCGTGCATGTTTTTGGACTGGGAGGAAACCGGAGAACCCGAAAAAAAAAACCTCCTTGAGGCACGGGGAGAACATGCAAACCTCCACACAACACATGGCCTAGACCGGGAATCGAACCCGGATCCTGGAGGTGTGAGGCGAATGTGCTAACCACTAAAACGCCACCCGTGCCTCCATATATATATATATATATATATATATATATATATATATATCTTTTTTTTTTTTTTTTAATAGAAAATAAATAAACAGTAGAAAACAAGTGATACACAATATGGGCAAAACTGTTACATCTCCAGCCATATGTGATCCTTCCATGAGAAAAAAAAAGATCCCATAGTGCACAATAGTATCGGATGTTCATGAGGAAGATCGTGAGTGATCTGCTGTAGTGATCTGCAGTCTTTACTAAACACCGTTGTGGATTAATGTGAATGCTGAGTGCAACCCGAGGTCCCGTCACCTACATCAGTACCATGATGATTATACATCTCATAAACACACTCTAAAAAAATCAGGAGAAAGAAAGAAAGAAAGGGGTGGTAAGGAGGGAGAGAAAGAAAGAAAGGAGTGGTAAGGAGGGAGAGAGAAGCCAAGAATGACAAAGAAAGAAGACAACCTTTGTAACAATGGCTTAGAAACCCAGAAAAAGGAAGGAAAGAAATAAGGAGGTGCTGTATAGAGAAAAAGGGTGAGAAGAAAAAATAGAGAGTCAACTGAAACCGAAAGCCCGAAGTTAAAGAAATCCGAGGAGAATGGTACACATGCAAATCAAGGCTACATAAGAACGATTTAAGAGTTTAAACCAGAAGATAGGAAAGAAAGAATATAAGTCTAAAAGAAAGAACTGAAGAAAGAAATTAAAACCTCTGAAAAAAACAATACTCTCCATGAATAGGGTGAAAAGCAGATAGAAACTTCAAGAAAGAACAAAACCAAAAAAAGAAAGAAAAAAGAAAGAAAGAAAAAAAAGAAAGAAAAAAGAAAGAAAAAAAAGCAGGATAGAAAAAAAGCGAAAGAAAAACAAAAAGCGCCTTGGGTAAAAAATCGACCCCTCCCCCTCGACCTCCATCCAGTGCCCTCTTCCCGAAGGTCCCGATTCGCTT
>JACRUU010000002.1:8411137-8518637 GCA_030449085.1 Kryptopterus vitreolus | reverse complement strand
TATAACTACTTTATAAGTAACTGTACAATTTTTTTTTTTGTCTTTATAAGATTTACAGAGATGGTTCCTGAACATGTTGTGATGGTGTGGGAGTGCATTGCTGGTGACTCTGCTGGTGACTTATCCAAAACCGCGGGCACATTTGACCACCATGGCTACCGCAGCAATTCACAATAACATGCTATCCCATCTGGTTTGCACAATTTTTGGTTTTCCAACAGGGCAATGGCCTCAAGGACACACCTACAGGTTATGTAAGAGCTATTTGTCTAAAACGGAGAGGGATGGAGAGATACATCTGATGACTTTGCCTCTAAAATCACCCTGATCTACTGAGATCAGTTTAAAAGTGAAGGAAAAGCAGCCGATATTGGTGGAAAACCATTCCAGTCGACTACCACACTTGAATCTAATGAGAGAATGGTGATCCCCAGGCTTGACCTTCCGATCAGTAGCGCAGAGCTTTAAACCATTAAGCTGCACCCTCCCAATATGTGTTCTTTCATAGTTTGGATGTCTTTAGTATAAATGTACAAGGTTGAATGTGATTAAAACAAGGGGGGAAAAACACTTATGTTACTGATATTACACATTAGTTGTACTAATGTATATCACAAAGCAACTATGATGATGTATATTCAACAGTAACTATTTAAAAGTATTTACGCAGCCTTAATATTAAACATGCCTTCCTTTCATTGTGGAAGTTTCCCATGCGCAAGTGAGATTGCAGCAGATTTTCAGTTCTGTACGCTGCAAGGTGAGGTCTTGCTGGATCAGACTTTTTTTTTGATCGTATTTGAGAATTTGGAGGCCAAATTTACACATTTACACTTTTCTCACGATTTGCAAACAATCCCTGAATATTCTGTTTGCAGTGTTGGCAGGGTATATAAACTTGGTAAAAGAGGATATTGCCAGAGCATCGCTCAGAGCATCATTTACCATCTCTGCCGGTCTGCCTTCTTCCTATAATGGAGCATTCTTTGGAGCATCTCATTGCATATCCTTAATTCTTATTCTTAGAGAATAAGGAAGGAAGATAATAGGCTTTTAAGCTGCTTTAAGCTGCTGGAAATTCGAGATCTAGTTGTGAAAATTGATTTATTTTCTGTGCTTAGTGCCTTTTTTGAAAGAAAAGCGAAGGCCTGCACCTTAATCCCATCTTGAATGCTTGATTTCAAATTCATTTTGTTGGTGTAGAGAAGCAAAATTATTACATTTGTACCATTTGTCCAAATACTATGCACTTCACTTGACTGTAAATCAAGTGAATAACACACTAACATCACTAATGTAACATTAATGTACCACTAATTATACCATAATATAGATTATATATAAGATATATATATATATATATATATATATATATATATATATATATATATATCTATATATATATATATATATATATATATATAGCTATATCTATATATATATCACAGAGAAACAATACTGGATTATAATACAGAGTATATATCTTGCTCATTAGTATATACACAGAAGTATATATACTGTATATATCAGTTTGTATAAATTTTAATGATATAGTTTCTATCCTGATATATCATAATTCAACTATGCTTATCTATACAATATATGTTCTATACTATGCAGATAAAGTCAAATATTCTGTCTAAGCTCAAAGATGGCAGAAGGCCCATCATAGTGTCTTCATCAAACATCAGAGATCCCCAAGTCCTGGTTCTGCTCCACTACATTGGCCATGCATCTGTCCTGTTTGTCTAATCTGGTTATTGCACCAGGCTGGAGTTCTCAAATACAAAATGTTAAGTAAATGTGACAGATTAAATCGCATTAGGTGACAAATCTGCTGTGGTGAATGTTGAAATTGATGACATTATGTTTTATACATAGTAAATATTGATTCTCTTTATTGTTTATTTTAAGTATTGTAATGAAATCGTATGGAAATTAATATTTATAGAGCACTTTCAACAATGGCCATTGTTTTAAAGCAGCTTTACAGAGATAACCATGTTATGAAGCCAATATATGTATTGTGTAATATAATATCATTCATTCAGGATACACCCTGGATGGAATGCCAACCCATCGCAGGGCACACACTCACAGTCACACACACATTCACACACTAGGGACAATATTCCAAGGTGCCAATCAACCCGGAGAAAAACCCCCTGAGGCACGTGGAGAACATGCAAACTCCACACACACATAGCCGAGACGGGAATCGAACCCGGATCCTGGAGGTGTGAGGCGAACATGCAAACCACTAAGCCACCGTACCCCACGTAATGTAATATTCATTCATTCATTCATTCATTCATCTTCTCTACTCTACTATATCTAAAACTAATCTATCATGTTCTATCCCCTTCCGTTATCCCATCCGATCTTCCCTCGGGTCACGGGGAGCCTGTGCCTCAGGCGTCTATGGGCATTAAGGCAGGATACACCATGGATGATATGCCAACCCATCGCAGGGCACACACACACACACACACACACACACTCTCACATTCACACACTAGGGACAATTTTTCCAAGGTGCCAATCAACCTACCTACCGTGCATGTTTTTTGGACCGGGAGAGGAAACCAGGAGAACCCGGAGAAAAACCTCCTCCTGAGGCACGGGGAGAACATGCAAAACTCCACACACACACACATGGCATGGCCGAGACGGGACTCGAACCCGGATCCTGGAAGTGTGAAGCGAACGTGCTAACCACTAAGACACTGTGCCCCACGTAATATAATATAACATAATATAATTATAATATAATTGTGTAAATAATATATAAATATGTGCCTTAATGATTGGCGTAAAAGATGCTATGAAGAACAAACCTTAAGAGAAACCCCTCCTCATCTGGGTGGTACCGAATCCCCCTTTATTACGGTGGACGTGTGCTGTTAGGCAGTGAAAACACCACAGTATTTTTTATTTATTTTTTTACATCTATATGTTTTTAGCTGTGGCCATTCTGAAACGTACAAGGAGAAGAAAATTTAGAGTTTCCCGTAAAGTCTAAAAACAGCACCTCGCAAGCCTTCGAGCCTAAACATACACCAGGGCTTTAAATAGAGCCTCAACTCTCTCGTTTTGACAGACATAGGTGGTGTTTTATCATTACATTTCATTTTGTCTCTTCGAGAGCTATAATTACTCACAGAGGCTGTGGAGGACTCTGTTTAAAATTACACGTCTCTTCTACCATAGAGGATAGTATTTCCCTGCTGGATATTCTTACCCATTCTATTTAAATCCCATATTATTATTTTTCATTCCCAATACTTTTCTGCAATCATTCTGCCGGTGCTCGGGATCCACTGACATTTGCTTCAGACCAATAGTACTAAACTCTTTCTTTCTTTCTTTCTTTCTTTCTTTCTTTCTTTCTCTTTCTTTCTTTTTCTTTAATTTAAATGAGGAAACACTTCATTTTAATACTTATTGCAACATGTTTCTTCTTTTCATAAATCCAATTGATTTATTATATAAAACTTTCCGGTCAAAAATTCCCCCCAACTTTTATGTTTTTCAAATACCATATTTAAAACCACATTTTCTTTTGGACAAGAATTTGTTCTTGTTCTTTATGTTTCACTGTTGAAATGATTCACTACAAACAACTGAGATGCACCTAAATATGTTTGATGGTCTGTATTTTATGCTTTTTATTCAATTATTAATTGATATTAATATTATTAATTCTTGTAATTCTTTTTTTTTTTTTTTTTTTTTACCAAAACCTAAAAAGCCTCAAGAATGACATACAGTGGCAGACATTAAGTACTTAGTAATGTATAAACTTTAAAAACTCTCTTAAGATACATGGAGATAGAAAACAAACAATATGTCTGCAAAATGCATGAAGTATGGCGCTTCACTTCATTAAGTGCATGAATCTACCAAACCAACAAAACTTCATTATTAGTTGCTTTAAAACAAACAAACAAAAAAAAACAATAAGATGTTAATATTTGGCTCTTGTTTATAAGCGGATTTAAAATAGCTGACAACATGACTGCCTTTACTTCAGTAGCTTCCAGGCATTAAGTGTGCATTAAGTTATGATTTGAAATTATAACCTTCTCACACTTCACTTGAATATTTATTGCAACGTGTTCATAAATAAATATAATAAATATATAATTAAATACATTTTTTATATGAAACTTTCCTGTCAAAATTTTAAAAAAAAATTTGTGCCAAACAACTTGGTACATACGTATAAACACATGCAAACACACACTTACATTTATTGTTTATTATCTATAACATTCATTGTTAGTGCTATATTAGTGCTATAAGGATTAATGCACAGTTACTTTATATTTTAAAAGTATTCATTCATTCATTCATTCATTCATCTTCTATCGCTTTATACGATCTTCCCTCGGGTCACGGGGAGTCTGTGCCTATCTCAGGTGTCTATGGGCATTAATGCAGGATACACCCTGGATGGAAACCCATCGCAGGACACACACACACACACACATTCACACACACATTCATACACTAGGGACAATTTTCCAAGGTGCCAATCAACCTACCGTGCATGTTTTTGGACCGGGAGGAAACCGGAGAACCCGTAGAAAAACCCCCTGAGGCACGTGGAGAACATGCAAACTCCACAAACACATGGCCGAGGCGGAAATCGAACCCTGGACGTGTGAGGCGAACGTGCTAACCACTAGGCCCCTAAAAGAATTCTAAATAAGTAAAATAAACATTTACACATGTAAAAGTTTGGTCACTCTCCCACACTCTCATATATTTATTAAAACGTATTCATTAAAATTGTCATTAAAACTACTGGCTATGCACTATTTGGGAAACATGCTTGACACCAGTACATTACTTCTATATTGGCTCGTATACAACGCAAATATTCAGAGTATTTGTTATTTGTTTCCCATGTGTACGAGATGAGCCCGTGCGAATATCTGACATCTGTTTGCGATTCTTTCAGTGCATGTGTCCATGCAGACGTGTGCATTTCCCTCGGAGCCAAAACCGCATCTTGTATCGCGGCAATTAATTACCTGCATAATTACAATACTTACACGCCTATTTGGCCGACGTCTTTGACAAACAAGTCAAGCGACATGAAATGATGATACTCGTGCGTTTGCTTCTGGAAATCCAACCGATTGACGAATTACTACTGCATGCCTGCGTCCTTAAGTGTAGGGTGAAAAGGAACATCCTGTTTTTGGAAGGCCAGCCTTTGGACTGGAAATCGAGAACTTTTTGTTTACAGTCGAGCCTCGTCTGCGCGCAGCCACAAATTAAGATGGGAACTGGGAGTAAACAGGCGGGCCAAATTGCCTATTCTCCAAACCAACCAAAATAAAACAAGGACATCAGTCCACTGCACCGCCCTCTCTAATTCACTCTCAGAGTCGGAGTCCAGGCCACACTTACTGTCTCAACCCACAAGACCAACACATGGCATGGCATCGGGAGAGGCTTCGAAATCTCTAGCCATGACAGCTGAGGAAATATATATTAATCTCATAAGTTAATACACCCACGTGGTTACACATGCAAAGACACACACACACACACAGTCAAAGGCAAAACCAAGATTTTTACAATAAAATATGCAAAATATACTTTATATATTTTAAAGAATTCTAAATAATAAATACCATTTACACATTTACAGTAAGGGGTTAGCCTCACACCGCCAGGGTCCGGGTTCGATTCCCGTCTCGGCCATGTGTGTGTGGAGTTTGCATGTTCTCCCCGTGCCTCGGGGTTTTTCTCCGGGTTCTCCGGTTTCCTCCCGGTGCAAAAACATGCACGGTAGGTTGATTGACACCTTGGAAAATTGTCCCTAGTGTGTGAATGTGTGTGTGTGTGTGTGTGTGTGTGTGTGTGTGTTTGTTTGTGTGTGTGTGTGCTCTGCGATGGGTTGGCATTCCATCCAGGGTGTATCCTGCCTTAATGCCCATAGACGCCTGAGATAGGCACAGACTCCCCGTGACCCGAGGGAAGATCGGATAAAGCGGTAGAAGATGAATGAATGAATGAATGAATGAATGAATATTTGGTCACTCTTCAAATCTCCGAGTTGTTTTTTTTTAAATGTTTTGTGATTAAAACGTCTTACTCAAGACAAGGACTGTCATCAGCCAATGTCAATTAGAGCCATGGCATTTGTGTTAACACTCAACGACGTCTAAGTTCCTCTAAGCATTTGTGTGATCTGAGAATGAATCTAATTGATGCCAGCAGTGCAGAGTATGTCATTAAAAACGCTATCAAAGCGTTCAGTTTCCGTGATCAGAAATATCCTTAAGAAATGTCAGGATTTAATGATATGCAGAGGCGGGTTGAACATTTCATACCCTAACTAACTAGGAATACAACTAAATGCAACTAAAGAACAATATAGATATATATATATATATATATATATATATATATATATATATATATATATATATATATATATATACATATATATATATACAGAGAGAGAGAGAGAGAGAGAGAGAGAGAGAGAGAGAGAGAGATAGAGATGCAGTGTAATAGATGTTATGATGCTGATATACCTACAGACATGATATATAAGTGAGTGATATAGACCAGTGGTTAAGGTGTTGGACTCTGGACCGGAAGATCACGGGTTCAAAACCCACCACCATCAAGCTGCCACTAGTTGGCCCTTGAGCAAGGCCCTTAACCCTCAATTTCTCAGTTGTAAGTCGCTCTGGATAAGGGCGTCTGCCAAATGCTGCAAATGTAATGTAAATACAGACGCTCCCCATGCTATGAACGGAATACGTTCCAAGAGTTTGTTCATAGTATGAGCATATTTTGTTCGTGGCGTTCACTATTGACGACGCATGTCTCCTAACTATGTTGGTAAGATGTAAGCTAGAAAAATGCTAGTTTACTGAAAAACAATAACAGTAACACATTTAAAATGAAGAAACAGTATGAAATAATAATAATTTATTCATAGATGAACGCTCAGGAGACGTACGCGCTCTGTAGACTCATTCACTAGGTTCTACGTTCGTTAAGCTCCGTGACTAGCTAGAGTCTTTTTTTTCTTTGTGGATAGGTTTGTTCATATTGGTGAAAGTTTGTAAAGTGTTCTATAATATGATTTTGTTCTGTTGTTCATGGCATTCGGTATTTACTACTGAATCTCCTAACTATGCTCACAAGATAAGCATACTGTATTTGTGAATGCAGCACTTGAGAAAAAAAACGTATAAAAACAATAGCAATAATATATTCATTCATTCATTCATTCATTCATCTTCTACCGCTATATCCGATCTTCCATCGGGTCACGGGGAGCCTGTGCCTATCTCAGGCGTCTATGGGCATTAAGGCACGATACACCCTGGATGGAATGCCAACCCATCGCAGGGCACACACACACACACTCACACACACATTCATACACTAGGGACAATTTTCCAAGGTGCCAATCAACCTACCGTGCATGTTTTTGGACCGGGAGGAAACCGGAGAACCCGGAGAAAAACCCCCTGAGGCACGGGGAGAACATGCAAACTCCACACACACACATGGCCGAGACGGGAATCGAACCCGGACCCTGGAGGTGTGAGGCGAACGTGCTAACCAGTAAGCCACCGTGCCCCCCAATAATATATTTAAAATGAATAAACAGTATAAAATAGTACAGTAATTTCTTCAATAAGATGACGCTCAGGAGACGTAGCTTTGCGTTTGCTAAGCTCTGTTACAAGCTAGCGGCAATTTTTATTATTATTTTTTTTTATAAGCTATAAAACGGTAGTATAAGAAATGTTAGAAAACAATAACAGTAATACATTTAAAATGAATGAAGAGTATAAAAGAATACAGTAATGTATACAATAATACAGTAAGACTGTTTTGTTTTTGTTTGTTCATAGTATGAATTTGTTTGTAGGTTGTTCCTGTCGTTCGCTATTGTCTCCTAAAACTAATTTCGTAAGATCAAAGCTAAAAAACGGTAGTTTAGGAACAAATCACACCATTATTAAGTATATTATGTAAAGTTGCTTTGTGACGATGTCATTTGTAAAAAGCGCTCTACAAATCAAACTGAATTGAATTGCATTCCTGAATGCTGCACTTAAGAACAGTTATAACAGTAATACAATTAAAATGAATATAAACATAAAATAATACAGTAATGTATAGTAAGACGATGCTCAGGAGACATATGCAACCCGTAGGCTCATTCGCGAACACTGCGTTCGCTAAGCTTAATGGCTTGAGAACTTGGCAAGCTTTACTTTCAAGCAGGATGACTAGCTAGCGGCACTTTTTCCCCCAAAAAATCCAATTCAAATAATAACATTGAAATTTTACTTTGTGGACACGTTTGTTCGTATCAGCGAAAGTTCATAAAGTGTTTGTTCATAAGGTGGGGAGCGTCTGTATATGTTGGGCAGAAAGCTTGAAGAAAGGAAAGGACGAAAAAGCTGACACACCGGAGCGGTGGCTCATTCATCTAACTTCCTGCAGCATTGCTTGACAAACAATATCTTCATGGAAGAGTCATCAGAATGGAGTCCTGCAAACCCTCATTACAAAAAGGCTTCAAAACAATGCTTATGTAAGAAGTCACATGCATTTTGAATAGAAAAGATATGGGTGGTTAAGTGGTTAGCACATTCGCCTCACGCCGCCAGGGTCCGGGTTCGATTCCCGTCTTGGCAATGTGTGTGTGGAGTTTGCATGTTCTCCCCGTGCCTCAGGGGGTTTTTCTCCGGTTTCCTCCCGGTCCAAAAACATGCACGGTAGGTTGATTGGCACCTTGGAAAATTGTCCCTACTGTATGAATGTGTGTGTGTGTGTATGTGTGCCCTGCGATGGGTTGGCATTCCATCCAGGGTGTATCCTGCC
This sequence comes from Kryptopterus vitreolus, assembly GCA_030449085.1. Taxonomy (NCBI): domain Eukaryota; kingdom Metazoa; phylum Chordata; class Actinopteri; order Siluriformes; family Siluridae; genus Kryptopterus; species Kryptopterus vitreolus. The sequence goes on along the minus strand of JACRUU010000002.1, from coordinate 8,509,760 downwards.
TTAATGCCCATAGACGCCTGAGATAGGCACAGGCTCCCCGTGACCCGAGGGAAGATAATAAATGAATGAATGAATGAAATGCATGTACACAAAAGAAAAAGAGATGCATTTGATAGGAAGACAAGCTGTTAGGCTTTAGAACTGGATCTGTTTTGGATATTGCATACGTGGGATAGCAGCCAGGAAGCATTGCACAGGCAAATGTCAAAAGTGAATAAAAAAGGCTGGCTTTTACAAGCAATTGATACAATACAGGGTGGATAAAAACAAATAATAACTAGGCAGTATTTAATGGCTAGAGAACTTGGGCGACCTTTACTTTCATGCAGGATGGTGCACCACCCAAATATTTGCTCACATGGTTAGACCAGAATTTTTCCAGGGCTATTGTCTAAGAGTATGCAGGCCTCATGAATGGCCTCCAAGAAGTCTTCATGTCAGTTTATTCATTCATTCATTCATCTTCTACCGCTATATCCGATCTTCCCTCGGGTCACGGGGAGAAGTCTGTGCCTATATCACAGGCGTCTATGGGCATTAAGGCAGGATACACCCTGGATGGAAAGCCAACCCATCGCAAGACACACACACACACTCGCAATCACACACACATTCATTACACTAGGGACAATTTTAAGGTGCCAATCAACCTACCGTGCATGTTTTTGGACCGGGAGGAAACCGGAGAACCCGGGGAAAAGTTTTTAAAGATTTGCTTCCATTCTCTTATGGAATATATTACATGCATTTACAGAATTTGGCAAACGCCCTTATCTGGGGGACTTAGAATTGAGCATTTGGGTAAGGGCCTTGCTCAAGGGCCCACTAGTGGAAGCTTGGTGGTGGTGGTGGGATTTGAAACTCCAGTCTAATGCCTTAACCACCTCCCCAACATTCTCCCCTTGTTTAAGGGGATTAGCAGGGTTCAAGCCCCGGTATCGCCAAGCTGCTACCTCAGGGTCCTTGAGCAAGACCCTCTGTGCTCCAGGGGTGCCGTATCACGGCTGACCCTGTGCTCTGACCTCAGCTTCCAAACAAACCAGCTGGGATATTGCGAAGAAAGAATTTCCATGAGCTATAAATAAAGGTTATTATTTAAACAAGAAACTATGATTGTAATTCTTACACATATAGTACATGCAAAGCGACTAAAGGTGGATGTACCTTGCAAAAAAGAGGTTCATTAAGCAAGAACATATTAAACATGTAGCTGTGATATCTGCCAAATAGGGCTCTACTGTTTATTTACTTGGTTGAGTGTCCAAAGCATTTGCAGAATTATGAATTTATTCATTCGTTTTTTTGTTGTTGTTTTTTTTTTAGCAACAACACCAACGACTATTTAAACACCATATGCTTTGACGTCATTCCTTTTTCACTTCCTGTTTGCACTGCCATTTTCGTTCACCTCAAGTCAGCTCTTGAATGTTCACAATCGAATGCGATGCTGCATTCATAATCCCTCGGGATCAGTTTCGTCTCGGTGCACGTTTAATTTCATGGAAGACGCCCTTATCCAGAGACACTTACAATTGAGGGTTAAGGGCCTTGCTCAAGGGCCCACTAGTGGTAGCTTGGTGGTTGTGGGGTTTGAACCTGCAATCTTCTGGTCCAGGAGCCACCACCACACACACTGAACCTGCAATCTTCTGGTCCAGAGGCCAATGCCTCAACCACCAAGCTACAATTTCTTATTTCTTTACTATGTAAATGTCTTTTACTTTTTATATACTATGTTTGCAATATGATGTGAAATTCCCTCTGGGGTGAATAAATCTGTCTGTCTGTCTATCTATCTATCTATCTATCTATCTATCTATCTATCTATCTATCTATCTATCTGTCTGTCTGTCTGTCTGTCTGTCTGTCTGTCTGTCTGTCTGTCTGTCTGTCTGTCTGTCTGTCTGTCTGTCTGTCTGTCTGTCTGTCTGTCAAAAATCAGCACAACATGTAATTTGTCTAGGGTGCTCAAAACAGATGGCACACCCTTTTACACACACACACACACACACACACACACACACACACACACACACACACACACACACACACACACACACACACACACACACACACACACACAACTGCATACTTTGACTTATACCTGAACTTGCACACTTTTTTACATGCACACTCAAATATTATTTGATTAATGCATGCAATTATATACCCACACACACACACACACACATACACACACACACACACACACACAAACACTTTTGACTTAAACCTGCAATTACACACACACTCTCTCTCTCGTGCTCTCTCTCTCTCTCTCTTTCTCTCTCTCTCTCACACACACACACATACACACACACACACTTAGACGTCCACATGAACTTTTTTTTAAACGCACACTCAACCATTATTTGACTAATGCATGCAATTATATACCCACACACACACACACACACACACCCACACACACACACAGAAATGCATACTTTTACTTACACATGAACTTGCACACTTTTTAACATGCACACTCAAACATTGTTTGATTAATTCATGCAGGTATATACCCATAAACACACACAGACACACACACACACACACACACACACACACACACACACACACACACATGCACACAGAGATACACTCCCTCTTGCATTCATTAGCAATTACATGCCTCTCTGGTTCTTCTTATATTAAAAGCTTCCTTTGTTGGGCGCCGCCCACTAAATAGCTCGCATGTGCAAGTGTTTTCTTAGCTTTATCGCACGCAGCTGGAGCCGGAGTGCAGCGAGTGAATGGGAGCCATCATTCCATTAACCTGCCCATTAACCCTGCCATCTGAAGGGCCAGCCAAACACAGGTGCAGTGACAGAAACAGCTCTGTTATCAGCCCTGGCTTTACTGTGCTCTGCTTAACCCTTTATCACAGAAGCGACACGGCGAGAGAGCGAAAGCGCCTGAACATCCAAAAATAAATGATAAATCATATTAAAGGATTAAGGATTAATAAAGAATGGGTTGTTCCGGAATGAGGTTGGTTATTGAAGTGTAACAGATTACCCTTTAGGCTCCAGATGAGAAATCGCTAATGAAATCAGACATTTCCGAACCTCAACATCACCTTGGAAATAATATACGTCCAATTTACCGTAGTAATTCTCCTAATATACACATTTAATACCAAGTCCATTATTATTATTTAATGGAAGACAATAATTTCGCCATGCTTGAACTCATTTTACAGTATGTAATGATTTCACAAAGTTGTCATTGGCTCCATGATGCTCTTTAATCAGGCTTTTAGCATAGAATTAGCAAAAAAAAATATCAATCAATAAATAAATAAATAAATAAATAGCGTTCTTGCTTAAAACATGAGGAAAATAAAGATATTCTAACATTCATCCCTGCCAAGTGATTACAGCGTGCAATTGTTCACACACCCAATCCCACACTAAGGACAATATGGAATCTGCAAGAGTTCCTGGGGGAAAAAAACCTCTCAAGCACTGGGATTTTAACACCCCTCCCCCCTCCCCGCCCCCCAAACCTGCAGATGTGTTAGCAATGAAGTATCATTTGGGTAACCGGGTTTCTTCTTTCCAGATCTGCAGGAAATTTGACGGGAGCAAGTCCTCGGTCACTGTGAATGATCATTCAGTAGAAGATTCCTACAGGAGATTGGCTTTAAATAATGTGGATCTAAAATATACTCTTTTTTTTCATGATCTGTAATGGACCACTTGAACATTGGGTTATGAATTAAATTCAATGTTTAATACACAAACTAGTGTGCTATTTTGATCGTATTGCCTATTGAGGTTTATTTTTATTATAGTTTAATAGACGTTAAAACATGAATTGAGCCTTTTAAACAGCTATGGTTGGAAAAAATGACAGCATTTTGGTGTAAAATCTAATATATTGTGAGACATTTTGTTTGTTAGCCATTTTGGTGTATAAATTATGTATCTATTTGCTACGATGGACTCTGATTGACTTCGCATTTGATGGTCACTTGCTAGCAAAGTATTTCTCGCAACGCAACACGAGATAGGGTTCGAGATAGGGTAACAGTAGTGTGTTTATAATTGTATTTTTATTTATATTAAATGTGCTTTTATATAATAAATAGAAAATTATGACAGGCGATTATGACGACCATCTGACCATCTGACGACCATTATGACGACCAGAACAATACATGTGAGACAAATGAACTACTGTTATATGATACAACTCAGATGTTAATACGGGGTTGGTGTAACATTGATGATGATATTCTCCATGACAGCCTCTCGTCTCTGACTCACGATAATTACGTCAGTGTCCGAATTCGCTCCCTTATTTTCTTTCCCTTTTGCACATATCGTGAACTCCACTGCACACTACCTATAGGGAATAGGGAATGAGGGAAGGATTTTGAAAAGGCATGTGAACAGTATGAATTGTTGTTGTTGTTGTTTGTTTGTTTTGAAGATAATCCTTTAAAGGGTTCAGTCATTAATAGTACAGAATATCTTTTAGAGCATGTAAAAAATGTCTTAACTTCACAATTCCTGCTTAGAAGCATTGGGATTGTTTGTCTTGTCAAAGATGTCAAAAAAAAATTTTTTTAATGAAATGCAGCAAATAAATCATTATTTTATTAAAACAATATAAAAAAAAACATTCGAAACTTCTTTTCCCAATCCTCATATCTATATAAAATCTGTATATACACTGTGTATATCACTTAACATATGTGTGTGTGTGTACGTGTATATATATTCATTCATTCATTCATTCACCGCTATATCCGATCTTCCCTCGGGTCACGGGGAGCCTGTGCCTATCTCAGTCGTCTATGGGCACCCTGGATACACCTTGGATGGAATGCCAACCCATCGCAGGGCACACACACACACACACACATTCACACTCACATTAATACTCTAGGGACATACTCTAGGGAATGTGCTAATCCACTAAGCCACCGTGCCCCCTCTCTCTCTCTCTCTGTCCATATATATATATATATATATATATATATATATATATATATATATATATATATATATATATATATATATAATATATATCTCTATATCTCTAGATATCAGATAGATAGATAGATAGATAGATAGATAGATAGATAGATATAGATAGATAGACATTTATTAGCCATGTTCACGAAACATTTATTTATCAGTTAACATACATTTTTCATTCTCTCCCACAACACTCAACAGACGTCTTGCTAATACAGGCCTAACTGTTCATTTTGGGCTTCTTTGTCGCATGCGCCATGTTCTATAGGTGAAAGATCTATCTATCTATCTATCTATCTATCTAATCTAATCTATGACTAAAAATTGGACGATTCAACTTTCTCATGGTAAAAGCTAAAATCTTAGGCATGTGATATTCAGTGGCTTCACAGTTTAATGCATAATAACATTGTGGATATTTATATTTTGAGGTAAACACAGAAAGGCCTGGCTTATTCTCATTTACCACTTAATAACCCCAACGTCTTTACTACTGTCCATACATCATCACAATTACAATACGAAAAACAGGAACGAACCTGCCTGTAATAGTGCTATGGCTTGGAACTTCTATCTATCTATCTATCTATCTATCTAAAAAAATTGACTACAAATTCTATCAATGCTTTTGTGGATATTTATATTTGGAGGTAAACTCCAACCACTTAATAACCCCAACGGCTATTTCGAAAAAGCCTGGACTTATTTTAACATTAAGGCTATTTCGAAAAAGCCTGGACTTATTTTAACATTAACCTCTTATTTTGGTGGCAAAAGGCGTCTGTGGATAAATGCCACAAGCTCGCCGGAGTAAAGACTCACGGGTAGAGCGGAGCAAAATACAAACAGCTAGGAGTAAGATTGTCTTTTCTGTGTGACCTCAGTCATTATCAGTAAAGTTTCCTTCCCCCTGTAGTTCTGCTTCTGTAGCGTAACACGCAGCCAAAGCCTACAGGCACGTCTCAGTGCACAGGGAAGGAGTTGGCTATAGAGCAACATGTCTCACTCAAATATGGATTTGTGACTGAAGGAGGGGAAAAAAAAGGCATTGATTCCTCTTCCAGACACTGAGCTTTATTTTGAATAAGCTGAACGTTTGTCAGGGTTACATTGGGGATGTGGACTTTAAATCAATGGTAATGAAACTCCTACCTGTCTGTAGGAAAATCAGTCTGATCACTAAACATGGCATAAGATTTAGCAGACCTGTGGGTTGGAAAAATACAGTACTGCAAATTCCAGGTATTCCAGATGTGTTCTAGTTTTAATGACATTGGATGTGGCACTATACGGTAATATATCATTTTATGTTAAAGCAAGAAAAAGGCACACATCTATTTATCGGTTACGTATACAGCAGGAACCCATAAACTGTAGGACTAGGACATGCATTAGAATACTTTTATTGTAAAGTTTTTATGGACAAACATAAACATAAAATACGTATAGTGATATTCTTAAAATGTCATTTTTAATACTACTACTACTACTACTAATAATAATAATAATCAGCAGCAGCAGCGGAACCATCATCATAGTGCACACATCATAGTCAACAAAAATATCATAATAATAATAATAATAATTATTATTATAATAATAATATTAAAGTAAAGGGGTAACAGGTGGCTTAGTGGTTCGATTCCCGTCTCGGCCATGTGTGTGTGGATTTTGCATGTTCTCCCCGTGCCTCAGGGTTTTTTTTCTTTGCGGGTTCTCTGGTTTCCTCCCCGGTCCAAAAACATGCACAGTAGATTGATTGGCACCTTGGAAAAATTGTCCCTAGTGTATGAATGTGTGTGTGAGTGTGAGTGTGTGTGTGTGTGTGTGTGTGTGTGTGTGTGCCCTGCGATGGGTTGGCATTCCATCCAGGGTGTATCCTGCCTTAATGCCCATAGACGCCTGAGATAGGCACAGGCTCCCCGTGACCCGAGGGAAGATCGGATAAAGCGGTAGAAGATGAATGAATGAATGAATGAATAATAAAGTAATAGTAATAATAATTGTTCTTTTTAAAAACAAATTCTCGACTAGTTCATAATTCCTGACTGTTTCTGGACTCGGGGTAGTTTTTCTACAATAGTTCAGCTGAACACCAAGCTGTCTGAAATAAAATAACTTTTATTTTCCAGAATAAGTCATTCATCCATTCATTCATCCACACACATTCATACACTAGGGACAATTTTCCAAGGTGTAAATCAACCTACCATGCATGTTTTTGGACCGGGAGGAAGCCGGAGAACCCGGAGAAAAAACCGTACGGGGAGAACATGCAAACTCCACACACACATGGCCGAGACTGGAATCAAACCCGGACCCTGCCGGTGTGAGGCGAACGTGCTAACCACTAAAACACCATGCCCCACCCAGAATAAATCAACTGAAAGATATTCATTTAATATATATATTTTATTAAACATTACATAAAAAAAGCTTAGGCATGTTAGATCCTGTTACTTTTTAAAAGCCTTTACTACTCAAACCTACAATTTAAGACAACTTTGCTTATTATAAAGCAATAAAAAAATCTTCAATCCTTATGCATATGCAATACAACCTACATTAACCTTCTCAGGAAAAACCAATCCCACAAAAAATACACCACACACTGATCCTGATTCTTTACGTCTATGTGTTTATGTTTAGAATCCAGAAATGAGTTTCACAAAACACAAAACACATAGAGTATATAATATCAGAGGATCAAAGATGTGAAATATGATGTCAGAGTATATATTCCAGATCCAGACTGTTACTGCGTCAGCAAGCGCCGTTTCACACATGGCTTAGTAGCGGCTTGAGGCTCGAATGTCATGTGAATGTAAACCAGGAAGGCGGCGGACTGAAGTCTTATAGCATGCAATGCACGCCAGTGTGTCTCTTATCCACTTTAGGTAAAATTTTTAATATGAAATGACCAATATTGTCTCAACATTCGATGAACAGTATTGTATGTTGATCGCGTATATTTTGTAAAGCATTATCTCCTGAGGTGGCAAGTATACTATTGTTTCTTCGTCTATTTACTTTATTTGTTCTTTTTCTTTACAGTTTCATCAAACCACAAAATATTTTCCCATAATGTCACATCTTTTAGGTAAGTGTGTAGCCTCAGAAAGCTTCAGGAAGGTAAAAAAGAGATTGTTAAAAAGTCTTGAATTAGACCAATTATAGATAATTATAGTCTATTATAGTGTATATTTATAAGGCTGTAAGGTGTGTATTGTGAGAGTGAACTTTTAGCCTTTTCAAATCCCAGCACAACTAAGCTGTCACTTGAACAAGGCTTTAACCTTTAACTGTGAAAAAAATGCAAATTTGGGACAATAGTATGAATGCTTTTAGTTGTTAAAAATGTTTAAACTCATATTTAAAGAAAGTAATTGTTTAATTTTAAGAACAATATAAAGCATATCCTTTGGTTTTAACAACTGTATGGAAACATCTGGAAACAGAGTTGCTGGAGTATTTGAGGAGGATTGTTTTCCCATTCTTACCTGCTATATGGTTCTAACTGCTTAACAGTCCTGGGTCTTCTTTGTTACATTATTCAGTTCAAGATGTGCCAAATATTTTCAATTTTAATATCCTTCATTTCCTTAATTTCATGTGTTGATAAAAGAAGAGGGGTGGATTAAACGTGGTAAACAGATATTACACAGCAGCCAAACATTTTAATCATTAATGTATGAAATGGTAATAACTTTGACTTATAATAACAGTTTATAAGGCAGCACATTCATTTAGAATGCTGTTTAAACTGACTGGTGTAAGAATTATGGCCCTGGTTGTGGTTCCCATTACCCACTTCAGCCTTGTAATGGCACACATTCTCTGCTTTTTGCATTTATATCTATCTATCTATCTATCTATCTATCTATCTATCTATCTATCTATCTATCTATCTATCTATATATATATATACACGTTTTACTTTATGGCAACATTCATTTAAATGTTTGAAACTTGAGATTAGTCATTTAGAATTACAAATCCTGCAAACAAATGAAAGAAAATGGATTTTCAGTAACTGTTTTGTGCCGGAATGAAACTTTCATTGTATGAATATGAGATATGAGTGTAATGTCTAATGCCTTCTGCAGTTCCCATTTCTGACCACTAGGCAATAAGAGTTCTATAGTGCTAAATCAGGACTCTAAATTCCTGGTCAACAATTCTTAAAAATGGCAAACTAAATGAAGTTTTGTGTCCTGTTCATCCCTCAAAAGATATATATATATATATATATATTATATATATATATATGATATATATATAGATATATATATAGATATATATATATATATATATATATATATATGAAATGAGGGTGTACCACGCTGGGCTACTGTTCAGAAGGTTGTGAGTTTGAGACCTTTTGAAACCTTCATCGCCAAGCTGCTACTCTTAGGTGCTTCAGCAAGGCCCATAACCCTCTGTTTTTTTTTAACCCTTTGTTTTTGCTCCAGGGGGCGCCATAACATGGCTGACCCTGCACTCTAAACTCAGCTTCCAAAAACCAGTCGGGATATGCGAAGAAAGAATTTCACTGTGCTGTATTGTGTATGTGACACACAAGGACTATACATCTTCTTCTTCTAAAGTGATCAGCAAGCCCAGCACCACCAAATTACCATTGTAGGGCCCTTCAATAAGGCCCTTGCCTTATACCTGTACGTGATGCTCTAAAATAAATAAATAAATATAATATATCTATATATATATATATATATATATATATATATATATATATATATATATATATATATATATATATATATATATATATATATATATATATATGTGTGTGTGAGACATGTTAAAGCCTCTCTTCCTTCTTTGTGAATAATTGTGAAACACAAGATTGGCAGTCCCTCATCATATCAACACAAAGAAACGAAACATCGGACCTTATTATCAGAATTGGTGTGTGTCTCTTGTTAGCGAGTGCCAGTGATGTGTAACAGTTTAGTGACGTTCTGTAAAACCACGCGAAGAAGATTGTAATATAATATCTGTGTGACTAACACACACCACACACACGCGCACACACACACACACACACACACACACACACACACACACACACACACACACACACACACACCGTTTAATGAGACAAAGTCTTATTTGTAAGAGACTCCATCCTGTGTCAATTGAACTGCATCCCAGTCCCGTGCCTAAGACAACGCTTTGTTTTTTCTAATACCATTTTCCCACCCAGGGATGTGTTTTTAATTTTTTACAGATTTTTTTTTTCCTTTCTTTTTTTTTTTTTTACGCTGAAGCAACCCTGAAACTATATACGGATCCATAAAGCCAGTTCTTCCTCAGGTTCCTACCCCCAGGAGCTTGTTGCGTATTGATCCGCACATAAATAATTGAGAGGTGAAGGAAAAAAGCAGCTCGATATTGTTGTATGGTCAGTGCAGAATACAGGATCAGTGTTCAGGGCCAGAAAGAGCTTTCCAATTCTACTAATACATATCAGATAGCAATTACTTTTCGGGTTCTGTTGGGAAGAGTTAAGAGCTCTGGAATACACATTTTGGAAAAATCGGGAGGCGGAACACGTTTCGAGGGTTATATTAATGCGTCTGCCAAATCCGCTCTTGGAGTAGGAACGACCGCGGAGAAGCAAGAACCTGACTGTTATGAGATGAGGGCAGCACCTGTGTGAGATGGAAAGAAAGGAAAAAGGAGTAGAATGGAAATGGTTAGCACGCTACCCTTCGGCCTACTTGTAAAATCCTTCGTCCTGACGTGCAGCGTGTAATTAACCGAGGGTTGAAATGTATTAATTTACACTTTTCTCCCACATCCAGCCCACACATTTACTATATAACCAAACAAAAAGAAAACACTGTAAACGACTGTAAGGTAATCTCGCCGACTTTTCTGTTCCCGGGACTCGGCTCCGGCCCTCTCCTAGAGGGACTTATTAAAATCCATATTTCACTCTCCGAGCCCATAAAAGATTTACACATGCAGAAACACCTGGTATTCCTGCAGGTCATTACGGGATATTTTGTTAAGCCTCCACTGCTGTTGCTGACCACTTAACACGTGGTCAGTTATTAGATATATGTGTTGGTTGGCCAGGGAACAAAAAGCTTAATGGGGAGGGGGGGGTTTCAATAGAGCAAGCTACCATTCCAAAGAAATATCGTAACGAAATATGATGACGCATTTCTAAACGAGTAAAACTAATTTTCTGCACTAAACCCAGCTCTGTTTTTGTATCAGACATGTTGTTATGACTACTCTTGCACATTTGTTGATTTGTTTAGTCTCTCTTGTAACTTGTTGGCTTGTGTGGCGATGAGAACAACATCTTTGAGTGAAAAAAGAAACTCAAGGAAGGAGACACGCTCGATAAAATATTACTCTAGGAAAATTAAAAAAGTGCTCCCTTTAGGCTTTGGTTTGAGTAAAAGTGAACATGTATTTGCCTTTCAATGTACTTTGATTTTCAGGTTCCTATTTGCATTTTTATTGTCTTACTTAATCATTTTACTTTATGTGCCTCTAATGTAACAATTTACTCCTATAAGTCAAACACAGATTATTGATTTATTTATTAAAATGATCGGTGGTTTAGTGCTTAGCACGTTAGCACACATCACACCTCCGAGGTTGGGGGTTCGATTCCCGGCCACTCTGGATGCCACATGTGTGTGTGTGGAGTGCATTGCATGTCTCCGTCACTCTAGAGCCGGACTGTGTCCTCGGAGGGTTTTTTCTCCGGGTTCTCTGGTTTCCCCCGGGTCCAAAAACATGCATGGTAGGTTCATTCATTCCTTCATTCATCTTCTACCGCTATGTCCGATCTTCCCTCGGGTCACGGGGAGCCTGTGCCTATCTCAGGCGTCTATGAGCATTAAGGCAGGATACACCCTGGATGGAATGCCAACCCATCACATGACACACACACACTCACAATTACACGCACATTCATACACTAGGGACAATTTTCCAAGGTGCCAATCAACCTACCGTGCATGTTTTTGGACCGGGGGAGGAAACCAGAGAACCCGGAGAAAAACCCCCTGAGACACATGCAAACTCCACACACACATGGCCGAGAAGGGAATCGAACCCCGTCCCTGGAGGTGTGAGGCCAATTGTACTAACCACTAAACCACCGTGCCCCTCATGGCAGGTTGATGCTTGAAAAATTGTCCTGAGTTTGTGAGTGTGTGTGTGTTTGTGTGTGTGCACCCTGTGATAGGTTAGCATTCCATACAGGGTGTGTCTTGCCGTGATGCCCGAAGACGCCTGAGATCGTTCTTTTCAACTACTTCAAAACCAAATGGCACGTATAAAGCCATGAGTGTTGTATCAACACACACAACTTTGTTTTTGTCGTAAGTAGATACCATCAACCATTAAAACAAGTTCAAAACAGATCACTACACTGATTAGTGGCTTGCTGCGTGCTTTATACACTTCTAAATAATAAAAAGAACGACTGATTTTGCAAAAACAAGGGTCAGAAAAAAGACTTAAATAAAATAAATGGAAATATGAAATATGCTATATGAGTACAGTGCCAAATAACCTTTACTTCAATGCTGACCACTACTAATATCGTACAATTAAAATAAGATTGAACTTAATGACTTACAGAGAAAGAAATGTAAAATAAATATGGAATCTATCCCAAAGGAACAAAGGACAAGTGGGATTACATCCTGAATGTCTTTTTTTCTCGTCCATGTCTGGGCATCATTCCTACCCACATTTACACATAAGTGCAGTTTACTTTAGCCAGTCCACCGTCTGGCATGTGTTTTTGGAAGCAAACCCACATGGGACAGTGGGAGAACTCGGTGAAACACTAACCTTGTACTTAGGATTGAGTCCAGATCTCTGGAGCCTTGCCCACTTCTTCACTGTGCCACCTTCACATGCGTACCAACATGGTGCAAATATTTTGCATGCATTAATAAAACCGAGTGCAAATGATACAGGGCAGCCTGACATTTGCTCATAGTCAGCTCATAGTATGTATTTATTACACTGCAGAACTAAACATTATTTTATGATACGAATCACTAATTCACGCTCCTTTTAAGCAGAACATATTCATTCATTCATCTTCTACCGCTATATCCGATCTTCCCTCGGGTCACGGGGAGCCTGTGCCTATCTCAGGGATCTATGGGCATTAAGGCAGGATACACCATGGATGGAATGCCAACCCATCGCAGGGCACACACACACACAATCACACACACATTCATACACTAGGGACAATTTTCCAAGGTGCCAATAAACCTACCGTGCATGTTTTTGGATTGGGGAGGAAACCGGAGAACCCAGAGAACCCGAAGAAAAACCCCCGTGAGGCACAGGGAGAACATGCACAAACTCCACACACACATGGCCGAGACGGGAATCGAACCCGGACCCTGGCGGTGTGAGGCGAACGTGCTAACCACTAAGCCACCGTTCCCCCCAGAACATATATATCATTTTAGTTTATAGTGATTATGGTTTAGTAACTGGAGCAATAGTTTTACCCCTCAAATATCTCTCTGTTATAAAGACAGACTCGCCCTATATTTCTTTTTCCACCGCCAGTTAATCAAACAGAGGTCGATACACAGGGATGAACGCTGACAGAATCATGGTTCAAATCTTGACATGCGGGCAAACATCCTGTCCGGCTCAACTAAACAAAACCCTTCCCTTCTACCGTCAGTAAGCATGACCCCGACCTTTTCAGCAGCCGGGCCTCGGCACCTCCACGTACACCCTGTCCATCACACAACCTGGTAAGATATAGACACTTTGACCTCAATTATTTCCTATACGACCAGAAATTCATTGGAATTCAAAGACTTTTACGTCCTGGATTGGAATTAGGTGGATGGATAACCGGTTAAACATCTGTGGTGAAAAGTGTAGCTGAAATCGAGTTGAATTAATGCCGCCGTCCGAATTCCTCCGTGCACCTCTGCCTCAGCTTTCACAATTCCCCCCTGTCCTGCAAATGTTAATAGGAGAAACATCTGTCACGGATGAAATATGAAGCCGCAAGTAACAGTTGGTGGACTGAGACTAAAAGGATATGGTTTCTGTAAAAAAGCATGACAGAGATGTCCTCGAATCTCGACAATTAGATTCAACAAGATTCCAGCGCTTTCCCTGCGAGGGCATGTTAATGTCATTTAGAACAAAAGAGTAGATTTGTAAATACTGCAGAGGATACTACACTGGTGGACGTACTAAAGCTAGATGGAGATAAAGAAGATGGACTGCTGTATCATGGCGTGTTCTTTTGGAGATTTGGGCTCAAGGTTAGTAGGGAAAGGTAAAGAGGCCATTCACTCCATCCCATGTAAAGCATATCTTTATGTGCACAGAGACAATGCCTTACTAGTAGCTCAGTAGTTTAAGGACCTGGGCTACTGATCAGAAGGTTGTGGGTTTGAGCCCCAGTATCACCGGGCTGCCACTCTAGGGTCCTTGACCAAGAGCCTTAACCCCCCCCTGTGCTCCTGTATCATGGCTGACACGGAGATCTGACCCCAGCTTCCAAAGCAAGCTGGAATAGACGATGCAACAATTCCACGGTACTATAATGCATATGTGACAAATAAAGGCTATTCGATTCTATATTACACCCAAAGACATCTGTTATAATTGTGTGCTTCTGGCTTTGTGGTAACAGTTTGGGGAAAGACCACACAAATGGCTGGTGAACGTTAGGCGTCCCATTACTTTTGTCTATGAAGTGTCTGACTCTACTATGTATGGTGGCCGAGAAGGGCAAAAGACATGAACAAATCAGGAAACAAATAATAAAACAAAATAACAAATCCGAAATTACATTGACAATACGGGAAACTTAGTAACAAATGCGTAAGCACATTAATAAATTGGAAAGTGGATTGAGGTTGGATCGATTAGTACAACAGGAGATGTGGAGTCGCGATATGTGTTTGGGAAAAGAGTAAAGCATGTATAAATGTATATTAATGTCCTTCCTCAAAGTAACGTTGAATGAATTCCATTTTCCTCTTCGCTTGCCAGTGTTTACTTCTGTAATTTTATTATATTTAAAGGTGAACTAATAGCCCAAAGTAAAATAAAGCGTAGACGTTATAAGATTTCCTACTTTCTGAATATCTTGAATAACAGTTGTCTTGTCCAATAACTGGCAAGTTTTCCATTTTCACACTGTACCTACCTTTTCTGATTAACACATGAACAAATTTGTATGAATTTGTTCATGTGTTTTTGTATTTGTTATTCATTCATTCATCTTCTACCGCTTTATCCGATCTTCCATCGGGTCACGGGGAGCCTGTGCCTATCTCAGGCGTCTATGGGCATTAAGGCAGGATACACCCTGGATGGAATGCCAACCCATCGCAGGGCACACACACACACACACACTTCACACACATTCACACTCACACATTCATACACTAGGGACAATTTTTTCCAAGGTGCCAATCAACCTACCGTGCATGTTTTTGGACCGGGGGGAAACCGGAGAACCCGGAGAAAAAAACCCCCTGAGGCACGGGGAGAACATGCAAACTCCACACACACATGACCGAGACGGGAATCGAACCCGGATCCTGGCGGTGTGAGGCGAACGTGCTAACCACTAAGCCACCGTGCCCCTTGTATTTGTTATTTTGTTTTTGTATTTGTTATTTTGTTCAACGATTTATTCATTTGTTTTCATATTTGTTATTTTGTTTTATGCTTTACTATTTTGTTTTTGAATGTGTTTTTTTGCTTTATGATTTGTTATTTTCTTTTTGTTTTTGTTATTTTCTTTTTGTATTAATTCTCATTTTGTTTTTCTATTTGATATTTTGTTCAATGATTTATTCATTTATTTTTGTATTTGTTATTTTCTTTTATGCTTTGCTATTTTATTTTTGAATGTGTTATTTTGCTTTTTGTTTTTTGTATTTGTTATGTTTTGTATTTGTAATTCTTTTGTATTTGTTATTTTGTTCATTTTGTTTTGTTTTTTGTATTTTTATTTATTTTGTTTTTGGGGGGGGGGGGGGGAGGGAGGGGGGGGGGGGGGGGGGGGGTATTTTGTCATTTTGATTTTTAATTTGTTTTTGTTATTTGTTGTTACATTTTGTTATTTTGTTTTTGTATTTTGTATTTTGTTTTTGTATTTGTTATTTTTTTTCTGATTGATTTGTCATTTTGTTTTGCATTTTTTTTGTATTTTTTTTTGTTTTATATTGTTTTTATTTTGTTATTTTTGCTTATTTTGTTTTTGCTTTTCCTATTTTGCTTCCTGATTTCTTATTTTGTTTTTGCATTTGCCATTTTTTTGCATATGTTATTTTGTTTTCTGATTTGTTTGCTTTTTGAATTTCTCATTTTGTATCCTAATTTGTTATTTTGGTTTTGTATACGTTAATGTGTTTTGCACTTCCCGCCCATGATACCTATGCTTATGCTTGTTAGCTTCTATAATAATTCGACTTCACATTGAGAATCCTCTGTTCAAGCGGAAACACACTTTTGCCACGTTGTTACTTTGCTATTACATTGCACTAAAAAAGTCTGTAATATGTAAAGCGACACTGATTTGGTATTGTATGATGGATAACATACTAGATTGTACAATCGCAATGCTTAGCTCATGCGTATGCCGTAAAGCAACAAGCGTGCGATCTCCTCCAGCTGACCTGCAGATGTAATTAGCCTGCAGAGAATCTGAATCAGAACAGAAAGACATTTAGTTGGAGCGCAGTGTTAGCGGTTCCGGTCGAGTAGGTTTATACATGCGACTTATCTCAAGCACATCGGCTTCTGTATGTCGTACAGGAGACAGTAATCGCGCGCTACTTAATAAATCTGTGTAAGCACTGAGTGCTGAGTTAGAGTTTAACAGAACACACTCTAATAGTTTCCACAGAGGCAGATTTGCTTATATAAAGATGATAACCATTTCATTTTACAAGACGTAGCAAGGTACTAAGGGAATTATTATCCATGAGGTAGAATTCAAGAAGCTGTTAAAATAATGTGAAATGTTTTTGTAATGGTGCATTGCTGAAAATTAATTTGCATATTCAATATGAAGTAACAGGGGGCGCGGTGGCTTAGTGGTTAGCACGTTCGCCTCAAACCGCCAGGATCCGGGTTTGATTCCCGTCTCGGCCATGTGTGTGTGGAGTTTGCATGTTCTCCCCGTGCCTCAGGAGGGGTTTTTCTCCGGGTTCTCCGGTTTCCTCCCCCGGTCCAAAAACATGCACGGTAGGTTGATTGGCACCTTGGAAAATTGTCCCTAGTGTGTGAATGTGTGTGTGATTGTGAGTGTGTGTATGTGTCCTGCTATGGGTTGGCATTCCATCCAGGGTGTATCCTGCCTTAATGCCCATAGACTCCTGAGATAGGCACAGACTCCCCGTGACCCGAGGGAAGATCGGATAAAGCGGTAGAAGATGAATGAATGAATGAATGAATATGAAGTAACAGGGGTCCAAGGATAACGATTGATTGATTGATTGAATGAATTTAAAGTGGAATTGCGAGTAGTAATCTCCTGCTGTTGGAGAATTAGTCAAATATCACAATTAGATTTAAAATTCAAGGAGCTTTCGTACAACTGTGTTTCACCATTCAGTGAAATGTCCTGTTCTGTAAATCCCTCAGCAGCATGGGGCATCAATTATAAAGTAAAGATTTAGTACACCAGTTTTAGAAAAGTACAATAATGCAAATACAAGAAGAGAGAAATCAATGTAGATGACTTGCCAGTTGAGCAAGGCCCTTAACCCTTAACCCTCGGTGCTCCAGGGGCCCAGCATTCTGGGAGATCTGAAGGAAGAGTTTCATGTGCTGTAATGTCAAATGTTAAATACCACTACTCTACTCTACTCTACTCTACTCTACTCTACTCTATTCTATTCTATTCTATCATGTCTTCTATTCTATTCTGTATCTATCTATCTTATTCTATTGTATCTATTCTATCTATTCTACTCTATTCTATTCTATTTTGTCACCCAGTCCTATTCTATTCTAATCTATCATGTACTCTGCTCTATTCTATTGTATCATCTCTTCTATTCTATTCTATTCTATTCTATTCTATTCTATTCTATTCTATTCTATTCTATTGTATCATCTCTTCTACTCTATTCTATTCTATTTTGTCACCGAGTCCTATTATATTGTAATCTATCATGTACTCTGCTCTATTCTATTCTATTCTATTCTATTCTATTCTATTCTTTTCTATCTTGTCACCAGTCCTATTCTATCCTAATCTATCATGCATTCTACTCTATTCTATTGTATCAACTCTCCTATTCTATTCTATTCTATTCTCCCACGTCACCCTGCCCTATTCTATTCTACCATGTAACCCAGTCCTATTATGTTCTATTCTATAGTCTCATGTCATCCAGTCCTGTACAGTTCTATTCTATTCTTGCCGTCCTATCCTATTCTATCCTAATGCATTCTATTCTATCATGTCTTCCAGTCCAGCCCTGTCCCATCATGTCATCCAGTCCTCTTCTATTCTATTCTGTCATGTCATTCAGCCCTACCCAGTCCTATTCTATTCTATACATAGTATGTGTTCCCGTCACATCCTATTGTATTCATCATGTCCTCCAGTTCTGTCCTATTTTATTCAATTCTCATTTATTCTATACCCTGCCCTATCTCATTCTATTCTATTCTATTCTATTCTATTCTATTCTATTCTATTCTATTCTATTCATGTCTTCCAGTTCTCTTCTATTCTATTCTGTCATGCCTTCTAGTCCTTCCCACTCCTATTATATACATATTATGTCTTTCAGTCGTATTCTATTCTATATCTAAAGAACTAAATCACAGATTGAGAGTAATAATTGTTCTGTTATTTGACAAATAGCAATTATTGATGGTGAAAGTTGTTTCTGATTGACACTAGTTTTTTTTGTCCGAGAAGAAAAAAAAAAGAAAGAATGGTAAAATGAATGAATGTTCATAACCATTAGTAATAACAGTGTTTTTTATAAAGATTCTACAATGTAAAATCTAACTGTAAATGGATATAAGGTATAGTGCGTTGTTTATTATTTCAATTTTAAAAATGGCAGAAAACTCTTGTTGTGAGAGAGGAATGTGGAATGTGCAACATGGACGAATTTCACATCTGGCTTGCCAAGTTCTGTTTTGATACAGATGTGCAGAGAATTTGCACTCTTACAAATGTATCATATTTACACTATAACATCTGGTTAACACACTCACCATGTTTCTCGAAAAGAACCAAGATGAACATATACATATATACTATCAGAATGAACGGGTTCCGTAAATAGATAACCTTGAACACTTAATGTTTACCTAATAACATATTTTGAAGCCTACGGATGTTTATTTAGACCCCCAAATATACAGAGATGAGCTCATGGCCACCGGATCTGTGCTGATAAATAACATCTGGTGCTGTATCTCTGAGAGCTGTAAACAGTAGCTGATGGCCATGTGGCTCTTTGTCATGGTTTACAAATCACTGGAATTTCCTTTTTCCTTCCAAGCACAAGCTTCTGACTGACAGTTCGATGATAATATTGAAGGAAGAACAAGGACATATATTTTTCATATTCATTCCAATAACCAATGATATTCATCACAGACAAATCAGCACAATTTCAAACTAGAAAGCAGTGAATATGACAGAAATGAGTTCTAATTTAAATTATATCATTCATATCCAAAGTTAACAGGATATGAAAAAGCAACATAATGTCCAGTGTCCAAATGGCAACATTAGCGAGTCTTACTGCAGAATGTCTCTGAGCTCATGTATGTGAAAGATTGTGTTATTTGGATTGGTCTTGTACTCTTACACACTCATTCATAACATACACATTATTGTGTTAATATCCGTTCTTCCCTTACAGACACACACACACACACACACACACACACACACACACACACACACACACACACACAATTTAGTCTTTATAACAATTGTCCACTGACTGATTTTTTTTTTCAAATTGCAAATGATAGATAGATAGATAGATAGATAGATAGATAGATAGATAGATAGATAGATAGATAGATAGATAGATAGACATGATCTTCCAGTTGCACATAAATAATTTATATAATATAAAAAAAAGAATGAAAATGAAAAAGAATAAAAGGTGTTCTTGCACATGTTTAAAGATAAATAAATAAAGAGTATTAGTGCACAGAATAGTGCAGATTATTAAACAATTATATTGGACATATTTTTCATAATAATAATAATAATAATAATAATAATAATAATAATAATAATAATAGGAAGAAGAAGAAGAAGAAGAAGATGAAATGCAGACAGAATGCACATATGCATATGCTGATTGCAAGACATATGCACATATGTCTTTTGACCTTTGATTATTATTATTCATTCATTCATTCATCTTCTAGCGCTTTATCCGATCTCCCCTCGGGTCACGGGGAGTCTGGGCCTATCTCAGGCGTCTATGGGCATGAAGACAGGATACACCCTATTTGGAATGCCAACCCATCACAGGGCACACACACACACACACACACACACACACATTTTCCAAGGTGCCAATCAACCTACCGTGCATGTTTTTGGACCGGGTGGAAACCGGAAAAACCCGGAAAAAAAACCCCTGAGGCACGGGGAGAACATGCAAACTCCACACACACATGTCCGAGACGGGAACCGAACCCGGATCCTGGAGGTGTGAGGCGAACGAGGTAACCACTAAGCCACCGTGCCCTTGTTGTGATTATTATTATTATTATTATTATTATTATTATTATTAGTAGTAGTAGTAGTAGTAGTAGTAGTAGTAGTAGTAGTAGTAGTAGTATATCATTTTGCTTCTCCGAATGATGTACAAACATGGGATACACACACAAACACACACACACCTACAGTCTTTGCTAATGTGCCAACTTTATATAATCCAATAACATCATGCATAATGTAGATGTATACTCCATTATTCACGTTCCCTCGCAGTAATGCACCGATTGCATACAAGACTGTGTAACTTTCTAAAGGTGCGGAAATTGACACATTTAGGAAGCAATTTGCACTTACAAACACAGCACAAATATCCAGGGACACCATCAAAGCTTTCACCCAGATTGCCTTATTTCCAACCACACACGGCTTTATTGAGGAATCTCGGTGCTGATTGTGTGTACATAGCAAATCTAGTCCTGACAAACCGCAGCCTTTTGTTCTGAAAGCAAATAATTACGCTGTCAGTATTTGACAGCTCTGTATCCATTCACGCAATCACCACTTGCAGCACACAATCGCACCATTTAGTTCAATTAAGGATAAATGGTTGCTGCTAGTGTTGTGGAAACACCTCGCTGAGAATCATTGTGTCCCATTTTTGCTTAATTATAATCTGTATGCGGTTAATAATAGACAATTTCATGTCCAGGTCATGAGCTAATTTAATGTTTAGTGCATTAAAGCAGTGCTGGCATTTCCTTTATTACGGAAATGAAAGCATTTGAATTCATATAGAATTCATTCAGAACATCCTTTGTTCACACTTTTTGTTCCTTTTCAAATTTTATTTGTTAGACATACATATATAGTTCTCTCCGGGCAGGAAAATTGCTGGAGAACACTTATTCATATATTCTGGCATTGCCTCAAAATTTATTTCAAGTGTAGCTCTTAAAAATACTCTTTAAAAATTCAGTTCAATTCATATTGATTTGTATAGTACTTTTAACAATGGACTTTGTCTCATTATAGAGGTAAAATGGTTAATAATATAATGTATGCTTGTTCCTTATAACTGTAAGTTTATGCCTAATGAGTGAGTCGGTAGAGACAAAGGAAAAAAAAAAAATCCCCCAATGAGCAATCCTGGGCCGACTTTGGCAAGGAAAAACCCAATTATCAGGTATAAAGAAGAAAGCTTGAGACTCAAAAGGGAAACCCAGCATCATCCGTAGGATTCCAAATAATTATAAACACTGTAGAACGAGAAAAAGCATGCTCTAGACTTTTATTTAGAACTATTATCTCATACATTAGCTCAACCTCTGCGGCCATTTTAGATTTATATTCGAATTAAGTTTTCTATCAATAACAAATCTGAGAATTGTAGCGACGAAACGGTACCGCACTATAGAGAATAAACAACTACAGATAGATTATAGAGCTGTAGAGATTAATTATCATTATCGATTAATCAGAGTTTGTGGTTTATGTGGATGGGTTTTGGTTTTATGATTTTCACCTCGGGTTTGGCACCGGGAGCTTCCGTAGTCCTCCGCCTTCCGGCCGGCATTACACTTAGGAAATACCAAATACAGCATGGCAGCATGCTCTGGCAAATCCGAAGAGCTTTTTTCCAAGAGGGGGCGTGGTTTCATGAGTCGTATGGAAATGCTTCCTGCTTGCAACAAGCCAGAGAAATTTGTGGAGGCTAAAGGAAGAAGACTAATTTATTCCAGCACCTCAAACATAGCGAGGGAAGGTGGTAGCATCTGGACTGGAAGATAGCAGGTTCAAACCCCACCAACGCCAAGTTACCACCAGTGGGACCTTGAGCAAGGCCCTTAACCCTCAATTGCTCAGTTGTAAGTCGCTCTGGATAAGGGCGTCTGCCAAATGCTGTAAATATACACTAGACATGGGACATTTCCTGAAGAAAATGTGAGTGATGCTCGCCGATGCAAACCTCAGCTCCGGGAATGACCCCTTAGAGCCTGGTCCTTTTAATATTCAGCGTTGACTTCGAAATGCTAGCTCATTCGGAGAGACGAGTGTTTAGACAACAAAAATGCTTGTTTTGGGCATTTTTCCGGAGGGGGTGGGGCCAGTGACGCACGACAACATCAAATTATCCAGCATCCGACTCCCGTCGATGTTCCGAGTGTTTAGACATGTCACATGACCCTATGTCCGAGTTTCGCCGTTTTGCAGATTTTTCACATTTGCGGCCATGCGGCAGTAATATGTTCGCAACCTACTACCATCTCACCTACGAGTGGATATGTCAAATGTGCATTTCGGCCGAACACTGCGCACCAAATTTCCCCGTTCATTCTCCATGTGGCCGGAAAGTTGGCACGAAAGCTCGGCCCCATTCATTTTCTATGAGAAAAAATTCCCGATTTTTGGCCCCGGGGTTCGGAATTCTGCCGAGCGATTCCTTAAAAAAGTAATGGCACACCTCACACCCTCGGGCAGAACGATATGAGGTATGACTCGGACCAAAACTGCGGGACGAAAATTTTACCAAAGCTAGAGAGAGATTATAATAGTGATGCTTTTGCAAGCATGTTGTTGACTGGGTGGTGCTGCGGGATTAACATGGCAGCCCCAAACCCCAAAACTAAAACTGTCTACAAATTCATTCATTCATTCATCTTCTACCGCTTTATCCGATCTTCCCTCGGGTCACGGGGAGACTGTGTCTATCTCAGGCGTCTATGGGCATTAAGGCAGGATACACCCTGGATGAAATGCCAACCCATCGCAGGGCACACACACACACACACACACTAGGGACAATTTTCCAAGGTGCCAATCAACCTACCGTGCATGTTTTTGGACCGGGGGAAACCGGAGAACCCGGAGAAAAACCCCCTGAGGCACGGGGAGAACATGCACACTCCACACACACATGGCCGAGACTGGAATCGAACCCGGACCCTGGAGGTGTGAGGCGAACGTGATAACTAAGTCACTGTGCCCCGTGTCTACAAATGCAACATCAAATTTTGTCTAAAATAAAATTCTATTTATATGACACATCGCCCATCTCTAGTAGATTTGAGTCCACCTTGGTGAAAACATGACTTGGACTCCTCCCAGACAACACTTGCTGCATCGCACAAATCCAGGCTATCCCCAGCGACCCCGAAAAACGCTCTATACAGGGGCTGGGGAAAGTTTACTGACTCGGTGCATCTCAGCATGGTACGGAAAACGGCTCGACCCAGGGCGGCACAGCCCCACAGGGAGCGGCGCGCTTAGCCGAGTGCATCTCCGGGTCTGCTCTCACCTCTCTGCATGAGATCTACACCAGGAGGTAGCAGTACCCGAGCTGCTAAAACCATCAAGGAGCTACACCCAACCCGGCAAGCTTCTGCACAGCCTGCTGCATCCAGGCGAGCGCTTTGTTAGTCTGATGGCTAAAACTGAGAGCCTCAGGAGAAGCTTCTTCCCTCAGGCCATTAGATTCCTCAACATGAATAATATGTCCACCATACAGACCCCTTAGGACACCGTAAAACAGTCTCCTATCGCTCTGGACTCCACTGACGTGCCGCGCATTGCACTTTGTAGTGTTCCTACATCTAACATACAGGATTTTCTATAGTATTTTCTTTTTTTTTTTTACATTTCTTGCACATTTTTACTCACAGTTTAATCCATACAGGTTTTATGTTTTGGCCGCTTTTCTTTTCTATTTATTTCCTAAATAAAAATAGGTTCTCATATCACTACACCACATACACTGTATTTTTGACAACGGCAATCTTACTTCCATAAATATTCCATAGTAGTATTTTCACACCCAAGAGAGTCGAATGTTAAAACCTTGCCACCTCATAGCTCCAGGGTTGCTGCGTTCAATCCCGACCTCAGGTTATTCTCTAGGAGGAGTTTACTTAGTGCCATACCTGTACTACTCTTTGGGTCGTCTGGTGTTATCTGTATCCTAAAGAACACCTATAGGTGCATTAGGTGCTATAAACTGCCTCTAGGCATGAAGGAGTGTCTGCAAACAGATTTATGAATGAACGGATGAAAGAAATAATACAAGCTACATCTTTATCCTAGATTTCTTATTTGATTTTAGTTCCACCATTTCTCTCTTATTATCCATTGGACGTTCGAATCACACCTTCTGGTTGGGGGTTCTATTCCCACCATGGGTGTGTGGAGATTGCATGTTCTCCTCCCCGTGCCTCTGGGTTTTTTTTCTAAAAACATGCCGGGTAGGTTGATTTTTATCTTGGAAAATAGTCCCCTTGTGTGTGTGAGAATGTGAGTGTGGGTGTGCGCAATGAGATGGGTTGGCATTCCATGCAGAGTGCGTCCTGCCTTGATGCCCAGAGACGCCTGAGATGCACAGGTTCTCCACGACCCAAGAGAGAAGTTGGAAAAAGTGGTAGAAGATGAATGAATGGGCTCTCAGAAATGTGCTAACTGCCCTCTTTTGGGCGTGCAATGAGCTCTCACACAACATACACACACACACACACACACACACACACACACACACACACACACACACATATATATATTCATTCATCTTCTACCGCTTTATCCGATCTTCCCTCGAGTCTGTGCCTATCTCAGGCGTCTATGGGCATACCCATCGCAGGGCACACACACATTCACACACTAGGGACAATTTTTCCAAGGTGCTAATCAACCTACCGTGCATGTTTTTGGACCATGGGGGGAAACCGGAGAACCCAGCGAAAAAAAACCCCCTGAGGCACAGGGAGAACATGCAAACCCCACACACACATGGCTGAGACGGGAATCAAACCCGGACCCTGGCGGTGTGAGGTGAACGTGCTAACCACTAAGCCACCGTGCCCGGCTATATATATATATATATATATAGATATATATATATATATATATATATATATATATATATATATATATATATATGCGCTAAGAAAGTGACACCAGTGACATCAGTTCTACCCACAAAACATCCCCGATTATGGCTAATCTTGGTTTATTGCTTTAGCTCATCCTGTCCATCGCATCTGATATATAGATCTGGCACGTTTCTGACCCACGATTGTTTTTAAATTCTCCAATAATGTTGCTTCTTTGTGAAAATAAACAGTCCGTAATTTATATAGAAATAAAAATCATGTCGAGAATCAGATTAAACAGTCTAAAAACAGCATGTTTTTTTTCCCTCCGCCAAGTGTGCAGTTTTAGATTTCGAGCTAGATCCTGTTTATATGCAGTGTGTGTGTGTTCGCTGGACGCTGGGATGCTGAGACAGGCACTAAGTCAAGCTCTATTTATAGAGATGTGCTGATTCTGAGAGAGAGCACCTGCCTATAGTAAATACCAGCAGGTATTAACGCAGTCTGCTCAGGTTCCCAGAGCTCCAACACGTAGCTACAACATCAACACCCTCCATCTGGATACTTCACTAACAAGCAGATGTGTTTATTTATTTATTTAGATGAAAAATATGTCGCATTTATTTCAGTGTGGGTTTTAGTAGGTATAAGATATATGGGGGGGAAATGTGATTTTATATCATTTTATATAAATATAAACATTAATATATGTATTTATATAGTATAGCTTTAATACAAAATGGGATTAAAATTAAATAAAAAATGGAATATAATATAAAAAATTATCAGTGCTTGGATTTGGTTATTTATGATTATTTTTCGGCCTTGTTTTGTGTGGAAAATAATTCATTATCAAATAAATAACAATATCATTTAATTTACAAAAGATTAATGAATGAAATTAGATTTTCAATATAATATATAATATTGCGGTATAATATATATATATATATATATATATATATATATATATATATATATATATATATAAATAAATAACAATAAAAGTTATAAAATTTTAACATATTTTTGCACATAAATTATAAACCGAAATGTAAAATTATTGATTATAGTATGCGTGTAAAATCACATTTAACACTGTAATAATCCTAAGCAGCAGAGTAGTCTCTCTTGGTGTCGCTGCACGATGTATATGGCGAGGTCAGCATGTAAATTCCTCGAACGCTGATGATGATGACGCTGATCTTTTTAGCTCTAAGGTGGTATGAGGAGTGTGTGGTAGATACATGAGCCTGGCATGAGAGTCGCTTATAGTGTTACATGTGTGTATGGTTTCAGGGCTCTAGTAAGCAGTGATTGATAGGCTGTTGGTGGACTTCGGTAGGGTTTTCACACCAGATCACTCACGCTCTGAAAAGCTGGATGTTCTGCATGGCCAAACTGCGCTGCCCACCGGGATTTATGGCTGCATCGATCTTTGTAAATCACTCCGCCACCCCGAACATCCATCACCTGTCACATATCATTCCTACTCCATATTTTTATACTCGCTTCTTTTTTGTCTCTCTGGACCTCATCGTGGTAAGATTTGCACCAGGTTACAAAGATTCTCTCGTTTTGTTGTGTCCACACACACACACACATGTACATCCAGCATGTCGGAGAGGTGTAGAAGACTGACAGCTGCTGATGAAATATGACTGTGTGTGTAAGTCTTAAGAGCCCGTGGCGGAGCCGAGGAACAGATGCTCGAGAAGATTTGTTACAGCTCGTAACTCCTCCTCGTACGCCACGCTGGGGCTGGGTTCTCTCTGAGTCAGCACGCCCTCACGCAGACCTCCGAACTCAAATATTTGTTTTCAGCAGGCTAAACATGTGGGTTTCTACAGAGCTGGCTGCCAGTAGCACTCAAATCCAAGCAATGGTTTGTGGCGCTGATGACTTTTGATAGACAGTGGCTAGTTCGTGTATACAGAGCAAAGTGAGGTAGATACACTCAGGCTGTTGTACAAGTCAGCATGAATGAAAGGAAAACAGCACGCAGGATGTTTTACACATTAACCCTTAAGTAGGCGTGTGACGCATCGGAACGATCCGATCAGCGTTCGGATCAGCGTTACACTAAAATCTAACAATACTAAACATCTAGTTTTAGAGACCGGCATTAAATATACAGTACACAGTATTTGTATTTTGTAGTATTTGTAGGTGCAAAAAATGACCCTCACTGTCATTCTGTGCAATAATACCAGTGCAATGTGTGCAATATGACCCATTTATATTTGTATTTATTTTTTCCATTCATTCATAGGTTTTTTTTTTCCCTATTTACTTCATTCATTTTCATTCATCTTCTACCCCTATAAAGCTCCCGCTTTTATCCGATCTTCCCTCGGGTCACGGGGAGCCTGTGCCTATCTCAGGCATTTATGGGCATTAAGGCAGGATACACCCCTGGATGGAATGCCAACCCATCGCAGGGCACACACACACACACACATTCACACACACACATTCATACACTAGGGACAATTTTCCAAGGTGCCAATCAACCTACCGTGCATGTTTTTGGACCGGGGGGAAACCAGAGAACCCGGAGAAAAACCCCCTGAGGCACGGGGAGAACATGCAAACTCCACACACACATGACCGAGACGGGAATCGAACCTGGATCCTGGCGGTGTGAGGCGAACGTGCTAACCACTAAGCCACCGTGCCCCGTCCCTATTTACTTTAGTATTTATTTTGTTATTTTGTATTTTTTTATATTTTAGACATCCAGGATGCTGTATAAATGAATAAATAAACGGATAAATAAATCTTTTTTACGGTCATTTCATATTTAAGACTAAGAACGGGAGCAGTTTTTGTGCCTGTACTGCAGCCAAATGGGACTTTAATGAAAAATAAATAATAACTTAAGACAAGGCGCATCATAATGGATTTGTTTGTCTGTTTGTATAAACAACATCTGTGTCAATTACTAGAAAAAAGTAATTTGGTCTTAAATATAGAGAGACCCAGTCAGTAACTAAGGGTGAAAAATGCCATAAATACAGTGAGTGATGTCTTAAATCCAAGTCCTTTGGCCTGAAAGCTTTATTATCATATTCATTATAATAAAAATATTGAGGATAATAGAATAGCCTTTATTTGTCACATATACATTGAAGCACAGTGAAATTGTTTCCTCCTTCCTTCCTGCATATGTTTTTGGAAACCGGGGTCAGAGCACAGGGTCAGCCAAGATGCAGTGCCCACTGGAGCACAGAGGGTTAAGGGCCCTCTTCCTATAATAATAATAATAATAATAATAATAATAATAATAATAATAATAATAATAATAATAATAATAATAATGCATTAAATATAATGGTAGCTAATTGTCTGATCAATGTAGTTGAATCTAATTTTAGATGTTGCTCATTATTATTAACTTAATTATTAAACATATGACCCGCACATGTGACCCTCTCCATTGCTTCTCTTCGTATCCGAAAGGCTTCCTGAGGTTCCACCAGCTCCAGTTGTGTCCCATCCAATGCAGATTATAGACCTTCATAAGACTAGACACTGAAACAAGTGCATAGATGTTCCCCGTGATCCCTTTGGCTCCCACTTCATCCAGAGTTTCGACATTAGACATGTAGGCATTATATTTCTCACTCTATGGTGTTTTGAATTATTTATAATACAAAACACCATAAATATAATATTTCTTATAATATTCCTCATCACCCAGATGAGGATGGGTTTCCCAACATCACCCAGACGTTCATGGTTTCTTTCTAATTCCATGTAAGGTAGTTTTTGGTGGTTAGGGAGGTGGTGGCTTAGTGGTAAGGTGTTGCCCTCTGGACCAGAAGATCGCAGGTTCAAACACCACAACCACCAGGCTGGCACTAATGGGCCCTTGAGCAAGGCCCTTAACCCTCAATTGCTCAGTTGTAAGTCCCTCTGGATAAGGGCGTCTGCCAAATGCCCTAAATGTAAATGTTTTTTTCCTTGCAACAGTGGCCCCAGGCTCACTCATTTTTAACCATTTAAATGAAAGTAAATTTGCATTTATATAAAGTAAAATTGCATTGAGACGTTGTTAAATACGATACACAAACACAATTGTTTTGTTTACTGTACCGTATTTCTAACATGGCCTGTCCACAGCGAGACGGACGTTCTGAAGTCATTCAATTTCATTTCATATGACATTGGTAATCTCATCCCTCAGCTTCAGACCTTCCAGAGATATACGATAAAATCAGATTACAGTCATATTTGAGTTCCATTTTAAATGACATTGCCATGTTTTTGTTTTTTTTTCGTGCTTGAATATTCAACTTTGTCAAGCTGCCACAAATCCCAAATATATTTTATTGGATTGAAATGATAGCTTTCCTCTAATATTCCCCATTTATTACTATGTCAAAGTCACCTCAGGTAAACAGCCAGCTGGCCACCGTCCTTGGGTTAAATGCCTGCTCCAACTCCGAATGCCGGGCAATCATTACCGCTGGACCGCCGTGTCCCATAGCAAGGACACTGACCATAATTCATGGTGTCATGTGCTCTAAAATTAGACTGTAAATTCTTCCTGCGTCAGTGTACGAGCATAGCACGAGGTGAACACAATCTGAGCTAGTCAACAACAAGAGCACTACGAAGAGCAAATCTCGTGTTTATTACTAATTAAGAACGCCTTGTGTGGTTACTAATCTAACAGGTTATCTATTAAAGGATAAACAAACATGCAGACACATTATCCTGTTTTTAGCTGTTGGAAAAAGCGAATGTGAAACATCACGGCCCTCCAAGAGTGATCCATCTAAATTAGTTGAATGCATAGAAAATAAATGGTGCTTTATACGTTTATTATACATGAAAAATGTTTGTGTTACATTTTACTACTTGCGAATTTTACTACTTTGCACAATGTACAGTATAACGTATACGGCAGGTTTGCGGGTCGTTGCTATTTTGTGTTTGTGTATTTGTCCAGCACTTTCTTGTTGTCTGATTTACTCTGTTTTGTTTTCCACTGTTTGCACCAGGTTGCACACGATGCACACTGTTATGTGGCTAGGACGAACTTAGTCTAGTCCTCAGCTCTGCGTTCTGTAGCTCTATGCTATGTGATGTAACTGTGTTGTTTTATGTTGCACCAAGGTTCTGGAGAAATGTCGTCTCATTTCACCTTGTACTGCATTATTATATATATATATATATATATATATATATATATATATATATATATATATATATATATATATATATATATATATATATATATATATATATATATATAGTTGGAATGACAATAAAAAACCTCTTGACTTGACATTAGAATAGCCTTTATTTGTAACATATACATTACAGCACAGTGAACTTGTCTCTTCGCATATCCCAGCTTATTGGAAACCCAGGGTCAGACATGATATGGCGCCCCTGGAGCAGAGAGAGGTTAAAGGGCCTTGCTCAAGGACACAATGGGGGGGCAGCGTTTTGGCAATACTGGGGGCTCGAACCTCTGTGCCTTAACCACTGAGATATATTTATTTTATATATATATATATATTATATATATATATATATATATATATATATATATATATATATATATATATATATATATATATATATATATATATATATATATATATAATCTACATCCTCATCATATCATTCAGTAAGCACTTGAAGGTGCTTTAAAGCATAAAGGTGATTAGTTGTGTGCTGGACCCACCATGCTGAACAGTGTAATTCAGTTTTTCGTTCATTTTACACTATCAGTATGCTGTAAATTTAAGTGTGATACTTTGCATACTTTAATAAGCAAATAAGCAATATGCAATATCAAATTTCATAAGTGATTAATGTGATTAGCAATGGATTCAAGTGATAAACCATCAGTCTATATTCAGATGTTACTAGTGAACAAGCAAGCCTTCACAAGTATGAGACATTTCTCTCGGTTCTTTAATAAATCACTAATAAAACATTTATTTTAAAGCCTATTTCCTGCATTCCTCTAAGCAGCATATGAATGTTTGTTTTTTTTACTCTCTATAATGCCCATATTTTTCTACAAATTTTACACAATGGAGCTCATTTATCAAACTGGTTTTGAAAAAAAAATAAGAATGTTCTCATAAATTGTTCACAAGAGGATTTACCAAAGAGATTAATGAAAAATCCTGTTAGTTTAAGGGGGAAAAAAAGAACATTTGTATCCCCAGAGCTAGGAAGATATTTATAACATGTATAACATTTTACAGGAGCCTTGCATGAATAATCATGAAATAAAGGTGATCAGTTAGAAGGGTATCGATTTGCAATGATGCTGGACACACAATTATTTAATGTCCTCCCTTCTTATCCCTACTACTGTTTGCTTAAGTTGCTTCTGCTGTCACATATTAATTTCCCCCAATAGGATCAATATTTCTAAGTCTATATATTAGACTGTACCTTTACAGCATTTGCCCTTTTTCAGAGCACATACATATGAACACATTCAAAGTGGCCCATTCAACAGGGAAGGCCCTTCTTGCGGTTCCTGAGAAAGTGCACGGTCTTAGATCAGCCAAGATGTCCTCCGTGCTCATCCTCCTAGATTAGCAGCATTTGACATGGTCAACCTTAAAACCCTGTTGACTACTCCGAGGAGCCTTAATATCCATAGAGCAGCATGGGAATGGTTTGCTTCCTACTTGGATGGTAAACATGGATGGAATCATCTATAGAAACATCTGCCCCATACACTGGTGTATGTGACACCCCACTGGTGTCCCACAAGGCTCAGTATTTGGTCCAATTCCTTTCGCACTCTATACTCACTCTCTCGGTGATGTCATATTCTGCTGATAAAACTCATCTTGTATCCTCCTTCCCTCTTCAGCCACTGTTTGTAACCTTCTCTATTCTATTTGGTTTTATTTGTAGAGCGCTTTTTTTTTTTTTTTTTTTACAATTGTCATTATCACAAAGCAGCTTTACACAATACAATACTTAGTTATGGTGCGTGGGAATGAAAACCAGATTGTCCCTGTCCTGTTTGAGCGAGCCGAGGCGACTGTGGCAAGGAAAAAGTCCCTGAGATGGTAACAGGAAGAAACCTTGAGAGGAACCAGACTCACCACAGAACCCCATCCTCATTTGGGTGTAGGTAGAACTTTGCTTTGTGTGGAGTGTATCCATGGCAGTGTATACGTATCCCCAGGCTCCAGGTGGTTTAGACATGTCCAGAGAGTAGAGGGGGTCTGGATCATTGACAGCTCAGTAGTGGCACAATGTAGCTCAACAGAGAGAGAGACAGAGAGAGAGAGAGAGAGGGAGGGAGAGGGGAAAAGATAGAAAGAACAGTCAGGCATAGTCACAGTTACAGTATGTGGAGTGAAGGTGCAACATCAGAACAATTTGACCATTTCTATCCACACAGGCTGCAAATCTTTTCTGGCAGGTTTCCCTCCGAATGCTATTCGTCCACTTCAAATGATGCACGACTTGTGTTCAACTTTCCTGAGTCCTCACACCACCCGACTGCTGCGCTCCTTCCTTCTCAATTAGACTACTATAATGCTCTACTGTCTGGTTGTTCTAGTAAATGTACAAATAAGCTTCAGTTAGTCCAGAATGCAGAAGCAAGATTCTTCTACCACATCTAAGAAATATGTCAATGCCACCGTCTACACTGGCTTCCCATTCAAATCTTGCATTGATAGCACTTAAATACATACAGAATATACATAAATAGCACTTCATGGTTTCGTGCCCCAGTACCCGAGTGAAATTCTGTACTATTATGACCCACCATGCTTACTTTGATCAAAAGGGTGCAGGTTATTTGTTGGTACCTCAAATAATGAAGACTACAACAAGAGGCAGAGTTTTCTCCTACAAAGCCACACAGTTATGGAACAGCCTTTCAACTAGTGTTGGGGATTCAGACACTATGTCTCAGTGTTCAAATCCAGGCTGAAAACTCATTTATTTAGCCGAACATTTAGTAGTCTTTTCTTAGGTAAACGAACAGATCTGGAGGAAGGATTTTTATGTAAATTATATTTCTGGTGAATTTTTGGTGAACTGGGATATATGTATGATACCCTCCCCCCCAACGTTCACACGTTCAGTCAGGTTTGTTGACGGTTGTTGACTCTTATCCCAGAGATTCCTCATGACTGTGTTACCTTCTGGCTCTCCCTTTTGGTTATGCTGCTATGGCTAGTATTACCGGAATCCCAAAATGCACAGTATCTCTCTCTCTCTCTCTCTCTCTCTCTCTCTCTCTCTCTCTCTCTCTCTCTCTCTCTCTCTCTCTCTCTTGGTCAAGTTATACATGCCCCTGAGGTTCCTGCCCCTCTCCTCAGGTCCCAATTGGTCCCAGCATGCCTCTGAACGGTGTTCTCTTCGACTGGAGACACTTTGCTGGGATATTTGTCCTAGGGATCCGAGAAATTATGAGGCCACTTGGGAACTTCCACTGACAGTATATCACCTTATCAACTTATATTTTATTATATTTGATCGCCTCAACATCGTTTAGCTGTAATAAATGGACATTAGGGTGTCACCTAGATGAGGATGTGATCCCTCTTAAGTCTGGTTCCTCTCAAGGTTTCTTCCTTATTCTATCTTAGGGAGATTTTCCTTTTTGTTACTACGTTATCTGTGCAAAGCTGCTTTGAGATCATGTACGAATAAAAAATCATTGAATTCTACTGATATACACATTTAAATTTACACTTACATAATTTGGAAGACATCCTCATTCTGAGCGGCTTACAACTGCGCAATTGAGGGTAAAGGGCCTTGCTCAAGGGCCCACTAGTGGCAGGTTGGTCTTTGGAATTTGTAATCCAAACCGAGCAAAAAATAAACATATACTGAATACACAGGTAAACATAGTTATTTATTCATGTATATATTTCTGGGTGTGTCTATGGTAGCGGATGCATTGCATTGGCTGAGCTGCATTACTGGACACTTTATTGGCTTATAGCATGCATTATCCATAGCCAGGGTCAGATTATCCCGTAGCAGGGTCGATTCCCGTCTCAGGCCATGTGTGTGTGGAGTTTGCATGTTCTCCCCGTGCCTCAGGGAGTTTTTCTCCTGGTTCTCCGGTTTCCTCCCGGTCCAAAAAACATGCACAGTAGGTTGATTGGCACCTTGGAAAATTGTCCCTAGTGTATGAATGTGTGTGTATGTGTGTGTGTGTGAGTGTGTGTGCCCTGCGATCGGTTGGCATTCAATCCAGGGTGTATCCTGCCTTAATGCCCATAGACGCCTGAGATAGGCACAGGCAGTAGAAGATGAATGAATGAATGAATGTACAATTGAGCAATTCAGGGTTTTAAGCCTTATCAAGATATACCATAAATGTTTCACTCACTCTGGCATAATAACTTTAATGCAGAAAAATGAGAACCAGCATCATTGTACTGTACACGTACTTGTACACGAACCCTTTTTTTCACTCGGCTGTAATTTTGTTAACCCGGATTTGTAACTGGACCTGAGAGATTTTTATTGAGGAAATCACTGACCACGGCGAAGTTACATCACAATCAAAATGTCTTTAGCTCTCTTCAGAAATTAGTGGTGGCAAAAAAAAAGCCCACAGATGAGAAGGTGTATGGTCATTTTCACCAAACTTTCATTATGCCAAAGCGACCGCTAATGACATATACAGGAGGCTGTGGATCGCGTCGATATTGCACAGTGTTATTATAAGGCAATTTAAGCTCCTTTACCAGATGTGAGCTTAGATTGATTTCTAAGGCAGCTCGGAGCCACTGATCCTGTCCCGCTTTCCAGATCCTGTCTAAGAAATGCTACTGCGGCATGTCGTGCATTTCCCTTGGAACTCAGAGGGGCCAGTTTTTTTGTTTTTTTTTTCCCCCTCATTGGAACTGTTTTGACTTTATTTTACTAAGTGCTCCATTCAAACCACAAAGCAGCATTAAAAAAAATGGCCCTCAAGTGCAACTGACAGCTTCCTCGGTTAAATCATTACTAGGAGACTAATTAAATTTGTTGGAAGGGACATGGGAGAGATGCACAAGCAGGATAGAAATGCTTTGGGCCGTAAAAAAAAAAAAAAAAAAAAACGCAATTCTTTGGAGCTTTTGTTGGATTTCAGAGGCACGAGGACAGGAAGAAGGAAACTTGTCTCTAATTGCCTGGCAGGTCGTGTTTATCCAGCCATGGCATTGACAGGCCTCGCACCGATGTTTATTTTCACATTCCTACCTATTTCAGAGAAAATAAATCAAGGCACCGCTGTCGGGAATGAAAGGAGCCACTCGTTATGGCATGTGGAACATTTCTGTCAGAGCTTAATGGTCTCAGCCAGAGGTGAAGAAACATGACTGAGCCCACATTCATCAAGCATTTTTCCAGGAGATCCTTTAATGCATTAATTTGTTTAATTCTGTCTCCGACTTCCTGCAATCCTGAATTAATGTGCTTTCGGGGCCAATGTGGTTTCAGACTTTTTTTGCACTTTAATTTCTGATCTGGTAAAATGTACAATTCAATTATGATTAAAATTAAGTAAAAAAAAAGTCTTAGGCAAGTCTTACTAATTTATGAATAATTATAACATATGATTATACATTTTAAACCCTTTAAATATAAAGTATAAATATTATAGTATAGGGAAAAATGATAATGGCTGATGGTTTGTGTGCTCCTTACATCCATCGAGTTGCTCGCACAAAGTCCACCATCCTCCTTCCTTAGGACTGTCGATGGCAGAGTATTACTATAACTAAGCATCCCCATAACTAAGCACCCAAGTGTCTTGTTCAAAGACTCAAGAGTAGCAGCCTGGTATGGCCAGGACCCAAACCCCAGGTCCAAAGTTCTATATATTGACCCTATATACTATATTCTATTATATAGTGTATTATATTATATATGTAATATAGGGGCACGTTTGCCTCACACCACCAGGATCCGGGTTCGATTCGCGTCTCGGCCATGTGTGTGTGGAGTTTGCATGTTCTCCCCGTGCCTCAGGAGGGGTTTTTTCTCCTCCGGGTTCTCCGGTTTCTCCCCGGTCCAAAAACATGCACGGTAGGTTGATTGGCACCTTGGAAAATTGTCCCTAGTGTATGAATGTGTGTGTGATTGTGAATGTGAGTGTGTGTATGAATGTGAGTGTTGGCATTCCATCCAGGGTGTATCCTGCCTTAATGCCCATAGATGCCTGATAGGCACAGGCTCCCCGTGATCCAAGGGATGAATGAATGAATGAATTAATGAATTATACTACTATATTTGTGCAAAAGTTTTAGGCAGGTGTGAAAAAGTGCTGTAAACAAGGAATGCTTTCAGAAATAATAATGATTGTTTATTTTTGCTCAATTCACAATTCACAATTCTTCGGTATTGCGAAGCTGCTACTCTTGGGTCCTTCAGCAAGGCCCTTAACCCTCTGTGCTCCAGGGGGCGCGGTATCATTGCTGAACCTGAACTCTGATCCCGGCTTCCGAACAATCTGGTATATGCGAAGAAATAATTTCACTGTGCTGTAATGTTTATGTGACAAATAAAGGCTATTCTATTAAAATTCCCTTCCTACTCCATGTGCAATTCCTATGTCTGCCAGTATAGGTGCTATGATGCAAGTTTTTCTCTTTTTTTTTCCTGCGCAAACCTACGGCCAGACATGTGGCAGGATATCCTGAGGGAAGATTTTGTCACCAGCTTGTTTCTCAGCCACATCCTGGACGTCTCGAGGTGACTGACTCCGACCCCTGGTTGAACCCCGCAAGCGGAGCCCGGGGTCCTCGGCCGAAATGGACGTAATTATAAACACATTTAATCTCGCACACTGACTATTTGATGACAAGAGAAAATGATTTGGTCCAGATTGGTGTTTTTGCTCGAAGAAATGGTTCCAAATATAACATTTCTATTTTTTTTTTCCTCCTAAGGAATTTTATCTCGCAGTTTCATCTTAATGAATTCTGACTATCTGATCTGAAAATACGCCTTGTCGCCTTACAGCATGACAGACCCTGATTATGCACTTCGCTTGGGTTACTGATTGTATGGAGTTTACTTTTTTTCCCTCTTTGTGTCCATCAGGGTCTCCTTTCGGATTCTCGCGGTCTCTCCTAAAACCATCGAGGTAGGTGGATTTGCACCTCTGTGTGTGTGTGTGTGTGTTTAGTGACGAACGAACCGTCTGCTCACGCCCAATATTCTTGACATTGGCTCCGAGTTCGCCATGACCCTGAGAAGCGAAATAAATCAATTTCACAATAGTTCAACAATTTCCTTTTTGTTTCTTGGACTTCGCCCACTTCCTGAGTCTCACAGGACGGGAAAACCATAATTAACTCCTTCAGACAGACTCCCCTTGTCTCAGAGATGCCAGTAAACAAAATCCCCACACGGTGCAACTAGGTCTGTACATTTTAATAAAATAAATCGATGCGCTAATGATCGGAGGCGCCATGTGCGTGCCACGAGAACTTCCTGGCTTCCCCCCCCTCTGAGGTTAATTTAATTAGGTTTCTCCTCTAAGCGCACTCAGAAAAGCAGGTGCATTTTATTTATTTATTTATTTTTGCCAACTTCTGCCTTGTAATATCTGAAAAATAATCAAAGTTTAATGATTAAGTGATTTAAATGAGAATAACCAGAAAGTGTACAGTAACGGGCAAATGATAACCACACAAGAAGGATTCTACCTCCTGCTTTAGTGCTGCTTCATTTTATTTCATTAAAGATTTTTATTCTTCTACATGCTGGTTGTTTCTTCTTCTTATTATTATTGTTGTATTATAATAATAGCATGATTTATAAAGATTTAAAGTACAGTAATAGAAAGACGATAATTGTTTTCTAGCAAAAATGACCAATTTTGTGTGTCCTGTCCCAAAAAAAAAACAAACAACTTATATTTATTCTTAAGGGCCATGTGCAGGGGCCCAGGAGTCGACAACTTATAACAAGCATGGCTGGGATTTGAACATACAAGCTTCAGACCAAAGGCTTAACCATTACGATGCCAATACACTACTACACATGTAAGCAATCTTATTTCTAGAATTGTATGTATATGTACAGAATATGTAATTGAACTTTTTAAAATCCAGTTAATTTCCTAAATTTATAAAAAAAAAAACCTGGTGTATATGTCGCTATATGCTTTATATGTATGTATATATGCTATGTATACCCTCACACCTGAGGGCCCGGGTTCGATTCTCGTCTCAGCCATCTGTGTGTGGGGTTTGCATGTTCTCCCCGTGCCTTGGGGGGTTTTTCTCCGGGTTCTCCGGTTTCGACCGGGTCCAAAAACATGCACGGTAGGTTGATTGGCACCTTGGAAAGTTATCTCTAGTGTATGAATGTGTGTGTGAATGTGATTGTGTGTGCCCTGCGATAGGTTGGCATTCCATCCAGGATGCATCCTGCCTTAATGCCCATAGACGCCTGTGATAGGCTCCCCGAGACCAGAGTATCGGATATAGCGGTAGAAGATGAATGAATGAATGTATATTCTATATATCATATATCATATCATCTTCTACCTCTATATCGGATCTTCACTCGGGTCACGGGGAGCCTGTGCCTATCTCAGGTATCTATGGGCAGGATACACCCTGGATGGTATGCCAACACATGGCAGGGCACACACACACTCACATTCATACACACACACATTCACACACACACACACATTTCAAACACTAGGGACAATTTTCCAAGGTGCCAATCAACCTACCGTGCATGTTTTTGGACCGGGGGGAAACCAGGAGAACCCGGAGAAAAAACCCCTGAGGCACGGGGAGAACATGCAAACTCCACACACACATGGCCGAGATGGGAATCGAACCCGGACCCTGGCGGTGTGAGCCAAACGTGCATAGTGCATAGTACATAGTGTGTCATTTGTCACTACACTACCTTGTGACATCAGAGAAAGTGTATTTCTGGATTTACCCATTCACTTTTAAATAATTATTTATAATATTTTTTTGTTAAATATGATCAAATTTGACCAGTTTAATAATAGATTAAGCAAGAATGTAAACACGTTTTTTTTATTTTTTATGAATTTTCATATACTATGCTGACAACTTGGTATACTTTTTTGAGACACAGTTATAGTATCTATATATATATATATATATATATATATATATATATATATATATATATATATATATTATATATTGATATATATATATATATATATATATATATATATATATATATATATGAATGAAAAATGCCCTTTACGGAACAAGAACAATTCACTTAAATCTAGTTAGAATGTATTAAAATGATGCAAAAAATAAGTATACTTATTATTATTATTACTTATTTTTAAGAATACCAGCATTAATATCGAGCCGATACGAAAGTCTACCAGATCCTTTAACTGGACAAAAAATGGTAAATGGTAAAAAATCCTAGTTTCAAGCAAGTTCAAGTCCTTTTACATTTATGGCATTTGGCAGACACGACTGAGCAGCTGAGGCTTTAGGGCCTTGCTCAAGGGCACACTCGTGGCAGCTTGGTTTTTGCTGAGATTTGACCCTGCAACCTTCCAATCCAGGGCCCAATGCCTTACCCACTGAGCTCCCATCTCATGTATTGTAACCCAAGAAAAATTAACCTTTAAGATTCTTGCTATAGGAATTTATTTCGCAGCTTAAAATTCAACGTGCACTTTATATCTTTCACTTGTTTCCAAGATTTACTTGCCTAGCTTGAACACATACCGCATTCTTACTCTAAGATTTATAGTCTAATGTGCAATATGGTGTTTAGGACTTTCCATCTTTCATAGCAAAAAAAAATAACGCACATTTTCTAGAAATAAGCTTTTATTTCCTTTCTTATCAACTCCGACGCTGGATTATTGTCTTGGGTTCCTTTGTTTGTTTGTTTATCAAAGTTCTGTTCTTTTGCATCCCACCTTTGCTCCTTCAGTCACACACACACACACACACTATCCATTGACACATTCCTCTACACGCCGGTTCACAATTATCAAGGGTATTCAAACTACAGTATAAAGGCCAGTACTTGGAGACTTGTTTGCTCTTTGACTTTCCTCATCAGGCTTTCATGACCTACATGGGTTACCTGACCTTCCGGAGTGCAGCAGCTGAGTGTTGAACAGTCCCCCGCTGTGCCTCCTAAACCTGCCATATCACACACACACACACATACACACACACACACACACTGAGTTACTAATACCACCACTGGATCCTTCAGCCTACAACTCTGAATATTTTGGCCTGCAAGCGTCCCCTTGACATCCAACACCAGCAGCTGCTGCCCTCTTTTCTAAGCTTTCAGCAGTTGGAATCACAGCGTCTTTGTCCCATTCAATCGTCCACGCCAACCACATGAGCGGCAAACAACATTTCACATACATACATACATTCCTTTTCTTCCATTTAAGCATGGAATGAACAGCGTATCTCCAGGGCCTTGCAGGCAATTCGGTATATCAGATTTCGCATCAATTTGTGCACATTTTTAACTCGAGAACCTCCCCCCCCCTTCACATTTTTCATTCCTTACACTACGTGCCATTAGCGTAACGATCGCTTTGCTGCTCGGGAATCGCGCTTCCAAGAATAACAAATGACACACGAGAGCAAATTCAAGACATCTTGACTTTATAAAACCTGTATAACCCTATTCCATATATTACTATACATCACTGTAGATCCAGATGTTTATGTTTTTTTTTATTATTTAATTCTGGTGCTCTACGCACACCAATTTAATGCTCTGAAACTTTTCCAAACCCTTTTAGCTCATCACTTATTTACCGCAGTATGTTCGCCTTGACTTTGCCTGGGTGCCCATGTGTGTGCATATCTAAATTTCTGCATCTCACAAGCAAAACCTGTATCAATATTTCACAGAAGGAGCTCCACACCTACCATTTGACTGGCAGTGAAGATCATCCATAATTCAGATTATTGGTGCATTTTCTTTTTCTTTTTTTTTTTTCTTTTTTTTTTAGGAGAACGGCAGAATGGCAAACTCCCAGCCATCAATTTTGCAGGGCATCAGAATTCATTTTTCGTTGGCATTATGAGGATAGTGATGTGATTTTTCTGCTGATGGAGCTAGATGGGTGTCTTGCCAAGCTGCCACTCTTGGGGGCCCTTGAGAAAGGCCCTTAACAAAGGTATCATGGCTGACCCTGTGCTCTAACCCCAGGTTTCCTAACATGACTGGGATATGGACTTTCAGTGTGTCTGTATTGTGTGACAAGCTTCTTTATTTCCTTTGTCTTCCTATCACAAAAAAATGCTCATCCACTCCTAAAAACAACACTAATAATAACTTTAATCATTTTTATCCTGAAACGAAATACAATTCAGACACTGGAGTTTAAATAAATACAACAAATGTTGGTAGGGGCACGGTGGCTTACGTTCACCTCACACCGTTCAGCGTCCGGGTTCGATTCCCGGTCTCGGCCATGTGTCTGTGGAGTTTACATGTTCTCCCCGTGCCTCAGGGGGTTTTTCTCCGGGTTCTCCGGTTACCCCCCGTGTAGTGTCCCTAGTGTATGAATGTGTGTGTGAATGTGAGTGTTTGTGTGCCCTGCAATGGGTTTGCATTGCATACAGGGTGTATCCTGCCTTGATGCCACAAGACGCTGGCTCCCCCTGTGACTGAGGGAATATCGGATAAAGCAGTAGAAGATGAATGAATAAATGAATAAATAATAATAATAATAATAATAATAATAATAATAATAATAATAATAATAATAATAATAATTAAAATAATAATAATATCGGTGGTGCTGTTTCCACACAATCCTGCCATAAAATATTTTCAAGTCTATTAAAAATGGGATATAAAACTAAACATGCTACACCTCATAAGCATTATTGTCCCAATTGTTATTGTCCCATTATTGTTTCCCCGGGGTTCTCCGGTTTCCTCCCGGTCCAAAAACATACACGGTAGGTTGATTAATGGCACCTTGGAAAATTGTCCCTAGTGTATGAATGTGTGTGTGTTGTGTCCTGTGATGGGTTGGCATTCCATCCAGGGTGTATCCTGCCTTAATGCCCATAGACGCCTGAGATAGGCACAGACTCCCCGTGACCCGAGGGAAGATCGGATAAAGCGGTAGAAGATGAATGAATGAATGAATGAAGAAATGTTGGTTTAATGAAAAAAAAGGTGCATAATTTAAACAGGAATGTGGACATGAATGGAGTCTATTCAATCATCACACAAAAATTCTAACCTAAAAAAATAAAAATAAATAAATAAATAAAATTTAGGGTGCCTTAAAAAGATCCATTTGGACGGGTTCGCTATGGAAAAAAAGCATGTATTTTTTTTTTGGGTGACACAAAATATAATAGTACACTGAATATTCCATTATACGCCTGCACGGATCAAATTCCCACTCAGTGTGTATACGTGTGAATTCCCAACAGTCATAATTGCTACCTTTTTGCGTTCACAATACCCACAAAGGAAGTGTGCTACTTACTGAACAAAAAAAGACAGCATTACCACCGCTGAGCTCTGTTTGTTCAGGGAGGAAATCTGTCTTGGCAAATTACATGCAGTGTTGTATCCTTCAGGGGTAGTGAAGGACGATGCCTGAAAAAATAGACACAATAAAAAAGAAAAAGAAAACGCTCTAGAAGTCGAGCTGATGGGATTCTGGCATATTTGCGGTAAACCGCGGGGAGGAAATAACCACAGTTCACCTCATTATTGAAAGTGCTTCTCAGAATCAAACTCCGCGTCGGAATTCTTTTTTGGATAGGAAGAGGTGGATTATCTCCTGCGCTCCTTCGTCTTTCTGCTTTCACTCGTCCTCTGGATGAATATCTGCGGTAATCCCAGGGACGGTTGGAAAAACAGATTTCATTTCCCCTTTTAAACTAAAGCAAATAAGGAGCATATAATAGCAGGTGAAATTTCAGTCATGTACGGCGTTGTTTATTATTCCCTCCAAAGCCGGACAGATTAAAAACACACCCGGTGGGCTTGTAAAAATAAATAAATAAATAAAATAGATAGATAGAAAGAAAAGGTACAGGTAAGCAACCTGAATTGGCAGGAAGTGTAGCTCTGTAAGCCGGTTGAACATCCTGTCTTGGGTTGTGTACGGAAATACATGGTGAGGGAAAATAAAAAGGGGGGTGGGTAGTAATGTGTCCATAATATAGGTGTGTTATCTGTCAGACAGGCTAATCCTCCCCGATCAAGACTTCATGACAGGACTGCCATGCTCACTGACACAGCAGTCTAAACTTTCTGCCCAAACTTGCAAGCTCGTGCAAAACCTCGGCAGAGTTTACACAGCCGTAACGGAGCAGGAAATGAAGTTACACGTCTCCTGTTCGGCCTGAACGTCACACGGAGCATTGAGGAAAGCTGTTCGGGCTAAATCTCAGCGTTGTAGAACAAACAGTGTACAGATGTTCAAGAAAATAGAATAAGCAAGTTGTTCCCAATGAAGTATTGCTTTAATAGGAATTTCATTCATTCGTTCATTCTACCGCTTTATCCGATCTTCCCTCGGGTCACGGGGAGTCTGTGTCTATCTCAGGCGTCTATGGGCATTAAGGCAGGATACACCCTGGATGGAATGCCAACCCATCGCAGGGCACACACACACACACACACACATTCATACACTAGGGACAATTTTCCAAGGTGCCAATCAACCTACTGTGCATGTTTTTGGACCGGGGAGGAAACCGGAGGAACCCGGAGAAAAACCCCCTGAGGCACCTGGAGAACATGCAAACTCCACACACACATGGCCGAGACGGGAACCCTGAATCCTGGCTGTGTGAGGCGAACGTGCTAACCACTAAGCCATTGTGTCCCTTAATAGGAATTTCTTTTTAATTATTTATTTAATAGTCTAGAGTAAACATTTTAAAACAATATTTATTTATACTGGCGTCTCGGCTAACGTCTGTTTCTGCTAACAGGAATTATTCAGTTAACGGTGTGTTTCGCCACCAAAATTTTGTACCAACGACCCACGTCAAGAACAAGTCTTCTCCTCTTTCTCTCCAGGACAGTTGGTCAGTCAAGCGCTCATTTATTGTAAATCAGACATCCATTTGTGAACAATAAATTGCGCTATTTTCGCTATTTAGCGCTTAAAGTGGTGTCGCGGCTAACATCCGTTTCAGCTAAAGTCGCATTTTCAGGAACGGATTAACGACGTTAGCCGAGGCGCCGCTGTGTTTTGAATCGAATACAATTTGCAATTCCTCTCGCGCCGAAAATATAAAGCATTTCTTTATACCATTCAAAGTGTATACTATTATACTAG
Organism: Kryptopterus vitreolus; assembly: GCA_030449085.1. Classification (NCBI taxonomy): domain Eukaryota; kingdom Metazoa; phylum Chordata; class Actinopteri; order Siluriformes; family Siluridae; genus Kryptopterus; species Kryptopterus vitreolus. The sequence continues at coordinate 8,464,904 of JACRUU010000002.1, read as the reverse complement.
AAACCCATCATTTATGTTCAGCTCAGTGTGTTCTATTTCTCAACACCGAATTCAACATAAACAAATCCATCCGCCAACATTTCAACCAACAATATCTTTCTCTGTCATTGTCAGGACATTTCCTCCTCCCACTGAATGTGTCGTCTAGCCGGAGTTTACATAGAGAAAGCCACAACAAGGCTCACACAGTTACAGCCTTCCACATTCCCATGTTTGTTTACACTGTAACATGTGTCTGTGTGCATTCATATAATGTCTCCACCCCCGTCTCACCATCCGTCCTGGTTTTAAAGTGTCTTTTTATATGTCTATATATATATATATATATATATATATATATATATATATATATATATATATATATATATATATATATATATATATATATATATATATATATATATAGTATATATATATATATATATATATGTATGCGTGTCCATATCATATCATAAAAGATGACATAATTTCTTACATTTTTTATGCATGAAACAGTTTGTTCAAATTAAACATTTTTTTTTTACATATTTGAGTGTTAAAGATTCATTTTAAGCTAAGGTACAATTATAATAAGACATTAAACTCTGTGGTTCTGTTTAGTAAACACAAATTATGGACTGCCATTTATATTTACATTCCAGTACAGTTTACCGTTACTTCACAGCCGCACTCCGTTTTACAAGCGTAACATTAAGAGGACCTGAATATTCATCCAAAATTATATCACTGACAAATATATTCAAGTCCTGTGAGCATTAATATACAATAGGCCAAATACATAAAGTGATGCCTTCCTGCACAGGATATGTCATTCCAAAAAAAAAAAAAAAACAAAAAAAAAAAACGAATTAAATCAGACCAATCTGGTATAAATGTCAAGAATTAATGAATTAATTGATTTTATTATCTTGAGCTTATTATTGAAAAATACATACTAGATAGATTTCAATGATTTAATTCACCTGCATATTACCAATATTACTGCATATTATCAATGACCCACCATGCAATATCAAATAATGTATTATTATTATTATTATTATTATTATTATTATTATTATTAATAATAATAATAATAATAATAATAATAATAATAATAATAATAATTATTATTATTATTATTATTATTATTATTATTTTTTTTTTAATTTTTTAATTTTTTTTGTTATTTTTTATTATTATTATTATTATTACTGCTCCTGCCTTTCTCCTTCCAGCACATTATTTATCTTCTGACGCTCAGCCTGTATGAATGATTGCTATCATATACGCTGCTTATTTTTGGATAAACTCCTCCAAACAGACATGAAAGTCTGTGCCTGTACCCACCTGCCAGCTTCTCACTAGGTGGTCCTGCACCGTGCCGGCTTTGTATGTTATGTTTATCAAGAGGGCATGAGAAATGACTTCCCCGGAGACTCGAGCTGTCTTTGCGCAGGGAAAACTCAAGTGTGTCTGACAGGTCACTACGGAGCAAACTCAATCACTGCTGACTGATTGGCAAGGCAGGAAATGAGCAATCAGCTCCCTCGTTTTTCTATTTAAAGGAGGGTGGGGGGGGGGGGGGGTGGAGAAAAATGGAAAGAAGTTCCTGAGGCGTCTTTGGACCTTCAGTTAAAAGAGGCATACTGGATTTTACACACTGAGCACATGAGATGACTAAATGCTTGATTTGGGATACAGATTCTCATTTCCTGCGCCGTACCACTATAAGAGACGGAAACGCCAAGGTCCATTGATCATTTCCTGTATGGTCTTAATTAGGCCAAAAATTGAATCGAAGCTTGTTGAAGAGCGGTTGTGAGGTCTCGGGGGGGGGGGGGGGGGGGGGGGGGGGGGGGGGGGGGGGGGGGGGGGGTGGGGGGTGGGGGGGGGGGGGAAGGGGGGGGGGGGGGCGGGGGGGTCCGGCGAGCTTTCTTCAGCTTTCGGTGCACTGTATATTTTCTTTTCCCGGCTGGACTAAGCAGAAGTTGAGTTTGAGGAAAAGGCCAGGTTCCCCCTGGAGGAAATGTGGTCAGATCAGTGGTTGCCACGGACAACGGCTCTTTCACGACGTCCAAGACCGAGACGGATGTTAAAAAAAAAAGAAAAGGGGGGGGGGGATTCTGGGAAGCCATAACCTCCGGCCGGAAGGGTCTGGGCAGGGTGGTGCACGGAGGTAGCGCAGATTTCTTCTCAGCCTCCCCTCCGGTCCTCCCATCGCATATGATTCATTTCAGTGGCGTGCTGACGGCTTCACACCCTGACGCTGTGTGGCCTGACAAATGAGGCTCTGCAGAGGCCAAAGGGTCGAATTTGAGGGCCCATTTAGCACAGCGTTAGGGTCTAATTATGTAAATACAATGTCATAGGGTTTGTTTCACCGAGAGATGGTTACGATTCAGGATAGCTGGCAAAACAAATGAAAGTGTTTCCAGGAGTTGCCTGTGATGGAGTTTATATTGATGGAGTCAAAATTCATGGTCATTACTTTTTAGTTGCCGGTGTAGCGCTGTAGTCCTGGTCCATGTTTTCTGATCATCATTAGAACGCTGAGGGCACGGAGAGGGTAAAAAAAGGAACAAAGGCCTGAGTGATTGTGGTAGAATTCATAAAGCATAAAGCATCAAGCATAAAGCAGGAAACTACATGTTTTGAGAACAGCTCTTATACACTGTGTTTCTTTTACAGCATCAGAGGGATGCTACAGACGGGTGTCACACATTAATTGCAGCCAATATGTTGAGATATTGGTGCCGATAGCAGACATATTTGTTAATCGGTAAACAGTAGGGTGAAGGAGAAAAAAAAGAATGACTAACAACATTTTTCAGGGTTCTGGCTAATTTACGATTTAAATGCTAATTGTAATGCATGCATATCTATATCTATATCTATCTATGTATATATAATATATATATATATATATATATATATATATATATATATATATATATTATATATATATATATAAGGGCTGTCAAGCTTTTCTGAATAATATTCTGTCTGTGCATAACATTCTGATCTGAGCAGAATGAGGGAGGGGGTGATGTCACTATTAAGACTTGGGGGTATATATATTAGGGCTGTCAAAGTTAACACAAATCGACAAATGTATATGGATGGATGGATGGATGGATGGATGGATGGATGGATAGATAGATAGATAGATAGATAGATAGATAGATAGATAGATAGATAGATAGATAGATAGATAGATAGATAGATAGATAGATACTTTATTAATCCCTGAGGAAAATGACAGTTATTTGTAGTTATTTTTCATTCATTCATTCATTTTCTTTAGTCTGTGTCTATCTCAGACGTCTATGGGCATTAAGGCAGGATACACCCTGGATGGAATGCCAACCCATCGCAGGGCACACACACACACACATTCACACACTAGGGACAATTTTCCAAGGTGCCAATCAACCTACCGTGCATGTTTTTGGACCGGGGAAAACCGGAGAACCCGGAGAAAAACCCCCTGAGGCACGGGGAGAACATGCAAACTCCACACACACATGACCGAGACGGGAATCGAACCCGGACCTAGTTATTTTTCATCTCAACACTTTGTCGGGTCTTAAATAAAGTGAACTTAATCACGTTAAACATGACACTTTCTGACATTCAAACCTGACACTTTTGACTGTCTTTCTGACTAACTTTCTGTTTGTGTGTGAGCTCAGCTTCCCTGCTGTCCCGATCATTACAAAATCACAGTTATTTATCAATACGGAAAATAAATCACAGCCTGCATTAAACAGTTTCATTAGTGGAATGAGCGGATCAAGGCCGAGCGTCCTTAACCTCCCGGCGATAAGAACACTGTCCTTCATGTTCTCACTATGAGTTCTTTCTTTCACTCTCTTGCCATTGCCTTGTTTTCATGCTGAGTCTCCCGCGATGACTCCGATAATGCTAATGTGTCAGGCGGGAGACGCTCGCAAAATAGCTTCGAATCCTCTTCAGAACCTGGGCCCATCCGCTTTTATCACCGCTGTGTTTACATTTATTAGCACTCGTCTAAAACGTGTCATCTCCTCCCTCTCCGTTTCGAGCCTCTTCGTATCCATTTAAGACTGCCGCTTCGCCAAACAGATGCTATCGAGCGGTAAAAAATGTTTTGTCTGCTTTCCATTAGCAAGACAAATGTTGCCTTCAGGCCTTCACACATCTACAGGCACAGGAAGCGTGACACAGCCAGAGTGTACAGGGTGTACATTCAGGCCATGACGCAAAAATAACACAATCCTACACTCATTTATGCAAAAAAATATATATATAACTATGTGTCATTTATTAGTAGTGTACATATCGCCTAAACTTTAGATTCACGAGGTTACGGGAATAACCTGACTTTGTGTTTACCTTATCTTTGGGCGATTATTTAATCGTTTTAAACCGCAAAGTCGCCTTGTTCAAAGATGACCTTAGGGTAATGTGGAATGGTGCAAGAGGGAATTGAGTTAATCTAACAGTCTTCAAGAGAGGAAAAAGGTAATTACATTTGTTAACATTGCCAGGCCTGAGAATCCTCCCTCAAAATGCCCCTGTAATCCAAACAGAGGCAAAGCAGAGACCAGGGTTTACCCAGAATAATGGCCTCCATTAGACAGCTGGGTGCTCATGCCAGCTGCACCTCTCCTGACTACTTGAAAGATGGACAAAGTGTTAGTTTAACTCGATGCTACGAATGCGAGTCCATCCGCCATAACTCGGCTGTTTCCAGTCACTCGTTTTCCCCATATTTTAGCACTACTAAGCTCCTCTTTACTCAAACATCTGTCAAACAAAATGACACCAGCATGCTGATGGATGATTTGAATATGGGTTTGAATGATGACCCTCTGCTCGCGAGCGAAGCTTCTCTCTGCACCTCACATGGGACCTATTACCATGATAGCTTTTAACTCTGCAGGCTGTCCTTTCTTATACGCTTCGAGAGCTTTTTATTAGGAGCCTTGGCTTCAGGGGCACTTTCGAATTAAGAAGCAGGCATGATTATGTATGGGCTGTAATGAATGGTAATGTATGTGCTTGAAACACCTTAAATGAATGTATATTGCGCCGAATGAGTGTGTTAATTGTTATTGTTATTTAATGTTATTCATGGATGCGAGAAATGGATAATTTAGGCAATTTTATGCAACAGATCATGTGTGTGTATATATATATATATATATATATATATATATATATATATATATATATATATATATATATATATATATATATTATATATAGTAATTTAATTTAATTAAACATTTCACACACACTCAGTAACTGTAACAAATATTACTGTGACATATCATATATATATATATATATATATATATATATATATATATATATATATATATATATATATATATATATATATATTATATTATCTATATTGGGTGTGTTAGGAAGGTTATAATAAGTAGTGTAACTTTTCAATCACTTTATAAAAGTAAATTAACTGACTACATTTGATTACTTTTATTTCCAACTAAATAATACTTTACGAACGCACATAACTTTACAGTTAACCTTACAGTAGTAGTCAACCTTTGTTTACTGTTAGAAATCTCTGTTATCAAAATCTTTCATCACTCGAATTAAGTTTACATTCATTGAATTTTTAAGCACAGTCACAACAGAAGCCAGACTTCATAACAAATATATTTAATTCTGTTTTAGAAATCAAATCTTTGCATAACTGTGACAGGAAACACTGGCAAGTAACATGGTGGAGCCGGGAATTGAACCCCCAACCTGTGGAGGTGTGTAATCTTTAATATTTTTCATAAGTAACTGTAATTCAATTCACATTATATATTTCACACACTAAGTAACTGTAACAAATTACTGTGGCATTTATTTTCTAATTATATGTAAAAAATTTTTTATATATATATATATATATATATAATCTATATATATATATATATATATATATATATATATATATGTGTGTGTGTGTGTGTGTGGTGTGTGTGTGTGTGTGTGTGTGTATATCCTACCTACCTATCATAACATTTATTTTTATTCTCCTTTTATATCTCACTGTCCAGAAAATCCATAAAAAAAAAAGTAAACTGTCTATGCTTGTGTACTTAAGTGTGTTTTGTATTTACCCTTCATAATTGAATCTTATCCTCAGATTGAGACCGAAAGCACTTCTTGTACGTCGCTATATATATATATATATATATATATATATATATATATATATATATATATATATATATATATATATATATATATATATATATATATATATATATATATATATATATATACATGCACAATAGCATGATTGGCACCCTTGGATTTTTTTTACTACTGTATGAATTGTGTGTGTGTGTGAGTGTGTGTGTGTCCTGTGATGGGTTGGTATTCCATCCAGGGTGTATCCTGCCTTAATGCCCATAGACACCTGAGATAGGCACAGGCTCCCCATGACCCGAGGGAAGATGAATGAATAAATAGATATATATATATATATATATATATATATATATATATATATATATATATATATATATATATATATATATATATATATATATATATATATATATATATATATATATACATATATATCCACTCAAGGGTCTAGCAGTGACAGTTTGATATTGCTTGGGGTTGGGATTTTAACCTGTTACCTTCTGGGCTGGAGTCCAATTCTGTAACCACTGAAAAGATGTTCTCTATATACTGTATCTTAGAAGGAGGGCTATATGTTGATAAGATGCTAGTCACAGACCCTGCTTAACTCCCTGTTTATGTATACTGCCTCATAACACACTCATATGGCGCAATATAGATGACATAAACTGCCTCTTCAATGGTAAGAACAGAAGGTTACACAAAGCGGGACAGTGAAGTAGTGTAGCAGTGCATGGACTCAGATGTGTCAAGAATTCGATGGTGAAAAACCGCTAAACTTCACGTTGACGTGGATGTTCTCTGAGGCATTTTGCTAGTTTGTTTTGGGCCCAATTTCTCCAATTATGGAAGAGCTGTACATCAACACAAAGTTCTTTTGAGTGGTCACTTTTAACCTGAAAAGGAAATCTATCCTGCAAGGTTTTTCTCTTCCAGGATGAGTTGAAGAGAATATATAATCATTTCTATGTTGTCCAACCTGTTCAGTCATCCTGGAAGAGGAAAGGATAGGATAGATTTCATTACAGGTTAACACAATGCATGTTACATGTTAAGACAATAATGTGTGCACTGGGAAATAAACAAAAGAAACACAGTGGTAATTTATCCTTATTAAGTAAGTAAGAAAGTTATTTCTTTCTTTATTTTTCATTCTCTTTCATTCTCCGGCATCTGTGGTCCATTTCTGGTCCATAAAACATGTCAACAACCTCACAGGGTTATATTGAAGTTACATATGACGCAGCTACTGATGATATACAGAATGATTAGCCCACATTAATTATTCATTCATTCATTCAGTCATTCATTCATTCATTTACCCTTTTATCCGATTTTCCCTCGGGTCACGGGGTGCCTATCTCAGGCGTCTATGGGCATCAAGGCAGGATACACCCTGGATGGAATGCCAACCCATCATAGGACACACACACAGTCACACACATTCACTAGGGACAATTTTCCAAGGTGCCAATCAACCTACCGTGCTTGTTTTTGGATCGGGAGGAAACCGGAGAACCCGGAGAAAACCCCCCCGAGGCACGGGGAGAACATGCAAACTCCACACACACACATGGCCGAGACGGGAATCGAATCCCGGACCCTGGAGGTGTGAGGCGAACGTGCCTCACTACTTGCGCCCCCATCCACTTTAATTAGCCCAGATTAATAAATAAACCCACATTTCCTTTTCCTGTTTTATTTCCTAGAAGATGCAGCTCAGCCTTTTGAATCTATATTCTATGTGACTCTCAGGCCATATAGTGTTGCTATACTTCATTCATGAAGCAGCTGTCGTGTTGGCGAGAGATTGCGCTTGAGAAACGAGGAGAAATCAGAAGAAGAAATAGTGGAGCCTTTATTTGCCGCATATCCATTACAGCACAGCGAAATTCTTTCTGAACATATTCAGCTTGTTTGGAAGCTAGGGTCAGAGCTCATAGTCAGCCACGATACAGCACAGAACGATGCACAACCACTGAGCTCCACCCCTCCCTCAGTCAAGTACCTAATATTGGTCACAAGTTATTGATCGCTTTCTAAATAATACAAGCAATAGTAAATCTACTAATGAATATATTTACGGTCATGTTACACTTTATAGACTATTTTTATATTTTTTTATAAAGATATCTCTTTTATTTTTCTCGTTTTCTTTTATTTATCTCTTTTTATTCTATTTTATTTTTCTTTTCCTTCTTTTTTTTAATTCACATTTATTTATAATATCGGCACTGTTTTCTTTTTTCCACCCATTATGTTTACACATGTTGGACGGTTGTTAAATAAAGCAGTTCGCTGCATGTCGTGTACTATGTATGTATGTGTATGTGACATATAAAATTGCAGTTATGTTAAAAACAATAAAAGCTTTTTTTTTTAATTCAACGCTTCACATTTACGCTGATACATCAATGTGAATCGGTCAATCTTACTATTTCTATTAGACACAACACTCCATTATCGATATACCAATTAACAGAAAGTCATTTTGAAAGAACATTTGATGGTATAATGAAGCCGCTCCTGGTGGTGGTGCTCCCTGCAGTGATATACACATTTACACTTTAAATTTGGTCTTCTTTTATCTAACATATAATAGCCTTTATATGTCAGATATGAAAATATAAATAGGTTTATAGGGAAAAATATGTTTTTTTTTTGAGAAAGTACACAGTTAAGACGTTAATGTTTACACCACATTAAAAAAATTCCGTTTTATTTATTTACCATGACTACTAAGTGGGTTAACAAACCTTGCTTAAGAACCCAAGAGTAGCACCTTGGTGATACCGGGGCTCGAACCCCCGACCCTCTGATTAGCAGAGCAATGAGCTACACCCCCCCCCCCACCCTTGTCCAAAAATAACAAAAAAGTAACAAATATGTAAACACAGTTACATTAAATCAACATAAGGAACCAATGTGATATTCACATTTACAGAATTTCTTGCTCAAGGGCTCACTAACGGCAGCTTGGTGATGGTGGGACTTGAACCTGAGATATTCCGATCTTCTGGTCCAAAGGCCAATGACTTAACCATTGCGCTACCGTCTCCTTATATTTGACATATCTTGCTATACTTCAATATTAACTTCATAATTACAGCCTGTTTTGTTCTCTTCACTGCGTTTTCTGCTTGATATGACTCGATCACTTGTTATAAGCAGTGTATCTGCAGTGTACAGTGTTCAAAAAATGTAAATTGAGAAGTCACAATGCACAGCCAAAGTGGTGAAAAGGAGATGGGGGCGAAATGTAAAGAATGTTGTTACAGCTGTTTTCTCTCGTACGGCAGGGGAAGTGAAACAGCAAATCATCTCATGAAGAAACAATTAACAGCCTCTGCTTGCGGATGGAGAAATGAAACAGCTGAATGGAATAGGAAAAAATAGGAAATGAGTCAATAGGGAGAAAGAGGGAGGGGGACAACAAGAGAATCGGAATAAACAGCAATGGACAGCTATGAGCACCTCTGACTTTAATCTCTGATCTCAGGCCGGTGTCGTGGGTGATCGGATCGACCGTATGATTACATGGGCTAGACGAGAACGAGAACGTCGCAGGCCGCCGGGTCCTACACTGTCTCTTATCATTAGGGACGCCATTGGCCAAAAATTCTCTCGATCAGCTGGCACAGGCCGTCTGCGTCTAGGAGCAGCGAGCTTTCCAAGCCACTGACCAGGATCAAGGATGTCTGTTCTGGCTTGACCGATTCTTTCTGTCACACCAATAGATGCCACGGATGGCAGGCTTCGTGCCGAGGGAATGAGGTGACGAGGAAAGTCAACCCGACCTTAAGATGAATGGATTGTTGCTTTACCGGAGCTCTGCTTCCTTCTCTCTTTCTAGTAAAAAATATTCAAGTAATCCAAATAGCACTTTGGGACAGTAATGCCTTTGTGTGTGGAGCATCTTTAGTTTGATATCTCATTTTCAGACTGAGAATATTTTATGGTGGGATTGTGTGGTTACGAAACAGCACAGCCGATATTATTATTATTATTATTATTATATTATTATTATTCATTCATCTTCTACCTCTATATCCAATCTTCCCTCGGTCAAGGGGAGCCTGTGACTATCTCAGGCGTCTTGTGGCATCAAGGCAGGATACACCCTGGATGCAATGCAAACCCATCACAGGGCACACACACACTCACATTCACACAGACATTCATACACTAGGGACTGGGGGAAAACTGGAGAACCCGGAGAAAAACCCCCTGAGGCATGAGAACATGCAAACTCCACACACACTTGGTGCGTGCTAATCACTAAACCACCATGCCACCATTATTATTATTGTTATTAGTAGTAGTAGTAGTAATAGTAGCAGTAGTTTGATTTTACTACAGATTGTAAAGTACTCAGACTTAACATTCATATGATCTCTTCATCCTGGCACCTGTTAGTGGGTGACACTTTGTCCTCAAAGTTCCTCAATGTTAAAAGCAGGAACAATCAGCAAAAACGTAAGGATTTGAGTTTGTCAAAGAACCAAATTGTGATTTCTAGAGGACCGGGTCAGATCATCTACAAAACTGTAGCTGTTTATTCCCCATCTACAGTCGTCCCAATCTATGAAAAGTGGTCCAAGGTAGAAGCAGAGGGTCATGGATGGCCAACATCGCCAACAGCAACATCCTCAACATCTGTAATAAATGGTCATTTGCTGAATCTATGTACAGTGTGTATGTATGTATATATTTGGTGAAGTACTTTTCTGTACTTTTGAGAGTCACTGTACTTCCCTCGGGTCACGGGGAGCCTGTGCCTACCTCAGGCGTCTATGGGCATTACGTCAGGATACACCCTGGATGGAATGCCAACCCATTGCAGGACACACACACACACACACACACACATTCATACACTAGGGACAATTTTCCAAGGTGCCAATCAACCTACCGTGCATGTTTTTGGATCGGGGGGAAACCGGAGAACCCGGAGAAAAACCCCCTGAGGCACGGGGAGAACATGCAAACTCCACACACACATGACCGAGACGGGAATCGAACCCGGATCCTGGCGGTGTGAGGCGAACGTGCTAACCACTGCGCCACCGTGCCCAGCCGTATGCTAGATTAGTGTATTTATAATATATTTCAAAATATATTGGGGGGCACGGTGGTTTAGTGGTTAGCACGTTCGCCTCACAAACACCAGGGTTGGGTTTCGATTCTCACCTCCGCCATGTGTGTATGGAGTTTGCATGTTCTCCCCATGCCTCAGGGGGTTTTTCTCCGGGTTCTCTGGTTTCCTCCCGGTCCAAAAACATGTACGGTAGGTTGACTGGTACCTTGGAAAAGTTGTCCCGTATGTGTGAATGTGTGCGTGATTGTGATTGTGTGTGTCCTGAGATGTGTTGGTATGCCCCAAGACGCCAGATTTAGGCACAGGTTCCCCATGACTCGAGGGAAGATGGGATGAAGCGGTGTAGCAAGGTAGAAGATGAATGAATGAATTTGTTCATCTTAAAACTGCTACGAAGGAAGAAAAAATAAATTAATGTTAGTTTCACTGCATTGTGGTTCTTAAAAAGAGATTCTTATGTCATTAAAATTACTTCGATGATGTAAGAATTGTGGTTTTCAAGACAGCGACATTTTTTTCATGCACATGTATTTATTTATTTATTTATTTTAAATAATAGATGTTTTTGCCATGCGTGATAAATGACAGATGAAATAAAGCAGGAGGATAAACCTGTAAAGTCATTCTACGTCATTCTTCTTATCCCTTATCCTTGTACAATGGCATTAAAGTATTTATCCACCATTTAACTTTATTTATATGGCAAGATTGATTGACAGGCGATCATATCTTACATTATTAAATAAAGAATTCAATTTGGCATCCATAAAGCTAGTTTTTAATCAGGTTAATTGCTGGAATTAATTCCTGGTACACTTCAAAAACACCACTGAATTAGCATTATTGTGTGTGTGTGTGTGTGTGTGTGTGTGTGTATGCACGGTAAACATTAATTACTCTAACGCCAAAGGCACCCGTCCATATAGTTCAAATGGTACACAGTTAAAAATCCAGAGCTGTCATAACTTTTCCATCTGCCGTTCCGCTGTCTGCGTTTCACTTATAAAAGAAGATGAAGTCTTCTAAATATTTATCAGCTCATAATGGCTGACGGTACGCCAAAACAAACTCGAGAGAGAGAGAGAGAGAGAGAGAGAGAGAGAGAGAGAGAGGAGAAATGTTCTGCCACATTCCGTCTTCTCAGGAAGACGCTCTTGACAGAAGTCATCAACTGAGGCATTAAAAGTCTCTCCCGAGCAAATAATTGATATTGCAGGTCCTCCGGTGCTCTAACTAGACCGGGGCTACATCAGTTACCCAACGTAGCAAACACTGACAAACTCAGCCAATCAGGAGTAATTAGGTCAAGCAGTCCATCAAAATGAGGCTTTTGACCAGATTTCAACTGCAGTCTGTTTAATGACTTGAATGTTTATGCAATCTGTGTGGTCTGTGTACACACAAACACACACACGCACACACGCACACACACAAAGAATGCTAGGGGCACATGGGACTAGAGTAATTATGCTCTATCTGAAAAGAAAATATATATATATATATATCGATATATATATATATCTCTATATATATGTATTATGTGTGTGTGTGTGTGTGTGTGTGTGTGTGTGTGTATTTTTTTCTTATATGTGTATAAAAATCGAAAAAATCTGTCTCTATTTCTCTATTTTAATGTTATATATTTGCCACCTACATAAAACTTTTCAGAATATTTTCAAAAGTATTATATATCGAATTGTTCTATAAAGTTTCATGGCTTTAAGTGTTTACCATGACCAAGATTGCTACTGATTTTTTTTTTTTTTTTACATTTTATTCACCATATTTGACCTTCAATTTCATTTAAAAGCATTCATTTTAATGGAATAGAAACGTCCGATGCTGATTTGAATGTAAATGCAACCTAATAAATGTATAAGAAACAAAAACAAACACAAAAAGACCCTCTCTTTTTCAGTTCAGGGCATGATGACCCGACCTGTAAACACTTCTTTATACACCATTGAGGGGTGTTGCTCAGTGTTTTAAGGCACTGGGCTACTGATTATAAGCTTTGTGGTTCTCATTGGGTCCTTGAGCAAGGGCCTTAACTCTCTGTGCTCCAGGGGGCGAACCCGGCTGAACTCTGCTTCCAAACAAAAAACTGGGATGTGTGCAGAAAGGATTTCACTGTGCAGTAATGTATATGTGACAAATAAAGGCTATCCTATTCTTCTATCCAAGAATAATCAGACCCATTGAATATGTAAATATAGTTTTGAGCAAAAAAGAAAACAATTGCTGACCTTTTTTTAAGAATTGTGATGATGTCATTCTGCAACAATGGGTTTTACAGGGTTGCTGTACAGACAAAGTATTATTCTTCATTTAAAAAATGTCATTACTTATGTTTAGTGGTTAGCACGTTCGCCTCACACCTCCAGGGTCCGGGTTCGATTCCCGTCTCGGCCATGTGTGTGTGGAGTTTGCATGTTCTCCCCGTGCCTCAGGGGTTTTTTCTCCGGGTTCTCCGGTTTCCTCCCCAGCGGTCCAAAAACATGCACGGTAGGTTTGATTGGCACCTTGGAAAAAAAATTGTCCCTAGTGTATGTGAATGTGTGTGTGAATGTGTGAGTGTGTGCGCCATACAGGGTGTGTCCTAGGTTGATGCCCATAGACACCTTAGATAGGCAGGATTAAAGATTGGGGTAGAAGGGGTAGAAGATGAATGAATGTTTACTGTTGCAAATGGATGTGTTCTGAAGGCCCCATGTATCTTATCATGAGATATCTTATCAACAAATGTGACTAATTCGACTGTACTTGTTTTTCTATGAGTTCAAACTTCATTTGGATTTTAAATTTTATTTTATTATTATAATCCCAGCAGAGTGAGTTTCTGTTTTCTCCACACATACCAGAGATGTTAGGAAGCAGGGCTCAGAGTGCAGGGTCAGCAATGACACATCGTCCCTGGAGCACAGAGGGTTGTGGGCCTTGTTCAAGGGCCCAAGAGTGTCAGATTGGCGATAATGAGACTTGAAACCCTGATCTTTCCATCAGTAACTGAGAGCCTTAACCACTGTATTACCACGTCCCCATTAAGTTTCCCCTTTAGTTTATTACATCCAGATTTCTGCATTATTGGATGGATACAGAGCCATGTTTTTCACTAGTAAGTGGATATCACAAAAATTGCACAAATTTGCATGTTATGACATATATATATATTATATATATATATATATATATATATATATATATATATATATATCTATATATTATTATTTTTTTTTATATTATTATTTTTTTATTTTTCCAATATAAAGAACCTTTTCATTGTTCTCGCTGGTATATTTTACACTTCTCTCCCAGCCGCGTGTATGTGCAGTTCATTTTATTAACCATGATTTATAAGAATGTGTTTTACTGTGGAAAGACTTCTTTTGGTCTCATTTACATGAATAGCATTTGGCATTCGCTGTGCCTTCTTTTCTTGATCTTAAGGGGGTTCAGGGCCTCCCTCAAGGGCCCAGAAGTTAGCCGTGGTGGGATTTTTTACTCATGGCCTTCAAATCCACACATCTCGAGCAGGGCGTTATGAGCTTTAAACAGAATCAACGATATGACCGTAGTAAAATCTAGCGACGCAAACTTGTCTAGCGTTTAATTCTAAGCGACTTCAATACAACCCTCATAAACCTACCCACTTGCTTCATGCCCTTGCTGCGCTCATTGCGTTTAAAATGCCAATCGTTAGCTGTCTGATTTTTGGCCTCGACCACGCTCTGAACCCGAGAGGAAAGATTGACTGATATGACACTGCTGTAAAACTGAGGCTGTACTCATGTGACCTTCTGTCCAGCCAACTCCAGCGGTCACCATGTGGCCTGTTAAATGTTTTATAAGGAAATACTTGAAGGCACAGCATGCTCTGTGGGTCTGAGAACATTCGAGGTCTACAAATTCCCAAAATGATAGCGGCCGTGAGAAGATAACGGCTCTGCCGAGGTCCATAGCAAGGTAACGCGACCAGAGTGCGCTCCGCCGGGGATGACGGTTTGCCAAAATCTACCGGATGTGGGTTGTTTTTTTTTCCCCATTGTTTTGTATGCTGGAATGGTTTTATTTTTACCTTTAATTAACTTCTCTGTTCAAAATGATACACTCTTTCCCCCTCTCCAAACTTCTCCGGTTCTCTGTCTATCTGCAACCAGAGCTTAATGCCTCATGTCTAATTGAGAGTGATTCATGTTCTGCGGTCATTTCAGTACAAAACCGTGGGTGGCTAGGTTTACCTCAAGTTTGTGTAAATCATTTAAGCACGTAAGTGGATTAACAGTGGAGGCTCGCTGGCCTTTTAAGGTCACGCTATATCATTTTCACGCTGCTGGCTAAAGTTGCGCGGCTAATGCGCTGCCCGTACGGCCATCGCGTTCCAAAGCTGCAGTGGCTGGCATGCTTCAGACTCCCGCCTCCGAACACGTTCCTCCTCGCTCGTGCCCCCCGACTCTCCAGGGAGTGAGCTTCTGCCAGGGCCTCCTCCCACTGACTTATGTTTATCTCTAATAAGGGCCCTGGCAGCGTTTGGGGCGGAGCTAGTTACATGTAATGGCATTAAGGAATTTAATTGGAAAATAAATATATTATTACTGAGATAAAAATGTGTAATTAAACTATAGTAACTTATAAAAATGTTAAAGATTATAAATAGGGTTACATCTGAACAATATCATGCAGTGGTTCTCAAATAGTGGGGTGTGGGGGGGGGGTATGTGACCCCGTACTAGAATTAAGTATAAATGCCCATCCACTACAGTGGGAGGAAGTTGCTATCGAAATATATGTGGTACAAGCTTAACAAGCATGTACCCCGACCCCCCCCAATCCCTGATGTAAAAAAATAACACGCCCTGCATCAATTTTCTGATGCAGTGTTATTTTGAAAAACCTTATCTTTGACACTTTATTCCTTAGAATGCTAACTTAAAGTGCCACCTAGTGGACAAATGAAAGAAATGGAAAAGGAAGCAGTTTAGGAAGTAATTGAAAAGTTCCACTACTTATTACATTTTGAATAGGGTCATGTATAATCAGTAATCCATTCCATTACCAAAGTAACCTTCCTCAACACTGGGCCCAGGTCAGATGAAAAGAAAGTTAAGAATAAAGGTAAGAAAATAAAATGGAATTAAAGATGACCAGATCATTACATCATTCATTCATTCATTCATTCATTCATCTTCTACCGTTATATCCGATCTTCCCTCAGTCACGGGGAGTCTGTGTCTATCTCAGACGTCTATGGGCATTAAGGCAGGATACACCCTCAATGGAATGCCAACCCATCGCAGGGCACACACACTCACACACACACACACATTCATACACTAGGGACAATTTTCCAAGGTGCCAATCAACCTACCGTGCATGTTTTTGGACCGGGAGGAAACCGGAGAACCCGGAGAAAAACCCCTGAGACACGGGGAGAACATGCAAACTCCACGCACACAGGATATCAAAACCCGGAATCAAACCCGGACCCTGGCGGTGTGAGGCGAACGTGCTAATCACTAAACCACCGTGCCCCGACCTATCCTACAGTATGTATGCTACAAAATAAACGCACGGAAGCAGCACGTCTGGCGTGTGAAAGTCCAGACGGAGCGTCTTTTGTGCGCCGATGAAAGACGTATGATATATAAGATCCCCGGCTTGCCTGCTGTAACCGTAGCTTGAGCACATGTTTTTGCCGAGGAGTTGAAAGATGGCCCATCCTTGCGAGAAACCAGTCGTGCGCGCATTAAAAACTGATTTACCTCAGTGAGGCGGGTCCTGGCCCCGTCGCTTCCGCGCAAGAGCCGAGGCACCAAAGAGACGCCGACGGCCGGTGCGACATTGTTTATTTTTCGCTAGAACATTCCAGGAGCTGACTGCTATTCCCTCTGCCCCGGAGTGCCTCAGACTCGTTTCTCCAGATTTAAGGCACGCCACACTTTCACTGACCCCTCTTTCTTCTAGTCTCACTCCTCCTCGTACATCCGCTCGGGCCAAAAAAGACTCCCTCGCTTATATATATATTTACGGAGAGGTAAAATGTCCTATTTCCTCTGCATGTCTGTATTCTAGAGCAGGGTTAAGGACTATATTTGAAGTCGTAGGTGTAGGCCGGTCTGTTTTTCCTGTCTCACTATAGCGCATAGTTTTCATCATCGGTTTTCCTCAGAATGTCAGATTATTACAAGTACCCCGTGTCCGGTTACACCTCCATTAAGGAGTCCCGCACCGCAAGTTGTTGACGTCAGAAGTCCTTTTTATTTCTCCGCGCGCCGCATTCCAGAGTCTCTCTTTTTTTTTTTTTTTTGATCTAAGCACTTAATCCAGACGTATCTGCCATACTGCCATACCGAGTCGAATCCTGAGAAGCGTTTTTTTGGCCCGGCATATGGCGCTGTAAACGCGATCCTTTAGGGACTTGTCACTCAGCGTCTCTGGCAGGCAACAGGGAAGGATTCCATCCCTGCGAAAGCCGCCACAGTCATCTGGACGGATCGAGCTCGGGTCAGCCCTCCTGGGTGCGCTGGTTCTTTAAAGAACCTCTACCTCCTCCTGAATCTCCACACTTACTCATTTTCTTTTTTTTTTCCACCTCCTCTCAAGATATATAACCTTGTTCCTTGAACTCTGACCATTCGTCGACTGTTTACTCGCTGGTGTTAAAGGTAGACAATAATGACACATAACAGACCGTGTGTGCTTGTGGAATACATGCCGAGGCTGGGGGAAGGAGAAAAAAAATCCTTTCACATGGTCACTGTTTCAACCAAAATAATATATTACAGGGTCAAGGTATTTGGCAACCTCCATGTGTATTGCAATGGCCTCTATATTTCTAGCCGAGTGCTATGGGGGGAACAAACAAAACAAACAAAACACAACCAAATCTTGAAAACAGATATGTTTACAATAGGAAATGGGAAATCATCAGCACCGCGTAATACTTTTTCAGCTCCCTTTAGGTAAAACCAGTCCAAGTAAATTTATCATTTTCTTTTCTTTTTTTATGATCTAGTCTGTCTAACATCACTGGTAATATGACTGATGCTTTGTTATCGAAATATTACTAATGACTTCTTTTTTTAATATTAATTTATACTTAAATCAATGGTCAAAAAGTTGTCCAAATATAAGCAATGTTTTTTTGTATAATTGCTTTAATATATTTTCTATAATTAGTAGCGTTAAAGGGAGTTTAACACAGCTAGGAAGATAATATAAGTACATATTAAATGATATAAATATATAATATAAATAGTCTGGATTAGTATATGGCTTAGCATGTTCGCCTCACACCGCCAGGGTCCGGGTTTGATTCCCGTCTCGGCCATGTGTGTGTAGAGTTTGCATGTTCTCCCCGTGCCTCAGGGGGTTTTTCTCTGGGTTCTCCGGTTTCCTCCCGGTCCAAAAACATGCACGGTAGGTTGATTGGCACCTTGGAAAATTGTCCCTAGTGTATGAATGTGTGTGATGTGAGTGTGTGTGTGTGTGTGTGTGTGTGTGTGTGTGTGTGTGTGTGTTTGTGTGTGTCTTGCAATGGGTTGGCATTCCATCCAGGGTGTATCCTGCCTTAATGCCCATAGATGCCTGAGATAGGCACAGACTCCCCGTGACCCGAGAGGAAGATCGGATATTAAAGCGGTAGAAGATGAATGAATGAATGAAGATGAATATATATATATATATATATAGATATATCTATATATATATATATATATATATATATATATATATAAGTTAATCAAAAATAGACAGATAATCCAATTTTAACTGAAAATTGATTCATCGTTAACATTTTTTTTTTCACAGTTTACCTACAGAATGTCTTTTCCAGAAACATGTCGTATGCAATAGCACATGCAGTAATCCAGTCTTTTAGCAGACACACCTGGGAACAAAGGAAAGAAAGAGTGTATGAGACCAACAGAGAGAGAGAGAGAGAGAGAGAGAGAGAGAGAGAGAGAGAGAGAGAGAGGAGAGAAACCTGTGGCACTAAAAAAAAAAAAAAACCCAGCTGGAGGTAGTGGTCTGTTCCCATGCACTGTGTTAATTTGTCTGTTTGACAGACTCAGTGGACAGGCCTCTGGAGCTCAGCCCAGACCACTCAACTATTTCCTGAACAGGACTCCATCCTGCTTTTCCCCTCTCTATCTTTCCGTCTTTCCATGTGCCTTTCTCTGGAGCTATTAAGGGTGTCTGGGCAGCTTGACTCACCTGGTTCGGGTTTAAGTGAACAGAAACAGCACTTGGATTTGTGTTACTGCTACAGAAATCTCTGTTCCTCCTTCCTTCTTATTTTCCTCCTTCACTTTCATTTTCCGATTGGATGCGTCTTGGACTTGTTGCTGGAAGGAGGACTTTAAGTTCATCTGGCAAGTTATTGTACTACTGTATGTCTTGTTAGAATAGAATAGAAGAGCCTTTATTTGTCACATTTACATTACAGCACAGTGAAATTATTTTTTCGCACATGTTTTTGCCTGGAGTACAGTCTGTTAAGGGCCTTTCTCAAGGACCCAAAGGCAGCAGCATGGCGATACCAGTACTTGAACCTTGACCATCCGATCAGTAGCCCAGCGCCCTAAGAGACTGACCTACGCCCCGATTTAAATTCCACATTTATAGCATTTTGACAGGCGTTATTCAATAGAGACTCTTAAAATGATCTCACGTAGCAGATTCAGGTTAGGGGCCTCGCTCAAGGACCATGCAGCTTGGTGGAGCTGGGATTTGAACTCATAACCTGAGGGGTCAAAAATCCAGTGACTGACCAACTACAACCTCTGAGAGTGAAAATCCACTATAGGGTGACTAGTGTGCATTTGTCATTGTCATATTTTGAATCATGTGTGTTTCAAGTGTGATTACAAAATCTAAGAAAAAATATATATAAAAAATATATATAAAATGTTATATAGACGTCCATTCACTCCAATCACCATTTCAGGACACAGCAATGCTTTATTATTTACAACAATGTATTTATGTATGTATTTATTTATTTATTTATTATATACAATTGCTTTATAGATTTTGACCTTCCTGAAGTCTTTTGTCAGGCATAAAGTGTTTTATTCTCTTTCTGTGACTCCCTCTCTGTTCAATTAGATTCCATTCGATTCAATTGAATTTAAAAAGACATCGTGCCAAAGCTTTCACTTCCCGCTCTCTCTCTCTCTCTCTCTCTCTCTCTCTCTCTCTCTCTCTCTCTTCCGCACACACAGACACCAATACTGAGATGTGAGTAGTTAGAAAACAGTGTCAGATAAGGTTAGCACTAAGCCCCAGGCATGATGGCATAGAAAAATTACAGCAACATGCGCAACCCCCCCCCCTCCCACACACACACACACACACACACACACTCACACACACACACACACACACACACCCACACACACCACACACACACACACACACACACACACACAAACACACGTGTCCAGACTTACTTCCCTTAGGCTGCGGTGGAAAAATAAGTGTTGCTTCACCTGTGTTGCGTTATTAAATCTCATCATCCTGCCAATCTGATGTATGCCTAATTACAACAGGAGACACAAATAGCTCCATAATTGCTATAATTCCATGTTGCAAGCTTGCAAGTGTTTTTTTTGTTACATCAGGCTTATTACAGCACCGAGCGGTGTATCATGTCAGCTTAGCCGAGCTCATCTCATCGATAGAGCCCGGGGCTAGGCTACGATAAGCTCTTCCGTTTTCCACAATGTGCCATTCAGCGGGCAGCGCCATCCCCGTCGCTTCCTATACAACCGGGAGCTCGCTTCTAGGTCACGCAAAACACCTGACACCGGTTTCACCCCTTTTGTTAACCCTCTGGAGTCGGAGCTATAATCCAGGGTGGGGTTTTGTCACGGTCAGACTATTGTGTAAACTTTAACTGTGATTACAGTGTGGCTCTGTGTTTCAGATGCAGAAGATCGAATAGCGCAGAAAGTGCGTTACTACGTGACTATGCTCTGCCTGAGTACTACTTTTGAGAAATACACCAACCAGGGATGGAATTAGGACGTTATATTATCACTTCTGTTAACGTGTGGGAAAGATCCTCAAAGATGGCGCGTCCATGAATCGTCATTTCAACAACATACAGTGAAAAGAGACAATGGTTCCCCAGGACCAAAGGTGCTACAAAGGTGCCGATCTTCCCTCGGGTCGCGGGAGCCTGTGCCCGTCTCAGGAGTCTTTGGGCATCAAGGCAGGATACACCCTGGATGGAATGCCAATTCATCGCAGGACACACACACTCACATTCATACACTAGAGACAATTTTCCAAGGTGCCAAAACCTACCGGGGTTTACATTTACTGCATTTGACAGACGCCCTTATCCAGAGCGACTTACAACTGAGCAATTGAGAGTTAAGGGCCTTGCTCAAGGGCCCTACTAATGGCAGCTTAGTGGTGATCGGGTTTGAACCCATGATCTTCCGGTCCAACACCTTAACCGCTGGGCTACCACCTCCCTACATACAAACTCCACACCCACACATACACACACACACCCATGGCAGAGGTGGGAATTGAACCCCAAACACTCTGATGTTCTGATGTAGACGAGCCGATGTACCTTGAGGTGCAGTCAGCATTCCAATTCATCCCAATGGGTAATGCTCTATATCAGGCATCTCAAGCCCCTGTAAATCATATCTTAATACACATGGCTTTGTGCACAGGGGTATTGTCATGTTGAAACGGGTTTGAGTCTCCTAGTTCAAGTGAGGGGAAAAAAACTACTGCATGCAGAATCAAGCAATTTTTTGGTAACAGTTTGGGGAAGAACATAACATGGATGTTATACTATATATTATATTGTTATACAATACTATTTTGTCAATATTGTTGTATAAATGGGGGCACGGTGGCGTAGTGGTTAGCACGTTCGCCTCACACCGCCAGGGTCTGGGTTCGATTCCTTGTCTCGGCCATGTGTGTGTGGAGTTTGCATGTTCTCCCCGTGCCTCAGGAGGTTTTTCTCCGGGTTCTCCGGTTTCCTCCCCCCGGTCCAAAAAAACATGCACGGTAGGTTGATTGGCACCTTGGAAAAATTGTCCTAGTGTGGGAATGTGTGTGAATGTGTGTGAATGTGTGTGTGTGTGTGTGTGTCCTGCGATGGGTTGGCATTCCATCCAGGGTGTATCCTGCCTTAATGCCCATAGACGCCTGAGATAGGCACAGACTCCCCGTGACCCGAGAGAAGATCGGATAAAGCGGTAGAAGATGAATGAATGAATGAATGAATGAATGAATTTTGTATAAGTGTACTGTATACAATCATCCAACAAGCAAAAACACAACTTTTTTCTGCATTGTCAGACCGTTTATTAAATCAAACACACCGATTTAACCAAATTGTGACATTTCCACAAACCAGTGCTGCACAGAAGCATTGCAAAAAATTAAATAAATAATAAATAATAAAATAAAAAAGTCAATCATCCCAACTAGTACGCCTCGGAAGGTTAAAATGCAGCAAAGGAATACAAAATACCAAAAGAAAAGCACTAGGCTTTAGAGGGATTTGGACCAATTCTTAAACTTGGATGCTCAAAATTCCTGACCTGCATGATGACGAAGACCAGCTTTCATCCGACAATGAAAATTCTTCATTCTTTTTTCCCCCATCGTTTGGTTTCGGGCCGGTGAGTGTGTGTGTGTGTGTGTGTGTGTGTGTGTGTGTGTGTGTCTCGTTTAGAGACGGGTGGGAACTTGAAAAACATGCACTTGAGTGCTTGTGCTTGCTCCTCTTGAAGACTATAGGCTTGTCAATCAAATGGGAATGCTTCACATTCACTGCCCTTGCTGTCATTCTCAGCTGCGCAAGCCTGCTTCACACTTTTAACTCCTTTAAGTCCTGAGTGCATCTCTCCATAATGGCCTCGCTCGACTCGCTCAGCACTGCAGGATTTATCAAACACAATGTGTTGAATGGACGTGGCCTGGGCCCGCGAGTGCAGCCCTGGAAGAAGGCCAGGAGTGTGAAGGTTAGTATCCCAGCTGGTCACAATCATCGCTGAGACACAGTGAGAATGACTATATAGGAGATGAGTGATACCGAATGTTTAGAAGTTGACTTGAACTGGAGCGCTGGTGCATCGGGACAATAATCTTAATATAGACATTGTGTATCTTTCCATTTTTCCATTTACAGAGTTTGGCAGACGCCTCTTATCCGACGCAACTTACAAATGAGCAATTGAGGGATAAGGGCCTTGCTCAAGGGCCCACTAGTAGTGGTGGGATTTGGACCTGCGATCTTGCAGTCCAGAAGCCAATGCATTAAACACCAATTCTCAATTTTAACATATGACAGACGCTATTACACCACTCGTGCTAATACAAATGTTATCATTTCCTTAGTGAACAGCTCATTCGCTGTGGCGTGTACAATAAACACACATAATCTACGACTAATAACAAAGAAATGTGTTATTTAATAAAGGAACGAGACAGTAACATGTTTTATGTTTTATGTAATTTTCAATACACTGTAGATTTCAATACATTTTCCAACACAGGATGGACTCAGTAAAACAGCAAATTCATTCATTCATTCATTCATCTTCTACCGCTTTATCCGATCTTCCCTCGGGTCACGGGGAGTCTGTGCCTATCTCAGGCGTCTATGGACATTAAGGCAGGATTCACCCTGGATGGAATGCCAACCCATCACAGGGCACACACACATTCATACACACACTCATACACTAGGGACAATTTTCCAAGGTGCCAATAAACCTACCGTGCATGTTTTTGGACTGGGGAGGAAACCGGAGAACCCAGATAAAAACCCCCTGAGGCACGGGGAGAACATGCAAACTCCACACACACATGACCGAGACGGGAATCGAACCCGGACCCTGGCGGTGTGAGGCGAACGTGCTAACCACTAAACCACCGTGCCTCCTCTAAAACAGGAAATTGCTAATTATTATTATTTTTTAATTCACTTTGCAACTTCATGACAAAAAATCGACTTGCAAATAACAAAGCAGATCCATTCATTCATTCATCTTCTACCGCTTTATCCGATCTTCCATCGGGTCACGGGGAGCCTGTGCCTATCTCAACGTCTATGGGCATAAGGCAGGATACACCCTGGATGGAATGCCAAAACCATCCCATTCGCAGAAACACACACACACATTATACACACACATTCATACACTAGGGAACAATTTTCCAAGGTGCCAATCAACCTATCATGCATGTTTTTGGACCAGGGGGAAACCGGAGAACCGGAGAACCCGGAGAAAAACCTCCCTGAGGCACGGGGAGAACATGCAAAAACTCCACACACACATGGCCGAGACGGGAATAGAACCCAGGATCCTGGCGGTGTTTTATGGTGTGAGGCGAACGTGCTAACCACTACGCCACCGTGCCCCCCAAAGCAGATCCATTTTGACTAAATATAACCGTAATTCGAGGAAATTATTCACAATGTGAAGCACACAAATCGAGTGAACTCTATAGTCATAGTGAACTCAAATATCAACATGAAAAACGAATTGCTCTGCTATCAGAATTAAGGAGCTCAAAATAGTATGTTTATTAGTATTTTTTTAATAAAAAATAAATGCACTTGGTTATTGTTCTTTTTAAAGTCATTTTTTGGTTGTTTACTAGTTTTAGTACAGTAATAAAGACTTAACTTTTTTTGTATGTATGTTTTGTATTTATTGAATGTTTTTTTTTTACACTATATAAATAATACACAATGATATTTTTATTGACAATTACCAATTGCATTAAAGTGCCATTACGCCTCAACATTTGTGAATTTGTAGCATTGCTGGCCTCATTTTCAGTCCAAAAAGAGCTCAAATAAATTCCCAAAAACCATCTTTTGTTGATGATGCAATAAAAATTGCTTATCTAAAAATAGATCTAAAATGTATTTATTTAGTTTTATTTCTCCAGATGCATTCTAATGGTTCTTCTACATTGTCACATGAGGCTATAATTTTGATTACTTGATTAATTTTTGATGTCATCTAACCATTTGGCAGATACCCTTATCCATAAAACACTTTGTGCCTGCCAAAAGACTTCAGGAAGGTCAAAATCTATAAAGAAATTGTATTGTATGGAATAAATAAATAGTCCAGATGCACTTATCCAGACTTACAACTGAGCAATTGAGGGATAAGGGCCTTGCTCAAGGGCCCACTAGTGGCAGCTTGGAGGTGGTGGGATTGAACATATGATCTTCCCGTCCAATGCCTTAACCACTGAGCTACGAGCTCCCTCTAAGACTAAGTGCATCTGTGTGCCTATGTACATTATGAGTATAGAATAACACGGTCTCCCTGCATTTTGTGATATAGTCACAAAATGGAATTTAGTTATTCCGTCTTCCAGCTCCATCTGGCTTCGTCTGTGTGTGCGTGTGTGTGTGTGTGTGTGTGTGTGTGTGTGTGTGTGTGTGTGTGTGTGTGTGTGTGTGTGTCTAATTAACATCATCTCCTTAAATAACCAGGAGAACATATTTACCCCTTTATTGACTGTAGAGAACTAAGGATGATGATTTATAGCAGTGAATACCTTCCAGAATATACAGCAATAAAACAAGGATAAAATCTCCGGCTTAACTGTTGAGTAATTGTGCTTAAAGATTAAAAATGAGTAACAAATGGAAAAAAAAAACATCTGCGTTTGTGCAGCCCACTGGTAAATTTGTGTCCATGAAAAAGAAGCAATAAAATACATTTAACTATAACATGTAACTATATCATGAAATGCCATTACACTGGTCTGGAGTATAATATACAGGTATTGTTACTCAAGTACGACTAGATTTTTTTACACCTCTGCTTAATTTATTAATACTTGTTAATACATTAATCATACATTTTCAATATACCATAAATTAATACTTTTCATGTTCATGTTTCCAATACTCGAACTAACAGTAACAGATGTTTATAATTATAATTTATATATTATATATATATATATATATATATATATATATATATATATATATATATAGAGAGAGAGAGAGAGAGAGAGGGGGGAGAGAGAGGAAGAGAGAGATTATTTAATATGTTATTTAACTCTAGAAAAAAGATTTTAAATATTAATTTCTTGTTAATTCATTCATTTCTTGTTAATTTAGTTAGTTGTTAGTTTAGTTGTTGTTTTAAGTGTAAAATATGGGACGTGGCTCCTTTAAGAATTCTGTTCCGGTTGCTTTTCCATATAAACTGGTGATACGTTTAGGTTATACAGAAGCGCATTGTATTCGCAAAAGTAATACGGATTTTGGAATGCGATGCGCTTGCGTAAGGTTCCATACGGTAATATACACTAATATAGTGAGGAGATCGTACCTGTTGTGAATGCGCAGCTAGTAGGTAGTAGGTGTAATTCGGGGAAATTTAGGAAGCGTGAGTGGATGCACTGAAGTTTCTTTATTTATTTGTTCTTTGTTGTTTGGGTTTTCTTTATTCGCCAACACAAGAGTGAAGGAGCAGAACGTTCACATAGTAATGCACACTGCGTTAATCACACGTTAATAACATTAGTGCTGTTAAAGTGAATTTGCGCTAACCGTTTTTTATATATATATATATATATATATATATATATATATATATATATATATATAATAATCACAAATCCCCTCAATCCTGCCCTAAAATCAAGCTGAAAGATTTCCCAAAGAAATGTTCTTTGCGTGTGATGGCTCGCTCTCCACATACACTGTACTTGAAATGAATAAATCGCGTTGAAGCAGTTAAGTGAGTGCGAGTGAGTGAGAACACTTGCAACGCGCATGACATCTGTGTGAAATTCCCGCATTGCGCTATAAAAGTCACGAAAGTGACTTTGCAACTGTTCGAGTTTCTTCCTGTTCGGGCACAGCGGCGAGTTACGGCACACAAGGGAAAGCCTTGTGCTGAATCGAGCCCTGTGTATGGAAGGAATTAGACTGGGAGAGAAAGAAGTAGAGGGAACGTATTCATGTTTTACGTCGACTATAAATCCAGGCCCAATGCCGTGCCGGTCTGGTCTGTGGCCTGATCTCACCGAGATGTTTTGGCCCTCGTTTTTCCGTACAGACTTCGAGACCGGCGTTAAATTCGTTAAGGAGATCCCCGGATCGATGTAGCAACGAGAGCCAAACATGTGGGGCGCTGCTTTAATTCGGTGCTATTTTCAATCCGGGGTCAACATTTAATGAGCTTTCCTTTTCTTTTTTTGTTTTTTTTTTCATAGCGGGGAAAGAAAATAGTGCTGGTACAAAAAGTGGACGAAGGAAGAAAGTTTGCGCATACCGGTGCCAGTTTTTAATTATATGAAGCCTAAAAAAAAAGAAGAGTCAAACTTCCTCCTGAGGTTATTATGTAGCTCTATACCATAGCTCATTTGCTGTGTACAAGTCCTAGAGGTAGGACGGAAGTTCCGATGTTTTCCGTCTACTTAAAACCTGCAGTTTATTTTATTTGGCTAATGTGTTTTTATGCTTCCACGCACACAACCGGCATAATGAAACGGCCAGCAAAAATCTCAACGGCAATTAAGTCTGACTTAACATTTAGTGCATTTTCCTCCACTCTGTCAAGAGCCTGTTGAGAGGATACAGCACTGTGCATGTGTGTGTGTGTGTGTGTGTGTGTGGTGTTACCTTAACAAGACGTAAGCTCTGCTGTCATTCAGTTTCTTCTTGAGGAGACGTGCCACAGGCCAAACAACACACACACACACACACACACACACAGAGGCGCACGCACACACTTTCCATGAAATCCTGAAGTGGCGCTTGGGCTTCCTAATTAGCCTCCTTGCTTTCCTAGTAACTGAATTGGGAATTGCCAAAAAAACGAATGCATGTGTGCGTCGGCACAGGAGGCGAAAAAAGATTGCAGAGTGGTTCTCACACTTTGCCCTTTTGTCGCTTCATGTGGAATGCATTATGTCAATGTTTTTAATGGCTGGATCCGCACAGAAAGAATTTGTCTTTGCTCTATGGGGAGGGAAAAAAAAGAGCATTATAACAAGGGGAAGTGATGGACATGGAGTGTCGAATTTGTTCACTTTATGAATACAGGGCAAAATTCCCAACTGCTGGTCACCTCTGTGTTAAAGGTTTCCTGCTGCAGCAGACATTTATTTATTTATTCATTCATTCATTCATCTTCTACCACTATATCCGATCTTCCCTCTGGTCACGGGGAGCCTGTGCCTATCTCAGGCGTCTATGGGCATTAAGGCAGGATACACCCTGGATGGAATGCCAACCCATCGCAGGACACACACACACACACTCACTCACACATTCATACACTAGGGACAATTTTCCAAGGTGCCAATCAATCTACCGTGCTTGTTTTTGGACCGGGAGGAACCCCGGAGAACCCGGAGAAAAAACCCCTGAGGCACGGGGAGAACATGCAAACACTCCACACACACATGGTCAAGACGGGAATCGAACCCGGGCCCTAGCAGTTAGTGGTGCTAACCACTAAGCCACCGTGTCTCACTATATACATTTATTTATTTATTTATTTATTTTATTTTTAGGGGAGAAGATTGTGCTCAGGCTTGGACTTGAGATTTTAAGATGCCAAGATACTAAAGTTTGGAGTCCTACCAGACGATCGATTTGACTCACTCCCAGCTTGACTCGTAACAGGGATTAGGCCACGCCATTGAAGCTAACCCTCCTGTATGAAACTGATACCAGGATTAATTCCGCACTTTTTTTTTTTTTTTCCCCGTTGGTCAGAAATGTTGATGGAAGGATTTCAACACGTCCTTTTCCCTACCACCCTCACTAATGAGACGCATTTAACTTTTTGAACTATTTTCTTTCCCTTCTTTTTTGGTCTAATATTGATCTGATTGTCATACATTATGCATTTAAAAGCCTTCAGCAAAAAGCTCCCTGGTGGGCGTCTCAAAGATACTGCCTTGTGGCAATGTCTCAGCCTCGCAGTGTCAAAATCCACACTGGTCTAAAAGTTTGCCTTCAGTAATTGTGTTTTTGAATCCAGCTGTGACATGCAGTGCAGATGACTGCCGCGGCCCTGAGAGGGAGTGTGTACTGGCTCTGCTTGCATGTCTTTCGATAGTGTCGCATGCAACCGGTCAATTGAAAGAAGTGTTAGATAAATGAAATAATCATCGTTGACGGCCACAGGATTTCACATTCATACATCAAATATGAGTTTATACAACTAATTCCAGAATGACAATGACACCAGAGTAATGCGTCATGCTGTAGAAGCAGGCTGACTTTGGTTGCATTTATCTTCGTTTTGTAAAAGATAGGCAGATGAAAACGAGAGACTAGATCAAAAACTCAACGCATGCAGGATGAATATTAGACAAATATAAGAAGTCAGGTCAAGGTCAAACCAGATCTGCACAGACTCCTGGTGAATCAAAGTGTCTTTTAAGAGACTTCTTCTGAGCCCCCCACCCCCCCCCCGTTCCCAATCATGGACAAGAGGGCTTGGGCTGACTCACATGGACTGCCTGGAACGGGTCAAGAACGTTGTCTGCTGTTACTTAACACTGACAATCTGTTGAATTGACTCTTGATAGTGAAAGGGATTGGTTGGATGGTATGGAGTAGATAGAAAGGAACAAACATGACTTGATTAAAGTGAACAAAACTTTTGAACAAAAGAGTTTGGTTGGCTGTTCAACATAACACTATATAACACTAGGAAACAAGGCGAATTGATTAGCAACGAAGACTGTCCCATCCAATCTCATCACAAATAATGGTATTATATATATATATTATTTATATATAATTATATATTTATATAGTTGATTTAAATTATATCGTTGATTTATTTCAGTAATTCAATCCAAACATTCTGGTCCATTACACACAGGCTGATATGCCAAGTATTTGGCTGTTCTTCTAATTTCATCAAAATTAGAATATTGCTCAATACCATAATAATGCTCAATACCATCAATGCAGCATGGTATGGAGACAATCAGTCCGTGGTACTGCTAAATGGATATGGAAGCTCTGGATACCAGATATGGATATGGAAGCTCCGATAGTGACCTTCAGCTCTTCTGGCATCTTCCTCTTCACAAATCCATATATATATATATATATATATATATATATATCTATATATATATATATATATATATTATGGGCGTTTGTTGGCCAATAAAGCACAGGGACCAGTTATTAGTACTTTTGGCAAAGCGTGCAGGTGGCAAGTCCTGCTGGAAAATGACATCAGCATCCACATAAAGCTGGTTAGCAGATGAAAGCATGAAGGAGTAGACGGCTGCACCGACCGACCTTGGACCTGATAAAACACAGTGAACCAACACCAGCGGGGTGACATGTCTCCCCAAAACCGCTACCCACATGCAAACTTTATACCACAAGCAATTTGGATTCTCTCTTCCTCCAGACTCTGGAACCTTAGTTTTCAATATGAAATGTAAAAATGTACTTTCATTTAAAAGGATAACTTTGACCCAAAGTCTGAGCAACTCAGTCTAGTCCTTTTTGTTCATAGCACAGGTAAAGCACTGGAGAAAGCTCTTGAAGAGTACAGGCCACTCAGTGTGAATCTTCCACCAAATGTTTGAACAGGCATATATATATATATATATATATATATATATATATATATATATATATATATATATATATATATATATATATATATATATATATCTATATATATATATATATATATATATATATATTTTTTTTTTTTTTTTTTTACTGAATTACTGAAAAAAAAAAAGAAACCTTTCAATGGTAATATAATTTATTAAGATGTTAACTGTGGCAGCAAAAGTTTTGAGGACTGTGGAGTACCAGATCAACCATTCCCCTTATCGAGAAGCAAAGTTAAGGGTATATGTATACGGAGCTGAAACTCTGGATTAAAGTCTTGGTGAACGTTCCTGAAGTCAAATAATCACTGTACAAAACTTAATGGATTTTTGTTTAATTTCATATCATTAATTCTTAAGTATATTTTTTTGTCAAATTATTTGTCCTTTTCCCCTTCAAGACAATTCATCCAAGTGTGTTTCTATTATCCTTAAATATGTGCATATTTAAATAGCATATTGAAAATACGCCTAACGGTCTAACACCTAGTACGCTCGCATGAGGTGTTTTTTTTAGATGACGCGAAAAAGGAATAATTCGTAAAACTGTAATGGAAAAGGTTTTTTCGCATTTCCAGGTCACATGATATACCTTGCCTTGGTGCTGCAGGTGCTACAAGAGGTCCTATAACACTGCACTGCTCCAAAAAAGTGGCCATGTTCATCCGGAAATTCTCAATCCACAGGTCCTCCGTGAAATCGCGTGCTATTACCTCCCAGATATAAGTAATATAAGCATATAAGTATGCGATATAAGTAAACCTGCCGATATCTGTCTCCAATTTTTTGAATGACTTATGGCGAGAGGACGAGTTTTAGTTGCATGATATGGTTAAGGGAAAACATTTCGCAACAGTATTTTATTGCCTATATCGCAAAGGTTTTGCGCAAATTTGTAATGTAATGCACCTACTATCAACATAATTCACCTCATCTATATGTAATACACCCATATAGTATTTTACCTGTGCCTTATTAATAAATGCTGAATTAGCCCCAATTATCATTAAAGCTGTAGACTACTCTCTGGGCTAGAAAAAAATCAGCCTTAGCATTTGCTGAATAACTGTTATACTATAATAACTACTAAAATAATTGGTTTGTTTATGTAACATATTTCATCTGCTGTTTATGTTAGTGTCAAAGGGGGTATGAACACTCCCTCAATGAGACATGCATAATTAGCAAGCATGCACGCACACACCTCACACACACACACACACAAACACACACACACGCACACACCAGCCTGCCCGCAGAGGTGGTAGGTATTAGTAGGGGAAATTGAAAACTCCAGACACAAGTAGAAATGCCATGATCTTTATAAATACTTTATCTTTGTATTAACAAAGATAAATATTTCATAATATTCATTCGTTCATTCATCCTCTACCGCTTTATCCGATCTTCCCTCGAGTCACGGGGAGTCTGTGTCTATCTCAGGCGTCTATGGGCATTAAAGCAGGATACACCCTGGATGGAATGCCAACCCATAACAGGGCACACACACACACACACACTCACACATACTCACACACATTCATACACTAGGGACAATTTTCCAAGGTGCCAATCAATGTTTGTGGACCGTTGTGGACCGTGCATGTTTTTGGACCGGGGGAAACTGGAGAACCCGGAGAAAAACCCTCTAAGGCACGAGAGAACATGCAAACTCCACACACAATCGAACCCAGACCCTAGCGGTGTGAGGCGAACGTGATAACCACTAAACCACCGTGCCCCTTCATTCATCTTCTACCGCTTTATCCGATCTTCCCTCAGGTCGTGGGGAGTCTGTGCCTATCTCAGGCGTCTATGGGCATTAAGGCAGGATACACCCTGGATGGAATGCCAATCCATCGCAGGACACACACACACACATACACACACACATTAACACTCACATTCACACACTAGGGACAATTTTCCAATGTGCCAATCATCCTATCCTTTTTGGACCGGGACGAAACCGGAGAACCCGAAGAAAAACCCCCTGAGGCACAGGGAGAACATGCAAACTCCACACACACATGGCCGAGACGGGAATCGAACCCGGATCCTGAAGGTGTGAGGCGAACGTGCTAACCACTAAACCACCGTGCTCCTTTGTACTATACCATAATGTAATATTCTACATAATATGTACTGCATCATACTGCCAGATTATGCATGTTATGAACCCGGACCCTGGTGGTGTGAGGCAAACGTGCCCCATATTTCATAATCTCTCTTTTCTTAATATTTATAAATACTCATTTGTGTACTATCGTGGAGAAAATGCACCATGCTGTTGTCTTTATAAATATTATTTCTAAAAATGTTTTCAGTGCACTTTGATTAAAAAATGAATGCTTTGCAACAACAACAATAATAAAAAAAATGGACTTACATATAAAAATATGCTCCTTTTGGGTTTGAAATGCGCCACAGGCCACAAACCGTCACATTACAAAAGAGCAACAACAATGCTAGTCATCTGCCATTTTGAATTTAAGGCCACTGTCTGACACGTTCACACACGCGTTACCTGCGGCTATGGATTTGGATGCGAGACAAAAAAAAAAAAACATGCAGTGATTGACATTTAAACGCCTGTGAATTTTGTCGACAGGCATGGGCAGTATTTCTGATGATTAGGGCCAGCAGGGAAAGCTTCAAAAACGACTGACTCATTGGGGAGAAAATGTAGACGTAGCATTGTGACAACTCGCGCGTTTCCAATCCAGGATACGGGGAAAAAAAAAAAAGAGAAATTAAAGAAATCATCACCACAGGATGCCTAATAAATTGCTTCAAAGATTTCTCATCATTAATACTGTACTTGCATTTCATCTCACCGGTCGTTCACTAGCGAGTAAAGCTTCTATGATCTTCTTACATTTGCAGCAACCTGCTGGAGATAAATATAGCAGCAGGTTAATACACGTACACCGAAACCAAAGAAACAATATAATTGACCCCCCCCCCCCTTTAGGATTCAATGCAGACCAGCAGGCTGGTTTCTGAAGGACACCTCAACCTTTTTGATGTTTATTCACCCATCCCTCTGTATACGATATACTGAGGCAGCAGAGACTACACGAGGCTGAAATTATTAACGGAGCACACGTATGACTGTGTAATAGTGTAAATAACAGACGTGATATACATGAGATGTTTTGGTGGTTCTTAGGCAATACATTACAGCCACAATCTGCCTTATAGCCTGCCGACAGACCATAATAAATAAAGATAATAGCAATAGGGCGGATTCATGCAATTCCAATTCATGTTTAAGCTAATTTACAGTAATTGTTTCAAAGCACAACCTTATATCTGACATAGCAAAGATGGATGTTTTCTGCCATCTTATCCTAAAAATATTGAGTGTTCTTTTTTTTTTATTCATCCATTCATTCATTCATTCATTCATCTTCTACCGCTTTATCCGATCTTCCCTCGGGTCACGGGGAGCCTGTGCCTATCTCAGGCGTCTATGGGCTTTAAGGCAGGATACACCCTGGATGGAATGCCAACCCATCGCAGGGCACTTTATTCATCCATGCTAATGATCATTTTAAATTGTGTCTTTGTTGTAGGTGATTGCTTTAAAAATTATTTTATGGCAAGCTTTTATTTGTGGTAAGCTAAAAAAAAAAAAATATATATATATATATATATATATATATATATATATATATATAATATTACTAAAGTATACATTTCCAATACATTATATATTTACTACAATTATTATTTACACAAGCTGGAGGGCAAAAAAATGCATGGCTGGATAAGTCTGTTATAGTAATAGCAGTGGTACACATAAGACTTTGTGCAAATAACAATTGTGACGGATATCTTTGTCTAAGCATTAAATTGTCCCAATCCTGTTCCAGTTTGACAATGCCCTTGTGTACACAGCAAACTCTCACTTATTGAAAATAATAACCTTATCACCTCATCACCTTATCTACTGCACATGAGTACATCACTTTATTACCGCACTTATATCTTAATGAGCGTGAATCCCGACAAGCACACCCCAAAATCTGGTGTAACATCTTCCCAGAAGAGTGATGGTTATTATAACAAAATAAGGACACTAAATTTGGAGTGGGATGCACATTAGAAAGCACATTCATTCATTCATCTTCTACCGCTTTATCCGATCTTCCCTCAACCCATCGCGGGACACACACACACACATTCACACAATCACACACACATTCATACACTAGGGACAATTTTCCCAAGGTGCCAATCAACCTACCGTGCATGTTTTTTTTTGGACAGTGAGGAAACCGGAGAACCTGGAGAAAAAAACCCCTGAGGCACGGGGAGAACATGCAAACTCCACACACACGTGGCCGAGACGGGAATCGAACCCGGACCCTGGCAGGTGTGAGACGAACGTGCTAACCAATAAGCCACCGTGCCCCTCTATGCTGAGTATTCATGTTACTACAAATCAGAGTCTACGAATGGCAGTGAATGCTGTATGTGTGAATGATGTCACTATGTATGTGTATTTTAATGATTGCAAAATGGAACCATAAAGTCACATCCTATTTCTTTTTTTTTTTTTTTTTTAATTCAGACATGAATCCAGTCCAGGTATTAGATCATACCGCCGCCTCACATGTTCACTGACTGCACCTGTTTCCTGTTAACGCCTCATTTCGTTCAGTGTATTTAACCATCACATGCAACTCCATTACTGTTTTACCTGCCTACAATTCTTTCACTTTGCTTCTATTTATTGCTTTTCTTTTAATATTGCCTCGTTACATTATTCTGACTCGTTCTGTGCCAAATCATGTTCAGTTAAAGGATCAAACGCATAGTCAGGTTTCCATCAGTGATGTTTTTTTTTTGTTGTTTTGGGGAGAAATAAATACAGATTATGATTTATATAAAGAGATCTGTTTCATTTTGTCACCACAACATTACTTGTGTAGAGAGGTTGGTAGATCAGTGGTTAAGGCGTTGGCCTCTCGACCAATCACAAGTTCAAACCTCACCACCACCAAGCTACCACTAGTGGGCCCTTGAGCAAGGCCCTTAACCCTTCAATTGCTCAGTTGTAAGTCGCTCTGTATAAGGGCGTCTGCCAAATGCCGTAAATGTTGTGTATGCTTATTTTCCAAAGTCTCAATTCCATTTCCTTTTTACTTTTATTGCACTTTTAATAATGGATAACATATTTACAAAGATACAAAGAGTTATAAAGATTTATAACTTTATTGCCTTAGTTTGTCCTTAATGAGTGAATGAATGTGGGAAAGGAGACCTCCCTGAAATCGTAACCTTGAGACGAACCAGGAATCTTTCTTCACTGGGTTAACACACTTTTTTGAAGCTTTGGGATTATTGCTAAAGAAAATAATTCTTATTTTGAAACTGATATAATTATTAAAGAAAATGATCAGAAAAACCAATGGGGTGTATTTTTTTCTTAGACATTTACATTAGATTAGCTTCAACTTTATTGTTATTGCGCAAGGTGCATGTACAGAGCCAATGAAATTCTTTTATAATTTTGCAATTAAAATATTTTAACAGAAAACCTTCCTTTCGATATAAAATCATACTATTGGGTGTAGTAAAACTAGACGTAAGTTTGCTTGTGGCAGTGAACTACATGGGAAAATAAAATCTAAATTATTTCGATACCAACAGATTTGTACAATGCGTTCACATTAAACATAAAATAATGCTTAAAAAATGTTATTATATCTTGCTCAAGTGCGGGTGTGCTCAATTGTATATAGTATATTGTATATAGTACATAATATGCATAATCTGGCAGTATGATGCAGTACATATTATGTAGAATATTACATTATGGTATAGTACAAAGGGACACGGTGGCATAGATGGTTAGCCTCACAACCTCCAGGATCCGGGTTCGATTCCCGTCTCGGCCATGTGTATGGAGTTTGCATGTTCTCTCCGTGCCTCAGGGGGTTTTTCTCCGGGTTCTCCGGTTTGCTCCATGGTCCAAAAACATGCACGATAGGTTGATTGGCACCTTGGAAAATTGTCCCTAGTGTATGAATGTGTGTGTGTGTGTGTGTGTGTGCCTTGCAATGGGTTGGCATTTCATCCAGGGTGTATCCTGCCTTAATGCCCATAGACGCCTGAGATAGACAGACTCCCCGTGGCCCGAGGGAAGATTGGATATAGCAGTAGAAGATTAATGAATGAATGAATGAATTAATTAATGTTTGCTTTAGCAAATGACAAATCATTTATCGATTTATTTATTTATACCTTCTTATTTGTTTGTAACATAGTTGTTCAATTAATCCCTTATAGAAGAAAAAAAAGGGCTTTCATGCCCTGAATTTGAAAAGCTTTCCATTTTCTGAGTGAATTTTTTTTCGACATGCAGAATGTGAGCAAAAGAGACTTTTTAAGATAGATACAAAAACAAACAAACAAAAAGAAAAAAAAAACAAATGACTTCTTTCACTTCTTTCCCAGCAAACTATTCTCAACATACATACATACGCCTTCTCGCAGAATGTAGCTTTGGTAGCATTGACAGAGGAAATCTCACACTGGCTTAAATGAACAGTTCTTTTACAGCATCTTTGTGTGTGTGTGTGTGTGTGTGTGTGTGTGTGTGTGTGTGTGTGTGTGTGTGTGTACACAGTGTGCAGAGCAGCACAGATCTCGGGATCATTTCTGATGAAAAGACTTTGATTCTCCCAGGCTGACCGACCCAACAAGAGCAGGTGTGCCAAAGCTCGGGTTTCAGGCCTCCCGGAGCGTTAACCACCTGCCCTGGCTCACCTTCTGCCCCTCCACGGATCCCTTTTTTTTGTTTGTTTTTTTTCGCTCTCAATCAATGCTCACAATCACTTTTATTGGATCCAGTTTCATATTTGGATGGGTGTTGGCGCTGTCTCGCTCGAGCGGCAGGACCGTCTCCCTCGATCTCCCCGGCTCCTCACAGCTGGAGCCGATGTGTTTTTGCAATGTCTGGTGTCCGTTTCTCTCTAATAGTTTCTATCAACGCAGAGACATTATGAATGAACAATGATGAGCCATAAAAAAAGGCCGATCGTGTTTCTGTTAAAACAGTAAGGTTTCCTGGCTTTGAGGGCCGACACTCAATCCCTTCTTATTAACAGACATAGTGAAAAGGAAAAAGGTGGGACCTGGGCTTCTGTATGACACAAACTCACAGAATTATAAATTATTTTTTAAATTTTTTTATTAAACATTATACATCTCTTAATCTAGTTTTACATTAATGAAAAGTATATCATGTAAAAAACTATCGCATTTCAAGATTTGTATTTGGCACACATCTAGTTATATACGGGATATGATGATAAAA
Source organism: Kryptopterus vitreolus (assembly GCA_030449085.1). Taxonomy (NCBI): domain Eukaryota; kingdom Metazoa; phylum Chordata; class Actinopteri; order Siluriformes; family Siluridae; genus Kryptopterus; species Kryptopterus vitreolus. Next base: position 8,426,706 of record JACRUU010000002.1, on the reverse strand, counting down.
TGAGACCTATGTCCTGAAGTGATATTCACAAATGTATTTCATTTTAATGTGAAAAAAGGGAAGTACACATCGTACGTAATCTGTAATTTGTCTGTTTAAATAGACCTTATATATATATATATATGAATGAATGATTTGTGATCATATGATCATATGATCATATGATATGTGAATAAATGATTTGTTAATAAAAATATTAAATATATTCTAATATTAAAAATATGATGGTTGTGTGAGAAAATGTCACATTATATATATATATATATATATATATATATATATATATATATATATATATAATCAAAGTACAAATGTATAGGTAGTAGATATCTATATATATATATATATATATATATATATATATATATATATATATATATATATATATACATATACAATACACTATACTTTATATTCTATATACACTAAACACTAAAAAACACTTTTGTTAGAAAAGTGTAAAGAAAATTTGTATAAAGAAAATAAAATTGCAGAAAAATGAACCACAAAAGATATCTACCACTTTGTTGTATTTCAAACAAACAAACAAACGACCAACATTTAGGTATGGTTTACACATTTCCGTGGAAAAGAAAGCCAAACGGAGGAACAGAAAATTGAGGAATTCATTCACACATTCTGTGTAAAACAAAGATCCACCAAATATGTAAAAACAACTATGAAACATTGTCTACATTTACTGTCGGATATATTTCCACTCGTTGATGCTAGAAACCATTTTGTACTGGTATTTATTCGCTTTCTTTTTATATCAGTCTTTCATTCATCTTCCTCATGGCCTGGCTAATGCTGAAGCTTGTGGGTGGTTCGTGTTAACGGCGAGATTAAATATTCTCTGAGAACCTCGCGTAAAGCGATACGTTTTATTCTTTTCCGCAAAATAGGTTTGTCTCCTCATGCCGCGCCATGCTATTATATCACGCACAATGCAAGTGGAGCGACGTCGGTTTCGGATTCGCCGCCTTTTGTCGGACTGCATGTGCTTCCTGTCTTTAAAAAAAAAAGAAACCCCCAAAAAAAAAAAACAATTCTGTAAATCATGCTAGCTTGGAAACACTCGAACTGATAAGTCCTATAAGCACATAGATGCTCTTGAGAGCGATCTCGGAGAGGCTTTCAAAATAGCCCTTAGACATTGCCTTCCGTCTGCCAAGTGTGTTAGCGTGGTAGCCGTTGTAAGCAAATAAAACCATGCATATGGAAGCATGTGGATCGTATTGAATACATTAGTGCAGGCGAGAATACTTGATTTCAATATCCTTGTGTTGTTTCGCAAAATAGAGAATGAAATAAACATGGCTCATTCATATCTTCTCGTATATAGCAAGGCAGGGTGATCCTGAAACGTTTCTTTTGACTTTCTTTATCTCGTCCAGCCCACACCGGTGGTCTGTGGAGAGAATCGCTAGCGTTAGTTTTGATTCCGCGCCCTAGCATATCGTTGGCTAGGAGGTATTGGAGTTGCCATTAGAGGTATGAGCAGGATGTTGTTGTTCTTGTTTGTTTGGTTTTTTTTTCCCTCGTCCTAGCTCCTGAAACAGATCTAACCTATTCCACCCACTCCCACTGAAAGAATACGCATTCCTACCCTCTCTCCCAAAGGTTTGGTCATACGACTTGTGGAAAGTTTGCCCGAAAACCACCCACTCGCTCGAAGTTTGGATAATCCCTCGCACTCCAGGAGGAGCTTTGACCAATCCTGTCCCCTCTTCCAGAAAGTTTATGGAGTCGGCACATTATCCACACAATCCAACAGAACGTTTTGACAAAAATGCCCAGAGACGTCTAGTAATGAAGTATAAATATCTTACTTAAGTAGAGATTTTGGGTGTCTATGTTTTTTACTATAGTAATTATTATTTAAGGGGGCTCAGTGGCTTAGTGGTTAGCAAGTTCGCATACCACCAGGGTCCGGGTTCGATTCCCGTCTCAGCCATGTGTGTGGAGTTTGCATGTTCTCCCCGTGCCTCAGGGGGTTTTCCTCCGGGGTCTCCGGTTTCCACCGGTCCAAAAACATGCACGGTAGGTTGATTGGCACCTTGGAAAATTGTCCCTAGTGTATGAATGTGTGTGTGTGTGTGTGTGTGTGTGTGTGTGTGTGTTGTGTGAGTCTGTGTGTGCCCTGCAAAGGGTGGGTTGGCATTCCATCCAGGGTGTATCCTGACTTAATGCCCATAGACGCCTGAGATAGGCACAGGTTCCCTGTGACCCGAGGGAAAGATCGGATTAAAAGATTAAAAGCGTAGTAGATAGAAGATTTTGAGGTTAGAAGATGAATGAATGAATGAATTTTATTCTTTACTTCCTTACATTTTCAAGCAATCATCCGTACTTTCTACGTTTAAAACAGCCCTTCTATTTCATTTCGGCTTGACATGAAACAAACAAAAAAAACAAAACAACCTATCCAGATAAATGACTCCATCCATATAGAGTGAATATGATCATGGTTGGATGAGATCTAAACATATACCATTCTGTCACTGGTTTGTATGTGACCCATCGTGTCTGCACACGACACAAACCAGGTCAAAATAGGTGACGGCCGGGATCGCTCTGGAACGACCCGGATGTTTAATCACCTTAAACAAGCCCGGAATGTGTTATTTATCATCGGCATCTATCATTGCCTACTCAGTCGCCTCTCCTAAATCCTATAGAGCTGCTCTGGGATGAACTGGATCACATGGTCCAAAGGAAATCTCCAATCAGTGTCCAGATGCCATGCGTATCACAGTAAGCAAAGTAAAAAAATAAAAAATAAAATAAGGTTTAATTGCTTTATAAAAGGTATAATGAAATAAAAGGTTTAATTAAAATTTTGATTTATAATATATAAAAAGGGGGCAATGGTGGCTTAGTGGTTAGCACGTTCACCTCACACCGCTAGGGTCCTGGTTCGATTCCCGTCTCGGCCATGTGTGTGTGGAGTTTGTGCATGTTCTCCCCGTGCCTCAGGTTTTTTTTTCTCCGTGTTCTCCGGTTTCCTCCCGGTCCAAAAATATGCACGGTAGGTTGATTGGCAGCTTGGAAAATTGTCCCTAGTGTATGAATGTGTGACTGTGTGTGTGTCCCTGTGATATCAGGGTGTATCCTGCCTTAATGCCCATAGACGCCTGAGATATGCATAGACTCCCCGTGACCCGAGGGAAGATCGGATAAAAAAGCGGGTTTATTGTTAAAGGGTAAAAGGAAAGGGGCTATAGCGTAAAAGATGAATGAATGAATATAATACATTTGGACAACCTACAAGTTGTTGATATATAAATGAGATGAATATCTCTTAAATAAAAAATGCTAATGCAGAGATATATAAGATAAACCTTTATTTATCCCACAGTGGAGAAATTTCAATAACATGTGTAAATATATAATATATGTATGAAATGGGGGGGGGGCATCAATGCACTGATCCCAGACCAAAATCTCACTAATTCCAAATGAAGAAAACTTGTTTTTTTGAAAGAAAAACAAGAAGGACGGAGGAGCGAATGTTGAAGCAGGGCGCGCAAATGCAACCCTACAGATCTACACAGACAGCAGACAGCTCCGGCTTTAAAACCTGGAGGGACAGGCAGAGACTGATCAATGAGATCCACCTCTCCAGCTCTCCACCCATCAGGCCTTATGCTCCCCTTTTCTCTCGCTGCTGCTATTTCTCCCTCTCTCGCCGCCTCATTATGTCAGAAATGACCTCATTCCTGCTGAGCTGTGCTAGCTGCAGTTTCAGAGGGCCTTGGGGCCAGATGCATGCAGTGCCAGTATGATCACAGCCAGTGTAAGCTCCATCCCCAGAGTCTTGCCTCACACTCGCACACGCGCGCACACGCGCGCACACACAATGCGCGCACACACACACACACACACACACACACACACATACACAAGCCAACAAAGCCTGCAGGGAGAAGAACCAACCCCGGAAAGCCCTCACAGATGCTGCCTGTGCAAACACTGGGCCTCGATTCAGCTCTGCACTCTTTCATTCATCTGAAGCGTAAAGCAAAAGCGCTTATGGGAAAATCCATATTCTTCCATTTCTTATACCCGTTAATTTCCCTGCCACACTTTCTACTCTTTCTAAATCTCCACTCCGACCTGCCGACCTTCCTATTACTGCATGACATAATCAGATCCTGTGAAAGGCTGAAGTCAGGTTCGTAACCGCGTACGTTGCGGGAGCTAAAATAATACAAGTAAGATTTACCATGAATTGTGGTCGTTCCAGACAGTGAATATTTATTGGAGAATTAAAGCTCTCGACATTTATTATTATTATTTTTTGTTTTATTTTATTCTTGTGTACACTGGAAGCCACGTAGTCTCATTTTACGCTGCAATCAAGGCCACGGCGAAAACGCAGACATTTTATTTATTACGTGTGGTTTTCTTTTGATAATCTTGGCACAAAAATTTACTTTAAACACACACACACTTTTATTTATAAGTTCTAATTATTCACTGTCAATGTTATGCTATTATAGCGAGTGCAATATATATATATATATATATATATATATATATATATATATATATATATATATATATATATATATATATATATATATAGTAGGTATTTCGGATCTTAAGGATAGGTATAGAAGTGGATAATAAAATGTTTACACTTGTGTGTGCACACACTCAATGATCAATGATGTCATTCATTCATTCATCTTCTACCGCTATATCCAATCTTCACTCAGGTCACGGGGAGTCTGTGCCTATCTCAGGCGTCTATGGGTATTAAGGCAGGATACACCCTGGATGGAATGCCAACCCATCACAGGGCACACACACTCAAATTCAAACACTAGGGACAATTTTCCAAAGTGCCAATAAACCTACCGTGCATGTTTTTGGACCGAGAGGAAACTGGACAAAAACCCCCTGAGACACGGGGGGAGAACATGCAAACTCCACACACACATGGCCGAGACGGGAATTGCGAACTTCGACCCATGGAGGTGTTGAGGCGAACGTGCTAACCACTAAGCAGCCGTGCCCCCTCAATGATGTCATGTCTTTAAAAAAACAATTGTAGCACAGGTGATGCAAAGAATATATACGTAGATGAAGAATATCAGCAACTTGGTCAGGGTTTTTAACTGTCATGGTGACATCCAGATGGCTTTATGTTGGGAAATAATTGATAACTCTCTCTGTACAACCATCTGACAATGAGAACATAATGGGCTATAATGGGGAAGTGGCAGCTTACTGGTTAAAGCATTGGACTTTAAAGCTTGAGTTGAAATCCCAGCCACAGCAAGGCTTTGAGTAATTCCTATAACCCCATAGCTGCTCAGAGGTATGAAGGAAAAATGATTGTAAGTCGGTGTGCAGAAAAGCCATAAATATAAAAGACTCACCTTCTTGGCCAAATGCATGAATCCACAGTGTTCACAAAATGATCGAAACTTGACTGGAATTGCAGCTTCAGTATTTTTCAAAGCTATTTTTATTATATTATTATAGATATTATTATTTCTTCCCAAAGCGTTGCGATACAGTATTATAGTTCAAACTCTGATGATTATTATTGGCTCGTAATGACTTGGTGTATTGTGTTTATTGTGACTAAGCAGGTTTTATTCTCACAGAAAGGTTCTAGGACTTTGTCCATGTGTGTGTGTGTGTGTGTGTGTGTGTGTGTGTGTGTGTGTGTGTGTGTGTGTGTGTGTGTTTTATAATACAACATACCAAACCTAATAAACACACACCCTATCAGATTTAAGCTCATCAGATCCTGAAAAGGTCGCCGTAAAAAGTAGGTGAGGTGATCAGATCAGGTTTTAGCCCAGAGATTTCTCTGGTGCTTGTACCGATGGCTGAGCCAAAAAGCCAGCTTTTACCCCACATCCAGCCTGCAGGGAGGAGCTGGAAATGTGGAAACAGCGTGATTGAAGTTGGTGGACTGGACCGCATCCAAGCTCTAAAACCCGCTTCAGTCCCCCCTAATGCAGCCGTCTGCACTGCGCGTCCAAAATGGTCTTATCCAGTCTAATCTGTACACAGAACTTGATGTTTCATGGCGTATCAGTGTGTGCTGGTGAAAGCTCAGTCAAGCTGTGAATGTTACTAGACTGTATTGCTTTCTCTTGCTGTACAATTTTGTTCGTTTTCTGTAAAAACAACAAAAAAAAGGTCATGCATTTTTCTTTTTTTTTTTCCAACAAATTGTCATTATGTACTCCATGACCCGAGTGGAGGACTGCTGTTTTGACTGGAATAAAATAGAACCCGATTTCAAATGTGTGTATTTTAACAGAGAGCCACGATTAGTCGAGAAACGTTGGGAAAGTTCTGTCCTGAGAAAAACACACAAAACACACTGTTACCTCCCAGTCTATGGTTTAGGCCAGACAGTGTGGTGGTGGACAGAAGGTTGGTGTGAGTGTAGCTGGTATTTTTCATTCATTCATTTATCTTCTACCGCTATATCCGATCTTCCCTCGGGTCACGGGGAGTCTGTGTCTATCTCAGGCATCTATGGGCATTAAGCCAGGATACACCCTGTATGGAATGCCAAACCATCGCAGGACACACACACACAAACACACTTCACACACATTCACACACTAGGGACAATTTTCCAAGGTGCCAATCAACCTACCGTGCATGTTTTTGGACCGGGAGGAAACCGGAGAACCCGGAGAAAAACCCCCTGAGGCACGGGGAGAACATGCAAACTGCTGGTATTTTTGAGAGGTGAAAATAGGAACATGAACACCGGGGTGTCTTAAAACCTGTGTTATGTACAGTGGACTGGGTTCGACAAAGACAACAAACAATGGATGCCTTATAAAATGACTAAATTCCCTGACAAATAAACAAAAAGAGGGCATGGTGTCTTAGTGGTTAGCATGTTCGCCTCACACCACCAGGGTCTGGGTTCGAGTCCCATCTCGGCCATGTGTGTGTGGAGTTTGCATGTTCTCCCCGTGCCTCAGGGAGTTTTTCTCCGGGTTCTCTGGTTTCCTCCCGGTCCAAAAACATGCACGGTAGGTTGATTGGCACCTTGGAAAATTGTCCCTAGTGTATGAATGTGTGTGTGTTTGAGTGTGTGTGATGGGTTGGCATTCCATCCAGGGTGTATCCTGCCTTAATGCCCATAGACACCTGAGATAGGCACAGGCTCCCCGTGAACCGAGGGAAGATCGGATATATAGCGGTAGAAGATGAATGAATGAATGAATAAACCCTGACTCGTTCCCACAATGGTAGCCACACCCCTACTAACAAGACACCACACATATGTACGCATATCTTTATCCTCGGAACGGGCGAAGGTCAGTTACGGATTATCAAGGAAGATCGAGCAGAGTAAAGAAACAATGCACAAGAATGAATGGAGGACGCACAAGAAGGAATTACGAGGTCATCGACGGGAAGTGGGTGTGGCTTTGGATCTGGAGTAGAGGGAAAGTTGTAACAAGGCACATTTCCTCCATGTGATATTGTACATGCAATCTAATTAAGCGCAATGTAGCTGGGTAGGAGACGTGGTATAGCTCAGGGGTTTGCCGAGACACTATTCTTGGGGCCCTTGTGCAAGTCTTATAACCTTCGTAAGCTCCAGGGACTCTGTATCATCTAAGGATATGCGAAGAAAGAATTTAATTGTGCCGTGTGATAAATACAAATAGTTTTTTTGGTTTGTTTCACTGAAATACTGCGCTATTTACGGCACCGCGGGCTTAACCCAGCCTTGAAATTCACTTTGCAATAGATCGAATAGGACTCCAAGCACGCCTTTGCTTTCGTCATATTTAACAACGTGTCATGGTCACTCGTCTGTCAGCGAATTGTACACTAAATAGCTAACAAGCATTTGCCAGAACAATGGTGTTCTCATCCCAAGAAACAATCAGACTTTTCAGTCAGACAGGAGATGATGTATTAACCCATCCTCTCCACACACACACACTCACACACACACACACACGCTCTGTAACACACGCCGTACAATTATTTATTTACTCCCTATCAGAGAATGTGACATGAAAAAGCCAATGAGCTGTTCCACTTACGGATATTAGATTACTGCTCTGCTGACGGCGGCATGACCGATCAATTCGGCGCGCCATTTAGCCTGAGCGCAATGTGTTGTACAGGACTCGAGATGAGACTCGGAGAGAGACTCTCTGGCTTGTGCCCGGAGTGGACAAGGCCAAATATGCACATGTCAATCAAATCACAAGGAACTCGGTCAAGCAGAAAACGTGGCGGCGTGTCACCTCCAGGATGTATTTAGTATACGTGTTTTGGAGTGATTGGCAATCCTGTGAGATCCAAACCCACCCTCCCCCTGACGCCCGCTCCTGCAGCCCCCTTGCTCCCTCGCTTCCCCAATCCCGTCGAAGCATTTGCAATTCAATTTTATTCTTGTAGAGCGCTTTTTTTGTTGTTTTTTTTTACAACGGTCAGTGTCACAATGCAGCTTTTAGACAATCACGGTTAATTATGGCGTGTGGGAATGGAAATCCGTTTGTCCCTGATTCTGAGCGAGGCGAGGCGAAAAAAAACTCCCTGAGATGGTAACGGGAGGAAACCTTGTGAGGAAACAGATTCTTCAGAGATCCCATCCTCGCTTGGGTGTGGACAGATTTCATCGGAAGCAAGTGCGGTGTCGCCAAAGTGTCTAAGGCCGTGTGGAAGGTCATCCCCAGGCACTAAAACTTTAACCGGAGGCAGGTCATCAGCAGGGGTCAGACGGGTCTAGAGTGTAGTGGGCAGCTCGACAGAGAGAAAGAGAGAGCGAGAGAGAGAGAGAGAGATAGAGAGGGAATGAAAAGAAGAACGGCATAGTCACAGTGTGTGGAGTGCAGGCATGGACTACGGCAACTATAACAGCATCACTGAAAGGAGAACCAGAGGGAAACACAGAAATGAGAGCTTCCTGAGGGTCAGAACAGACTCTTTTTCTACTGAGGAGACTAAGGTCATTTTGGAGCCTTAGTGAAGACCATTTTTGACTCAGTGGTGGCTATATTCTATGGCGTGGTTTTTTGGAGCAGTATCATCTCAGGAACAAAATAAGCAGGCTGATTAGGAAGGCGAGTTCAGTTTTGGGGATTCCCTTAGATACTGTTCAGGGTATATATATATATATATATATATATATATATATATATATATATATATATATATATATATATATATATCTATATATATATATATATATATATATATATATATATATATATATATATATATATATATATATAGATATATATATATATATATATATATATATATATATATATATATATCTAGTATATATATATATATATATATATATATATATATATATATAATAATCGATAAGATAAGATAAACCTTTATCTTATCTCATGCAGGGAAGTGGTAGCTCAGTGGTCAAGGCATTGGGCACTGGATCAGAAGCTCGCAGGTTCAAATCCCAGTGCCATTGTAACCGGTGTTGTGTTCTTTTTTCTTTTTGAATGACCACACGGACAGAAAATGCCTGATCAAATAAAAAATTTTTTATTATTTTTTTATTTTATCGCCTGATAAAATAAAAAAAAAGGATTACAGTGTGTTCCCGCCCTTATTTTCATCCCTGTTAAAGGGGAAATACATCACTTTAAACTTATGTGTGCAGCATCCATGAAAAATATAACTATATAAATTATTTAAACATGCATTTTAACGTAAGTGATTTTTAAACCAACAATGACAATAGTTTAAAGAGAGCTTAAAAGAAACCCAATGCAAAAAGGGAAGGGGGGGGGCAAATAAGGAAACAGATTAATGCTGCTGAATAAATTTAAATGGGGCGGTGCCTACACACACACACACACACACACACACCACACACACACACACACACACACACACACACACACATACACACAGGTATATCAGATATATATTGAACATCTTTCCGTGTAATTTTATTTGTAATTCTATGAACAAGACTAAGATTATTTCCTACACCTGTAACACCACCAGGTTGCCACTAGTGGGCCCTTGAGAAAGGCCCTTAACCCTCAACTGCTCTATTGTAAGTTTCTCTGGATAAGGTCCTCTGCCAAATGCTGTAAATGTAAACAGTCACTCTCACTGAAAACAGGCTAAACATACCAGATCACCATCATACTCATCATCCACGAGTCTGCTCCTTTATCTCAAGCAAAACTGAGCTTGTGTCTCGTTCCCGTTCTCCTGTCTTCCTTACTCTTGTCTCCCCAGGATCGTATTTGTAATTAACCTTAGAATCAGCCGTTCGTGTCATGATTTTTAAACCGGATCTCCATGAAATTGAAGCGACATCCTTCTGGCAGGCGTTCTAAGCGGGAACACGTATCCGAGCGGCGAACCTGAGCGGCTCCGACTCCGGCCCGATATCAAATATGGATAGCGATCCCGTTGCACTCTTACCCTCTATTAAGAGCTCTGAACCTTGCTGGGTGAAATTTGGCAAACTCTCAAAGCTCTGATGGCCCGAGGCTACTGTGTAGACTCAAAAGATATCAAAGACCTTTTAAAGATCTCCTTTCTTTTTTTTTTTTCATTTACTTGTGAACATTCCCTTCCCGCTCTTGTTGCTCCGTCTTGTAAGCCTTTTATTTACGAGAGGATGTGGTTGAACTAAAAAAATAAAAATAAAAATAAAAAATGCAGCTTAAGGTCTGTTTAGTCACCTATGAAATTGCCGAGTCGTAGAGAGGACTGGATTCGAACATGTTTCAGAAGATCTTGACCCCCCCCCAAAAAAAAACAATTCTTTCAGTCTATTGTTTATTTGTTTATTTTGGGCTTTCTATGGATGTAATAAATGATGACATTAGGTTCTGTTATAGGGAAATAATCGATGGCTGTGTTGTGTACTGGGGTTGGATGCTTTCATACCACAGCAATTTGCCACTGAACATTTTTGACAAGTTCCCCATTAATCATCCCTTTATTATTATACTGTTCCCTCACCAAACTCTCCTTCCTTCTTTCTCTTGAAGGTATTATAATAATAAGATGAGAAAAAAGAAAAAAATATAAAGCACTCTGTCTTGTTACCGGGAAACCACAAATTCCTTCGTCCTGAAAGCTTTCCCGCGTCGGGGAAATAAATAAATAAATGTTGCTCTTTTTTCTTGCCTGCGTCTGCAAATGACCGACTGGTGGATTTGTTGGAGGCTCGCTCCAGGAAGGCAAGCATCAAGGGGGCCGTTTCTCTAACGAGTGACTTTTCTTTCCATTCCCTTACAGGAAAACTGACACGAACGAGAGCCTTGAGTTCAGCCTGTTTACATCAGCAACAAACACGGCTGTTGTGCTTCTCCCGCTATAAAATTTGAAACACGGCTGGAAAAGTCTTCAGGTGACCCCCTCATCCCCTCCCCCTCGGCAAATCTTTGACTTGTGGTCTTCATAATTACATTAACATGCTCGGGTTAAATAATAATAAAGAAGTCATTCGATGGCGTCGCAAGCACTGATAAAAGTGGCAATGTGGAAAAAATATATCGTAGCATAGAGACGGCACTGGTTGAAGCGGCAAATGACCACTTACGAAGCACCGTGAATGCAGCATTAATAGCTGGACTGACACAGGGACCAGTAACTGGCTCCTTCCTGGAACTCTATCCATGGGTAGTGTTTTCGCCAAGTTGTGCTTTTCAGCCACTGTTAAAGGTATTTATTAATGATAATACTAACCAGAAGTTCAAATCCCAGTTACTCCAAGCTGCCACTACTGGACCCCTGAGTAAAGAACTTTAACCCCATACAGCCGAATAAGGGAGGAGGTGTAGCTCAGTGGTTTAATTTTTTCTTTGCATATCCCAGCTGGTTATAATATAGCACCCCTGGAGCACTGAGGGTTAAGGGCCTTGCTCAAGGACCCAAGGGTGGCACATTGGCAATACTGGCCGGGGCTTGAACCCCCAACCTTCCGATCAGTAGCCCAGAGCCTTAAATCACTGAGTTATACCCTTCCCCTTTATTATATTCTTTATACATGTAATGAATAATAATAATAATAATAATAATAATAATAATAATAATATATAATATATATATATATATATATATATATATTCATATATATATATATATATATAAACTCTAGCATATATATATACTGTTGCAATGAAGACTGACTCCAGTCACCTTGAGTCACTCTATGACATATTTGAAGAATATTGAGTGGATAGTTCACTCATTCTCTCTCTCTCTCTCTCTCTCTCTCTCTCTCTCTCTCTCTCTCTCTCTCTTCTCTGTTTGTGTGTGTGTGTGTGTGTGTGTGTGTGTGTGTGGTGTGTGTTGGCTGTCAGTGAATAGCAATAAACGTTCCAGGAAGCAGCGAATGGGTTTTGCATTGAGATCACGATATGTGTCTGTGCCCTGAAAATGCATTAACAGTTAAGCCTGGCTTAATATTTCAAGCCATCATGCAAACATTTCCTTCTCATGACTAGTACAGCGCGAGAGCTATGTTTATTATCTGACCGCATTAGATCAGATAGCGAACACACATTTCGTAGTCTTTGTTTGATCGTTTGGGACACAATCCGTTCTTTATAAAGCCGTTAATTTATTCTTCATAAAGCTGAGATTATGCTTGTCTATGATTTATATTCTAAGTTTTAAGCTGTTTTATTCATTATGGACAAAAGTGTTGGGAAACCTGGATATATTATAGATAAGACATTCGTCTAGTGTCACTAGCACTTAATCGTTTTAATACCAGTCAGAAGATGACAGTTAAGTCAGGAACTTTAACCACTGAACGGCCAAATTACCAAGGCAAGAGATTATCCCAGCATCTTGATATTATTATATATTATATATTATTATATTATATTATATATATTCATTCATTCATTTCATCGTTCATCTTCTACCACTTTATCCGATCTTTCCAATCAACCTACCGTGCATGTTTTTGGACCGGGAGGAAACCGGAGAACCTGGAGAAAAACCCCCTGAGGCACGGGGAGAAGAAGATGCAAACTCCACACACACACATGGCCGAGAACGGGAATCGAACCCGGACCCTGGCGGTGTGAGTGTCGAACTGTGAGGCGAACGTGCTAACCACTAAGCCACCATACCCCATTATATAATATAATATTATATTATATTATATTATATTATATTATATTATATTATATTATATTATATTATATTATATTATATTATATTATACATACATATATATTACAATATTTGTTAGTTTTCCAACAAAGTAAATTTGTCAAAATTCATTTAACACAAATTTAAGGTCTGTTTTCTCTGATTGTGAATACAAAAGGAGGGGTGTGGATAACCCTTAACCCTCTGTGCTCCAGGGGGCGCTGTATATATGGCTGACCCAAGCTACCAAAAGATACGGGATATGCAAAGAATGAATTTCACTGTGCTTTAATGTCTATGTGACAAATAAAGGCTCTTCTAAAAGCTCTAAATCAGGCCACTCAGGTCTTCGAAATGACGTAAGGCCTACCTTCATGGAGCTTACTTTGCACACAGCATCCCTGTCATGCCAGAACAGGTTTGAATACAATTTAATGAAAAAAATTGATATGCTACCACACCCAAAGACATCCTATACCGTGCCATACCATGCCGTCACCTCTGCGCCAAGGGTTTGTGGACGATCCGCGAATAAGTAAAAAAAAGAAGATGCAAATGCTTAAAAAAATAAACAAAAACAAACCGATATATGTTTCACTCATCTCCATCTTGCTGAAAAAAAAAGGAAACGTCGCCTGAAAACGTTACCTCTGTCCTGATACTGGAAACTCTCTGTCCACGAGTGGTTCTTTTTTACTATCGATGATAATACAGATTAAATATAAGAATAAGAACTTATACTTTTATTATTAAAATAATTCTAACACATCACAGGGAGCCACACACACACACACACACACACACAATTTTTCAAGGTGTCAATCAACCTACCATGCATGTTTTTGGACCAGGGGGAAACCGGAGAACCCAGAGAAAAAAAAAACCCCTTGAGGCACGGGGAGAACATGCAAACTCCACACACACATGGACGAGACGGGAATCGAACACGGACCCTGGAGGTGTGAGGCGAATGTGCTAACCACTAAGCCACAGTGCCCATGGTAGCTTAATAATAATAATTCATTACATTTATATATAGCGCTTTTCTGGACACTCGATGCGCTTTAGATTATGAAAGGGGGATCTCCTCATCCACCACTGGTGTGCAGCATTCATAGTGCCAGAATGCCCACCACACACCAGCTTACTGGTGGAGAGGAGGCAGAATGATGAAATCAATCTGTATATATGGGGACAGTTAGGAGGAAGTGATGATCAGAAGCCAAAGGGGGATCATGGCCTGGATGCCTAGGACACGCCTCTTTTTCGAAAGACATCGTGGGATTTTTAATGACCACAGAGACTCATCCAAAAGTGCTTTTTGACAGTATAGTGTCCCCGTCACTATACTGGGGTGTTAGGACCCACATAGACCACAGTGTAAGCGACACCTGCTGGCCACACTAACACCTCTACCAGCAGCTACCTAGTATTCCCAGGTGGTCTCCCATCCAGGTACTAACCATGGCTATCCCTGCTTAGCTTCAGTGGGCAACCAGCCTTGGGCTACAGAGTCCCTTGGGCTACAGAGTATATGTCTTAGAGCATATTTGCTTCACACCTCCAGGGTTGGGGGTTCGATACCCGCCTCCGCCATGTTGCATGTTCTCCACTGTGCCTCAGGGGGGTTTTTCTCCAGGGCCTTTGGTTTCCTCCTAAAAAGCATGCACGGTATGTTGAGTGGCACCGTGGAAAAGTGTCCCTAATGTGTGAATGTGTGTGCAATGGGTCAATACCGGGTGTGTCCTGCCTCGATGCCCGAAGACGCCTGAGATAGGCACAGATTCCGCGCGACCCGAGGGAAGATCGGATAAAGCGGTAGAAGATGAATGGATGGAAAAAGAAAACTGTTAGCATCAGCATTATGTTTATTATATATTTCATTTTCTGTCCTGACAGTCTAAGGAGACATAATATATTCTCTGGAATACAACTCCGGAAAGTCAGGTTTTTTTTTTTTTTTTACAATAATACGATCTGCTACCTGATATACTGACAGCTAATATAAATGGAAGCATTACACCACCTGAGTGTCAAGAACTTTGGGAGGATAATACGCCTTTGTGTAGATAATCCCGATCTTAGGACATGAAAGCGCATGAAGCAAGCAGATGTAAGCATGGCCTTACAGGACATATCGGTACGTGATCTCTTTAGAAATCGGAACAAATTTCAAATCCCTGCTGTACATAAGTAGAAGATTTGCACAGATCGTACAGGCAAGTTATTGTATGTTTAAGATTAGAACGAACATTTGTATTCGACATGCGAACTCCACCCCTAACATGTACGGGTCTTACATATCCGCGTGGTCACGTTATACAGTATATCTGCGTCCTATTGACAATCCTCACTGGCAGCTGTGAATTATTAATCGAAAGCTTTTCTATCTATTCCAATGCACGTATGATAAAAGCTCAACTCGCACTCCTAAACAGCTCAGCGCGAAC